>OX366516.1:7525000-8775000 GCA_947256265.1 Acronicta leporina
AAAGAATCCAAGAGATTATATGTTTGAAGTTGACCCCAATCTGCCTCCTCGTTGTCCTCCCAAATAATGTGGTGTTTTTGTTATTTCATTTCATTCTTACTACATTGATTCTAATTAGATAATAATATTTTTTACTTCATTTATCCAATACAACCTAATTAGCATTTTTACCAACCGCATTTTAATTTAATGACCAACCGAAAAATCATGGATCAAGCAAGGTACAGTCAGCGACAAATAGATAGTGACACTCAGGGTATCGGTACAAACAAATTTTCCTTATTGTTGTCAACAGTATAGTCGCTCAAAATGCTGTTGCTTAGTTTTAAGTTGCTCCTGGCTGGAGGCATTCGGTGCCTCACCACCAAGCTCGGTTACGCTGTTAAGATTCCTGAATCAAAAGCTAATGTCGACGTCAAAAAAAAAATCCCCTCTGTCAAGGTAGTGGATTAAAAAATCTAACGCGTTTATAAAAACTGTTTCCGAAATCGATTTTTCATAAACAGAACCGTTTTCGCTCAGTAGTCATCATAAATGCTCCGTCCGTGTACCTAAATGCCGATATACGTGCAGTTAATGTATGCAAAAAAATATTTTAGATAAAGATGGAGTTATTTTCCGTATGTAAGTATTAAAGTTCATTTATTTCTATTTAAATCACATATTACAATTTATTAATAAGGATCGAGGACGTTACCGATTCAATAATCGAGTATAAAATAATCGTTTAGTTCAAACACTCCCCACGAGACTAGCAAATTTTTTTTACTAACAATATCAGCCTTCTTCTAATAAACGTAAGATTGAAATGTTAGGCGGGAAAATGAAATGTGCACATTGTCGATTTTATATTATTTTTCAAAACTTGAATTTCTCCGATGTTTAATGTGTAATTATGGTGGATAATTAACCATTAAGTGTTCGTGAATGTGTGAGAGTGTAGGCAAATGATATAGAATTGAAAATCGTGACTTTTTGGGTTCACTCCTAAACTCCATGAAAGCCTCAATAAAGTTTCTACCGTTTTATTGGGGCAACTAAACAACTTATACTTGACACTGGCGAATACAGAAAGTGTGGTGCCATAATTATAATCCCACGATGGGATATATTACTTAATTACTCTAATACTTGACACTGGCAAATACACAAAAAGTGTGGCGCCATAATAAAAAAAAAACTTGAAATATTTATCAAAATGTCATTTTTTGATTTTCAATTAAATGTCATAATGCAGAATTACAATTTTCACAATTTTTTTGGCAATTATAGTTCTTGTAGTAGAACATATAAGGCTTAAAACTTTAATTTTAGGAAGTGTTGCGAGACATTTTGGTAATAGCCGATAGGATGTCACTATTTATTATTTCCAATAATATATCTTAGATCCTAATGTAGAATTACATTTTTCATCGTTTTTTGGTAATTATAGGCCTTATAATTGTATTATATATTATGACATAATGCTTAAAACTCGAACTTTAAAAAGTGTAGAGAGACTACTTTTGTTTTGTCATTTTAATTAATGATGTGATAGTGACTGTTTGCGATTTCGAATCGATATCGATATTATTTTCGTGTTCAATGTAAGACCAAATTATAATTTGCTAAAGATCATTAAAGATGAATATTATGATATCACTATTTTTTATAAATTTTAATAAAATAACATTTTTGGAAATGACGTAACCAAGATTCTAATTTCATTTTGATTATTTTTGATATCCAGTGCTATTAGATATTTTCTTTGTTACTTTTTCAGACCTACAAAAGACCTTCATTTAAAATGAAGTAGGTGTGATTGATAAATAATAACTTAAGCCGTTGCGGATAAATGTGTTGACAAAAGAATTTATAAATTAACATAATATATTTAAATCGTATTTTAAAAATCATTAAAATGATTTCTCAAATACGGTACGGTTTGAAGGTCTGGGGTTTCTTTTACCGCTTAGGTGGAATACCACCACATGACCCGCCTGATGGTAAGTGGTTACCGTAGCCTATGGACGCTTGCAACACCTGGGGTATCACTCGCCCGTTGCTGACCCTGTAAAAATCTTTTCATCCCATCTATTCGAAAAGGACGACTTGGTTCGCCTTTAAGTGCACCCAAAGGTGGTGTTTTCTATAAGAAACTTTTAGCGGCCAGTAATGAGATTTTAATCGTCTATAAGTGCGCCGCAATTTACTTTGCCGCGCACTTTTTGAGCGGGCAGTAATGAGCTTTTAATCCTCTTTTTAAGTGCGCTGCAATTTAGTTTTCCGCGCACTTTTTAAATTTGGAACATCTTAGTGTTCAGCGCCAAAGAGATCGAACGCAAATATTGTTTGAATAAAGACTGGCTGGTACGACGCCGACGGCCCTTTGACTATCTATCCCTGGACAAGTGACGCGCTTAATTCTTTGAACAAAAAAGTCTGTCACTTTTGGTGCGGGGGGAGGAAACACTACATAGACATTGCTGCACACATACTCAAAATCATTTTGTATCGCTACGAACTCACACATATTAAAATCTTCACCACTAACACAATTTACGCACACATAGAGGTCAAATACGTCAACATACAAGAATTGACGACAATACGAACGTATAATACAATAAAAATAATTAGGAAGCTACTATGTCGATATTTTATATCGATAGATTATTTTAGGAAGAATGGATAAAAACGTAACGATTACAAATTATTTTTATATGTAATTATTTATTTGCAAAATTAAAATCATCCATACACACCTTTTTAATATCTTGCGTCATAATTATTTTCAATGCAATGCTCTCATTGCATGCTAATGAAATACAAAACAAAGAAACTATTTAGGTATAGATAAATAGGTACATACCTACTATGTAATTGGAAAATAAACGCACGGGTGAGAGAAATCGCTAAATTTTCGAAATACATATTCTATAGCCTTGTTAATCTTGAATAATGTAGCATTCAAATGGTGAAAGAATTTACGAAATCGGCCTAGTAGTTTTTGAGTTTATTTGTTATATACAATGATACATACAAATCTTTCCTCTTTATAATATTAGTATAGATAGAGCGGATATTGGGGACGTTATGTTACAAATACTTTGATACCAATTAGTTTGATTCTTTGATTTGGATTTTTTCTTTTCTTTGCCAGGCTGATATATTAGGAATAACACTAGACAGAGCGTTTTGTTTCCCACGAGATATAAGTAGCAGTAAATACGATTTTGTTCATTATGTCGCGCGTTAATATGATAAGAAGCGACTGCTACGCTGGAGGTCCTGGGTTCGATTCCCCGGTCGAGCAATGTGTTATTGGAGTTTTTCTATAAAATTAAGGGTTTATGCCCGATTAATGGCAATAGGCTCGCCCCCTAAGTACGCATCTGTCTAACCTAACATTTCTTAACATTTCCTTCGGGAAATAAAGACGTGATGGTATGTCGTGTTCCGTACTCTCGTTATTTTTTTGACCCGGATATCGAAAAAAGAAAATAATGTGTTTGAAGAAACACCCCGCAAGAGGCAGGGCGTAGTTGAATTGAATAACTCCACTTGAAATTGGAGCTGCCCAACTGGGGAAATACCTACACTTTGCAGAAAATAGTAGCCAAATAACATAGTACTGTACTATGTTGTGTTCCTAACGGTGAGCAAGATCGCCAAAGGTCCGCGAGGAAGCGTTATGTTGGCAGTGGGGGTACCGGTGTTGTGGGTTGTCTACCGGGTGTGAAAAGATTTTTACAGGGTCGGCAACGGGCGAGTGATACCCCAGGTGTTGTAAGCGTTCATATAATAGGGTACAGTAACCACTTACCATCAGGCGGGCCATGTGCTGGTTTTCCACCTAAGCGGTAAAAGAAACCCCAGACCTTCTAACCATACCGTATCTATGAAATCATTTTCAATGATTTTTGAAATATGATATAAATATGTTAATTTATTTTTCTTTTGTCAACACATTTATCCGCAACGGCCTAGGCTATTATTTATCAATCACACCTACTTCATTTTAAATGAAGGTCTTTTGTAGATCTGAAAAAGTAACAAATAAAATATCTAATAGCACTGGATATCAAAAATAATCAATAATCTTAGGTACGTCATTTCCAAAAATGTTATTTTATTAAATTTTATATCATATCATAAATTCATGATATTCATCTTTAGTGATCTTTAGCAATTATTATAATTTGGTCTTACATTGAACACGAAAATAATATCGATATCGATTCGAAATCGTAAACAATCACTATCACATCATTAATTAAAATGACAAAACAAAAGAGGGACATAGTCTCGCTAAACTTTTAAAAATCGAGTTTTATGCATTATGTCATAATATATATAAGGCCTATAATTGCCAAAAGATGGTAATTCTGCATTAAGGCCTATAATTGGAAATCATAAATGGTGACATCCTATTGGATGATATATAATTGAAAATCAAAAAATGACATTTTGATGGATATTTCAAATTTAAATCTTACATTTATTAGAAGAAGGCTGAAATTGTTAGTAAAAAAAATTTGCTAGTCTCGTGGGGAGTGCGGATAGTCTCGTGGGGAGTGCGGGTAGTCTCGTGGGGAGTGCATGCTTGAACTAAACGATTATTTTATACTCGATTATTGAATCGGTAACGTCCTCGATCATTATAAATAAATTGTATTATGTAATTTAAATAGAAATAAATGAACTTTAATACTTACATACGGAAAATAACTCCATCTTTATCTAAATAAGATATTAGATATTTTTTTGCATACATTAACTGCACGTATATCGGTATTTACACGGAGCATTTATGATGACCTTACTGAGCGGAAACGATTCTGTTAATGAAAAATCGATTTCGGAAACAGTTTTGATAAACGCGTTAGATTTTTTAATCCACTACCTTGACAGAGGGGAATGATCATGAGAGGCGGGTCCTTATAGATAGATAGTCAAAGCGACGGCCTAAGGTCGCGCCGTCGGCACCGCCGCCGGTTGATGGCGCCTTTTATTTTTTCATAGTGGGTGATGAAAAGTAGAGTGTATCACTCGGGCGCAAAATATATTTTTGGCTCGGGCGACGTACTTTGAATACCTCACTTCGCTCTGGATTCAAAAAAGCGCCCTTGCCGTATAAATATTACTTTGCTCCCCTATGATACAATCTACTATTTCACACCCGGTAGACAACACACACAACATCGGTACTCCGTGCCACCACTGCCAACACAAAGCTTCCTCGCGTAGCTCTGGCGATCTTGCTCACCGTTATGAACACAACATAGTACAGAGGCCAGAGCTATGTTATTTGGCTACTATTTTCTGCAAAGTGTAGGTACTTCCCCAGTCGGGCAGCTCCAATTTTCGAGCTATTCAATTCCACTATGCCCTGCCTTTCGGGGTGTTTTTCAAACACATTATTTTCTTTTTTCGATAATCGAAATAACGAGAGTACGGAACACGACATATACCATCACGTCTTTATTCCCCGAAGGGTTAGACAGATGCGTACTTAGGGGGCGAGCCTATTGCCACTAATCGGGTGTTATTGGAGTTTTTCTATAAAATGTAATTAATCATTAATTAATTACATTTTATAGAAAAACTCCAATAACACATTGCTCGACTACGAACAAATCGAACCCAGGACCTCTAGCGTAGCAGTCGCACTTCTGACCCAGAAGGCAGTTAATATTAACGCGCGACATAATGAACAAAATCGTATTTACTCCTACATAAATCTCGTGGGAAACAAAACGCTCTTGTCTCTAGTGTCATTCCTAATATAACAGCCTGGCAAAGAAAAGAATCAAACTAATTGGTATCAAAGTATTTGTAACAAAACGTCCCCAATAACCGCTCTATCTATACGAATGTTATAAAGAGGAAAGATTTGTATGTATGTAACAAATAAACTCAAAAACTACTAGGCCGATTTCGAAAATTCTTTCACCATTTGAATGCTACATTATTCAAGATTAACATAGGCTATAGAATATGTATTTCGAAAAAGTTAGGGATTTCGTGTGTTTATTTTCCAATTACATAATATGTATTTATCTGTACCTAAATAGTTTCTTTATTTTGTATTTAATTGGCATGTATTGTATAACAATGAGAGACATTGCATTGAAAATATGACGCAAGATATTTAGAGGTGTGTATGGATGATTTTAATTGTGCAAATAAATAATCTATACTAATATATAAAGCTGAAGAGTTTGTTTGTTTGTTTGTTTACTTGAACGCGCTAATCTCAGGAACTACTGGTCCGATTTGAAAAATTCTTTCAGTGTTAGATAGCCCATTTATTGAGGAAGGCTATAGGCTATATATCATCACGCTACGCGGACGAAGTCGCGGGCAGAAGCTAGTTACATATATATAATTTGTAATCGTTGTTACGTTTGTATCCATTCTTCCTAAAATAATCTATCGATATAAAATATCGACATTGTAGCTTTCCTAATAATTTTTAATGTCTTTTACGTTCGTATTGTCGTCAATTCTTGTATGTTGACGTATTTGACCTCTATGTGTGCGTAAATTGTGTTAGTGGTGAAGATTTTGATATGTGTGAGTTCGTAGCGATACAAAATGATTTTGAGTATAATATGCAAAGTATATTAAGCGAGTTTAAGTATAGCAATGTCTATGTAGTGTTTCCTCCCCCCGCACCAAAAGTTACAGAATTTTTTGTTCATAGAGTTAAGCGCGTTACTTGTCCAGGGATAGATAGTCAAAGGACAGCGACGATTTAAGAATTGAACCGAGGGCGAGCAGACTTAGCCTATTAGGAATCCCAAAACAGCGACTCGATCCCGATACAAAATAGTAGGTACAATTAGTTTCCTATACTTTGACTTTTAAATGTAAGTATCCAGTACGTTGACAGTAATTCTAAAAAAAATTATGTTTTCATAATACAGCTTACAGTGTTGGGGTAGTGAATAATTTTGCGTAAAGAAGGAATGATAAGAGTAATAGAAACAAACTAAAAATAAAAATCAAGTAATTTTACTTTTTTTAATCTTGTTATTTTATAAATTATCTTACTACTGAGAAACAAATTCTACAATTTTAATAGTTTATAGGTATTGTGTTTTGAATTCAAGTTATTATGTGGAAAAAAAGTATGTTCATGTAAGTACATAAATTAAGTTCATTCAATTTCGTTATTTCTTTCCCCGTGTGGTCCCGGGCTGTAGAATAGGCCACCCCTTCTCCTCCTTTGGGTGTCGTAAAAGGCGACTACAGGATCTAGCCGGATTATGGGTTAGTAAGATCTTCCCAACCATTTTAACTCCGACACATCCGACACATGGCAGCATAACCATGAAGTATGCTGGAATGCTCCCAAATGCCGAACCTGATAGTGAGCAGCAGTACTATCAGCGAAAGCATTCCAGAACTGCGGTCACCAACCCGTCTGCCAAGCGTGGTGACTATGGCAATTCCCCTCAAAGATGAGTCACATCCCTGATTTAAGGCCCCCAATTCCCGGTAGCTGCACTATTCCTGGCCGTAGTACCAGCTACGGTAACGGTGCGATTGGGGGTGCTAAGAATCCCCGGGCGACGGCATGGTACCAACATCGTAACCTCAACCTGGCGACGTTTAATGGACGCTCTCTGGGGCTGAACGAGCACCTCGTTGAGTTGGAAGTAGAGCTGAGTCGTATTAACTGGCACATCGTGGGATTATCGGAAGTCCGGAGACAGGGTGAGGAAACGATAACCCTCGATAATGGCCACTTACTGTACTTCCGAGAGGGACACCAAACCATCCCAAGGTGGCTTCGGGTTTATGGTCCACAAGTCACTCAAGTGCAACATTGTAGGACTAGGCAGTGTGTCGGCAAGGGTGGCGTACCTTGTACAAATAACAGAAAGGTACTCCTTGAAGGTTATACATGTGTATGCCCCAACGTCCGCACACCCTGACGACGAAGTCGAGCCCATGTATGAAGACATCGTGAAAGCTATGTCTCGTACCAAAACATTCTACACTGTTGTTATGGGTGACTTCAACGCTAAAGTAGTACAGTCGCCGTCAGATATATTGTAGCAGACAAGGTGACCAAAAACTTCTGAACAATTTAAAATGTCAATAAGTTCCATACACTACAAGTTACCATTAATATCTGAACATTCATTACTTCATTAATATCTGAGCAAATGCTTGTCAATAATTTCTATACATTTAACTAACCAAAAATATCTGAACACTTATAAGGTCGTGTCAGATACACTTGACGTTATTATAAGTGTTCAGGTCTCAGATATAATCTTATAATAATAGATATAGCCCTAAATTGAATGCAATATATCCGTCCTATTCTTTTCAATACCTCCATTAGTGTAACAGAAAGAAGCCGACATACGGTTGTCAATTCTACAATTTGTACATTGTTTTTACCTCTTGTACCTCTTTTATGACGACAAATTGAAAAGTTATTTAATGTCTTGACATTATCTTGGTTTTTTGTCGATGACATAAGTCACATAATTTGGTCGCATAATACATCAGATGTTCAAGCATACGAGTGTTCCGCTGCTCATCGCAAATAAATAATTAAAACTGTGATTATTTCATAGTGTAATGTGTTAAACCTCAAGACCAGTAAATAAACAATGTCGTGCGCTATTGTCGGATGTAAATCTCGTGCAAATTATAAAGAAATTCATGCCGGAATCATCAGCTTCCATCGGTAAGTTGACATACCTACTGTGGATATTTTTGTTACTTTGCATTATTTTAAACTTATAAAATATAGGATTTTCAAAGGAATCTAGATAGTTATAGGTAATTATCTTGGAAGACACAAGTTTTATGAACATTACACTTGTAATTTTAATGAATTTTGATATTTTAAAAATTGTGTTGCAGAACAATAATAGTTCGGGAAGCTAGCTAAGCTTAAGTTATATTATATATTCTATTTATTGTTTTATTGCAGTTTTCCCCGCGATGTTGAAAGAAGACATAATAGTGTCATGCAATTGCACGCATTAATTGGGAATGGAAAAAAATATCATCGTATTTGCGATGTCTGTTGAAAATAAAGTCATTACGGCAGAAAGGTCGTGTAAGACTGCGCTAAATAAACCAAACAGAAGAGTAAGCTAATTATTGTAATTGTCTGGAATAATTAAAATTTAAATGAATACAATTGTTTTTTATTTCAGTCTATTAAAGGGTCAGACCATTCTATCCCTTCTTGCCGTACTCGCCACGTATACTCGTTTCGCCTATCTCCGTTCACCCATCCTCTCAACCAAACCACCTGAACATTCCTTCCGCAATCTTGTTACTGCAATAGTTAAAGAAGGCATAATACAACTAAGAAACACGTGTACCCATTTAGTCTACTTCTTCATTTTATCGAATCGACTTTATTCGTATAGATTTAGTAGTAGGCTTCCAGACACCCGAAGCTTACTACTAAACCTAGAAAAATAAACACTAGATCATTATATTTCATTTTATCGATACATTCATACAGATTTTAATTTAAGGTAACATCAGCGAACATGTTTTACATATTCCTTTATATGAAAGTGCATTGCCATAAGCAAGCCACAAACTATTTCGACCGCCAGATATTTCAAGAAATCTTGAGGTAGAATTGTTTGAAAAATCAATAAATTAGTGTTCATAATTATATTTTCGACAGGCTTACATTTTATTCTGAGAACTTGAATGTTTAACATACATTAAAAAGTTTTAAGAAATGGTGGGTAGTGCCTCGTTTCCTTCAGCTCGCCTTGTCCGCCAGTATAACGGACTATTCGTTTTATCAATGCAATTAATGAATATGCAATTTTATTTATTTTAATTTCTATGCAATTGGGTTTTTTTTATCCTGATAAGGCTTTTGTTATGTTTTTCCTGAAAATAATTGTATCAATAAAACGTCTACGTATTCATATTCAATCAAATTGAAGATTATTTTATGATCAAGTATGTTTCGTTGTACTTGGGTCTTTTTCCTTTTTGTGAAATAAAAAAGTCCATTCCATCTTACGACTTATTAGTCACCGAGGGCAAAGTCTGGTTAGCGAGACTAGTTGCTTCCACCCAGAGGATTCTTAGCAGCATGAATCCCATACTGACTGAGTGGACGCAGCCAATCTCTAGAATGCAGAATTTTTGGCTTGAATTTTGTGCAGCGCGCAGTGTGGTGAACGCGAACATGAAATACGTTTAACCCCGTGCTGCATGCTGCATAGAGTAAAAAATCCTACATTCTTGTGACTGGCTGCATCCGCTCAGTACAATCAACATAAAATACGAAAAAATACCATAGACCAGTATCGATATCGATAAATTATTTTACATGCCCTTTGCACTAGTTAATTCTATAATATTTATGGGAAGGTCATGCAGAATTTGCGTTACGATCCATCTATTATATACTTTATCTGAGGTTCAGATATTTGGATGATTGGGATGGGAATCAATGTAGAACAAAGGAAGCAATAAGGCGACATGCAAATAACGTTTTTGGGAAACGTTTAGAGGGAGAAATTTTTGTGAAAAGGTTGTTGGTTCCATGCGAAAACGGTTACAGGACGTATTAAATGTAGAAGGAGGTTACACAAAATACTAATGTTTTATTAATGTTGTCCCAATTAAAAAATATTTAGTACCATAATTTTTAATTTCAGTACAAAACCAAGATCTATTTTCTTTCGATGGTTTGACATTAACTTAACAGTTGCATCACTTGCATCCTATACAAATGATTTTCTATACAATTTTAATTCCTGATACAAAATCACTGATAATGTTTGGTTCATCCTATCTAAAACACAAGTAAGGTAAACTCAGTGTTTGTCTGCGTAGATACACTTGACGTTATAAGTGTTCAGATATTTTTGGTTAGTTATATGTATAGAAATTATTGACAAGCATTTGCTCAGATATTAATGGTAACGTGTAGTGTATAGAACTTATTGACATTTTAAATTGTTCAGAAGTTTTTGGTCACCTTGTCTGCTACAATATATCTGACGGCAACTGTACCAAAACATTCTACACTGTTGTTAAGGGTGACTTCAACGCTAAAGTAGTACACTTCACCAAAAACTTCTGAACAATTTAAAATGTCAATAAATTCCATACACTACAAGTTACCATTAACACGTTCACTGCGTATCACACAGAATCGGCCCGCCACGGTGCTTACCGCCTGTGCGTACGGTAAAAACTACATCTTGCTCGCTGGTGCGGAACGATTATCTTAGGTATTTGTAGGAGTTAGACAGAGACAAATATAGATTTCGGCTCGTGGTGTCAAATGTAGATATTTGGCATTAAAACATCGTGGCGGGCTCTTTTCGACCACCATCGCACTGACGGTAAAAAACATCGCTCCTTGCGGCGGCGGGCCTATTGTGGTATATGACCGGTGCCGACCTGTTGCCGCAAGGAGCGCGCGCGCAAGCGTCGAGTCACCAGTCAGTGTTGTGCTCTCTACATGACCGTACGCGTGCGTATCGTTATTTTATCGACAGGTATTTAAGTATGGCGCAACTAATCTCATGGTATGTAATGGAATTCTGTTTACTTACTCCTTAACCAAGAATGTGATTATTTATTTCGGCTCGGTCCCCTGCATTTATCATGAAAATTCGCTTTTCCTGGTGCATATACGTAGCTCAAAACATACATTCATCATAACAACCCATATACGTTACACTGCTGGGCACGGGTCTCCCCAATAAAACCCATTACAGGCTTTGGGGGAATCGGCACAATCACCACGCTTGCCAGGCGGATTTGAGCTCGCAGTAAGTTGGCATAATATGAGTTGTTGTGATGTTTCATCATTAATTATATTAGTTGTTAACTGGAAATTACCCATATTCACATACTTTACTGCTGAGTGGGGCATGAAACCATGAACTCATACGGGAAATCACACGCAATTAACAAAAGCTTTACATTTCAGAAAATCAGGGACAAATCAAAAGTAGTGGACATGTCCTCGAAAAAGGTCCAAAGAGAAGAAATTGTGCGCGGTGTTATGAAAAGCTGCGTCTAACTTTAGATTGCAAGGAAGCGAAAAAGAAAGTTAAGAAAATTAAAACATATTGCAACAAATGCAATCAATCTCTTTGCGTGCAGTGCTATAAAGAAAGACACATATAAGTTCACTGTTCTTGTCTGGCTCATGTGATTCGCTTAATACATACTTTTTATTTCTTTTACAATAATTCTGTTTTATTTTCGATAACCCAAATATTTTTGTCTGTCCCATCACTATGAAAAATACTTTCTAGTGCGATATCGGTCGTTTCCGACCTGACATTTTCCTTGGTTGATTTCTCATTTCCTGGTATTCAGATTCAGGGGCGAAGCGAATGTAAACAAATGGGGTTAATGATCATTTTAGCAGTATAAAAAAAAATATTATACACCACATATTCGCAAAGTTATAGCTCTTTAATCTTTCCTCGCGGTGTCAGGTCAAAAAGGATTGATACGCACTGTAGAAAAGGTCGATGGATGCATATTTGGACCGCCACCGCACCAGATGAAAGATTTAAGGATTTTTGCCGCAGTGAGCGTGTTAATATCTGAACATTCATTACTTCATTAATATCTGAGCAAATGCTTGTCAATAATTTCTATACATATAACTAACCAAAAATATCTGAACACTTATAACGTCAAGTGTATCTACGGAGACAAACACTGAGTTTACCTAACTTGTGTTTTAGATAGGATGAACCAAACATTATCAGTGATTTAATACGATGGAAAGGGAATAAACATTGTATAGAAAATCATTTGTATAGGATGCAAGTGATGCAACTGATATGATAATGTCAAACCATCGAAAGAAAATAGATCTTGGTTTTGTAATGAAATTAAAATTTATGGTACTAAATATTTTTTAATTGGGACAACATTAATAAAACAGTAGTATTTTGTGTAACCTCCTTCTACATTTAATACGTCCTGTAACCGTTTTCGCATGGAACCAACAACCTTTTCACAAAAATTTCTCCCTCTAAACGTTTCCCAAACGTTATTTCCATGTCGTCATATTGCTTCCTTTGTTCTACATTGATTCCCATCCCAATCATCCAAATATCTGAACACTTATAACGTCAAGTGTATCTGACACTTGACGTTATAAGTGTTCAGATATTTTTGGTTAGGTACATGTATAGAAATTATTGACAAGCATTTGCTCAGATATTAATGAAGTAATGAATTGATTTCTGAAGCTTACGCGAATATCAGACATATTGAAATAAAACAACTTTACGGATTATATCGCGTTATATTAGTATCAAATACAATACAAATCTCCAAGTAATGAATGTTCAGATATTAATGGTAACTTGTAGTGTATGGAACTTATTGACATTTTAAATTGTTCAGAAGTATTTGGTCAACTTGTCTGCTACAATATATCTGACGGCGACTGTACAAGAAAGCGGCGAGTCGAGTGGATCCATTCGGCTATGGGCGCAGAAATCACAGGGAGCAAATGCTAATAACTTTCTCGAGGCTCAGGGGCTTTTCCTGATGAATTCCTTCTTCCAAAAGAAGCCTCAAAGGAAGTGGACCTGGCAAAGTCCCGATAACGTGACAAAGAACAAGATCGACTTCGTTATGGCTAGCAAGCGCCAAATATTCAGAGATGTCTTTGTGATCAACAGGGTCAATACCGGAAGTGATCACCGACTGGTAAGAGGCACTCTGGATATAAAGGTCAAAATAGAACGTGCGCGCCTGACGAGGTCGACTCTTAGACCAACGCTGACCCATGTCGAAGCTGGCTGCGAAAGCTTCCAGTTGGAACTACAAAACCGATTCGCCATGTTGGAAACCACAGAGGACAAACGACGCTACTAATGGCTGGTACTTACGTGTCATCCGCGAGGTGGGCTATAAACACTTTCGACCAACGCGAAATGGACGTAAGCCGGTGCTCATCAGCGAGACTCTGGAACTGATGAGGAAACGACGAGAACTCACGATTGCCACACTGTCGGAGCGTCAGGTACTTAACAGGGAGGTCAAAAAGCTAATAAGACGCGACAATCGGCGCGCGAATACCCAAGCCATAACATACCATCACGCCTGTATCCCCTGAAGGGTTAGGTTAGGTTAGATAGGGCAGAGGTGTACTAAGGTACACCCACAGTTCGCCGGTATGTTTAGGTCCCATGTAATAGGGGGCGAGCCTATTGCCATTAACCGGGCACAAATTCCAAACTCCGAGCTGCTACTGAGAATTTCATAGAAAAACCCAATAACACTTTGCTCGACCTGGGAATCGAACCCAAGACCTCTAGCGTAGCGGTCGCACTTGAAACCACTAGACTAACGAGGCAGTACCCAAGCCATTGAGCAAGCTATAGCGCGAAACAAAGGCTCGAAGGTGTTCGCCAGGACGAATACCTCCCGTTGTCACCTGACGAAACTCAGAACGTCACGGCACCACCGTCACCTCGAAGCCAGAGATACTCGCTGAAGCTGAAGTCGAAAAGTTTTACGGAGACTTATACGCTCAACAAACATGCCCACCTCAGACCCACGGTGCGGATGATCCACGGGCCAGACTTACACGCCACCTCACAGACGACATTCCGACATTTTTTTTTTTTATTACTGATAGGCTTACGCTTGACCACAACTTGCCTGATGTTAAGCATCGAAGTGGTCTACGATGGAGCGCGCTTGCCTAGAAGGTACCTATTCACTCTCGTCTTGAAGACACCCAAATTGTAGGTCTCAGGGAACAAAGATTCCGGTAACGAGTTCCACAATAGAGCAGTACGCACTATAAATGTGCAATGCCCTCTCTAACCTAACCTAACCCTTCAGGGGATACAGGCGTGATGGTATGTTATGGCTTGGGTATTCGCGCGCCGATTGTCGCGTCTTATTAGCTTTTTGACCTCCCTGTTAAGTACCTGACGCTCCGACAGTGTGGCAATCGTGAGTTCTCGTCGTTTCCTCATCAGTTCCAGAGTCTCGCTGATGAGCACCGGCTTACGTCCATTTCGCGTTGGTCGAAAGTGTTTATAGCCCACCTCGCGGATGACACGTACAAACTGTGTGACAATGACATGGGTGAGATTAGAATAGCTCTCGGACAGCTTCATAACAACTAAGCTTCGGGGGATGACGGGATAACCACGGAGCTGATCAAGGCAGGAGGAACGCCTGTCTTGACAGAGCTTGTTAAGCTCTTCAATTCCGTCATACACACTGGCATGACACCGGGGGCATGGAGCAGGAGCGCGGTGGTTATTTTTTCAAAAAGGGCGATAACGCGCTTCTTAAAAACTACCGACCCATATCACTGCTGAGCCATGTTTACAAGTTGTTTTCGAGAGTTATCTCAAATCGTCTTGCCCAAAAGTTCGATGACTTTCAGCCACCGGAGCAGGCCGGGTTTCGTAAAGGCTACAGCACCGTGGACCACATACACACCCTCAGGCAAATTATCCAAAAGACCGAGGAATATAATCAGCTTCTCTGCCTAGCGTATGTGGACTACGAGAAAGCCTTCGATACTATCGAGACCTGGGCTGTGCTGGACTCCATGCAGAGATGCCTTGTCGACTGCCGATACGTGGAGGTGCTGAGATGTCTGTATAAGGCCGCAACGATGACCGTCCAAGAACAAGATCAGAGCAAAAAACCAATCCAACTGCGTCGAGGGGTAAGAGGGAGACGTCATCTCTCCGAAACTGTTTACAAACGCGTGGAGGATGTTTTCAAGACGCTCAACTGGAAAGGACGAGGCATAAATATTAACGGTCAGTACATCTCGCACCGCCGATTTGCGGATGACATCGTCATCATGGCAGAATCTCTGCAGGAGCTGGAGGTGATGCTGAACAGTCTTGGCGATTCTTCAAGGCGGGTGGGTCTCGGGATGAACTTGGATAAAACCAGTCATGTACAATGACCATGTCACCCCGAGTCCTGTATACGTAAATGGCGCTGCCCTCGAGGTTGTGCAAGAATACATATATCTTGGCCAAATTATACAACTGGGGCGGCACAACTTCGAGAAGGTGACAAGAAGAATTCGCTTGGGCTGGGCGGCATTCGGGAAGCTGCGTGACATCTTTAAATTGTCGATCCCACAGTCCCTAAAGACCAAGGACCCAGGGTCTATCATCAGTGCGTCCTACCCGTGATGACCTACGGAACCGAAACGTGGACACTCACCATGGGACTGGTCCACAAATTAAGGGTTACTCAGCCTGCAATGGAGAGAGCAATGCTTGGAGATTCTTTGGTGGATAGAATTCGCAACGAAGTCATTCGCCAAAGAACTAAAGTTGCCGACATTGCACGAAGAATAAGCACGCTGAAGTGGAAGTGGGCCGGTCATGTCTGCAGACGAACAGACTATCGATGGAGCAGACAAGTGTTAGAGTACTCGCGCACTTGTGATTTTTTAGTCGGGCGATAGTTTGATCGTTCTGGGATTCACTATGGAGTTATATGGCAGTGCGCGCATTTGACGATTAGAATTCGACATGAAATTATACAGGACTACTACAGCGACTAAACTATCGGTCGACTAAAAATCACAAGTGCGCGTTAGCCCTTAGAGTGGAGACCGCGTTTGGGCAAGCGTAGTGTGGGACGCCCTGCAACACGATGGACCGACGATTCAAAAAAGGTGGCTGGCAGCGGATGGATGCGAGTTGCCAAAGACCTGGATGGTTGGCGCTCTTTGGAGGAGCCTATTTCCGTCCACTGCTGAACGTAGGCCACGTTCAGCAGTGGACGGAAATAGGCTGATATGATGACGATGAATTTCGTTCATTCTTACACCGTCACTTTTTTTTTTTGTCAAAATTGGTTCTACTATCAAGTTACTGAATACAATTCAAAGAAGTATAGCAATCAAGTTTTTAACTGTCGGGATATATAAGTTACTACTTATATATGAGTGAAGTTATAAAAAAAACTGAGAAAAAAAGAGAAAATAGTATTAATATTTTATTAGAGCACAGCAGTGTACCCGGGGTACACAAGTTTAAAGAATTTCTCAACATTTGAATTAACCTCAGTTTATAAAAAAAAATATTTGGATTTATTTGCCGAAATATAGCAAAGATTATTAATTTTTGGAATTTGTTGCTTGATGTTTACTAAATAAAATAGTGGCAGCCCCGGATCCGGGATTTTTTAATGGCGCCCTCTCTTCAGCATTTGATATAATTGTTACAAAATATCTCAAATATAGATCCGGGCCTAATAATTATGTAGGCAATCACAATGCATTTATTGATTTACTATGTTACCTAATCAATGATGCTCCACCGCCGCTGTTTTCTACTACAGGTGGTTAGTGTATCCTTTCTTCGGAAGTAGATAAATTATCAAAAAAAGCATTCGCAAAGATCTATTTGTTGTGTGAGAAAACTAAATTATACTCAGCTATTTATATTATTCACTAGCTTCTGCCCGCGGCTTCGCTCACGTGAAGCTACATCAGGACTAAAAATGGAAAACCAATATTGATGACCTCTTCTTTGTATGGGCCTCTATACATCAGGGAGGTCAAGCTGTATCTCAGGATTCATTTAATTAATTGAGATAAGAAGTTCACCAGTTTTTAAGTCGGAGCATATACTTTCTAACAGTGATAATAAAATTTAAATCTATTCAGTAGTTTTTGCTCCAACCCGTAACAAAAAGACAAGAATTTTAAAAATCACATTTTCGGATTCGGAGACGTTTATATACCATAACCCACGTGTTTTTTTTTAAATAACTTCAATGTACAGACAGCTTTTTTACAATTTTATAATAGTCGAGATGAGTAATATATTTTACAGTGGATACGGAATCTTTATGAATAAAGTTTTTAACTATCACAATGCAGTTTTAAGTGCAAAGATTTAAAAAATAACCTGAATGTTAGAGTAAACTGGGTTCAGTGATAACTTATTGTACCTATTAACAGCTTAAAATTGGTAGAGCGTGACGTGCTGGCGCAGTGTTGTATATTTACATTCATTCGTGTATTTTGTTTCTAATTTACCATACATATAAATCCAATGAGCAATCTATATTGCGTGAGCGCACAGATGAAATTTATAATCTACTATAAGCTACCGTCGAGTATCCACCATAACAGTGTGTGAGCTAGTGTAACTACGAAGCGCAGCATAAATACACTGATTTAAATTTCACCTCTTTATTTCATACGCTCATTAGTATTAATTTATTGGCTAATAATATAATTATTTACTAAATACACAATTTTATCACATCATATGAAATAAAATTGCAGTAACAGCACAAAAATGCATAAGTATACAAATGTAACCAAAATATAAATAACGTTAATACTATTAATTACTCGGGTTATATGCGTAAAATTTAAAATGCGACGTTATTAAAGCCGGAAGAAATGAAGTTGTAAAAAATAGTAGCATACTGGAAAATTACTAAAAAACCAGCCATTCCATCGTTCAAATTAAAATAATATTCACTATAGATTAACAATGTAATCTTTCAGGGTGAACAACGCGGTATCACATAACACTAAACAATAACACTGTGACATCAGAGCATACAGTTATATTTCTACTCTTACTTAAGAGTATACCATACATCGCATGTAAAAATAATGTAATTATTTAGTATTACGATTAATTAAATGTGCAGTAGTATTAGTGGGACATATTCATTCAACATCCATCTGTTCTTGAGTTTGCTGCCCGTCGCTGGGCGCGGTGCCTGCATCGGGCTGACCGTCGCCGGCAGTAGGGTTGGCCGGTGGTGGGGTTTTTTCTTTAGGTTTGGGTTTGTTTAAAACTGGATTGACAGTGTTCTCAAAAGTCTGAAAATAAATAAAAAAATGGTGGTGAGACAATAAAGAGGAAAGTGACATTATATTATATGGTTTAGTGGTACAATAAAACTTGAGAATGTACTTTTATATATTAAATAAATAAATAAATATATAGTTTTGTGTATTCATGTACATCCACAGTGCGGCGCTATGTTTACTCCCCACGTAAAAGGGTGCGCGCCTATTGCCATTAACCGAGCACAAATCCGAACTTCGAGCTGCTACAGAGAATTACATAGAATGTGACAATTGCAGTCCCACTTATGACCACTAGACTAAAGAAATAGTTAAAATAAAAATAACTTTGTCTTTATTTAATTTGTTTTGGTCGTTTTTTTTTAACCTTTTTATGGTTAAATTAAAAAGTACTAAAAATGGTTGAAAACCAAAATAAAATTGACAGAGAGCAAAAATTAAACTAAGGGCCAGTACAGCTATTGTCTGAATAAAGTCTATTATTATAGTACCTGCCGCTCCTGACGGATCTGATGTGTGGTGTGTGGCGGCTGTTGGTGACGCGGCGTATGTGCGAGGGCTTGACGAGCATTTTCCAACCAATTCAGTGCATTTTTCGCAGCCTCCGTCACTTTCTGAATGTCCGTATCAGCCAAATGAGAGTATTTTGCATCCGCAGCTCTGAAAAATAATAAAATTGTTCTAAACATCTGATTGTAATAAAATATCAATGATCATTGTTATTAAACTATTTGTATAATCTAAACCTTATAGAGCCCGGTTTTTTATCCGTAGTCAAACAGTATAACCATTTGTTAGATTAACCATGGTTATCTCGGTAAGTAATGGTTATAGAGCTATTATCTTTGTTGTGCTATTCTATTAGCTATGTCTATGTTGACTATACTCAAACATTTTTTGTTGGGTGGTTAACTATACATTATATTTTTAAAGGCCCATTTAGACGCGGAGAGTTTCTCGTCTCGAAGATACGATTATCGAAAGAATATAAAAAAGTTTCTTCGTCTAAACATTCACACTTCCCGCTTTTCCACTTTGGCGACAATTGCCTCGCAATAGAATATTGATAGTATCCGTCTAAACAGAATTTTAAAGCTATAATCGTAGTTTGAGGTTTTGTGCCAGGTGCTACCATGAGTGCAGTGCGCGAGGGTTTTTTAATGATATCTGCTTTTCTAAGACAAGAATTATCTAAACTAAAACGGAAAAAAAGATGTTGGGTTAAAAAATGGATATCGAGAAGAAATAATTTTGGAGCATCCAACACGTTGTGCCTTGAATTACAATTGGAAGATGGCCCAATTTTCATATTTACTTCAAGAAATTGTACCATCTATACAAAAAAAAGATGCAAATATGCTTGAAGCTATACTTGCTCGTACAACATTGGAAATAACTTTAAAGTATCTGGCTACAGGAGATTCCTTTTAAACATTATCAGAAGTATTTAGAAGAAGAGCAGATATACCTAATTAAAACACCCTCACGCACTGCACTCATGGTAGCACCTGGCAAAAAACCTCGAAATACGATTATTGATTTAAAATTCTGTTTAGACGGACACTGTCAATATTCTATTGGGAGGCAATTATCGCCAAAGTGGAAGAGCGAGAGGTGGGAATGTTTAGACGAAGAAACTTTTTTATATTCTTTCGATAATCGTATATTCGAGTCGAGAAACTCTCCCCATCCAAATGGGCCTTAATAGTTAGATATTTGATCAAGCAAGTTGGTTAAGCTAACAATTGACCAAAAAACGCATTTTCCCTAAATTTAAACATTGGTCACTATTTGTAACTATTGGTTGAGTTAGGAGCGCGCATAAAGCCAGCAAAATTTTAGATTTCACCCGCGCGCCCTTCCCGTCCCCTCACATCAAACGCGATGTCAGCGCTGTTTGGCGCCAAAAGACAAGCTGCTGCACTCGCTCAACGCGTATAGTATACGCAAAATAATCAGATGAATGAAACAATTTTATTCCTGTTATTATGAAATGTTATTTTGTGTAGTAGTACCGGTGAAATGTGAGTGTACATTAGTAAGTACGCCTCTGACTAACTGGGGAATATAGGCGTGATGGTATGTTATGTTATAGTAAGTACGTGCATATATGACTTACTAGTATGACTTATAAGCTTTTTGGGGAACAATGAAATTCCCAGTAGCAGCTTGGACTCGGAGTTAGGAATTTGTGCTCGGTAAATGGCAATAGGCTTGCCCCCTATTACATGGGACATACCAGCGAACTGTGGGTGTACATTAGTACGCATCTGCCTAACCCTTCGGGGCATACAGGCGTGATGGTATGTTATGAAGTTGTGAAAAATGGCTCGGTCAAGAGTACCCTAAACCGACGCTCATGTATGAAAAGATTGATGAGTGTGGATGAAGCTAAAGAGGTATGTAAGAATCGTAGCAAGTGGAAGTCTGTAGTCTGTGCTGCCTACCCCTACGGGAAAGAGCCGTGACTTTATGTATGTATGTATTTCTGTGAAGACCACTTTGATGTAAGTATGTGTTATAAATAGTATGTTAACTATTAAATAAATAAAAAAAACTTCATGTTAATATTACAAAACTGATGTCATATTTTGTAATTTATTTATAGGTTACTAGCTTCTGCCCGCGGCTTCGCCCCCGTGGTATTCGGTCTGTCATCACATCCCCCGGGAACGGGACAAAAAGTATCCTATGTCCGTCTCCTGGTTCTAAGCTACCTCTCCACCAATTTTCAGCCAAATCGGTTCAGCCGTTCTTGAGTTATAAATGAAGTAACTAACACGACTTTCTTTTATATACATATATAGATATTATTTACCTATCATATATAGTGAGTTAAATTTATTGTTATATTATACTTATTGTTAGACATAACTTGTTACGATAGTACGGCAGAACAGAAATCGGGATTGGATGCAAAAAATTTTGCCACCATCAGCATAGTATCATTGGTAGATTTGTACTTTCTGCTTTCACAAAACCGTCTTTTTCTGAAATCAGATAGTGTGGATTTTAATCAAATCTTTATCTATCTATACTAATATATAAAGCTGAAGAGTTTGTTTGTTTGTTTGCTTGAACGCGCTAATCTCAGGAACTACTGGTCCGATTTGAAAAAATATATCAGTGTGAGATAGCTTATTTACTGAGGAAGGCTATAGGCTATATATCATCACGCTACGCGGACGAAGTCGCGGGCAGAAGCTATAAAGGATAAAAGTCCACAAACGTGATAATACCTTGTAAAATTTTCAAAATAACACAGAGCACGACAAACATTAGATTGTGTATTATCGGAGTGACGTCACGTCGGTATCCAATATGGCGGATAGCGTTTTAGACATTTAAAAATCAGATTGAAAAAGACGATAAAATTATTTTACAATTACAAATTGACTGCCCAGATGAGAAGGTAGTATCACCGTGCTTCATAGAACCAGGTATAGTATTGCATTTTGATCGATGTTTAACGAAGCTCCAAAATCGCTTAGGGTTTTCCTCAATAGCCTCTTCAGTACTGGCTACGTATGTATTATAGCATTCGGTTTCAAGATTTTTTATCCTATCCCGCAAATGCATAAAAGTGGCTTTATCCGATAACCTACCATAGCATTTATGCTTACGGTGATATTTATATTTTTCTTTTATTAATCTTTTTAAGGAAGGGGAATACCAAATTGGGTAGGAGTTATGAGAAACCGGTCTAGTAGGAATAAATTTATTTTAAAGATCCAACATAGTGTTGTAGAAGTAACTGATCGCGTCGGTGAGCGACTTATTATTTAATTCATTCGCCCAGTCAATGGACGCTATCTCCTTGTTAATAGAAGTAAAGTCACCTCTGTTAAAAATTTATTGAGTACATGGAGCAGGTGTCAAATAGGTACAATTAGCAAGTCCAAAAAAATACTTAGGGTCGGGTGATAGCTGTCTATAGGTGCCAAGGCATCCAAACAATCATAAACGGATACTGCCGTATTGCATAATACAAGATCTAAAAGTTTACCATATTTATTCAGAACTCCGTTATATTGATTCAGGTCTAAAACACGCATTTCGTCAGCCAACGTATACTCATCACTACTACAAATATTGTTCGGGGAGTATGACTCATTCGTTAAGTGCCATGTTACGCCACTCATATTAAACTCGCCAATAATTAGAAAAATATCAGATGGATTACTTAGAACGGTATCACTTAGTTTACGGAGAAAATTAGACAACTGAATAGAGAACGAATTACCACGGTTCTGTTTGCATAAATAAATAACACATAGATTCAAATGTATATGAGTTTTAGTGGCCTGATGGCGTAGATTCAAAGTTATCCACAGATCCTCAGCCGACGAATGAAAAAGTTTAATGAAATAATGTCTTTTGTAGGCAAAACAATTTGGATACCTTGGGTTGTAAGGTATCAAAATTGTTTTGCCTTCAAGTCTTTTTAAAATTAAAGTTCCCTTTAATTAAACTTTAAATTTAAAAAATACAGACTGTTATTCGCTGATACTGTAGCTTTCTATTGGGAAGTTTTAAAAATCAGTTTAGTTGTTTAGGCGTAAAAGTGTAACAAACAAACAAACTCACTTTCGCATTTCAATATCAATACATAATGGACTTATAATACTTTGAAATCGACATAATAATTTGCATCGAACAAACACAAAGATATCAACTAAAAGCATCTGTTTATTTTGCATATGCTATACACTACACGCGTAGTTGTTATAGTTGCCTACCAGTCGAGTATCGAATGAAGCGCGGCAATAGATAATATTATTTTGGGATTTATTTTTATACAATTAGTAAGATCCATAATATTGTTCCGTAACTTATCAAGACTTGAAAGATCTCATCTCATCACTACAGTGTAAGTGACCACAAAATTGTGTACGGTTGGAGAAACTAATTTAGATGCTATGCGTCTTGTAATAAAATCTAAAATTGCAGACACTAACTTTCGCAAATGAATGAAGTTACGTATTTTATCGTTTACACGTAAAACATAGGTTTATGTAAGTATATCACAAACTTACCTTCTACAATTATTCATCCTTTCTTTTTTTAACTTTTTTAGTTCTTGTTTAGGGTCTTTTCAATTTTTTTTTCTTATTTCCCTTAGTAGGTACCTATCTACCTACTTTTTTTAGTAATTTATTTATTTAATTCAGGCTACAAGGCCCATATTATAATACAAAATACTATAATACAATACAATATAACATTTAAACTAATAACTATTAAAATACCTACCATACACATACATAAACATCTCATTTTTATTTCCATCAACGTGATCGATAAAGAGCCGATAAAATTTGAGCGCAGTCCACTCGTCTCAACAGAGCGTGAGCAACTGAACTGTGAAATAGAAATATGCTTGAAGCTCCCGCAACATGCGACGGAAAATGAATTCTTCCGCGTAATAACAACGTAGTAACTGCCAAAAGTGTTTTATCGTCATAAATCCGAAATTAAAAGGAATTCTAAAAAATGCTTAGACACAACCCTGGGCCATATATAGATACAATTAATAGTATTTTTTTAATCTTAATAGTATTTGCCATATTGAATATAAATCGAAAAAATGAGATAATTAGAGGTTACTTCGTGATTTTTTTTTATCGAATAAAATTAATTAGTTTATGTTTTTGTTTAGATGCAACCCTCGAAAATATAATGTAGTTACTCATGATGATTTTTTAATTAACTATAGTCCAGAGTTTTTCATGTACAATCAAATATAAAGTAGGCATTTTAGCTTTATGCGCCCTCTTAACAACTAAACTCAGGTTGGATGAAATGGCTACAGGTCACGGGAATTACGATATTAATTTTGATAGACGGATGCCTCTCAAGCTGAAGGGCAAACTCTATAAATCCATTATAAGACCTGTCGTGTCGTATGGATTAGTGCTGGGCCGTTAAGAAGATGGATGAAGACTACAAAATAAGAAACGAGTATATTAGAGGAAGTCTGAAATTGGCGCGCAGTGACAGAAAAACTGAAAGGGAATCGTTTGTCTTGGTATGGGCATGTGATGAGGAGAGATGAAACTTATGTGACTAAAAGAAATCAAAGAAAAGATGGATGGATCGTGTTAAGGCCGATATGATGGGAAAGGGAGTAAATGGTGAGACGACGGCTGACAGGGTTGAATGGAAGAAAAGAAACATGCTGCGCCGACCCCAAATAGATTGGGACAAGGGCAGGAAGAAGAGGTTGAGTTAACTACGGATACGCAAAAAACCGGCTCTAAATTATAAGTAACTTACTTGTATAAGTCAACAGCTTTATTAGCTAATTGAATTGCCCTTGAAAAGTCATCTAAAGCTCCAGGACGAAGTTCAAATTCCAAACGTCGCTGCTTGATAGGCTCTCCTTCTGTTCGCAACTCCGTTAGTTTATCACTGTATACCTGAAATGGAATAGGCCAGTATGATAAGACATTGGGTAGTGATCGAATTACACACTTGAAATGTAGACCTATCAGAATATTATTAATATACTAACTGTGCTCTGCAGTGTCACCTGCATTGGTTTAGTTTTTGCCAATCCCATAGGAATTGTTACCTTTTTTTTTGCGGGTGTCCATGGGCGGCGGTTATCACTTACCATCAGGTGATCCGTTTGCTCGTTTGCCCCCCTATCCCATAAAAAAAAAAAGCTAGTCTTCGCACTTTACTCATGAATAAAAACGAGTAGATAAATAACCGCATTATTTATCTACTCGTTTTTATTCACGAGAAAAGCAGCAGTAGAGGCGACGCACGTCATGTTCCCAAACCCTTTTTAAAATTCTTAAAATGCATATTATTGTCCTTAATCTCAGACTCAAGTCTTGTTTGTACAATACAATATATTATTACATATTTTAATTTGTCGCGTCTATTCAATTTCATCCTGCATATGTATAGATTTACCTGTCTGTGTTGATCTTCCCCTTCGTCATAAAGCCACTGTTCAAGAGCGTCTAACTGATTTACAAGTCGATTGCGGTTATCATCTGCTATGAAGTCGTGAAGGGTTTCACCTTCGGAAAGTTTCCCGCGTAATTCGTAGACATATTCCTCTAGAGCATTACGAGCATCCGCACGTTCTTTCTCTTGTCTATCCTGAGCTTGCATTTTACCCTGGAAAATATTCAATAAAGTTTCTGTTGCACAATGTTTCCTTCTATTGACTTATAATATACAACATTAGTTTTAGTTTATGTGAAACCTGAACACGTGTCTGGTATTTTTATGTAAAGAATCTATGTACAAAATTGTAACACTGTATCATGAATAATCACAAAGTTATAAGCTTATTGTGCTACCTTGTTGTCCATACAAACATACGCTAACCACGTGGCGCTTCCGCGCTGCCAGCGTCGTTTTACTTGCGCTCATTGATAATAATAATATGTCAGTAGGTACTGTACCTAACCGTACGTCGATTGTATTGTAATTAACTAATCATAACATTTTCTAGCACACTTGCAGGCTTTGGACTGTTGTAATGGTAAAGTATAAGTAGATATTATTATTTACTTTATTCATAAATGCAGCTGTTAGTTAGCAAAATGTAGTAAAGCGTTTTGTTGCACCTTATGCCAACCATTTAAAGTTGAAAGTGGATGACGTGTTATACATCGCATTAGTACAGCAGGCTGTAGGTACAAATAATAACTTTCTACAATTAACCATCTTGGCATGTTTAAAAATGTTTATCAACACTATTTACAGTAATCGAATTCTACTCATTCCTCTATCAACGGCTGTCGGAGGACGAAAGGTACCGGTCCCTACATCTTAGTGTGGCGGAAAGAGTTGTGTTTCACGATACTCTCGATGCCGAATTGCTCCTCGTACCGCCACACTGCGAGGGTTACGTTATCATCACAAACCGCTAATGTACGTACCATTTCTGTGTACTGGGTGTTTATGTATGAGAATGCCACGGTTATTACATACGATAAACCGAAACACAACTGTAAGGCTCGCGATCGTTGTGTCCCTGAAGGGGAGCGTGCGCGTCAACCTGTAGCATCCGCACGACTGAAGGGGTTGCTGACTTGCTGTGCCCTGTGCCCTGTGCGAGGTGCGCCCGCGCCTAGTGCTGCTATGCGGATAAGTACTTAGTGCCGCTCGGTGTCCCACTTCTAAACCATTTTAAATATTTTTAGGTCAAAATAATAACATGGTGTAAAAAATAATGGAATCGATTCAGTTACGTATTCCGAACAAACTATATTCAGGTTTCGCATATACTATAATGTTGTAGATTGTATTTTAAACACATTACCTCTTGCTCCATAAATCCATTGAGATCATGTTTAGAGAGTCCATGTGTCTGACCATCAATTGGTAGTTCAATAGTCTTCACAAGAACTTTTTTGTTTTTATCCTTTGATTTATCCTTTTTATCATCAATATTTTCCTGGAAATAAACAACCAAGTTCAAATCTAATAAATACAATTAATTCCCCACTACCATCACTGCTTGCCTATTAGCTTTAATTGAAGATTACGTTTAGAATGAGCTAAAATGTATGTCCAAGCAGTGAGGTAACCCATTTGCATTTATTTCATGAGTCATAAACTTAATATTTTATTTAACATAATTATATAAATTATTCGATTTTGTTTCAACCCATCATACTCCAGGGATTCGAATGACAGAACGAAAAATGTAACAAAAAAGAAAACTTCAAAGCTAGACAAAAACATGCGTGGACACAGACATAAAAGAATAAAAACAAGTAGAAATTGCATGAAGTGTTTGAAGACCTCATGAAAAAAGAAATTTGTGCAAATGGACCTCAAAATGAGGGTGGGGACAGAAAACAACATTTTGTGATGTTTGCTGCCAGAAGTTGCGAAACAGAGGATTGTTAGAATTAGATGACGAGTATTATTAGAATAGAAACATGGTGTTATGAAGAGAAGGCGGGCAACAAACAACACGGGACTGGACACACGCGCTACCGACACGTACCCCGCTGAACCACTGTCCTACTTTCTGTGTCCACGACTGTTTTTGTTGAGGCTCCCCCTTCATTTCGTCGTCTCTCACCTCTTGGTTGTCAGGACCATTTTGTTGCTGATCTTGGGTGGCGCCATTAGTGTCCATAGCGGCATCTTGTCCTACCGAGTTTTCATTTGAATTTTCCATCTCTATATTTTCGTTTTGAGCAGCATCTTGTTTTTTTTCAACAAGAGAGGCAGAGGCGACAGTTATAATGCCATGAATGTTCACTCGGACTTTAAGTTTTACTTTTTGCGATTCTCCTTCAGGTGTTGGCTGAACATCTCTGATATGCCACTGACCTGTAATTTTAAACACACACATTCGCACTTTAGTTGAAATATTAAAAATAAAGGGAAAACTTTGGGATTGATATACACACCGATAAAAGTTTCTGGGTAGGGCACTTGATCAGCGTAGTAAGCGCTGACAGAGAAAGGTTCCTTTCTGTAGAAAGTCAACATCTTTGAGAAAGGCGCAGCGTGGAAGGCGGGGAATACCTGAAAGGAAATATTTTTGTATGTGAAATACGATATTTCTTTTTTATGGTAATATATGTTTGACGACAGGTTTAGCGTAGCGGCTGATTGATTTTATCGCGCAGTGTTACGGAACGGAGACTCAATTACACTGCCAGTGAGCACAATTGTGAAGTGTGTATTTAATATTATTATAGTGGGCTCTAATTTATTTTATGTAATTATATAACATACCATCACGCCTGTATTCCCCGAAGGATTAGGCAAAGGCGTACTAATGTACACCCACAGTTCGCCGGAATGTTTAGGTCCCATATTATAGGGGGCGAGCCTATTGCCATTAACCGGGCACAAACTCCTAACTCCGAGCTGCTACTGGGAATTTCATAGAAAAACCCAATAACACTTTACTCGACCTGGGAATCGAACCCAGGACCTCTAGCGTAGCAGTCGCGCTCAGGACCGCTGGGCTATTGAGGCAGCCAATTTTATGTAATATCTAAAGAAACAACATTGGATTGCCCCCTAATGCATGAATGCATGCAGCATTGAGTGTACCAACCTCCATATCGCCGTCCTCGCCCTTGGCGGCGTCCCAGGCGAGGCGCACGGCGTAGGGCTGCACGTCCACCACGCTGAACTCGCGCACGCGCACGGCCGGGCTCAGCATGGCGCACTGCAGCGCACAGCCGCGTGATACCGCCTCGTCCTTCAATTCAAACATTATGTATTTTTATTTACATACATGTAGCCCATCAAACTACCCAGAGTTAAACATTTAGCCGAGTTTAGCAAGCGGACACACATAAGCAAAACAACGTATAGCGTACTAACGGTTTATGCCCTTTACTTGGCCTACATAAAGTTATAGATGGAAATAGCTAGAAATTAATGGACTCTATAAATTTCTTAACAGTGCATGACCGCCTATTATTGCCATTAATGCCTATCAAACTCCTTTGTTTGACATCCATATGTTACAACCAGGTTCCAGCAGTACTAGCGCTTAGTGTTAAAGCCTGGCACATGCTGAGCTGGAGACCCACTTGCTGCAGCGTGACATTACATGTCAACCACTATGAAAAAAAAATCACTTCACTTCATTTTTCACATATAATTTAGATTTTATGTTACCTGATTTAAAGTTGTTGATGCATGCTTGTTAAAAACTTGTTCAATCAAGTTTTTTACTGCGGGAATGCGAGTAGATCCTCCCACAATCTCCACTGAATGAATATCTTCTGGTCTCAGCTCTGAAAATATGATGTAATACATAGTGAGCTTATTTAATTACAATGAAAGTGTGATAAAACATTTAAAATTGCACTTAATTAATACTAACTGGCATTGTGCAGTATAGCTCTCATGGTTCTTTCAATGCGTGTGAAGGTCTCAGCACAGATTTTCTCCATTTCGGAGCGCTGCATGTCGCCTGAAACGTCGCGCTCCTCCATGAAACACTCAATATTGATGGGCAGGCGAGTGCTGTTAGCTGACATCTGTTTCTTCAGTTTTTCTACCTCTTGGAGAAGGCGAAGAAAAGCCCTGTAAATGTTATTATACATTAATGGACATAATTATTGAGAGGAAATGGAAAAATATTTGCCAGTCACGGAAATATTTATATAGTTCAAGTTCAAATGTTTTAATTTCAAATAAGCTTTTACAAGCATTTATGAAACGTAATGATTCCATATTATCTATACATATAAAATGCTTTGTCCTGAACGACCCAATGACGGATCAACACACAGTCTAAACCACTGATCGTAAACACCTGAAACTTGGTGGTTTCCTGTAAGACAGACGGATTTTCCGAAATTCTACCCCTATGGGGGTGAAAAACGGGGGGCAAAGTTTGTATATACAATGTGATTCCTTGGTCCAAGCTACTTCAAATTTTGCATAAACATTCTTTAACAGAATTGATGGAATACGAGTTTCGTTTTTTATTGGAACTCATCGCCTAACAGGGTTAAATAGGGGTAGAAAGTTATTTTGGGGGTGATTTGCATCAAAGTTGATATCAATACTCCTTAGTTGACAGATGTTTGAAATCTTAATCCGATTTTATTCAAAAAATGTCAACATCAGCTATGTTTTTTCTATTTATTATCATAGTTATTCATTGTAAGAATTCCTCAAGAAAGTTCGAACCTCTCCCAGTGCAGTAAAAATGCTAAAAGGATGATTAGTTCAATCACAGGACTTTGAAGAAGATCGTGAAGTGATAGGGATGGTAAAATTGTTGCATATGTGGAAAAAAGAGCGAATGCTGGAAATAAAAGCCAAGGTGTTATGATTGCAGTTATGGTGTGTTCAGTAATGCGTGTCAAAAAGGCGTGTGCAATGGTATGAACATAATGGAAGAAGGTAATACCTACTTTCCTACACTGAGGGCCACTTGCACCAACTTTAAAATAATATTTAAATTGTATTTAAACACGATTTTTCATAGAAATGTTGTGTTTAAATACAATTTAAACATTTTCAAGAATTGGTGCAAGTGGCCCTGAATGGAAGTCAATGTTGGGTGTGGCAGAATATGCATGAAAGTAGAATAAATGCGGTGGACATGTATTTCTTGAGAATTATGTGCAGTGCAATTCGGAATTATAGATTGAATAACAGTATGATAAGACAACGTTGCGGACTGAAAATGATGAATGTGGTGACACGTATTGAAAAGAATATGCTGAGATGGTTTGGACAATGATAAAATACAATTTTAAAGGAATTTATAAGGCGAATGTCAGCGGCAGCGTCGTAAGAGGTCGCTCTAAAGTGCTACCCTAAATCCGTCTCCGTTTTGTCGTGGGCATCCTATTTTTCGATCTAGCTTCAATTAAAATTATAATATAAATATAGGTATTAATATCTTAGTCTATTTAGGCTAACGTAGGTATCTGTGTATATAATATTTCTATTAAAGGTTAGGTACCTTTGGTTTTTCCTGGCATCCAACTTTAATCTGTTGAAGATATCCTGACAGAAATATTCAGCAAGTGCCATATCAATGTCTCTTCCACCACATTGCGCATCTGTTGATGTAGCCAGGACACGCAGTTTACCCTTGTTAAATGCACACGCTGATACCTAATGATCAGATTATATTAGTAAAAATTAACGATGTATAACTATTTTTGCCATTATTCATTTTAGACACATACAGCTGCTGAAACAACGACCATAAAATCTATTTACCTGGAGTGAACTATGTCCAAAGTCGACAAAAACTACATTCTTGGGTTTCTCTTCAGGAGCTGGTAAGTCCTGTTTATAAATTCCGTAAGCCAAGGCAGTGGCAGTAGTTTCATTCATTAGGCGCAATACATTAAGTCCTGAAAATAATAGTACATAGTTGAGTTTAAGGTGGTTCAGGCATGGCGAGTACGGATGGGACAGTTGGACGGGGCTGACCTCGGCGAACGTACCACAACCAAATTGTGGCCGTTCTTAAAAAAGGTTAGGTTTTTAGAGCACCCTAAACCGACGATCATGCATGAGGAGGTTAATGAACGTAGATGAAGCGAAAGTGGAGCCAGAATCGTAGCAAGTGGAAATCTATAGTCTCTGCCTACCCCAAAGGGAGACAAGCGTGAAAATATGTATGTATGAGTAAGGTAAGGTAAGTATACAGATGTATAAAACATTAGTAATGAGTGTACAAAAACTATGGAGTTCAAAAATAATTAATTAAGTATATTTAATATAAGTTCAATCATTTTGGCCAAGGCGCTGTATAATGCCGCAAGGCGCTTCATTAGTTTTATTTTACACTAACTTTTACCCGCGGCTTCGCTCACCCGAAGCTATATTAGGATCAAAAATGGATCCCAAAAATAATGTTCACAAAAACCAACAGTAATGATCCCTTCTTTGTATCGGTTTGTATACATAAGAGACGTCAAGCTGTATCTCAGGATCCGTTCAATTAATTGAGATAAAAAGTTCATCAGTTTTTACATACTTTAACAAAATAAAAATCTATTCAGTAATTTTTGCGCCAACCCGTAACAAACAGACAAGAATTTAAAAATCTCATTTTTGGATTCGGAGACGTATACCCATATACCATATGACGCATAGACGTATACCATAACCCACCCACTTGTTTCTTTATTAAATATCGCTTAAAAAGCAATGTCTCACGATCCAGAAAATCAACACCGAAATGGAGCTCAGCATGTCTTATATAAATAAAAACTATGAAGATATGAATACCAAGGTATTGGACCTGAAAAAGGAAAAAACTGAGAATATGGAAATTATATATCGCTTACAGAATCAGATCCAAGATATGAACTTTCAATCAAGGCAATCAACTAACAAGATCTTGTATCGATGGTATCACGCGTTGGGAAAGCTGTCGATATGGATATTCAGGCCTCGGCTTTCCGAGATGGATACCGTATTCCAGGAAAGCCGGGTTTATGTAGACCGATTGTTGCTGACTTCAGTTGTGTAAATGTAAGAAACAATTTTCTCTCAAAGGTGAGAAGATTTAACAAAGAACGTTCAATTAATGATAAGCTGAACACGCAAGTTATTGGGATTGTCGGCGAAAAGAAGCCTGTATACGTTGACGAGCATTTACCTCCCACCATTAAAAAAGTTACTGTATGACTCCCGCCAGTTTGCTAAAGCTCACAATTACTCCAGCTGGTACGCCAATGAAAGAATACTCTTGCGTAAAGATACTACTGATAAACCAGTTGAAATCAAATCGCAGAAGTGTCTCACCGTATTATCACATCAAAAATGACTATTTCCGCTCGCTCATAAGTCTAATGTCCTTTTTTTTTTTTTTTAAATATCTATACAACCAAAGATTATTAAACCCTGCCTCTTAAACTAGGAGACCTGTATCATAAGAGACAGTGTTTGGCCAAACAGTTAATTTAGGTATCATAAATAATAATTAACGCGTATTGATCTACCAATACAAGTGTGGATTAACTTAAACAATATTTTTATTTGATGTGAAGCTTGAATGGCAGTTTAATGTGTTCTGAGTAGTTAGCAAGGTAAAGTGGAAGGGTGTGTGTGTGTGTGTGTGTGTGTGTGTGTGTGTGTGTGTGTGTGTGTGTGTGTGTGTGTGTGTGTGTGAGTGTTTGGTGCAAGTAATAGTAAATAATAGTGCGTGAATGTTGTTAGGGACATTTTATTTAAGTGATGTATGCTATTAAGGATTCAGTTTCAATATAGTCCTGCTGCATGAGCCAATCCGTAATCTTTGATTTAATTTTATATTTATTTAAGTCTATTATGTCTAGCTCCTTCTGTAGTTTTTTATATAAATGAATACTCAGGACATAGTATTGGTGTTTTGCGAACGACGTGTTGTGTTGTACACCTGAGGGAACATATGTTCGCTTCCTAGGGTTAGGAGGTGGTAAGCAGCCATGTATTCTGAGAACAGAATGAAGAACAAAGAGCTGTCGGACTGTTAAAACTTTGCAGTCAGTGTAAAGTTGCGTTGTTGGGTATCTATATGGTTTCTTCGTCATAACTTTAAGTACTGCCCTCTGTGCCCTCTCCGCTCTCAGAAGACAAGTCTTTGCTGCTCCACCACATGCAGTTATGCAGTATCCAATGATCGATGATCCTATACTGTGCATGTAATTTTATAATTGTATTTTTCTTTTTCCGTTATTTAACTAATTGTTCTCATAAGTTTATTAACTTAGAGCTTACAGCACGATTACTTTTACAATATATCACACACAATTTCACTCACGTAATCAATCTTACCAAAAACACCACATCATTTACGAGTTTAATGTCTTGCAATTCTTTCACACATTGCTATTGTCACCAACAATTCTACTTGTTTCGTTATAATAAGCCCATGGGGACCACTGGGAGTCCAATTTTTGACTTACACGCTGCCCAAATCAAATCCCTGCCATACATTGACCCCCACAATCGTGTTAGATATTCAATCTTATTGGATCTTATTGAATTGGATAACATATCTGCCGCCCAATCTTTCTTATGCCCTCCTGACAAATGCACTGATTTAGTCCCGACGCCCAGCGATACCTTAAATTTAATACACATTAACTTTCGAAGCATAAAAAAAAATTTAGATCAATTTATTGCTATGATCTCCACAACTAAAATTGAGTTTGATATCATAATCCTAACAGAATGTTGGCTGCAGGTGTCTGGACCTATTCCCATTTTACACGGTTACTCATAATTTGCTACAACTAACAATCCTATAAAAAATGACGGTGTAACAGTGTATATCAAGGAAACCTTGAAATGCGTGACGAAGGAACCCCCTTTTCGCGATGCAAACTGCATGATATGTCAAATAGGCAATACGGCAATAGTTTCAGTTTACCGCTCACCATCCTACCAAAATCCTGAAAACTTTTATGAAAGTCTGCAAAATGTAATAACCTCTCTTCAATCCCACAATAATATAATTTTGATAGGTGATATGAACATCGACATCAAATCCGACTGTAGTGACCGGCTCGCCAATGGTTATTTAACCCTCGCTGCTACCCTCGGCCTACTCCCAGCACACTTATTACTGACAAGGAAAAACAACTGTCTAGACCATATAATGCTAAAATCTAAAAAGGCTTCTACGGTACTGGTCCTCGACTCCCACGTTACAGACCACCTGCCCATCTGCCTGTTCCTAAACCTTAACTCTAAATCTAAATATAATGAACAAAGGCCTTCAGCACAATACGCTTTTGAGGCTATTCGTAGAGATTTGGACCGCACAGATTTTAGCGCCATCCTCAGCATTACAGACCCCAATCAATCAACCTATTCCTTAATTAATAATATCCAACGGGTCATCTCTCATCATACCCGAGTAGTTCGAATACAAAGAAAATGCAGAGTTCTAAAACCGTGGATGACACCCGGTCTGGTCCGTTGTCTAAGAAACCGGGATAAAATGCATCTTAAAGTCAGGAAAAAGCCTGAAGACACAATTTGTAAAAGAACTTACACACGGTATAGACATTTTTGCAATACTCTCATAAAGAAACTAAAGCGAGCATATGAAAGAGAAGAATTTCAAAAAGCTAAAAATAATCCAAAAGCAACGTGGAAAGTCATCAAATCTATTACAAATACAAGCCACCAGATTCGAACCCCTCGTGAACTTGTAGGAGCCTCAGCTGACGATAAAACCTCTATAAACTTAGTAAATAAATTCTTTGTTAATATTGGAAAAAAATTAGCGTCAAAAATAGCAAAAAGCCCCAACGCCCCGGCCTTAACTCTACACCCAAGCCAATCATCAAACTCTCTTGTAATTCTTCCGGTGGATGAGGAACAAGTAGGTAGAATTATCCGTGATCTTCGTAATGACTGCGCTACCGGATGGGATAACGTCCCAGTCAGGGTAATAAAGAACTCCTCTAACGTTTTAATCCCTGTAATCACTCATATTTGCAACTTGTCCATCAGTACAGGAATCTTCCCCGAGGCTTTTATGAGGGCTATTGTACATCCTATATATAAGAGTGGGGGTAAAGATAATGTGACAAATTATAGACCAATTTCTGTATTGAGCTACCTCTCTAAAATTCTAGAACGAGTATTGAATAACAGTCTATTGAGTTTCTTAACTAAAAAGAAATTAATAGCTCCAAATCAATATGGATTTAGAACAGGATTTTCCACAGAGGATGCCGTTACAGAGTTTACTAATAGTCTAGTAAACAAGCTAGACAGCAACCTGAACTGCTACGGTATCTTCTTGGATTTAACTAAAGCCTTTGATACTGTCTCTATCTCCCGACTCTTATCAAAGATGGAAAGCATAGGGGTACGCGGAACCGATCTAAAATTATTTGAAGGCTATCTTTGCCACAGAAGTCAGTGTGTGGTGATTGACTCGTCTACCAGTGAATATGAGGAGCTCACGTTTGGCATCCCGCAAGGTAGTATATTGGGACCTACGCTCTTCCAAATATACATCAATGACCGATGCATGCAGCCCATCACAAATTGCGAAATTTATGCTTACGCAGATGATACAGCACTCCTTGTGTATGACAAAAACTGGGATCTGGCTAAAGAGAGAGCAGAAAACTCGATCCGCTTGATTAGGGAGTGGCTGTCTAACAATTTACTGACTCTGAATCTAGAAAAAACAAAATTACTAAGGTTCTGCCGCCCTCAAACTCCACAACCACCCACTTCATCTTCAAAAGTTAAAGCCCACACTTGCTGTCCTAATCAATTTTTATCCTGTGATTATCTAACACTTAGCATGGTTCCCAATATTAAGTACCTGGGAGTGATTATAGATGATAAACTGGACTGGTATGCGCATATTGAGTCCCTCTGCTCTAGAATCAGAAGATTGATATATATTTTTAAAGAGCTCAGACACTCTGCCGACACCATTACTTTGACTCTTGTGTATCAAAGCTTATGTCAGTCTATCATTATGTATTGCATCCCGGTGTGGGGTGGAACTTACAAAACTACGATGCTCCGTGTTAAACGCGCCCAACGAGCGGTTCTTAAAGTAATGCTTTTTAAACCAAGAGACTTCCCTACTGACAAACTATATGCTAATGCTCAAGTCCTCAGTTAGGCAGCTATATATTCTCCGTTCTATACTGCGAAGACACTCCACTCTTCCCTTAGAGCAAAATTTGCTCCATAGACGCCAAGGTTTTCCAGTTTGCAAAACAGTCCCTTGCCGATATGCATTTGCAAGTCGACAATTTATGGCTCAAAGCTCACGAATTTATAATAAAATAAATAAAAGAATTCCCATCTATAGACTCACTTCCCATGAAATTAAAAACATTCCTTTTACCTCTAACTTATGACGAGACAGAAAACCTATTAACTATACATTCATAAGCGTTCCCTTGAATGAATGCTAAAGACAAACACACTCTTTAAACACATCTCACTCATACACACACCTCACTCAAACACCTCATTGAAACCTTATCACATACACTCACCTCACTTGCTGCTGACCACACTATTATGTACTGTGTATATTTTGTATAACTGAAACGTCAGGGTTGTATTGTATTACAAATAAAATGGAAGCCGAAAAAACTCCGACTCCTAAGATACAGGTCTGCGTACCTAGTTTAGGGGCCGGAAATCTGACAATAATGTTAAAATCAATTGTACAACCTACTGTCTACGTGTATGTAATGTACCTGTTTCCTCTCTTGTGTACAAATAAATAAATAAAAATAAAAAATCTTCAATGTACAGACACAACTTCTTTACTATTTTATAATATCTAGCAGAGAAAGCCTGTAGAAGCATTGCATTCGTACGGACGGCTTCAGATAAAGCTATACCTATACTTTTAAATTTCTAATTTATACTAGCAATTTGAATTTGCTCAGCTTATGCTGAACTCACATCGTATAGACTTTCTGAATAAGGAGAGGTTATCTTATCTTGTGTGGGGCCGAGGCAGCAAGGCCTCAGGGCACTTCGACCCAATGGGATCTTTTGTGCTTCCCCTAGATACTTAGTCCTCATCCTCCCCCAGTTCTTCAAACAGCTCTTCCATAAGCTTTATAATAAGGCCTGGGGGTATGAGTCTGTAGTCCTCTGGTCTTGGATAACCTTGCCCCAAGAGGCACATTCGCTTTCTAGACGGTGCATCGCATGTACACAGGTGTTCCATTCTCTCAATTTTCCTTTTACAGGCCCTGCAGGCTTAAGTCTCCGTCAGACCCATCTTTTGTAGGGGAGCGTTAGTCCCGAAATGTCCGGTCAGCGCCCCCATCAAAAGACGGGCCTGCCGCCTGCTTGAGTTTAATGAGAGGTTAGCTTATACTGGAAATATATAAGCCTTATGTGTAGTCGTGCGTACGTCGCTGGCTTAGAATGCAACGAGTTCGTGTACATCAAACACAATAACATTTTTAAATATTTTAGCAAGACTAACAAACTAGTTATTTTTTATGTATGGGTAAAATATAGATAAATTGTAGGTGATACGATGTTCACCGGGCAATCTAGTCTATACTAATATTGTTTGTTTGCATTGAATACGCTCTGAAACTACTGGACCGATTTGAAAAATTCTTTCTCCATTAGAATCCTACAATATCCTTGATGAATATAGGCGATAGAATATGTTAAAATTTATATTTATTGAAATTTTTGTTAAATACCCGTGTGTAGCCGAGCCGGGCCGTAAGTGACTTATAATAATATTGCAACTATTTAATAGTAACAGACTATCCACAGGAAACACAAGTTAACAAAGTGCAAACCTAACAAAGTCCAAACGGGTTACGGGAATGGCAGGTATAGCTTGCTGTATAATAATTTTGAAGCCCCAGACTTACTGGCACTGGACACGACAACTCAAATCCGATTATTATCCACCGTTTGAGAGCCATGCTTTGGCGCAAATGGGCCGGCTCGACCGGAGCGTTACCACGGCCTCACAGAAGACCGGCGCGGCGGTCATTGTCTTTCGTCGAATGAGTGAGGTTACGGGGGCCCAAATCCTTTTGTCATAAAGACGGGCAACGCACTTGTGACTCCTCTGGTGTTGCGGGTGTCCATTGGCGATAATCGCTTACCATCAGGTGATCTGTCGGATCATTTGCCGACCATCGCATAAAAAAAGAAAACAATTACCCACTCAAACTGCAACCACTGAAAACTCTAGACACCAAACGTGATCCCTCCGAACACCACTAACCCCCACGGCAAAAGTAGATGAAGATAGAATAGATATACGCATCATTATTACAATAATATAATGTTAAATAATTTACATGCTATTTCAATTAATGACTGCTATGCTAGAGGTCCTAGGTTCGAAAGTGTTACTGGTTTTTCTATGAAATTCTCAGTAGCAGATCGGATTTGTGCATTATTATTACATAACTTAAACATACCACCGAACTATGCGTGTATGTAGGTGTACTTAAGACACCTCTTCAATCAACTTACATAATTTTCTTTATATAAGTAAAACACCAGGTCCTATTAATGGATGTTGTTGTAGGATTTTAAGGATTTCCTCAATTTTTATGCCTTTTTAATTTTATATGATTATCTAGAATTTAGAAAACAGTGAGCTCTTACCTGCAATACTGGCAGCATCCAATAGAGCATTTCTCTCAGCATTAGTAAAGTAACTAGGCACTGATATGACACAATCATTAATTGGTGTCTGTAATGCTATGGTTGCACTATCTTTCAATTTTGTAAATAGCATAGCTGTTATCTGTGGAAAAAGTTATTGATGTAATTTTCTGTAACATGTATTTCAGAGAAATTTTAATTAATATTACCTTATTTATTACACATATAATAAGTAATAACAAAAAAACAGTTAAGTATGAGTCTGAATCGGGTACCAAGGGATATGTGACTGACTTTTATTTATTTATTCCCAACAATATCCTTACAGACTTAATCCAATTTGATATTGAGGTTTCTTAATTTCTACAATTACAGACTGCTTAGAGATTTAACAGTACGAAATTTTAAATAGTGCTATCTTTGTGAATTCGCTCAGAGTACAGTATACTGAAAATAAATGTTAGTGAATGCAATTCTTAATAAATAACTTCACCCAAGTTTGGAAATATTTTCCGGTCGTTTATTTCCAGATGTAAGTAGTAATAGAGGAAATGGTACTGTAGGAACTTAGATTAACGGTATCTCAACCCGAATAAAATATTGTTTGGAATAAGATTTATTCCGGTATTATGTATGTATTGTATGTAATTGACAAAAAACTCGTATAATTACCAAAGATCTGAATAGGTAGATGATATATACTTAAAGTTCGAGAAATTAAGTAACATAGAATTCATAATATATCCTCTAAAATCCCGGAATCATATACATGACGATTAAATCCCGGGAGTTAAGAAATTACATATTGAATTAATTTATTGCATGTATTCTATAAATGTATTCAAAGCGCCATAGTATTCAAATTTACATCGCAGTACTAACGACGTTGTATTAGTCTCTAGAGAAAAAGTTGTCAATCTGTTTTTACTTCTTTACTCTACTCTAAAATTCAGATGACAGATCCCGTGATGCCCTGTATAAGTAAAGTTAGAATAACTGAACTAATAACCAATTCTTGGTCATAATAATGGTTTCTGATTTCTCTGTTTTATTTTCTTGTTTTATCTTATTTAGTACCGGTAAGTGTATTTTTTATTTTATTTCTTGATTCTGTTATAATTTTTGACCCGTGCTAGTCTAGTACAGAAATACTTAAAAAGAAAATTTACTTCAATCGTTATTTTTCAAATTCAATGTCTTCAATGGTTGAAATGTTAATAACTTGTGATAGAGTGACCCATTTGAATTAAATATAGCCTAAATGCTAATCTAAGAAACAGACTATGAATTCCTGTCCACTTCCTCCATATCTATTCAGTAGTTATGATTTGATGCGTGTTCAAACACGCAGACAAACAGACAGACGAAAGTTCCAAAAATGATAGATATCGATTGTGTTACTGATTCTCAGTCCCCCAAATTAGTTTTTTTGTAAATATAAGCAGACACGGGTCAATTACATTCTTATTATATTTATTATCCCAGAGTGATTTGACATAACTTATTTTCACATAGATGAAACCTTAGGTTCTCAGTAGCGTCTCATGTTCTTTGAATACCTGCGTGCTTGTAGAGCTCGGCTAGTGACACCTGGGCAGGTACCAGGTAAGAAAGGTGACTAAAAATAAGTTACTTTTTTTTTAATTATAATAAATCTTGCAATCAGTCACTGGGCTATGAGCAGATGTGTTGGAGATCGGCTAGGTAAGCGCAGCTTAGTGACAGTACCCCATTGGGACCATCTCTTTATTCGGCGATATAATTATATTTATATATCCAACTAGCCTATGCCCGCGGCTTCGCTCACTTGAAGCTCAAAAACCAACAGGGATGATCTCTTCTTTGTATGGGTCTCTATACATTAGAGAGGTCAAGCTGTATCTAAGGTTCCGTTTAACTATTTGAGATAAGAAGTATACCAGTTTTTAACTTGGAGCACATACTTTCTGACAGTGATAACAAAATTAAAATGTATTCAGTAGTTTTTGCGCCAACCCGTAACAAACAGACAAGAATTAAAAATCACATTTTTTGGTTCAAAGACGTTTATATACCCTAACTCTCTTGTTTTTTTTTAAATATCTTCAACGTACAGACACAGTTTTTTACAATTTTATAATAGTAGAGATTACAATATTTCGCGCCTTTTTAGTCGTCTCAGGGTTCTCGGAACTGTAAGTTCCACGGCAAGTTTGTTTGGGTGGCGCAATAGTCGCATTTTGTACTTTGGTGTGAATGAGATTATTTCTTCCTTCACTGTGTTGATTTTTAGATGGTCATGAACTTCTGCATTTTTATGAACTACGGGGAGTTGGCTAGTTGTTTGAGAATGGAGTCTTCAGCTCTTTGGATTTTATTAATACTGGAGTCAAGAGTTACTTAACTTAAATTTATATGGCTGATTTTTATATTTTTTATATGTAAAATGTTATTCTAAAATAGTAGGTATCATAAGTGTCAGACACTTTCCATGGACCAAATTTTTTGTCAGACGGTTGATATTTTATCAAGTATAGATGACACTTTGTCGTGTCCAGAGCATGAAGAAGTTGACACTAAAATAGTTTTTCATGTTTGTAATATAGATGCTCAAGCAAATTTTGTCATATAAGATATTTATAAGACTTGTAATATAAGATCTTCATAAGATATGCAGACACCGGAATTAACCAATGTATCGCTGGTTATTTCCGGTGTCTGCATAAAACCATACATTCGAATCCTAACATAATTATTGCAATGTTAGTATGAGATCTTATGACAAAATTTGCTTGAGCGTCTATATTACAAACATGAAAAACAAATTTAGTGTCAGCTTCTTCATGCTTGTACACGACAAACTATGACAGTTTGTCGTGTACTACACTACTACTATACTTGATAAAATTTTGTTATCTTGATGATTTTTTGTGGAGCTTTAAAGTGTCTGAGAGAAGTTTTCGACCATGGAAAGTGTCTGACACTTGTGATACTATTTTAGAATAACATTCTACAAAACTTATATAAAAATCATCCATATAAATTTATGTTAAGTAACTCTTATTTTTAGTTACCTTTCTTACCTGGTACTTGCCCAGGTGTCACTAGCAAAGCTCTATAAGCATGCAGGTATTCAAAGAACATGAGACTCTACTGAAAACCTAAGGTTTCATCTATGTGAAAATAAGTTATGTCAGATCGCTCTGGGATCTTGGACTATTATGTAATATTACATCAACTCAGGAACTTGATTTTTTACAGTTCCAAGGGTAGTGAAATTAATGCCAAATACATAATAAGTGTGTATTTGGCATTAATTTCAACTATTATCTTAACTAGGATCCTGAGTTACTTTTGAGGACCCTACACATAATCCTTTCAGTAATACATGGCAATTATTATAATTATTACTTCATACCTGTTCTGGTGTAAAAACATTATCTTCCCCCAGGTAGTGAACTCTGATACCAATTCCACCATCTGGCCGTTGTTCCACCTTGAATGGGAAGTGTTTCAGCTCTTTTTGAACATAGGGATCAGAAAACTTTCTACCTAACAGTCTCTTGAAACCAAACACAGTATTCTTCATATTTGTAACCATTTGGTTCTTGGCTGCCACACCTAATATTCGATTTTTCTGCGAAAAAGCCACGCATGATCTGAAAATAAAATATTATTATAGCTAGTACATATATCTATGACAGCAATGATAGCCTAGTGAAACTTAGAAAATTATCACTTGCTTAAGGGGCCGTCCTAAAAATTGATGCATTTTAGTGAATTTTGTTGACCGATTGTGAGAAACCCACAAATAATTTATATAAAGTTATTAATTATTTGAAAATAACGTTTCTTAAACCTGGCACTGGCGGAAATGGATTTATTAAATTACTTCTATAATAATCGTAAATCCGTTTTATTGACAACTCCTTTTCCCAAAAAACGCGTTTCGAGTGACGTTTGACGATCGGTTTACAAGAAAATATTAGTATTACTGAATATTAAAAAATGCTATAAAACCCAGTATATGCTCCACTTGTCACTGGCGGAACCACATTTTTCAAGTTTCATACTAAATATAGCAGGAAAAAAATATTTACATAACGTAATTTTTCGTGAAAATTGCAGACAAATAAGTATGTATTTTTTTCTATTTCTCAGAAAGACATATTTTTGTTAATTACTTAATAATCTTCAGTTATCCCTCTAATAGGATCAAAAATTATTTAAAAAAAAAAAATTTTTTTTGATTTAGTAAATCAAAGATGAAGAAGACCTATAATTGTTCTATAATATCGAGCGCGCAAAGCCGATCGCACCAGCCAGTCACGATCGGGCCTTCCCAGCGAGAGGACGTATCGCTTTGTGTCACAGTTGTGCGCTTGTTCGACGTAAATATTTTCCCAAATTATACTGCGATTAATACAACTTGATACGTTGATTATTTTATAACTTCTAATTTCTAGAAAAGCCCTATAATATAATATGGTCTGGTATTTTTTGCAGGAAGTATGGGTAGTACAAGTTTCTCATTGTGCTGATTACGAAAATGACATTAATTTTGAAATCCAAGATGGCGGACATTATTTTTCTAAATAAATTAATATGGGTGTCAATTTCAAAGATTTTCAGGGGCTGATTACGAAAATGACATTAATTTTGAAATCCAAGATGGCGGACATTGCTTTTCTAAATAAATTAATATGGGTATCAATTTCAAGGATTTTCAGGGGCTGATTACGAAAATGATATTAACGGTGAAATCCAACGTGGCGGACATTGCTTTTCTAATTAAATTGATATGGGTGTCCATTTCAAAGAATTTCGAGGGCTGATTACGAAAATGACATTAATTTTTAAATCAAAGATGGCGGACATTGTTTTTCTAAATAAATTGATACGGGTGTCAATGTCAAGGATCTTCAGGGGCTGATTACGAAAATGCTTTTCTAAATAAATTGATATGGGTGTCAATTTCAAGGATTTTCAGGGGCTGATTACGAAAATCATATTAATTTTGAAACCAAGATTAAAAATTGGTTAATTTTTTTCAAAATAAATATGTACGTAACTATTTTTTTGTGATTTTTTTGCACATTCCTAGATATGATTATAAAATTATTTTAGTGGTCCTGGTTCCTGGTAACCTACGTCTTCTGGTTAAATAAATCAGATGCTATGATCACTAAGTCGCCGCGAGTCCCAACTGCCAGGTCTAAATTTGCATCACACTCTGTCACAATTTAAGTCTTAAAGGTGACGTCAGTAATATCTATTGAAAAGTCATTTCTTTTTTGAAGAACATCTCACAGCCTGATTGTACTTGGGATGAAGTTCCTTTGGGAACGTACAATACGTGATTTTATTAGTTCGAAGATGTGTGTGGTATTGGTCATTTTACCTTCGAACGAGTCGAGTCGTGCGATGGTAAAATGTGGCCGTAGGTACTATATTAATTAATTCCTCAGATCACAGTCCATATAGGTCTTTACCTATGAAATTGCCGTTCTGCAGTACTGGCCATTTCTAATCAAAATAATTTTTGTTTGGCTAAGAATTCTAATTTCAAATTAATTTTATTTTAAAAACATGGAATTCTTTTTCCAAAAGTAGTCATTTGTTTATTGATTAGTGTTACATTAACCTTCAGGCTACAACCCCCGTTTCCTACCCTTAAAATGTTAAAATCCATAAATCATTAAACTTGTCGCTAGGTATTTATTTGTAACTAGCTTCTGCCCGCGACTTCGTCCGCGTAGCGTGATGATATATAGCCTATAGCCTTCCTCAATAAATCGGCTATCTAACACTGAAAGCGTTTTTCAAATCGGACCAGTAGTTCCTGAGATTAGCGCGTTCCAGCAAACAAACAAACTCTTCAGCTTAGATGAGTAACTACAATAAAATTACAATTTTCAGCCCAATTTCCGCCCTTTAAAGTTTTATGTTTTGATCTTGATTGAACATTGTATGTATAAAAATATACTAAATTAAAAACAAAATTTAAAATACAAAAAAAAACTAACGAGAAAAAAACTAAAACAATAATTTAATAATGAAAAGATCAAGATTGTTTATAGGCTCGTACGCTCGATCTGCAGCCGTGCGTGAAAAGCGCACACAAACATAGAATTTAGCTAAACTCGATCGAGTGAATTTTTAGCACGGCCTCGACTGTTATGGAAAATATTAGAGGAAACCTGCATAGCTGTAATATTATTGGTGGTGTAGTCTACACTCCTAAAGGCTACATTAGGTCAGCATGGTCCGTGACTAAGGTTGCCATTTGTACCTACTAATAAATAGTATAGTACTATATTTCGGGTCTGCATGGATTTGAAGAAATAGTACGCAAAAATAGCTGAAGAATGCCTTTTTTGCGACGTCAAAACTAATAACAATATAATAATAACAGCCATTTTCACTCATTCCATAAAATGCTACATTTTTAACAGACAAAAAGAAGTTTTGAGGCATTTTTATGTATGTAACTGCCTCGTTAGTCTAGTGGTCTCAAGTGCGACCGGTACACTAGAGGTCCTGGGTTCGATTCCCAGGTCGAGCAAAGTGTTATTGGGTTTTTCTATGAAATTCTCAGTAGCAGCTCAGTTTGTTCAGCTTCAGTTTGGAATTTGTGCCCGGTTAATGGCAATAGGCTCGCCCCCTATTACATGGGACCTAAACATACCGGCGAACTGTGGGTGTACCTTAGTACACCTCTGCCTAACCCTTCGGGGAATACAGGCGTGATGGTATGTTATGTTTATGTATGTTTCTTACCCCAGAACTCTGTCATAAACTGATTCGGAAAATTCTTTTTATATTTTCACCTACTTTCTATATGGAAAGTAGAGATGAAACAGATACAATACCCTTAACAAAGTTTGCCAAAATCTATGTTTCAGCACCTTGCAGCAGTGTGTACAGTGAAAGACTTTTTTCTAAAGCTGGCCTTATTTATGAAGAGAAGCAGAAGAGAAGAGAAACCGCTTGCTACCTATCAATGCAGAGAAATTAGTATTTAATCACCATAATTTGCCCTTAGTGCAGTATGAGTACTAATTAATTAATTTTCTTTCTATTACATTCATTTACTATTGTATGATTAAAAATTTACAACTAAAAGTGATACTGAGACTACCTAACTAAATAAAGCAAATAATTACTTAAAAATATATTATTTTTATCCAGATTTTTTTTAATTCGGCGGGATGCCTATCCAGCCGAATAGTAATTAGTTACCGTTATCCGGTATTCGGCCGGATAGTATTAACGCCGCCGGATAGGCCGGGTACCGGATATCCGTTTCATCTCTAATGGAAAGTGACCCATTACTTATGCTACTTTCTACCCTGGTATTTGAGTAGTAATGGGTATTATCTTATCATAAGATAAGATAAGATCCATTACTACTCAAATACCGGGGTAGAAACTAGCATTTTTCGCCCCTACTAGGACTGGAATTTTTTTTTTAAAAGATTACTAGCAATGTTGTTCGCACATTACTAGTATTCTTGTTAACCCCTCGTGCTAAGCTAGATTGCTTGTGTTACGAGTGGGTTCACGTCGGTAGTGCAATGGGTGGGGTACGAACCGGCAACCACATGATCGCAAGTCCGACGCCCTAGCCATTAGGCTACCGCTGCTTCAATTGTATGAATATCCATTATTTACTTGTTTTTTTTTAATACTAATAAATTTTAATTTCGAAGAAAATATGCATTTTTGTTTAGATTATGATAACCAACCTTCATTGACACAGGAGAGATAGCAGTGAATTAAAAAAAAAATTTGAATTTTAAATTTGCAAGCCTTGAGCGCTCGCTCGCTAGGATAACAAGGGTTTTATTATTGATTATTGTTTACTTTTCGTGATTTGCTAAATAGAATTACATAGGTAACTTCACAAATAATACCTTTATGACTCCTACATTGAAATACTAAGTCATATATTTAATGATAAATGACCAGGTCTCTGCAATGAATCTCACGAAGGCAGCTCTAATTATTTTCAGATTAATGTTTATACTTAATTTTATTTGCCTCATAGGTAAAGTATAAAATACTATGCTGTTCTACACACATAACAAACTCATGTTGTTTGCGAATCTCACTAGCTCAGGTCTCAATTAATGCACTCTTGCTAGTTGTGTATCACTCCCCGTGGTGAACAATCTACTATTATAGTTCACTTACTCGGAAAATAGCGCATTACTACTCTAAATCAGGGAAGAAAGTAGCACTTTACGGCCTTAGGGCTGGAAAGATGTAGGGCACGTCCCTGTAGTGGCGGTAATAAGCCAGTCGGAACTCCATGACGAGGAGTTTCGACTGACCCAGGCGCTCTCGTGCTATGGCTGTTTCGGAAGTATATGCCGGGAGACAACGCCCACTTGTCACCATTGCGTGGACTACCCCGAAACTACGGCACAGCTGTGCCCAGCTTAGACAGAGCAGCACCGTGATCTTGAAGCAGCAGTGGATGAATAGTTTCATATAAATTGTATTTCATAGAAACTCAAAGACAGAAAAGGGCCTTATTGCAAGCTGTTGTAGATAATGTTAATGTTCACGTTCGTCAGTTATTAGGATGCAATTTACTAGATATGCAGTAAATATTTCAGTTATTTACTGAAGTGTTTCTAACCTACAAAGGAATAACCAAGTTGTCAATGCTGTAAATTTTTAAATAGGTACATAATGATTGAAAATAAAAAAAGAAAATCAGTAACATTTTTTCATCGACACCTTTATCAGAGCTTGATATTCCATTTTTATTACTAGTAATTATAATTATTGGAATAAATTTACACAAGGTTTGAACATGACAAGCAATTAAATCTAATCAGATGTTTATGTGGTAGTGGTACCCATAGAATTATTCATTACAGAAAGAAAATTACAATGTTTTCTACTTACGGAGTACCACGAAGGCTGTAATCGTTGGCGATTGTCTCAATACCACCTGCTTTAGCCACAGCGATATAACATGATTCATTGCCGAAATCAATACCAATGACGGACATAGCGGCCATCGTTATCCAAAATTTGTCTCAATTTAGACAATGATTGTCTAAACCTTGCTATTTTTTACCAAATCACACGAACAGAGAAACACGTTTGCGTTTCTGTAATCGACAATCGATCAATCTATCGTAAGTACGTACAAACGCCGGTTTATTGTCGCAGCTAGATCCTTCATTCGTGCCCGAACGCGAATTTTCTAGAAGTGTGGTCAGTAGTGCTGTCAATATAATTTTTAGTTTATCTTTAGTCGATTTTGTTTTATTTGTTACTAATAACTAAGAAATATTGAAATAAAAATATCTCAGAGCCACTGATCCGTATATTTCTAGCAAATAAACTGAAACTGAATCATAACCTATTACTAGTTAGTTGTTATGAATTTATGAATGAATCAACTGAATAATACATGCGTACATGACTCATAAAAATTTTAAATTATTATTAGGTACCGTGAAACCTTTGACTATCTATCCCTGGACAAGTAACGCGCTTAATTCTATGAACAAAAATGTCTGTCATTTTTGTTGCGGGGGGAGGAAACACTACATAGACATTGCTGCACACATACTCAAAATCATTTTGTATCGCTACGAACTCACACATATTAAAATCTTCACCACTAACACAATTTACGCACACATAGAGGTCAAATACGTCAACATACAAGAATTGACGACAATACGAACGTATAAGACATTAAAAATTAATAGGAAGCTACTATGTCGATATTTTATATCGATAGATTATTTTAGGAAGCATGGATAAAAATGAAACAACGATTAAAAAATATTTCTATATGTTATCATTTATTTGCAAAATTAAAATCATCCATACACACCTCTAAATATCTTGCGTCATATTTTCAATGCAATGTCTCTTATTGTTATACATTACATGCCAATTAAATACAAAAGAAAGAAACTATTTAGGTATAGATAAATACATAATTTATAATTGGAAAATAAACGCACGGGTCAGAGAAATCGCTAACTTTTACGAAATACATATTCTATGGCCTATGTTAATCTTGAATAATGTAGCATTCAAATGGTGAAAGAATTTTCGAAATCGGCCTAGTAGTTTTTGAGTTTATTTGTTACATACATTGATACATACAAATCTTTCCTCTTTATAATATTAGTATAGATAGAGCGGATATTGGGGACGTTTTGCTATAAATACTTTGATACCAATAAGTTTGATTCTTTTCTTTGCCAGGCTGATATATTAGGAATGACACTAGACAGAGCGTTTTGTTTCCCACGAGATATACGTAGGAGTAAATACGATTTTGTTCATTATGTCGCGCGTTAATATGAACAGAAGCGCGACTGCTACGCTAGAGGTCCTGGGTTCGATTCCCCGGTCGAGCAATGTGTTATTGGAGTTTTTCTATAAAATTAAGGGTTGATGCCCGATTAATGGCAATAGGCTCGCTCCCTAAGTACGCATCTGTCTAACCCTTCGGGGAATAAAGACGTGATGGTATGTCGTGTTCCGTACTCTCGTTATTTCTTTGAGCCGGATATCGAAAAAAGAAAATAATGTGTTTGAAGAAACCCCCCGAGAGGCAGGGCATAGTGGAATTGAATAACTCCACTTACAATTGAAATACCTACACTTTGCAGAAAATAGTAGCCAAATAACATAGCACTGTACTATGTTGTGTTCCTAACGGTGAGCAAGATCACCAGAGCTCCGCGAGGAAGCGTTATGTTGGCAGTGGGGGTACCTACTGGTGTTGTGGGTTGTCTACCGGGTGTGAAAAGATTTTTACAGGGTCGGCAACGGGATAGTGATAGTGATAGTGATACCCCAGGTGTTGCAAGCGTTCATATTTTGAAATTGAACTATCTATCCATGGACCCGCCTCTCATGATTATTCCTCTCTGTCAAGGTAGTGGATTAAATAATCTAACGCGTTTATAAAAACTGTTTCCGAAATCGATTTTTCATAAACAGAATCGTTTCCGCTCAGTAAGGTCATCATAAATGCTCCGTGTAAATACCGAAATACGTGCAGTTAATGTATGCAAAAAAATATCTAATATCTTATTTAGATAAAGATGGAGTTATTTTCAGTATGTAAGTATTAAAGTTCATTTATTTCTATTTAAATCACATAATACAATTTATTAATAAAGATCGAGGACGTTACCGATTCAATAATCGAGTATAAAATAATCGTTTGGTTCAAGCATGCACTCCCCATGAGACTACCCGCACTCCCCACGAGACTAGCAATTTTTTTTTTTACTAACAATATCAATATCTGTAATATCAATAATATATTCTTCTAATAAACGTAAGATTTAAATTTGAAATATCCATCAAAATGACATTTTTTGATTTTCAATTATATATCATCCAATAGGATGTCACCATTTATGATTTCCAATTATAGGTCTTAATGCAGAATTACCTTTTTCATCGTTTTTTGGCAATTATAGGCCTTATATATATTATGACATAATGCTTAAAACTCGGATTTTAAAAAGTGTAGCGAGACTATGTCCCTCTTTTGTTTTGTCATTTTAATTAATGATGTGATAGTGATTGTTTACAATTTCGAATCGATATCGATATTATTTTCGTGTTCAATGTAAGACCAAATTATAATAATTGCTAAAGATCACTAAAGATGAATATCATTTATATCATGAATTTATGATATCACTATATTTTTATAAAATTTAATAAAATAACATTTTTGGAAATGTCGTAACTAAGATTATTGATTATTTTTGATATCCAGTGCTATTAGATATTTTATTTGATACTTTTCAGATCTACAAAAGACCTTCATTTAAAAGGAAGTAGGTGTGATTAATAAATAATAGCGTAAGCCGTTGCGGATAAATGTGTTGACAAAAGAATTTATAAATTAACATATTTAAATCGTATTTTAAAAATGATTGAAAATGATTTCTAAGATACGGTACGGTTTGAAGGTCTGGGGTTTCTTTTACCGCTTAGGTGGAAAACCAGCACATGGCCCGCCTGATGGTAAGTGGTTACCGGAGCCTATTATATGAACGCTTGCAACACCTGGGTTATCACTCGCCCGTTGCCGACCCTGTAAAAATCTTTTCACACCCGGTAGACAACCCACAACACCGGTAGGTACCCCCACTGCCAACATAACGCTTCCTCGCGGAGCTCTGGCGATCTTGCTCACCGTTAGGAACACAACATAGTACAGTGCTATGTTATTTGGCTACTATTTTCTGCAAAGTATTATTTCCCCAGTTGGGCAGCTCCAATTGTAAGTGGAGTTATTCAATTCCACTATGCCCTGCCTCTCGGGGTGTTTCTTCAAACACATTATTTTCTTTTTTCGATATCCGGCTCAAAGAAATAACGAGAGTACGGAACACGACATACCATCACGTCTTTATTCCTCAAAGGGTTTTTTTTTCTATTATAAAACGTTGCCCCACACTAGGATTTTCTCCTGTATCGTGGGTGCGTTTACAAACACAAATTCTCACACACACAAACACCCAGACCCGGAACAACTACCTGGAGATCATACAAATTTTTGCTCCGTGTGGGGATCGAACCCACAACACGTGTCGCAGAAGCCGATTGCTCAGCCTCTACGCTAAACGTGTCGTCAAGGTTAGACAGATGCGTACTTATGGGGCGATCCTATTGCCATTAATTGGGCATCAACCCTTAATTTTATCGAAAAACTCCAATAACACATTGCTCGACCGGGGAATCGAACCTAGGACCTCTAGCGTAGCAGTCGCGCTTCTGTTCATATTAACGCGCGACATAATGAACAAAATCGTAGTTACTCCTACTTATATCTCGTGGGAAACAAAACGCTCTGTCTAGTGTCATTCCTAATATATCAGCCTGGCAAAGAAAATAATCAAACTAATTGGTATCAAAGTATTTGTAACAAATTGTCCCCAATATCCGCTCTATCTATACTAATATTATAAAGAGGAAAGATTTGTATGTATCAATGTATGTAACAAATAAACTCAAAAACTACTAGGCCGATTTCGAAAATTCTTTCACCATTTGAATGCTACATTATTCAAGATTAACATAGGCTATAGAATATATATTTCGAAAAAGTTAGCGATTTCTCTGACCCGTGCGTTTATTTTCCAATTACATAGTATGTATTTATCAATACCTAAATAGTTTCTTTGTTTTGTATTTAACTAGCATGCAATGAGAGCATTGCATTGAAAATAATTATGACGCAAGATATTATATAGGTGTGTATGGATGATTTTAATTTTGCAAATAAATAATTACATACAAAAATAATTTGTAATCGTTGTTACGTTTTTATCCATGCTTCCTAAAATAATCTATCGATATAAAATATCGACATAGTAGCTTCCTAATAATTTTAATGTCTTATACGTTCGTATTGTCGTCAATTCTTATATGTTGACGTATTTGACCTCTATGTATGCATACATTGTATTAGTGGTGAAGATTTTGATGTGTGAGTTCTTAGCGATACAAAATGATTTTGTGTATGTGTGCAGCAATGTCTATGTAGTGTTTCCTCCCCCCGCACCAAAAGTGACAGACTTTTTTGTTCATAGAATTAAGCGCGTTACTTGTCCAGGGATAGATAGTCAAAGACCTGAGCCCACCAAATTCAAATTTCAATTGGTTTTTCACAATTTTTAGGTCTATAACACATTCTAGATTCCTAGCTGTATTAATTGCGGCAGTAGCTATACAATATTCACAACTGAGCATTAAAAACTTTGCTCGTAAATCGATATTGTAGCTAAAATTAGGTACAATCGTCATTTTTGGCCAAAATTGACGATTGTACCTAATTTTAGCTTCTTTAACGTCTATTAAGCAAAGTTTTTAATGTAACGCGCTTAATTCTATGAACAAAAAAGTCTGTCACTTTTGGTGTGGGGGGAGGAAACACTACATAGACATTGCTGCACATATACACAAAATCATTTTGTATCGCTACGAACTCACACATATTAAAATCTTCACCACTAACACAATTTACGCACACATAGAGGTCAAATACGTCAACATAAAAGAATTGACGACAATACGAACGTATAGGACATTAAAATTATTAGGAAGCTACTATGTCGATATTTTATATCGATAGATTATTTTAGGAAGCATGGATAAAAACGTAACAACGATTACAAATTATTTTTATATGTAATTATTTATTTGCAAAATTAAAATCGTCCATACACACTTTTTTGTAAATCGATATTGTAGCTAAAATTAGGTACAATCGTCATTTTTGGCCAAAATTGACGATTGTACCTAATTTTAGCTTCTTTAACGTTTATTAAGCAAAGTTTTTAATGCTCAGTTGTGAATATTGTATAGCTACTGCCGTAATTACTACAGCTAGGAATCTAGAATGTGTTAAAGACCTAAAAATTGCGAAAAACCAAATGAAATTTGAATTTGGCGGGCTCAGGTGCACGATCCGCCAAGAAAGTATCGATAATTTCATGTATCGATATTTATTATTCTCTACTCTAAAGTACTCTAGCATAAGGTCACCTTCGCCGCTGCATGACGTGACGTGACGGTATTATTTTTTGTTTGCTGAACTGAGTAGGTACGAAATTCAAGATACACGCTCTACTTATTATCGTTGATTACTTGCTATAACACTTCAGTTCCTATAATAATCATTAGTATGAGTGGTGAACCTCAAGTGAAGCGAACCAAAATGAACGCCCTCGACCAGCTTAAACAATACTGCACGGTGGTGGCTGATACCGGCGATTTTGAAGGTTAGAGCTGTTAAAGTGTGTTAAATATTTGCTGTAACTTGATATATTTTATTTTTCATTTATATTCAATTTAATACTTTCCCTACAAGGCCATTAACTTTCTGTGATGACATGCACAATCAAAGTAGTGACACAGAAATGACCTTAGACATTGCCACTCTATCTCTTCTCTACTATTATAAAATTGCCATTAACTTTCTGTGATGACATGCACAATCAAAGTAGTGACACAGAAATGACCTTAGACATTGCCACTCTATCTCTTCTCTACTATTATAAAATTGTAAAAAGCTGTGTCTGTACAAGTACATTGAAGATATTTAAAAAAACAAGTGGGTTATGGTTAGGGCTGCCATCCGTCCGGGTTTCCCTGGATTTGTCCTAGTTTGAAGGGTGTCTGGGGGCCGTCTGGCAGGGGTTTTTAAAAGTGGACTCTTTTTGTCAGGGGAAACCCAATTTTTTTTAAAGCAATAAATTTAAATAAATCTTTGTAAAAAATTCATCCATAATATTAATAACCCACATTCAAGAGGCAATATTTTTTCAGAAGTGTCCGGGAACAAAAAATATTTCATCCAAATGTCCAGGATTTTTGAGGTGTTTATCCGGGGTCGGCAATTTAGGTGATGGCAGCCCTAGTTATGGTATATAACCATCTCCAAATCCAAAAATGTGATCTTTAAATTTCTTGTCTGTTTGTCTGTTTGTTACGGGTTGGCGCAAAAACTACTGAATAGATTTTAATTTTGTTATCACTATTAGAAAGTATGTGCTCCAACTTAAAAACTGGTATACTCCTTATCTCAAATAATTAAATGAAACCTGAGATACAGCTTGACATCTGTAATGTTTAGAGACCCTTATAAAGAAGAGATCATCACTGTTGGTTTTCGCTTCAAGTGAGCGAAGATGCGGGCAGAAGCTAGTGTATGATATTTACAGTCTAGGAAGTACTTAGATGTTTCAATATTTTTATATTGTACTAGCTTCTGACTGCGGCTTCGCTTGCTTGAAGCTCAAAAACCATCAGTGACGATCTCTTCTTTGTATGGGTCTCTATACATTAGAGAGGTCAAGCTGCTTGAGATACGAAGTATACCAGTTTTTAAGATGGAGCACATACTTTATAACAGTGATAACAAAATAAACATCTATTCAGTAGTTTTTGTGCCAACCTGTAACAAACAGACAAGAATTTTAAAAATCACATTTTTGGATTCGGAGACGTATACCCTAACCCACTTGTTTTTTTTTAATATCTTCAATGTACACATACAACGTTTTTACAATTTTATAATAGTAGAGATTTGACACAACTCTTGATCATAGCAAACAAATAAATAAAATTGGAGTAAGTTCATTTGGATGTATACCTACATGGTACATATACCAAAACAATTTTTTTTTAAAATTTTTGCCTGTCTGTCTGTTTGTTCAGGCTAATCTCTGAAATGGCTGGACCGATTTTGATGGAGTACTAAATTAGGCGACGTTTTTTTAATACCTCGTGGATGAAGTCGCAGGTAACAGCTAGTATTTAATTGACTTTAAACCATGTTAAATGTTTTAGCAATGAAAGAGTATAAGCCAACAGATGCAACTACTAACCCAAGTCTTATTCTATCTGCGGCTGCCATGGAGCAGTACCAGCACATACTTGACAAAGCCATCAAGTATGCTAGAGAAGTTGGCAGGTATGTGTTCTCTCGTAATCATACTGCCTTCTGGTAACATTTATTTCATAGGAGCACCAGCTACTGGCCCTCCACATATTTCACTCATTACAACTTGACATGAATTCTTGCACCTATACTGCTTTCTGCTGCATCCAGTTGAGAGAGCAAAAACTAAAGTAATGCATTATTTCTTAGTAAAATATATACACATTTATATAAACGAAACAAAAACCATTTTGTTGAGTAATTTTTAGGGCGAACTGCCGCAGGTACAGGCTGATTTCTGGGATATACAATACCAAAATTGTGTCTGGTTAATTTGGCTCACGGGGCTTGGGAGCCCATGGTTGGTGTAGATGTCGAGATATACATACAGGATACTTGGGATATGATATAATGATGAAAAAAGCCGTTAAAAAGTTGGTGGTGCAATGGGTGGGTATCAAACTGGCAACCACATGATCGCAAGACCAACGCCCTCGCCATTAGGCTACCGACGCTTCAAACAGGAATAATAATTTAGAACCAAATGCATGTCAACTAGGCGCCAAATATGCCAGCTACAAAACTGCATAAAAACTATTTGGTCATTCATATAATTTTTTAGATGATAATAACTCATTATGCTAGGTGGCTCGATTTAGGAGTCCGGGAGTGTATGTATATGGCTCCATGTTATGAATCACCCAATGAGGCTGGCATAGTCACCAGGAGTGAAATGAAGCCTCAAAAAAAAGGTTAAAAAAAAACAAGAGGAGTGGTCGAGAAGCTTCTTTGGTCTAGATTAATGGTGGGTCTCATATAACTTGACCCAATTGTTTGGGCAGTTTCTAAAAGACTAACATTGATGTCGTCGATATAGTTACGCAATCTTCTAGGCACCCAAAGTGATTTTGGAGTTTGCATTGAAAGCTAGACAGGTTTTGTATATGAGAGCTAGAGGTGTGGGAGGTGGAGCATAGACTTCATAAGATGAGACATCTTAACTTCGAGATTAATATTCAATTCCTCCATTCGGTTATTGCTATCAGATTTCACTTTATAGACCAAAGAGACCATTGAATATGTGTCTTATTAGTCAGTGTAGTCTATCTCATTCTTCATGGAAACATCGGGACTCGTCCAGATTAACTTCCTGTGAAGCGACTTTTAGAGAAAGAAGTTTATTGCAAAGAGTCCTTTTTTAGATATACAGCCAGCTTCTGCGTCAGCGTCCCCCATCACAACATTCAACATTTTAATCAAATTAATTATCATTATTATCTATATACATTGCTGCCATCTAATAGGAAGGTAATTTATGCCTTTGCGATAGAACTCTGGTGATCTAGATTCGACAAACAAAATTCAAAAAGCTGTGTGAAAGCAATTTGTACTGCTTCCCGGGGAAAAAAAAAATTATCACGTAGAAAATTGTCCAAATCACGAAAAAATCGTAGTCCGTTGGAGCAAGGTCTGGCGAATACGGAGGCTGACGAATGGTTTCTAATTGCAGTTCCTGTAGAGTTAAAACGGTTTCTCGTGCTGTATGAGGTCTCGCGTTATCAGTGAGCAATAATGGTGAAGATCGATTCATGAGTCGGGGCTGTTTCACTGCTAGTTTTGCTATCATTGTTCGGAGTTCGGCACAGTAGACATCTGCCGTCATTGCTTGACCAGATCGGAGAAAGCTATAGTGAATAACCCCATGCTGAGACCACCAAACAGGTACCTTTTTATTGGTAAGCTTTGCTTTACAGTGTCCTGTTGCGCGGTTTGACCTGGGGTCAGCCATTTCATTTTTCGCTTACGGTTATCGTAAAGAATCCACTTTTCACAATTCGATCCAACCAATATTCCTTCATTTCAGTATCGATTCAACAAGGCAACACAAGTTTCAACACGCGTTTCTTTCTGCAGATCAGTCAAATGATGAGGCACCCATTTTTCATATTTTTGTATTTTATTGATTTGACGCAAATGAGTCAATATTGTTGGTAACGTTAAACCATTCCGCTAATTCCTGGGTAGTTTGGCTCGGATCGGCTTCCACCATCTCTTTCAATTCATTGTTATTCACCTGTGTGGGCGGTCTTCTTGGTAGTTTTCCGGTCTTCTAGGCACGGTGCGTTCATTAATAGTCGCCTCTCCAAATGCAACATTGATATTGCGAGCTGTTTCTGCCGCGTTAGTTCCGCGTTGGATCACTCGTATTTTCAAAGTATCCATCTTTCTTGTCTAAGCTGAATAAAAAAAACAACTGATAGTCGATAATCGGATGTTGCACATTTTTTAAAAGAAGAACTTTATAGGTACCATCTTAAAAAAGTTTCAATCAAAAATCGCGAACCATCAAGGTTCTAAGTCAATTTGAAGTACCTATTACAATAAAACGACAATTTCATACTTTAACCCCTATTGCTATTGGATATTTTGAGTATAATATACGCTACCCTGCTTGACATACTTTTGATGGCAATAATGTTGTTGATGAGGGACCTGTGGGCGAGGAACCATCTGTCATAGTGGCGATGACAAGGTTTATTATTTATTTTCTTTAGTTGGACATGTTTATACCGTGCGAGAGCCATCCTTCGGCACGAATGGGCAATCTCGACCGGAGTGATACCACGGCCTTACATAATACCGGCTTGAAACAAAGCTTACGTTGTGTTTGGCCGAGTGAGTGAGGATACCGGAGGCCCAAACCCTTTTAAAAGGCCGTCCACGCACGCGGCGGTAATCGCTTACCATCAGGCGATCCGTCTGCTAGCTTGCCAGCCTTGCCATAAAAACAATTCTTTGTTATGGAGTCAGTTTACCTTTATTAAATTACTTTTTATTATCTTAGTTTTTAGTGGTAGTAATTAATTGATATGAAATGAAGCCCTTAAAAACATTAAGTTTATGTTACCGAAGATTTGCTTTTTACTTGTTATGTTATAGTTGTATCCTTTCAGTACTGTGGAAGAACAAGTTGCTGAGACACTAGACATGCTCAGTGTTTTGTTTGGATGTGAAATACTTAAGATCATTCCTGGTAGAGTTTCTGTTGAAGTTGATGCCAGGTGAGTGACTTTATGACTTAGTTTTTTACTCTTGAGTTGATTACCAGTGTGTTTGTGACAGTTATAGTAAATAAGGATGGTATAAATAAAATGGGAATAAATTATTATTATGTACCTATTATATGTATTAATGATATTACACAAATTAGTGCAACACTCGATTAAACCATGCAATGTTAGCCTACCAGTATTGCATAATATGTAATAATTAGATATGGCTATTTGCCTAATATGTAATAATTAGATAGGTATGGCTATTATTGATAAAAACTGCCATTGTAACTTTGATTTTATGATTTTACTGTAGACTGTTTTATGGATTACATCTATATATATAAAAGAAAGTCGTGTTAGTTACACTATGTATAACTTAAGAACGGCTGAACCGAGTTGGCTGAAAATTGGTGGAGAGGTAGCTTAGAACCAGGAGACGGACATAAGATATTTTTTATCCCGTTCCCGTGGGATGTGACGACAGACGGAATTCAACGGGGGCGAAGCCGCGGGCAGAAGCTAGTTTATAATAAAGTCATTTTAGCTTTAGCTAGTTTATAATTCAGTCAGTCAATGTATAATATTCGATCTAGGTTCTTAGGGATCTTTGTTTATAACCTATGGGATTGAGAAAAACGAGATCATTGATGCATACACAACAGGTAGCTACTGAAGCTGTGGGTGTGCCAAGTATAATAGAAAGTAAATATTCTTGGTTCACAAACTAACATATAATAAAGTAGATGTGTTTTTCCATATCTATTCTAAACATTTGCTTACTCAGCTTCAACATCCTAAGGCGCCCATTAGACGCTAGGTTTTGCCATGGCAAGCTTCATTCATTTCCATCACTCATGATTGATGGAATTCTATCGACATTAGACGCTCACTCTGACTGATCGTCAGTCAAACTTAAGAAATTGCAGAGGCTACACGAGTACATACAAAAAATATGGAAAAAAAAAGCCTGTGCTGCCATTGTCATTGCAATTCTGAGCAAAAAACGCATAAAAAGAAAGCGTTGGGTGAAAGAATGGTTATTAAAAAGGAATTGACGATCTCTGTGGTTTAGTGTTTCGAGTACCGGACTGCTGACCACGAGGTCGTGGGTTCGATTCCCACAGAACACAAATATTTATGTGATGAATATAAGTGTTTGTGTTCGTCTGGGTGTTTCTTATGTATTATAAGTATGTATTTACAAAAAAAAAGTATATAAGTATTATATCCATTGTCTAGTACCCATAGTACAAGCTCTGCTTAGTTTGGGACTAGATGGTGCGGTGTAAAATGTCGTAGAATATTTATTTATTCATTTATTTTAATTTCTATACCCATGTAAATTTATTGGCTGCTAAAAGAAGTTCTAAAGAGGATAAGGACTATGAGAATTATTTTCGCATGAGAGATGAAAGAAAGAAATACTTTTTTGAAAGAAAGAAAGAAAATACTTTTTATTTACGTCGACATGACGCACGAAAAATTGGGTTAAAAACAAAAATAATATAAAATAAAACGGTGGAAACCATGCGTCACACCCACGCAAAAACGGCCATCGCTCAGCATGATGCAGTGTCTCATGCACGAGGCAGAGCCACGGCGCTGATTTTCAGCGATAGCCGGCGTTGACATAAAGACGTCGGACGTGCGAAACCTTATTATTACATAGATGTGTATAATAAAATAATTCATACATAATTATTATTATATAAATAAATTAGAATTAAAAACCAGGTAGTGATAATATTCCATATCGTTGTCCGCGCGACTCATGAATTGAGCACGCAGAAACGATTGTTAGTCTGTGGTACACATGCGCCTACGCCAATTCGCTATCTAATTATCTATGACCTCATCTATGACATAGACCATAGAGGAAGGAGAAATGACATGGGATGGGCCGAATTCATTCAAAGCAAAATTATGAATCAAATTGTTTACATTTACAATTACATTTCCTATGTACCGACTACCGAGTTTAATAAGATAGATGTTTAAAATATTTGTAATTTCAGTGATTGAGTACCTGTGTTTTGTGTATAGTGATCTGTGTGTGAAATTGTGATGGAGGATTATAGAAACAAACGGGGTAGAACACTCCCAATTTTCCGAGAGTTCATTCCCGATTGCGAAGAGACGCCATAGAATTATGATTGAGATGTGTGTTTTGATAACCTTTTGATGTAAGTAACTCTATACCTAAAAAAACAAGATACTTGTATGCGAAAAACAATAACTCCCGACGAAAAACTTGGAGCTACTTTGCGGTACAACTCATTGATGATACCTAACTAAAATAAATTATAAATAAAAATGAAACATAGGTAGTTTTGTATTTATTAGTATATTTGGAACTGCCTCATTAACTAAGTGGTCCTGAGCGCGACTGCTACGCTAGAGGTCCTGGGTTCGATTCCCAGGTCGAGCAAGGTGTTATTGGGTTTTTCTATGAAATTCCCAGTAGCAGCTCGGAGTTAGGAATTTGTGCCCGGTTAATGGCAATAGGCTCGCCCCCTATTACATGGGACCCAAAACATACCGGCGAACTGTGGGTGTACATTAGTACGCCTCTGCCTAACTCTTCGGGGAATACAGGCGTGATGGTATGTTATGTAGTATATTTGGGATTTGTGGTATCCCACAGCTCGGGGAGTGCCTCGAATGATAATATGAATTCTTTTTTCCGGCTGTAGTGCAAGTCGTATAGGTGTCGATCGACTGCGCGAGCGAGAGCGCGAGCGCGCGGAGCTCTCTAGTGCTGAATCCGCGTCCGAATCCATCGCTGACTAACGGTGACTGACGGTGATTGACGAAATGCCATTACACGGTCACTCAAAAATCATGATTGATGGTTGCATGATGGCAATATCAAAATATCTAGATATTCATCAATCAATTTCATGCAACCATCAATCACTACCCTAGACGATAGGTTTTCCGTCAATCAAAATCTCTGCCATGGTTTTGCCATGGCAAAACCTAGCGTCTAATGGGCGCCTAAGCCTTTAATATACATTTTGAATTCCAGATTGTCCTTTGATAAGGATGCAAGTATATCGAAGGCTATTAAACTGATTAACATGTTTGCCGAGTACGGAATCAAAAAGGAGCGTATCCTCATAAAATTGGCTTCAACTTGGGAAGGAATTCAGGCTGCACGGTAAGTATCCACCACACACTACAAAATGGATCACCGCCTAAGGAGTTGCTTGCTAAATAAAAACCTTACTTTTAACTAGCAGCTTGCACCACGATGGTTTGTCCCTAAGGTCGGACGGAGTACAGAAAAATTCAAAGTTGTAATATCAGAAAACTGAATGCAGCATTCGACCCCTATATTATAGGTAACAAATATGATCAGAACGTCTTTCGGATTTTAGCTTATAGTTTAGGAATGATTCCAATAAACCGGTTTTCGTGTGGCAAGCAACATTATATCTATGAATACATAATTTAAAAAAGTTTACTAGCAATGTGGGTTGCATATAACTAGTATTCTTGTTAAGGCGGATCGTTTCGCTCAGCCCGCCAAATTCAAATTTCAATTGGTTTTTCGCAATTTGTAGGTCTATAACACATATAAATTCCTAGCTGTAGTAATTGCGGCATTAGCTATACAATATTCACAACTGAGCATTAAAAACTTTGCTTGTAAATCGATATTGTAGCTAAAATTAGGTACAATCGTAAATTTTGGCCAAAATTGACGATTGTACCTAATTTAAACGATCCGCCTTAACCCCCTGGTGCTAAGCTAAATACTTGTGTTACGAGTGGGATCACGTTGGTAGTGCTATGGGTGGGTTTCGAACCGGCAACCATATGATCGTAAGTCCGACGCCCTAGCTATTAGTCTACCGCCGCTTCACATGAATATAAAAATATCTTCGAATGTCACTCTTTCTCTCAAAGACGGGTAGTGGCGCTACTTTTTGAGATATCATGAAAAGTTTTAAATACTGATATATTTCAACATTGTACAGTTGTACATATCAAACAACAGAAGCTTTTATCATTCCTGAGTACGACTTCTAAGTGGCTCTGCTAGAGTGTCCACATCTGCAGATCCAAAGTCGATGCCAACTGCTCCCTTACCTACTTACTATACGTACAGCAATATGGGCATGAAGCACATTATGTACGTGTGACGTACATAATTATAAGATATAATAATTGATTGGGGAAGCTTATTGACACTACTGTCGCCCAATCTCACTCAAATCAGAGTCAGGCCTGTAAACCACTCCGATCGAATTTGAGACTGCTATGATCACATAAAATACTTTTCATGGATCATAATTCAAAATAAGATATTTTATAAGAAAAGTACCTAGGTACTTAAAATTATAAAGTCGATAGATCCCCTTTTGATTTAATCCTGAATTTATTTATATTCATTTAAAAATATTTTTCAGAGAACTGGAGAAGAAGCATGGAATTCATTGTAACTTAACATTGCTGTTTTCAATGTACCAAGCTATAGCGTGTGCTGAGGCTAATGTCACCTTGATATCACCATTTGTCGGAAGAATTTTGGACTGGTGAGTAATATTATGTGAATTAAATTTAAGCTATTTTTGCAATACGGATTTTATGAAAATTATAATATTTAATCTAATAATAATCTTTTCTATACACATTAGTTACTATAGTTGCGAAACCTGAGACAGGTGTCTAGTATTTTTATGTAAAAATTATGTGCAACATTTCAAAAAATGTGTCCCGATAACTCACAAAGTTTTATGCTTGTTATGTTACTTCGTTGTCTGTACAAAAACATGCTCACCACGACATCATACCCCCGCCCCACTGTGCTCCCGCGCGTAGTGCTGTGCGCTGCGGGACTTGTGTTGTGCGCGTATTTTGCGGAAAGATTAAACAGTGTTGCACTTTTACACAGTGTTGCACTTTTACCATTTTTAAAAGTTTGGGACGAAACATAATATGGTGTAAAGATTATTAGAATCGATTTAGTTTTTTATTCTGAACACACAATATTCAGGTTTCCCATATACTAAGGGCCACTTGCACCAAATTCTTAAGTGTGTTTAAACTGTATTTAAACACAAATTTACAATGTATTATTGTGTTTAAATACTATTCAAACATGTTTAAGAAGTTGATGCAAGTGGCTCTTAAAATAATGTTGTTTAAATAAAGGTCAGGTCAGTTACATCATTTATAACTCGAGAACCGCTGGACCAATTAGTATGGTCTTTGATCACTTGCATTTGTTTCCGGCCCGAATAGAAGAGTAAGTATAAGAAAATCGCTAAATTCAGCATCAAAACAGCAGGTCGAACCCAATTCTAAAGTCGCGACAGAAGCCAGTACTGTATAGTTATATGAGATGAAATGAGAGAGAAATTGTGCAAGTCCCTTATTACATTCTCTCTATGAATGAGGAAACAGAATTTGGAAATTAGTATATTCAGATCAGCTCGTATGTTTTATTAAGTTAAAATACGGGGGGCACCATAGATCGTCAACTGTGACAGTAGCTTGGTATTTTATATTTCTTAAAAAACCGTCTCAGAGATAATAATATTTGATTCTAGGTACGTCGAGCATACGAAGAAGGCATACGAAGCCAAGGATGATCCGGGCGTGGTGTCCGTAACACGTGTGTACAACTATTATAAAAAGTTTGGTTATAAGACCCAGGTAATGGGTGCATCTTTCCGCAATACTGGCGAGATCCGAGAACTGGCTGGATGCGACCTCCTCACCATCAGCCCCAAATTGTTGCAAGAGTTAGCTGCTAGTGAGCAGCCACTGAAGAGAGTGAGTTATTATTTTATCTATTGCTATAAACATCAATAATTGATATTTTCGAGCAAACTGAATTTTGAAAAACCCCTTCAAAAGTGTTGAGTGGCTTGGCTATTCGCCTCTGAAAAAAAATTGCGTAAAATCATGATTAAATTTAATATAATTAAAATAGATAAATGTCCCACCCAATATCTAGTTCCATGGGGTTATCGAAACTGATTTATTTTATCTTTCGCTCCATCTATTGATTATTTTGATTAAACAATAATTTTATGTTACACACACACAATGATGAATCAAATAATCAATTTTGAATCTATATCGTGAATGTAAATAATTAAGGACATGCAATAGAATCGAAATTGTATCCTTATACATACATATAATACAGGCGATAATAAAATAAAGAAACACCCGCCAAAAAAAACGAACATAAAATAGTATCTAATTATTGTCCTTTTACGTTTAATATTTCAATCCAAACCTCGTTTCGTCGGAGTACCGCTAAGTACATGAAATAGTAAAGTAGAAAATATAATTATTTGTAATATGGTGACAGGATTTCAAATTTCGAATCAGTCAGACCTATGGAAGTTGTTTATTATCTCATTCATCAACTAGAAAAGAGGTGATCTGATAACGGTTGAGCAAAATTGAAACATAGCTAGGAAAACTCAATCAATCGGTTCATACGTTAAGGAGCTATGATACGAAAGATAGCTGGAAATCTTAACGTAAACCCAATTAACACTGCTCCACATGGAAATTTAACTCAGTAACTCTAGCGTAAGAATCGCGATTACGACTACTAGACTAATGCGGCAGTTACAGTCATCTCCAATCTTGTTACCCGGGTTGAACATAGGAGCGAGCCGATGCGCTGAATGCATTATAAAGGTACTACATATAATTATAGGGGAAGATGGAAACGGCAGGTGCACGGGGCGTCCACCGCGGTCGGAAAATGTAGGTTACTGGTTAAGGTTAATTAATGTTATACACAATAACCACAAATAGCAACTACAAACTTGAGATGATAAGTATTTGATGTCGTCATTTAGCGGTGAAATGTAAATTATGCGAGGTTCATGTATATGAAAAAGGGAAGGGTAATGAGTTTAACTTACAGTCTATGTATGTATCGTATCGATATTCGGTCCTAGCTCTAAAACTACACATGAAATTTTAACAAAAAAGGTGCTGATTGATTTGTCTTTATAGTAAGACTAGCTTCCGCCCGCGACTTCGTCCGCGTGGAATAGTTACGTAGTCTTAGCGTGATATATAGCCTGTAGCCTTCCTCAATAAATGGGCTATCTAATACTGAAATATTTTTTCAAATAGGACCAGTAGTTCCTGAGATTAGCGCGTTCAAGCAAACAAACAAAAAAACAAACTCTTCAGCTTTATATCTATATACTAATATATAAAGCTGAAGAGTTTGTTTGTTTGCTTGAACGCGCTAATCTCAGGAACTACTGGACTGATTTGAAAAATTCTTTCAGTGTTAGATAGCCCATTTATTGAGGAAGGCTATAGGCTATAACTATATCATCACGCTACGCGCACGAAGTCGCGGGCAGGAGCTAGTATTAGTATATAGCTTCTGCCCGCGACTTCGTCCGCGTATCATCATACCTACCCGATTTTAAGAAAAAATATATCAGTCGGGACCTTGCTACAATTCTAGAAAGTCAGCCGTCTAGTCAGTAGATTAGTAATCTGCATTGTAATATAGGTATGTGCTCTCAATTCATTAAGCTTCCATTTCTAGAATGAGTCAAATTTTGAGCACTTTTATGCAATTGGAATCTAGACAAGCTAAGGGACATTAACAAATGTGCCAAATTTCATGTAGGTACGAAGGTTCAAAGTTTTCGAGTTGTGAAGGGGTCAATAGTAGCTCTACTGTAATAATATTACATATACGGTGCTGCGTAGCTAGTTCCTTGGTCGATTGTTCCTTTCTTTGAACTTAGTTAGGCACTGTCGCGTGTCTAGATATTCCATTTTAATGCTTGTCAGGGTTAAATTTTTTATATACTTTCTTTACGTTTTTGTTAGTAACAGAATTTGAACCTGACAACACGATCAGCATGTGTTAGCATATCATTATCTTTCTAGCCGAGTGATAATAAGTTATCTAAAAGTAATTATGTGATCAGTTTTATATAGTTTTCCAATTCATGCTAAATCACAATATGGGCTATTAAACCTTGAACATTTATAATCATAGTCACAGAATATCAGTGTAGGAAGTATATTTATTGTATTTTTATGCTGCTTTTTTACGTGGGAGAGCCATGCTTCGGCACGAATGGGCCGGCTCGACCGGAGTGATACCACGGCCTCACAGAAAACCGGCGTGAAACAACGCTTGCGTTGTGTTTCGCCGAGTGAGTTGAGGTTACCGGAGGCCCAAACCCTTTTAAAGGCGGGCAGCGCACTTGCGACTCCTCTGGTGTTGCGGGTGTCCATGGGCGGCGGTTATCGCTTACCATCAGGTGATCCGCTTGCTCGTTTGCCCCCCTATCCCATAAAAAAAAAAATACCATACAATGTAGATACTAAATATAGTATTTTTTATCTTAATTGTAGGTGCTAGATCCGAAACTGGCTGCTCAGTGTGATATGGAAAAGATTTCCCTGAATGAGTCTCAGTTCCGTTGGCATCTCAATGAAGATCAGATGGCTACGGACAAACTCTCGGACGGCATCAGGAAGTTTGCAGCAGACACCAGAAAACTGGAGACACTGATCAAAGCTCTACTTGCTAAAAAATGAAACATTTAATCACTGATATTGTTATTACAATGGGGTTTAGAGGCACAATTAGACTTAAGATTAAATTTAACATAAGCAAGTGATTTTTAGATTTTTTTAAATATATTTTTATGTTTTTGCTACATTTTGATAATTTTCATGTTGTTATTTTTGATTGTTATATACATTCCTGTACAAATTGTTTTATTAAAAGTATATTGGAGGGTTATATAGATAATAAATGATATTGTCTTTTATTTTTTTGTAGTTTTAATAATAGCTTGCATCTGTCTCGAAATCATTAATTTATAATAATAATCAATCCATTATATAGTCTCACTGTTGGGCATGAGTCTCCTCTCAGAATGATAGGGATTAGGCTTTCAGTCATTCATAATAATAATCATAAATAAAAAATAATGTTTCTTTGTATGATTGCGTTCTCTACATGCTCCTAAGCTATGCATCATAAAGTGCGACAACTCATGCTAGTGGCACAGATAGACGTCAAATAATTATTATAATGTAATGTTTACCTGCCAGTGTCAAAATAAAAAACACCATGACGTCGCTTGCTGCAAATAATTAATTATATCCACAAAAGGGGCGAGTGTTTTTATTGTTCTATTAAATATAAACTCAATAAAAAGTTACAAGATCAACCCTTTTTTCACATTATATTTAATAACATAACATCACACCTGTATTCCCCGAAGAGTTTGGCAGAGGCGTACTTAATGTTCGCCACGCCCATAGATTGCGGGTATGTTTAGGTCCCATGTAACAGGGGGCGAGCCTATTGCCATTAACCGGGCACAACTTCCAAACTCCGAACTGCTAATTTCATAGAAAAACTCAATAACACTGCTCGACCTGGGAATCGAACCCAGGACCTCTTAGCGTAGCAGTCGCACTTGGGACCACTAGACTAACGAGGCAGTTAAATTATATGAAAACGATTTTCGATACTACTTATTTAATGAAAATACTTAAAAATATGGTGTTTTTTAATTTCAATAGGCTCACGAATTATCCTTGGTAATAATAAATCATGGGCAAAGCCCGTCCCGTGAGTTATCCGTCAACGGTGTTCAAAGGATAAAAGCATTGGATAAAAGTGTCCGATTGTGCCGCCCGCCGCACTGTAGACCACAAACTGTCAGGGTTACGTTCATGAGTCCGATGACCTGATGACACGTCAAAAAGATGTTGAAGTGTGGTTTTAATGGACATGAGTCCGATATGTCGTGTCCTCGCCCTGTTGCAGTGGCTACGCAAGTGCTAGAAATTTGAATTTGGAACTACTAAGTAGTTTGCCATGTCACGTCACCCGAGCAACGATCCACGCTGCCTCTCCCATAAAATTGTGCTGATTTCGAGTGATTTTTTTATTTGATTCATATGGTTTTCAATTTTCAGTTCGGTAGGAAAATCTCGAAGATCTTCCCTGAAGAAAGTTGGGTAGGTTCACAATAATGCTTTATACGGACAAATTTCCATGATATTCTACATTCTTACTTTCATAATCAGCTAAAGCCTAAACTCCTGTAATTCTGCCTCATTAGCCTAGTGGTCCTGAGCGCGACTGCTACGCTACAGGTCCTGGGTTTTTTTATTTGGTTTTTCTATGAAATTCGCAGTAGCAGCTCGGAGTTTAGAATTTGTGCCCGGTTAATGGCAATAGGCTCGCCCCCTAATACATGGGACATGTACATTAGTACGCCTCTGCCTAACCATTCGGGGAATACAGGCGTGATAGTACCTATGTGACGTGATTTGTTTGCTGTCTGATTTCGTGCGTTTGTTCTTGCCCATCTTTGTAGGTAAATGATGATAAAAAAATATTGGTACGTTTATTGGTAGTCGCACCAGACAAAGTCATCTTTAGCCTTTATTGCTTCGATAACGTTTTAAGAGCAGCAACTATGTATTTAAAAAAAAACCCCCGACACAAAAATAAACCTGAATCCCTATAAAAAGAAAAAAATAATCTTGAAATTATAACCCTTCGTAAGTACGTATGAAGTTTTTTGATTAAATTTTGTCGCGTCGGGGGACCGCTCTCTAATTATGTGAATCCTTTCCTTTCCTTTTGCTTCCCGAACGTGAATCGCGCGAATTCAGAATTGATGTGGATGGCGCGTACATCGCCGCGACGCGCGGGAGGGCGTAAAGTGGGCGGAGCGTAACATATTCAAGTTTGGCGACCCGAGCGGGCAGACACGCGAGAGCTAGAGAGCGGTCCCCCGACGCGACAAAATTTAATCAAAAAACTTCATACGTACCTACTTACGAAGGGTTATAATTTCAAGATTATTTTTTTCTTTTTATAGGGATTCAGGTTTATTTTTGTGTCGGGGGTTTTTTTAAATTTTTAATTTAATTTGTTATTTCACACTTTTTGTAGGGACTTCTCAGTTATTTTGTTTAATTTCTTTTATTTTCTTGCGTTTTAATTAGGTATTTTCTTCGTTTAGTTATTCAACTTTTGTACAATTATTTCATAGCTATTAGATATCTTATATCATAGTGTATAGTATTCTACTAGTCAAGCCCTTTCATTTGATACCTTTATTGAGGGAGTAGTGAAAAAATTTAATAAATTCACCATTTCGTGGAGGCCGCCATGTTGGATTTGAAATTTTTCATAGTGTATAGTATTCTACTAGTCAGGCCCTTTCATTTGATACCAATATTGTGGGAGTTGTGAAAAAATATGTAAACCGCCATCTTGTGGCGGCGGCCATCTTGGGCCGATTTTCATCAAACATAGCTAAGAACACTCCCCACTTATTCACCTTTCAACCAAAAAAAAAACAAAATCAAAATCGGTTCATCCATTCGGGAGCTACGATGCCACAGACAGACACACACACACACACACACAGACACGTCAAACTTATAACACCCCGTCGTTTTTGCGTCGGGGGTTAAAAATATTGATATTCAACCAAGGAAGCCAACGCTAACATAGTTAGGAAAAGGCTCGTGGAGGATGAAGATGAATATCATTAGGTACGCCTGTATTCTTCAGAGATTTAGGTAGTGGTGTACACTACTAGGTAATGTATACTCACAGTTAACCGGTATGTTTAGGAATACGGAGCCTATGCGATACGGAGCGAGCCTAGTCATCACTAAACTTTTGAGGTTTGAAGAGCAGGCTTACTGAAAATTACATAATAATAAATACAGTGAAACCTAAATAACTGGGACATTAAGGGACCTGCAAGTTTCACACTTACTCAGTGTCTCATCTCAGATATCCAGGTCTACAGTCTACACAAAATTAAATCGATCTATCTTTTAACTACAGCGGGTTTCATAAACAGAGGTGAGAAAGTTTATTAAAGTGAAATATTGCTATTTCACTATAACTGAAATAAGTTGGTATTTTGTAACATTTTACATGAGTGATTCATACCTTCATACCATCACGCCTGTATTCCGCGAAGGGTTAGGCAGAGGCGTACTAATGTACACCCACAGTTCGCCGGTATGTTTAGGTCCCATGTAATAGGGGGCGAGCCTATTGCCATTAACCGGGCACAAATTCCTAACTCCGAGCTGCTGCTGGGAATTTCATAGAAAAACCCAATAACACTGCTCGACCTGGGAATCGAACCCAGGACCTCTAGCGTAGCAGTCGCGCTCAGGACCACTTAGCTAATGAGGCAGTCATTAGTTAAGTGGATCATACAGTGGTGGATCTATAACAATAATAAAAATATTTATTATTTACGTATCTATCGAAACTTGATTTGTTCCACTTGATAAGGTTATGGTCACTTTTACATAAATCATTATGATTTGGCCCCTTGGGCTATGTGTGTGCATACACATAGCCCAAGTCATAATAATGAAGAAAATTCCCATTTTACTTTACCTATACAGTTCATATTCGTAAAGAAAATTTTCACAACGGGGTAAAGAAGGGTGGCGGGGGAGGTGGAGGCTTGATATTGACCTAGATGTTCATTCAGAGTTCGGTCGATGCGAAACTTGACATCTGCGCGTTCCTGCGTTTTGTATTTTTCGATTTAGTATACACTTAACTCGCGTCGCTTTTTCATTAACTTCTTATAAACCATTAATGTATACTTCGCAAGAATAGTGATTCAGTGTAACCATATCTGGTTGTATTCTGGCGAGTGTGATGTTCTGTGCGATACTTGGTGTTAGCCGTGTCATTGATGCGGTGGTGACTGCTGAACTTAGGTTGAAGGATTTCTTTTTGCTATAGTTTCAGTTATTGAATTTAATATGTCGAACTCGTCTAAAACATCAGAAACCCACAGTCCCGCTGTTACAAAGAATGTTTCACCAACGGACGAAAAATTCTCTGATGTGAGTATCGAGTGCCGTCAACTAATTTTACCGATATGTTTGCTATGTAGGCAGGTAAATGTATTATTATAAAATTTTGTTGGGACAACAGTGACCGTAATTGTTACTTTAGTTTTATAGGCGTTTTAAATAATGTAGGTCACGTCATCACGTGGTAGGCAGGTAGTTACCTACATAACATAGATATACTTATTTTATGTGAAATTTTAGTCGTAGGTCTTATTTTGTTTAATGCTTTCGTCATAATGCTGCTGCAGAGCCAAACATCATCATCATCATCATAATCAACAACTACAACCAGCTAATTTTGGTATTAAATGGCCGTCTCTGGGAAATGAAATGTATTTCAGTGCCATCTCTCTTGTAGTATGAGTAGGCTTTATTTTGTACAATATAAATAAAATTTATTGGATCTTCGATTTTTTCAGTCTGATAAATGACAAAAAATGAAATGATAGCTTTTTTGGCTTGCTTAGATAGTTGATGATTACTTACGAAAAAATATCCTTAAGTATTTTTTCTTGTAATGTGAAAATGATTATATACATAGAACCAGATCTCGATACATAACATAATACCATCACTGGGTCGGAAAGGGGTTTTTATATTAGCTATTTCGCGCGATTTTACTTGCTACCAGAAGTGTCGTTATGTTTAACTCCATTATCAATATACCTAGCTAGCCTAAGGTACTCCAGAATAATATAGCTTGTCATAAATGAATGAATTCGTCGTTTAATTTATCCATTGCATATTTTTTTTACGAACGATCATATCTTTCCTCTCCTATAATATTACTTATTAGTGTAGATAAAACAGCACAGGAGAGCGCAAAATAGCAATAATAACATACCATCACGCCTGTATTCACCGAAGGGTTAGGCAGAGGTGTACTAAGGTACACCCACAGTTCGCCGGTATATTTAGGTCCCATGTAATAGGGGGCGAGCCTATTGCCAATAACCGGGCACAAATTCCAAACTCCGAGCTGCTACTGGGAATTTCATAGAAAAACCCAATAACACTTTGCTCGACCTGGGAATCGAACCCAGGACCTCTAGCGTAGCAGTCACGGTCAGGACCACTTGGCTAATGAGCAATAATAACATTTAAGTATAATAAATTAACATAACGTGCTCCCGTTTAGCTCAAACCTTGGGTGCAGTTATAAGATCATTGCTCAAGACAAAACATTTAAAAGATTTCAGTATGACTCTTTATAAATTATAACGTAGAATAAAGTCAATCTTGCCGTCGGGACCCATTCAAAATCGTGACCGTCTCTAAAATTCCCAGTAATGGGTCCCGACTGCAAGATTGACTTTATTCTACGTTATAATTTATTATTTTATGTATTTATCGATCATGAAAACATTTAAATGGTGTAGTTATTCAATATTACTTTACATAGGTCTGGACTACTAGACTTGTTTTTGTCTTTTTAGTTTTTTTAAAGTGTTTTTATGCAGTCGGGTTTTTTAGTTATTTTTCAAAATTTTGCTTTATTTGCTTGCTTTATTGATTAAAAGCTAATTAACTGCACCAGTGTGGTCTATACTTCCAGATAATATCAATTTTTTTTTAGTTCAACTGGAGGCAGGGTTTCTAATGAACCTTAATGGTTCATTAGAAACCCAAATCTGGCCTAAACGATCAATGGCCAATGGCAATGTGAGGGGTGAGTTTGCACTTTGCACACAGTTTTCACACGCAGTCAAATTAGTCTGGTGCTAGTGCTATTGGCTTAAAGAAAGCCTTCCAAAATGTTTCTGATTTCTGATTCTGAAACATGATTAGATAATAGGTAAATTTCAACGTTTTGTTAACCAGTGCAAAGACGAGTCGAGTCCAGAACCAGCGGCAGAAGATGAGGAGCCAGCGCGTGGCAATTGGACTGGACGTTTCGACTTCTTATTATCACTGCTGGGCTACAGCGTGGGTTTAGGCAACGTGTGGCGCTTCCCTTATCTATGCTATAACAATGGAGGAGGTAAAAAACTACACTTAGAACAGGACACACAGTGTTGTGAAAAATAAAGCTTTTTTTTCTTCAGCACAAATTGCGTGGGTTGTAGGAAGAAATTTGACGTAACATTATGACGCTTGATATTTATGTGACGTAGAACGAAATGATGACGATTCGAACTGCTCTACAAGTTCTACCTACGACGTAGTTTTAGGTTGGTGAAGTTATTTGGGGTTAGTTACCTCGTCGACGCCGACGGTAGTACTGGCCAAGCTGGTGTGAATTGGCAATCATTGAGTTTGCCATTGAGTTTTATTCCATAAGTAAAAGTGATTAATTGCATGTAAATAAGTCTAGTCAGTAATGTCATATTAAATGAATAAGAGAAAACGCGATATGAGACAGATCTTGGCTGTTGTATCTGACTGTTGTATCGGATTATGTATGAATAGGTAGATAGATACTCTACGGCTATTACTTAGTAATTTTAATTTTTTACATTTTAATAATTCTCTTACAGGAGCGTTTCTGATTCCGTTTACCATAATGTTAATAATTGCGGGGCTACCTCTAATGTTCATGGAGCTATCATTTGGCCAGTATGCGGCATTGGGCCCAGTTGCAGTGTACAACAAATTTTGTCCGCTCTTCCAAGGACTTGGTTATGGCATGGTGATAGTCTCCAGTATCGTCATGTTGTACTACAATTTAATCATAGCCTGGACAATATACTATATGACTGTGTCATTTAAGAGCATTTTCTATCAGTTGCCTTGGCAAAATTGCGATGCAGAATGGAGCACGCAACGTGAGTATACTATATTTTCATTGATAAATTGTTCAAGAAAAAAAAAATGACAAATAGAAAACCTTATAGTAGGTATATCCTTGCCATAGTTTGATAACTGAAAATCTCAAATAATTCGACGATATAGTATAGGTATTTTATATGTATTCATTAAGTTTCTGTGTCCAAAAATGTGCTACTTATAGCATTTATGTATGCAATATATTTTCCAAAGATACAACTTTTTGGAATAATAAATAGGTATACTTAACATTAAATTCAAAATTTTAAAAACCTCCGCATCATCATCTCATGATAACCACGTTCTTGCAATATAATTTTAGTAGCAGGATACAAAATTTCAAATCGGTCTGATTCCTGGGAGCAGGTCTGAAACCTGTGAAAGTTCCTTACATCCCTTCATGAACTATAAAAGAGCTGATAATCTACAAACTGTTCGCCAGCTTTTTTCAGCTAAGGACACTTTCATTCAAGTTACCTTTCAAACAAAAAAAAACTAAAAATTAAATAAGTACTTAATAATCTTTATACTATTATATTTATTTTAATAATTATATTATTGATACGATCTGTCTTTGAAATTTAGATTGCTATTCTTATGAGGAGGCAGACAGCTGTGCAGCGAGCAACGGAACTTATTATTTGAGGCAATGTTTCAACGCAACGTACTCTCAATTACACAATATCAATGCATTAGCTGATGTAGCACTTCGGCGACCTCCAGCAGAAGAATATTTTACGTAAGTCAGATGACCTTACGATACGGAACTAGACTTAAAACTTCAACTTAGAATTAATCACGGGGGAATTAAGGGGGGGGGGGAATTAATTTGGGTTAATGATAACAGCTACTACCACTAACTAGCTACAGTCCGGGGCGTAGCGTAGCGTAGCCAGTTGGCTACGCTACTAACAATTCTAACAATAATATTGTTATCCTACTGACCTACGGGTTTCTATATCTTACGCGAATAATGACATTTTAATAAAACTCCTTTGTCGGAATTTTAATACTTGGACCAACTTAAACAGTGTTATTTGGTTGCAGAAATCAAGTTCTAGGATTATCATCAGGAATTGAAGAAACAGGACAAATCCGTTGGGGAATGGCTATTTGCTTATTTGCAGCTTGGCTAATTGTATTTCTTTGTTTGTGTAAAGGGGTTCAATCTTCGGGCAAGGTAAGTGCGCAAATTGCAAAATATGGTGAATTAGTTTGTTAAGGGTCCGGCGGAGCTGAAATTGCCCACAAAAACCTACCAAAGAAATCGTAATCACAACAACGTTTGAGCAAATTTTATTATTATTTGGATTTTGATACCGTTAATCTAGGTTCCTGCTGTACCATTTTGTCTACTGCCTACTACTTCACTGGAAATAAACGAAAATAGTTCCAAATTTGGGTACAGTTATCAAGAATTGCATTCGCTTAGGTAAATTTATTTCCAGTGAAGTATTTTGGACAAAATGGTAGAGCAGGAACATAGATTAACGGTAGATAATGTAATCCGAATAATAACACACTTTGAATTTAAACTTGAAGTATGATGTATTTTGGTATTACGTTAATATTGAAAATTCGGTCCGCGCCGGACTCTTAAGTAGGTAATAGTATAATATTTATAAATAGGTACACTGTTTCACTAAAAAGAAATTGGAAAATAATTTAGTACCAATTAAGTTAATGTCATCACACATGTAATAAAACAAGACAGAAAGAAGATTATTGTCGATGCTTATACATAAATATCACTGATGAGACATTATTTAAGTACCCACTTCCTTGGCGCAAGGAGAAGAAATCTATATCTATATTATCTATCTACACTAATATAATAAAGCTGAAGAGTTTGTTTGCTTGAATGCGCTAATCTCAGGAACTACTGGTCCGATTTGAAAAAATATTTCAGTGTTAGTTAGCCTATTTATTGAGGAAGGCTATAGGCTATATATCATCACGATACGCGGACAAAGTCGCGGGCAGAATCTAGTACTTGATAAAAAATAACTCTTGGCAACTCTACCTTAGCATTTAGATAATAAAAGCGAGAAGTAGGTATATGTGACAGGGGTAACAAGAAATAAGTATTGTTTCTTTTAAGTAATTATATAAGTACAGGTTTACTGGTAAATCGTCACAATCTCGTAAAAGGGTTGTAGGAAACACTATATTTATAAGTAACAGATAAACAGAAAGACAGGCTTAAGTACTTACTTTTGCATTAGTAGTTTGGAAAGAGCCCAATGTGTTATCCTTAAACTGCTCAACATCTTCAAGCAAGAGTGATGAACGGCCTGATTCCTTCACTTTGATTTCTTACCAATTAATCTGATTTTTATAGAATTTCTGAGTTCAGATAGCTGCTTTAAATATCTTTAAAATAACTTAATTTATTATGTTTTATTATTCTGACAATACTATAACTAGCATTGTTGTTGTTTTGCATGGCTTGATTTTACTGGGTTCAAGTTTTATTTGACAAAGCCATAATTTATGATAATTAAACATATAATACATTGCACATTGTGCTATCTGTTGTAGGTTGTGTATTTCACCGCCCTTTTTCCATATGTGGTATTGGTTATTCTATTTTTCCGAGGAGTAACTTTACCCGGCGCATCGACAGGAATTCTCTTTTACTTGACACCTGACTTCAGCCAGCTTGCCAATGCTCAGGTAATTATAATCCATTAACCTGTCACAATTACAAATTCTTGTACCCTGCGGCCTTTCTGCGATTTGCTGAGTTATCTACCAAGTGTCCTAAACCGAGTGGTCCAAAGAGAAATGTGAAATAGGACATACTATTTATTCCTTAGGTGCTTACATGATTGGGCTAAAGGTACATTTTTTTCTGGCAAAGGAAAAATATATTCCATATTTTTCTTTGGACCCATCGGTCGAGGTTGAAGCGTCGGTAGCCTAATGGCTAGGGCGTAGGATTTGCGATCATGTGGTTGCCGGTTCGAACCCCTCCCATTGCACTACCGACGTGAACCCTCTCGTAACACAAGCATATAGCTTAGCACGAGGGGTTAACAAGAATACTAGTAATGTGCGATCCGCATAGCTAGTAAGCTTTTTTTAAAAAAAAATAATAATAAAGGACCACTTTCATTGTTATCAAGATAATAAGTTGAAAACTAAATAAAACTTTCAGGTATGGGGTGACGCTGCTGTTCAAATATTTTTTGCGTTAAGTCCTGCATGGGGTGGTCTTATTACACTCTCGTCTTATAACCAATTCACTAACAATTGTTACATGTAAGTTCTATAGATACTTACCTTCTTCAACGTTATATGACTAATTAATGGCATATTTGATTATAATTTACGTTTTTATTTCCTTTACAGAGATTCGTTGATTGTTGCCGTTTCAAACATAGCGACATCCTTCTTTGCGGGTCTGGTAATATTTTCTGTTATAGGATTCTTGGCACACGAACTAAACGTCGAGGTCGACCGAGTAGTCGATCAAGGTGCTGGCCTTGCTTTTATTGTCTATCCTGAAGTAGTCACCAGACTCCCCGTATCACCACTTTGGTCGATATTATTTTTTGTCATGTTATTAACCCTCGGACTCGACTCCCAGGTACTGTTATTGTTGAATTGCTGCTTTAGATAATTAGTTATTATGCCGAACTTACAAAATTTTAAACCTTCTTATTTTAGTTTGCACTCATGGAGACTGTAACAACAGCCATATTGGATAGATTCCCCAATTTTCGCCATAAGAAAGTTTGGGTTGTATTAACCGTCGCTATATTTGGCTATCTGGGCGGACTTATTTTCACAACAAATGTAAGATTTCTATTCAAATTATAATTATAACTCTAGTACTTATTCATATTCAATGTAGCTTATTTTTAATGAATAATTATTTTCTAGAGTGGCATGTACTGGCTACAATTGATGGACAAATATGCAGCGAACTGGTCAGTTCTGATAATAGCGATCGGCGAATGTATTTTAATAGCATGGATCTACGGTGCAGAGAAGTTCTGCGGAGACATTCAGAGAATGATCGGACGTCAGAGCAAGCTGTGGGTGTTCTTTTGGAGCGCTATGTGGCGAATTGTCACACCTGCTGCTTTAGTGGTACTTACAGTTTTAATCAATGCTAAATTATAAAAGTTATTACAATTATACAAGGTGTAACAGAATAAGCGCAATACCTGAAAGAACAACAAGTACTAAAAGTTAGTACAGAATCGACTAATGAAGCGATTACAGAGATTTTTAATATGTGTTATAATTTGTTCCCGAAAATATTATTACAATACCTGAAACTATGGCCTACTGATCTGTCAGTGACTGTAGTTATGGAAAACTGAAACCTATAAAATTTGCACAAATTGTTATTGTGAGCGTGTACGCGCTGATATCGTAGTAGTTTTGGGTATCACTGTAGCAACGAGTTTTGCGGTCAGCTAACCTAACTATCCTCTCGAAAAAAATATGCTTACGTGTCGCAAATGACATAAGTATTTCGTTATTATAATTATGCCTCGATAGTGGATATTCTAATTGACGTGTTTAAGGGTCCGACGGAGCTTGAATTGCCCACAAAATCAGAGTACCAAAATAAATCGTAATCCAAACAATATTTTATCAAATTGTGTTATTATTTGGATTGCGATACTGTTAATTCACACCCTTATAAATCCTTTAGCACAGAAATAAAATCTGATATTAAAGGTACGAAGAGGGGTAAATCTCCTGGTCACGATGGCCTCAGCATCGAACATCTTCAAAACGCGGGTATACATCGGCCGCGAGTGTTGACTATGTTCTTCAATCTTTGCTTGGGTCATTCTCACTTTACCACAGAAGCTATACTGGATACAGTAGTTATACCTATTGTGAAGGACAGGACAGGAGACATAGCAGACAAGTGTAATCTAGGCCTATCTCACTAGCGACCGTTATAGCCAAAGTACTTGACAGTGTGCTGGACGCCCACCTCGGTAAATACACCCAGTTACATGACTCACAGTTTGGTTTTCGTGCTGGGTTGTCTACTGAGAGTGCCATTTTTGCGTTGAAGCACACTGTCAAGTATTATACAGATAGACAAACACCAGTGTATGCATGTTTCCAGGACCTGTCAAAAGCATTAGACATGGTTTCCTATGGTGCCATGTGGAAAGCTTCGAGAGGCGGGTGTTCCTGCTTCGTTGGTGCCCACGTTATCTATGTGGTATGATCAGCAGAGGAACTTTGTTAAATGGTCAAATGCGCTTTCTGACCCTTACAAACTTTAGTGTGGGGTTAGACAGGGAGGTCTTACATCGCCAAAACTTTTTAACATTTATGTTAATAAATTACTGGTTGAGCTCAGTAACACACATGTCGGATGCCACATAGATAGTGTTAGTTTAAATAACTTTAGCTATGCAGACGACATGGTGTTGTTGAGCCCATCTATCTGCGGAATGAGAAAGTTACTTTCTATTTGTGAGGGGTATGCAGAGCAGTATGGGCTAAAGTACAACCCTAAGAAAAGTGAGCTGTAGGAAAACTCCATCATATATCCCTCTGGTAACGCTGTGCGGTTCACTTTTACAGAGAGTAACCCAGTTTAAATATCTGGGTCACATTGTTACCGAAGACCTGAAAGATGATTCAGATATGGAAAAGGGGCGTAAGGCACTGGCTGTGAGGGGAAATATGGTGGCTCGACGGTTTGCTGGTTGCTCATTACCAGTAAAAATTACGCTATTCAAGGCTTACTGCCAAACATTTTACACCAGCAGCCTTTGAGCTAATCATACCCAAAAAGCAGACAATGCCCTGCGAGTACAATACAATAACACCTTTAGGGTTCTGTTGGGGCTTCCACCCTACTGTAGTGCGTCAGGTATGTTCGCCGACGCGCACACTGACGACTATTTTGCAATAATGCGTAAGAAAGTGGCGTCTATGACGCGCAGAGTGGGAGGAAGCAGCTACAGTACTGAAAGGCTGGACGGGCCTACCATGTATTACCTGGGGCTTGCTGAAACTATCAGTGGTCGATATCAATAAGTACCTGTATTATCTCTCATCACCTGTATACCTACTAACATAGTTTATAAGATCATTTTAAATACTAACACTAAGTGGGCCTATGTAGTCTGTAAATAAAGGTTTTTATTTTTTATTATTATTTTTTTTTTAATCTAGGTCCCTAACGTACGATTTTGTCTACTATTACTTCACTCGACCGAAAAATCGTTCCAAACTTGGTAAAGTTATTAATAATTGCATTAGCTTACATTTATTTCCAGTGAAATGAATGAAATGGTAGAGCGGGAACCTAGATTAACGATATCGGAATCGGAATTATAACACATTTCGATTAAATTATTTGTATTAGAAATTCGGTCCCCCGCCAAAAGTAAAAGTAGTTAGTTAGTTAAAGTCTTGCGCTTATTCAGTTAGACGTTGTATATATAAGTACTTTTAGTTTATTTTATTTATTATTTATTTAAACAGTATGGAAGACTTACAGCTAATTATGCACTTTACATTCATGGACAGTTATCAGACAGCCAATAACAAGTCTTCACTGTTATTGTAGGTTATTATAGGTTTTTTTATAAAAACCAGAGTAATATATAAAAAACAGTGAACTTAATAACTAGCGATATACGAAAATTATTATTTGATTTTTTTATTGGTTTTGATTTTTGGTGCTAACCATATGGATATCTATTTCAGTTCATCCTAGTGTTCAATTGGATCGAGTATAAGCCGGCTTCTTATGGCTATTATGTCTATCCAATGTGGGCCGACGCTGTAGGATGGATTCTAGGGGTGCTACCGGTAGTTGTGGTCGTACTAATGGCTATCGATCAGATTTGTAGCGGCCCTGATGACCTCACCATTATGGAGGTATGAATCTATAAGATACATAATATACTAGCTACTTCTACAATAACTTACTCTTTGTTTTCCGTGTTAGTCAGAGATCGCAGGCGCGGCTGCTTTGGAGGTCTTGGGTTCGATTCCCAGGTAAAGCAAAGTGTTATTGGATTTCTATTGAAAGATGAGGAAATTTTCAGCAGCAGCTGCTACTGATTCCAACAACGGCACCTAAAAGTCTTAATTTGAACTGTGGGTACATAAGCAGGTAGGTACCTACACTTTTACTTAAACCTGAATTTCAGCAGGCTTACTGTTAAAAATAATCCAATTCTGAACATAATTAAATTCTGGTGAACTTTTTATCAAAATTAATTAATCGGATCCTGAGATACAGCTTGACCTCTGTGATGTATAGAGGCCCATACAAAGAAGAGATCATCACTGTTGGATTTAATTAATTTTATTTATTTTGGATTCCATTTCTTATCTTACTATAAGCCTCAAGTGAGTGAAGCCGCGGCCGCGCAAAGGCTAGTTATATGTATAAGATAAAATGTTCGCTACCTTTGATGATTTACAATTTTTTTACAGACAACATTCATTACGTAGGTAATTTCATTAAACCATATCATAGATAATTATCCATAGGTAAATTGAATTTATTGAAATTGTTTCAATTAACATAACATACCATCACGCCTATATTCCCCGAAGGGTTAGGCAGAGGCGTACTAATGTACACCCACAGTTCGCCGGTATGTTTAGGTCCCATGTAATAGGGGGCGAGCCTATTGCCATTAACCGGGCACAAATTCCTAACTCCGAGCTGCTACTGGGAATTTAATAGAAAAACCCAATAACACTTTGCTCGACCTGGGAATCGAACCCAGGACCTCTAGCGTAGCAGTCGCACTCAGGACCACTTAGCTAATGAGGCAGTTTGAAATTATTCAAATATTTATTGCCATTTTTTTATAGAAAACGTATTATATCTACAAACTAGGCTGGACCTCAGTATTATGCTCAAGTCTAGTTGAAAGAACGGTAATAAAGTTGACTGGACTTGGCTATCTACTAAGGCACTAGATAGGAAAAAATACCTTTTATATTTGTAAGAGAGTGCTCTAAGCAACTCGTACTTTCTCCCATTATTATCTGCAATATATCTTTAAAGGCGACTTTTCCCAAGGCATGAATAAAGTCCCTTTTTAAACACAGAGACAACATTAATATAAAACATTAGCCACCCATGTTCATCTTGTCCGTGTTTCTAATTTAAGTAGGGCTTTCGACAGCGTCACACATGTTATAATGGCAAAAAGGTTGTATGAGTATGAGGTGTAGTGTTGTGTGTGTATTGCGGTGGACTCGGTGGACGGATACTAAGATAAAACAAATTACATATTTAAAAGATCGCATGTCATAATATAACATATTGAATGACGTAAATTCATAATCCTTTATGAATAATGATAGTGTTACCCAAGGGTCCCTTCGGGGCCCAGAGCTAATTCTCATATTAATTAATAGTAGGTATATTTAACCAAACGTTTTATGAACTCAAAAGCTTATTTGTAATAAGACAATTTTTGTAAGTCGTTTAATGTTAGTTTTACTTATTTTGGTCGAATCTAGTAAGTTGGAGTAGCAATTATGTATTTCAGAAAGCGCGCGCATTATCGCGTCCAACGGAAGAGTGGGGCCCGTCAGCGTCAGCAGTAATGCGACCCGAGTCGGAGCTGTCTCCACCGGTGCTGCTGCTGCACGGCCGCCCAGTGCTACGCGAACGCGGCGCTTGACCCCCGCATACGCATCCGCTCGTTGCTATGCGGAAGGTAACATTGACTGACTCTTGTATCCTAACGGCCCATTCACGACCTTGCCGCTGTGAGTGGCAGCTTAGCGCAAGCGGCTAGCGATAAGAACAAATGTACTAAAATGTTCTATCACGCCACGAGCTGCCGCTCTTAGCGGCAACGCGAGCGGATTGTTCTGAGCGAATCGCGGCGCGTGGTGGGAACAAACGTACGTGCGACCTCGCGCGGGTAAATTGAGCGACGACTCGTCGTTTTAGACGAATCCCCTACCCGAGCAGCACTCTCGAGAGTACGTGGCATGCACAACGCTCCGCTCGCCGTAACTACTAAAAATCGAATATTTTATTTTAAGAGATGAAACAACTAAAATATTTTTATATGATTTAAGTTTGCCTAGGAATCTATAAATGTGTATATTGTGCATTATACGTAAAACATAAATCTGTTTTTTTTTTTAATAATGTGATAAAGCTTCGTTTAAATATGTATTCAAAGTTACCTATTAATTTCAGACATCACAAGACGGTGGAGACTCGACCTCTATAACTAGCGGAATAGAAAATGAAATAAAAAAATCTGGAGCAATAATAAAAACCAAAACAAATTCCATCAAGCGTAAAGTTCAGAATTTCAGCCTTGAACCTGACGATGCCGTTATAGAACCTCTCTTGCAGAAGGATAAAAATAAAGCCGATGTTTCGAAGCAAAGTGGCAAAAATAATTTGGTGTCAAAAGTAAATAAGACTGAAGCCAACACAGAACAGCCAACTCAGAACAGCCTAACAGGAAGCGATAAAAATAAATTAATACCAGACTACAAATTACAAGATGCAGCCTTATCCAATGCTGCTAATACATCAGAAAGCACATTACCTGCTTGTTTTATGAAAGATATTTCGGAATCTACATTCACAAGTTCTAACGCTCCTTTACATAATCATATGAATACTAATGTGTTCAGTACTCATGACAGTTCAAAAGGTTTTATAGCACCCAAAAGTCAAATTCTTGTCGAGATTGATGGATCTAAGCAAATTGGATACAGTCCAAGTCCATTGATATTTACAACGGCGAAAATACACTCAGATGGCAAGACAAAACACATGGAACCCCTTCAAGTGACACCCGTACCAATATTGTCAACCATTGAAGTGAGTGTTGTGAAAAGTGGAATTAGTAAAGGTGAATTTTCTGGACATGTCAGTTCGAATATCAGTGCCATATGTACAAATATTACTAAACAAGATCAAAAATCACCTAATAACACGCCAACGCCACCTGGTATTGCTAATCAGAAAATTAGCAATGCATCAGATAAAAGTTTTGGATTATCTTCATTAAATAAAGAAACAATATCAAATAAGTGTCCTCTATACAACGTTAAAACAGATGTGCAAGAAAATAATTGTACTATGCAACCTATAAATTCCGCTTCTCATAAAATACCTACTATTCAAAGTGAAATAAAAGCGGTAACGGTTCCGCCTCCCGTTACTAAAACCACTACATCAAATAATTACATCAAAGACACTGGAGTTCTTGATCAAACAGTTCTAACAAAACAGGAAACTACTTATACTCCCAGATATCAAGAAAGGAAAATTGAATTAAATAAGAAAGAGCAAGATAGCATGGATTTACAACGTTCAAATGCACCTGATACTATTAAATTACAAGGTGATGCAGAAAATGCGTGTAACAAGACTAGTAATGATAATCCTATGTCAAATTCCTCAGCAAAATTACGACGTCAGAACATTGAAATAGAAAAGGACAATCCTATTTCAAAGTTAAGACCAAATAATGTTTCAACTTCTTTATGTAACGATGCTAATAGCTTTAAAAAGTCTGACGAATATAGAAAATCTTCAGTAATTGTAGGAAATATTTTAAGTGATAAAACCAAGTTGCCAAAATCTAGTGCCAAAAGCGTACCAGTATCGACTGCTACTACATCATCTATAAAAAACAATTTAGTAGATAATAAATTTACTAAAACTTTTCCCATAACCACCACAATAACAGCTAACAAAACATCTACTTCACTTGCTAGCACTGCGAAAATTCAAAATGCATTTAATACAGTGATTACCACAACGAGTACAACCATCTCATCTGCTTCTATAACTACAATTGGATCTGGAAATATATTTTCTTCTTCCGCTACGGCAACTACATTTGCTAACAAAATAACTGCTCCGTCAACTACCATTGAAGCTGCGAATAAATATTTGACATCCTTGTCTACTGTTGCGACTACCAACAAAACTACCGCTCCAATAAATAAAATCGCAGCTACCAATAAAATATCTGCTCCGACATCTACGATGACGGTTGTGGATAAACCGCCTACATCGAATTTTATTTCATCAGTAAATTCTAATACGTATTCAGCTACTACTCAATCAACATCATTAAATACAACTAAGCCTGCTACTATAACTACAACGACAGGAGCTGGGAGTATTAAATCAGGAACAACAAACACGGAGCCACAAGAGATGTCACAAGCTGTAAGTACAATAAGTAATAAACCTTTAAGTTCTACCGTGTCATCGAGATCGAAAAAAGTTTCTAAAGTACCCACTGCTATTGTTAGTTTTCAACCGACGACATTAGTTAAGTCACCCATGGTAACTACGTCTAAGTCTCATAATATTAAAACAATAACACCAACTACTGTAGCAATATCAACAGAGAATTCTTTTAAGAGTTTTACGACTAATCCAAAAACTTCTTCAGCCATAAACAATTCCATTAATTCAGGTACTGCTACCTCTGCATCTTTAACTGTAGCATCCTCTGGTTCTTCATCCAAACCAGCTGCATCAAACCATAATGACACAAAACCTAATGAAAAAAATAACGCTAAAAACGGTTCAAAAGCTTAGTAGTTTATACGGGTTAGGTTTTTAGAGAATAGAGATGTCGCTCAATCTATAGTTGTAAATGTGTAACTAATGGTAATAAAGAATTATCCCTATTTACGAACTATTCCGAAGTATATCAGAAGATTTAAATATACAATATACTCAACGCTACTCAACATGTTGCTTGAATCCTAGATTGCACAAGTTACTTTTTTATTGAAACGAAACTCCTTGCTCAGCATAGTAGAATAGTTTGTTAAAAATAGTTGTAAAAAACCCTATGATAGTACGTTTCGTGAACTGAATGGTCAATGTGTCTAATCATCTGTATATTATAAAATCATACTAATAATAATTTATACTATGTAGGTATGTAGGTACTTAGGTAAAGGTGGGAATTGGAATAGATATTTTAGTTAGATCTGCATAAAACGTTATGTTGTTTGTTCGTAAATCATAATAATTAAAAGGAATTGAACAGTAATTATGTATTAAATAAATACAAACTGATAGCATACCTACTATGAATTAAGTAATTATTTTAATTAATCCTCAATATTTCATCCAGAATGAAATTAAAGCAAGTGCCCATTTTAAAACTTCTGTGGAAATTATACATAGCAATATTACCTACATAATATTAGAAATTGGTTGTTATTTGTAATACGTTGACGGACACACGAAAGATAGGCTAGTGGTGCTAAGAAAGACATAATATTTATCATAGATATTTTTCATTATATTTTCGATAAAATTTAAGAGATGATTGCTTAGTTTCATCTCAGTGTCAATTGATATCAATATTGAATTGATGTAGATATATTGTATCAAAAATTCCAGTCAAATGAGATCCAGAGATCAACTTCCGACGTTCAAAGTAATCGTACTTGCCTATTTCGGGTGTTCTGTAAAACTTATTAATGACGAGAGAAATTAAAAGAAAAACAGGGTAAACTTGTAATAGGTACCAATACGAAGCCAAATTTTTTTGTTAAAAATATCCGAGATGATTTAGCTCGCCTGCTTATTATTCGAAAAACCCTGAGCAGAAAATACTAACGCTCGTCAGAAAGGCACTTTGCTTTGTACTAGACACTGCAGACTGTCAGAATTTAGCCAGATCCGAATGCGTTTTACAATAAGAATTAAAATGGCTTTATTGCCTTTGGAGTTATTCCTCATATCGGATCGTTGATCATAGTATCCTTATATACTTAATAATTTTATTAGGTATGGATTTTTTATTCGTTAACCACATTCCTCATTGTTATTTCACTTGTGTGTGTGGGAGTGGGGTGTAGTATCAGTGGCAGTAGCGGCCAGTACCGAATGATCAACCACCGTACAAGGCAAAAGTTTGGAGGCACCATTCCTCCAAACTTCTGTCTGGTACGATGGTTGATCAGTTGGTTCGGTAAATGTTTTACGTGATTACCTAACGAATTGATTAATTACCGTTACGCTGACATTGATTAATTATTTATGTAGGTCGTCTTATTTGAAAATTATTAGGACTATGCACAAAAAATACTTAGTAAGTTATACTAAATTGGAATAATAAACAGGAACGAATTTGCCGAAAAACTCAAGTTCTACCTACATTTAGGTAGTTAACCGAATTTGTGTTACCTAAGTACATCGTCCCATTTACAATGAGTTCCGTCAATATTATTTTGTTATCCTTTCCGTTTTCTGTAAAGCTTTTATAAAGTGAGTAGGTAGGTATAGGGTTTGCTGAATGTGACGTCAGAATTTTTGTAAGACGACCGACTGCAGTTTGGTAAACATGTTTTAAGCAATTAAGCAATAATTTATTAATGTTTTTTCACTCGCTTAAACGATGAAGGGAAACATGGGAGAAAACCTATTCTAAGAAATTTTCTCGTCGGCTTGTGAAGTAACCTAGGAAAAAAAATCCGGTTTCACTAATGAATGTGATAATTCTAGTGCGTTATTGATAAAAGTGTGTTTTATTTAATTATATCGTTAGTACATATGACCATTTAATCTAATAACAATAGAATAATAATAACATAGCCTGCTCAAATAAGATGTGAGGTTATGGTTAATCTTGAGTTCCCTTGATCTAGGTATTCCTATGACCTTATAGCTCAGACGATAACATAATTATATTATAACCAAAAGACTCACTAATCAAATAGTACTGGTAAAAATCGTAGGTGACCACTGAGGTATACCACCTATATGATTTTAATTAATAAAATTTAAATTTATGAGTTTAAAGTAGTACATAAGTAGGTTCCAAGTCCGATTCACTCTTCACCCCTTTTTGTATGCCCATTCCGTTTCCGTTTTTTAAGGTACCTCGTTGATATACTATGTTAATGTAAATTTTATTTTAATTCTAGGTTTAGTTTAGGCTGAAAATTAGTTCTTTTTTATGTTTAAAGAAACTTTATTCTCAATAAAACATACACAAATGTCACTTACTTGAGAATAGTTGAGAACAATAACTTAATGTTAACAATATAAAAAGGTTCGACTTCACCTCTAAGTACAGTTTCACAAACACGACCCACCCAACGCATTCATTTCTGTGAGGGTGTTTTACTTGCTGTTAAATACTGGCCGAGCTGAAATTTGAATGCATTGAGTGAGTGTATATAATTTTATGATGAACGACACATACTCGCACTACACTCGTTCTTACTTATTTTTGTTAACAATTGTTATGTTACGTTTAAGTTATTACATATTATTACATTTTAGCTGTCTTATGCGAACGAGAATATTATTTAACTAATATAATTAAAATAATCTAAATCAGAAATTAAATAAACTGCCATAGAAATAGTTACTGAGAGTTGGTATTATATAAATTAGTTTTAGAATTAGTAATGGTTTGTTCATTTGTATTTTGTATTCCCTTAAAAATATTACCTTTTTTCCTTTGATTACCTACGTAAACACTAGGTAATTGAATTTGTAATTCTATGTTTTTTGTTAAGATAATTGATTGATGAATTGATGATGATTGGTTGATTGATGTAAGTATTGTACCAACTAGGTACTACTTTTTAGAAAAAATTGCGGAGATTAAGGACGCTATCACATTTTGAACTTGCTCAAATTTAGGTATCTGATTTGCAACACAACAACATTACGCGCACGCACACATTGAAACCGCTGTCAGCTCGATTTTATACGTAACTTAACTAATCTTGATACATGAAGGTATTATTTTTTTATTTTACTGGCATTGAGTCAAATTAGTAATAAGTTTGCAATCGAATTTGGTAACCATGGAAAACATGATTATCACGCAGATGGTACTTATTAACAAGTACCATCTGCGTGATAATCACGTATTCAGTATTTTTTGGAGTTTATCAATACTCATTACGTACATAATGTAGGTACCGAAAATAAATGGACTAATTACCATATTCTTAAGAATCTAACGACCATTTTGCTATTACCTACAAGGAAAACCCACGATTTTGAAAAGATGTAAGTACTTATGTGCTGACAATTGTTGGATCAATATATATTCAAATATTAGCCTGGGAGTTTATAGTAGATTTTCGTTTTGATATTTAAAAATAATCATTCTCTTATGGATGTATTTTATTTACTGAGACTGGGCACAAGATCAGATTTTTGATAAAAATTAAAACAAAGTAGGTAGTAAACAGTATAATATATTGTATATAGGCAGGATACAAGTTGCTAAAATTATACAGCAGTGTACCAAAATGGAATGATATTTATTTCTGTAAATAGATCTTTTAAAGACACTTTTACGAGTCGATTATTTACTTTTTTTTTAAACTAGGTGGCGCCGACATTTTCAATCTGACGATCTCTGAGAAGTGTAGCTACCTATACGGATGAGCTGCTCAAAAAGATAATCAATCTCGATAATTCTTCTGCCTTTTGGCTTATATTCCTTTATCGCGAATTCCTGCCTAAACCTAAGGAAAATCAAATAAAAAAAATTACGTAGGTACAATCGTTGATATAACTTTTTTTTTCTTTTAAAAAGCTTACTGGCAATGTGGGTCACACATTACTAGTATTCTTGTTAACCCCTCGTGCTAAGCTAAATGCTTGTGTTACGATTGGGTTCACGACGGTAGTGCAATGGGTGGGGTTCGAACCGGCAACCACAGTCCGATGCCCTAGCCATTAGGCTACCGCCGCTTCTAAACACTTTCAAGTGAAATATAATTTTGGTCATCATCACCTACGGCTGTTGAGTGCAGCTTAGATGTCTATCTAAGCTGCACTCCCTGTTAAATAAAAAACCTACTATATTTTCTAATATAAGGTACGGCATAACAAAACTCCAGAGTAGATTTGTTATTTCTGATTACTTACAAAATCTCATTCTTTTTTTTAATTGCTAAGTGTGCAGTTTTTTTTGCTCTTTGTCCAAATTTCCGAAGTCCTGGCATCTATAATAACAAATATCAATAGCAATGCCCAACAAAAAAAGCATACTTGGTATCAAAAGTTACAGCCATGCGCCTGTTTCATTTACAAACGCCACACATCACGCACATCAGGTTATACAAAGCTGTAAATTTGGTGATTAAGTTCAATATCGAGTGAAAAAAATCGATTTATCACAAAAATTACATCTGTCATCTTGAATCAAAAATATGATGGTATATTCATAAACATCACCTCCACAATCAATAACAATATATAGATTAAAAAAAATAACCCCGCCATTTTGAATTAAAACATGAATGACGTACACACGGCTACAGGTCTACCTATACAAAACCAGTCTAAGCTGATCTCGCACTTTATAGACTTTCTATGCAATAAGAGGCCAGCGTAAACGTAACGTGGTTTTGTATAGCTTAATGTGTAGCCGTGCGTACTCGTAATCACGACCCCCAAAAATCCCAAAATCGACTATTAGTATATACGGTATCGAATATCTCAAAAATATTTATTTACGCAATTTTTTTTCCTGTAGATGATAATATCATTATTCATATAAATCTTTATCCGTAATATACATCCATTATAAATACAACTATGTACCTATTTATTTCTTAAACAAATTTCAATAATTGTACTTACTTCTATTTCGGACCGAAAAAGTATCAACTTCGTCCAACCAGAGTATACAACACGGCACTCTCTTTTTACGTATTATTTTTTTTGACAGCATGCGATACACCCGTCCTTCCACGAGCGCGTTTGAGCGCGGTATGACGAACGGCGAGTAGAAATTGTATGGAGAAATTTGGGAGCGTTTCATTTTTTTCTCATAAATTAAAAACTTATTCATTTGGCTACAAAATTTTTAGCTATTCGTATAGAGGACTATATAAGCAACGTTTTTATATTATTTTTATGTTTATATTTGCAGTGGATTTAGCTATACTGGTACCTATTCAGACCCCATTTTTCGATTTTTTTTGCGATTAGTGTGATGGTGAAATCGTATTTGTGTGAAAATTTTGTATAGGGTTATACATTTTTTATGGAATCATTGTGGAGATGAATATATTATCTTTAATTTGAAACCAAGATATCCCCGCAGTTGTGCTCCTAATTCGTTAAAATGGTACCTGAAAAGCACTGATATTTGTAGAAAATTGTGATAGCGTCCTTAATCTTACTAAGTACTTATTTATACTGCTTTAAGTACATCAAAATGTTTTATTTATCACAAACTTTCATAAACAAGTACCTATGTTGAGCTATAATTTAAGTACAATATTTGTTTTAAGTAATTAGGGATTAGATGATGTAGAAAAATATTCAATTTTGTCCCCTTATCTACCCTTTAAACTTCAAAATAGTTACCTAAGTATTTATGTCAAAATGATAATAAACAAATAAGATTTGTTAGACAACTACACTGAATAATGGTTCGGACGTTAGTAGATGCTTCTAAAGTATTTAGGGTTATTTGCACAATTAAAGAATATATAATATGTGAAGTTCTTAATTAATCCGTACTTTGCCCAAACGGAGTATAAGTAATGCTTTTTACTTCACCTACGAAGAAAATAAAAATAAGTAGAAACATTTCAGAAAATAGAGATCATGCCATTATAATATATCTAAATATACCTACCTAAACTTTATACAATAGAATGAGATTTAAATAATTTGGTTTTAATTTTATTTAAGAAGGGTACTGGGTTTCTAACACAAAAATGTCAAAGATTTGTGGATACTTTGCTCAGTCAATTTTACAAACAATTTAATTATTTAGGTATTGTAGCAACATTGAACAAGCTATTTTTGAGTTGAATAATGCCTGACCCAGCTGTTTACTTGAGTGACGGCGAAAATGTATATAAACTAGGTACACAAAAAACTAATTAGGGTAAAAAAGTTTTTAAGTATTTGAAATTAGTTTTTACAAGCTTTTATGAAACAGATCTGGGTGCTTGATGTTGTTGGAGTTATTAAAAATAACAGGTTTAGTGAAAAATATAACAAAATACAATTCGTATTCCTAAAAAAAATTAAATCGGCTTATAACTTGGGATTGAGAGGGATCTAATTGTGTTTTTGTTGATGGGCTGTTTTTATTGTAAACCTTGAGACCATAAAACCAGCCAGCCAATTTAGTTTAAACACACACACACACACACACACACACACACATCCACCTTCACGCACATGCACACACGCAACCATAATTATATGCAAAACATAGGTACATGTTTCATGCAATAAATAACATAAAAATTTAATAAATACACACAAATACTAATAAACACCTACAATATATCTTACTCCACATTAATCAGTGTGCGAGTACAAAATTCATTATAAAATGTTTTAAATTTCCAAGCGGTGGAGACCTGGTGTTCTGAAATACAGGCTTTACGTCTAGTCTCCCACAGTACATTGTTAATATAATTATGTTGTATCATGTTATATGCTTATACCTACTATCTGTATTGTGGTGAGAAATAAAATAAATAAATAAAATTGAAATTGAGTTGCACGGTTTCAAAAGGTTGTTTCTATGGAGAAGAATTCGCAAGATTGCAATGGACTCTGTTTTTATTTAAGTATTGTTATTAGTTTAGTATCATAACAAAGGAACATTTATGTAGCAGAAAAATATTTAAATTAAATTTAATATTTAATCTCAGGTATTTTTTTTTAACTAGGAACAATGAACATTATGAAACAGAGATAAATTTAGACGAACTGTATTCTTTTTTTTAACAGTGGCTAGTAATAGCTAACATTCCGAGCAGGTGAATTAAAAAGGTAATTACTAAAGATTGCGTAAGTAGGTGTACCTTAACTTAAACTGTAGAATATCAAGTTCGTAGATTAGATCGTCGTCGTTTAGAGATTCTTTACTCAAATTGTAGATTTATAAAATATCTACTTAAGTAATTTAAATTAAGTTGTTTTTATTTTAGATGATTTTTTACTATCATGTTTATCCCATAGGCACTGACTTTATGAATGAACCTACCTTCACTATTACCTGTGGGTGATTAATTAGATAAGTTTACCTATTTGTTTTTGAATAGGTACCTATGTAGGTATACCATTAGAGTTATCCAAACAGACATAATAGGGTTGTTCGTTCTAAGTTAACATGATTGTGTAGAGGAGAGGCGGTTACGTGCTAGGGTGCCAAGTTCATTTAAAATAATAGAAGTTGAAATTTGTCTCTATTACGTCGCCTCGAGGAAACTTAATGAATATACGATTTTGAAAAACATAAACATAGTCTCGCCTCGAGGGACTAGGCACTAAAGGTGGAAAATAATAAGTATCTAATCGGTGAGCACGGTGACGAATGATACAGAAGTAACTCACCAATACAGGGCAATATCAATATGGTGTATTTCCAAAATACGTACTTACGATGTTACTACGTGAAAATTAAACGCCTAAATTATTAGCATATTGTTGTTGAACTTGATGTATTTTAGAAAATTATTGATCAAATCGATGTTATATAGATGTTTATTGTAAATATTAGTTTTAATGGAAGCCAAAAAGTAAGGAATGGTTTAGAGTGTTATAGAAGGCTGTATTTTTGGGTGATATTTTAGATGGATGGCATCATATCTTTCACTACAATATATGTATAAAATAACACAATATACCGTACTAATAACATGATATGATATTAAGAAGTCGGTCATAGAAAAGGTAATGATGTGATAAAATGCAAATGGATTTTAGTTTTAGTGTTGTTGTGCTATTAATAAAATATGTTCAAATGTGGTTATATTTTGTTTTATTTTCACATTTGAGTGTCTACTCACTCAATTTAATTTAGACTACATTATTACTATTACATTCTAATTTGATGTTTTTGGGAATTTAAAAATTTTCTTCATGCTACAGTTTGTAAAATGACTATTACTACTAAAACGGAAATTTTCATCCGTTTTATAGATTGAGAGGGCTTGTTAATACAATGGAGAGAGTAGAACTGTCTTGTGCCAGATTGGTCTAGATTACGTACCAAAGTTTACATTTGTTGCGGTTTAGAACAGGAATAACCCTGTGAAATCAATCAATTATTGTTTTTTCCTAATTAGCACTCGATCAGTAGGCAGGTACCTACTTAATAAACGTATTTAATCTGTCATTTTACATCCTATCCTACTAATATTATAAATGCGAAAGTTTGTGAGGATGGATGGATGGATGGATGGATGTTTGTTACTCTTTCACGCCAGAACGGCTGAACGGATCTGGATAAAATTTAGCACAGAGATAGATTATTGGGCTACTTTTTATCTGAAGTCCACGCAGACGAAGTCGCGGGCAGAAGCTAGTTATTTATAAGTCCATTATTTAACGAGACAATTTTTTTCCCCGAAATATCAGCACAGTTTATTTTTGAAATAAATATTATCATGTCCTCTACACACAAAAAAATAAGCAATTATTATTGTGCTTTTGATGAATCTCGTGGACCTGGGAATTCGTTATGGAACATTTAAAACTTTATTATTATTATATTTTCATGGACCCGGTGGGAAAAGAAGAACAATATTGATAGCACCGACAACGACACAGAATATTGCCGGTACCTATATATTCAATCATTGTTATCGTCAATTGAGGATCAATTTGAAGTCTTTTTTGTTTGAAACGGTACTGGTACTCCTACAAATCTTCAGAGATAAATACGATAAATAAGGAAGGTACGCATAAATTGAAATCTATACCTAATACACTTAGCGCTATTGACCTCTGAATACCTTATTTCTATCAAAAATTTGTTCACATGGTAGGTATGGTATAAACAGACATAGGTATATAGATAAAAATCTCAAATAACTGTTTCGGCATTAGTCTTTACTAATGCCGAAATAGTTATTTGATTAAAGCACGTTGCTATTATTAATATTAAATGACCCATTTTTTTATTTATTATACATAAATACCTACGTGGTATATTATTTTATGATTTGGTTAGGGACATGGAAACTCTTTAGTTTCTCAAATATATTGTGCGCACTGTACCTACCTATTTACACTATGGAGGTTTCACATTATAAAATGAGTTACTTTATGGCTGGATGTAGTGTTATACGGAAGAAAACAATAATTGTCTAAATTTTCAACTCAAAATGACACCTGATAGGGAATCAAACATTGAGATAAATGTCGTGTTAGTTCTCTAGAGAAAAAGTTGACATTCGTTGTTTACTTATTTACCCTACCTACTCAAAAATTTAGTTTTTACACCGGCTTGGGCTTGCTGGATAAGTCCTATGTATGTCTGCCGATGCCCTGTACAAGTAGAGTTAGAATAACTGTACCTACTAATAATAATCAATTCCTGTTCACAATAATAATTTCTGATTTCTCTGTTTTATCTTATTTATTACCTGTAAAAAAAAATTTGATTCTGTTATAATTTTTGCCCCGTGCTAGTCTAGTAGGTACAGAAATACTTACTTCAATGGTTATTTTTCAAATTCAACAGTTTCAATAGTTAAAATGTTAATAACTTTTGATAGAGTGAACCGATTTGAATTAAATATAGCCTAAATGTTAATTTAAGAAACAGGCTATGAATTCCTTTCCACTTTCTCCAAATCTAATTCAGTAGTGATCATTTGTTGCGTTTGAACACGCAACAAATGATCACTACTGAATTAGATTAGAGACACAGACAAACTGACAGACAAACCGACAGATAAACCGACAGACGAACAGACAGATAAATATTCCAAAAATTATAGAAAAGGATTGTGTGATTCATTCTCAATCCCCCAAATTTGTTTTTTTTTATGCAAATATTTAAAGTAATGTCATTTAGTTACTTACATTCTTATTACAGGGTTCATTTACATTCTTATTATATGTAAGATTAAATAGTAAGTAGGTAGGTACTTAGGTAGGTATATTTCCTTCTTATAAAGAGCTAAATACCTACTAACCAGAACCACGGGCATGGTGTCCGATAGGTTGAACAGAATTTTAATGATGACAAAGGACTGGATACATATCAACTACGAACGGCTTTTAAAAATACAGGGTGTCCATGAAAACGGCACACCTAGATCTGTATTTTGTATATTATATTCATGTAATTTTAACCTTAAGATTGTATTTTTCTTTTGAAATAGAAACATTTATTGATTTGCTGGAAAACATGGTCACAAGGTATTTTCAATATCGTGAAAGTACATCATGTTTCGCTGACAAAGCAGCATGCAAAATTTACATTAATTAATGTCAAATTATATTTAAGTTACATTAATCATATACGCAACACATTTAATTATATATATTGACTTCAATTAAATAAATTTTTATCTTTGTATTCTAGGAACTCTTTTACGCTGTAGAAGCATCTGACAGTCAACCACTGTACGTAGCAGTATCTGGTGGGGAGTTCCCGTAGATATTTCGGTATTTTGTTGTAAACCTTTACTAACATAATGGAGCTATATTTTTTTTTAAAAGAGAAGTTGAGCATGCTGGGACTGCTAGTTTAGGAATGTCCCTCGACGGATGCTTTTTAGAGTCGGATGCTTTTATAAAAATTTTTGAGCGCTTTTTAACAAACGTTGCAATTTCAAAGATATAGAGTGATGCTAATGTCAATATTTTTAGTTTTATAAAGAGAGGTTTACATGTGTCTCTAGGGGACTTGCTCCACAAATGGCACGCACGGACTTCTTTTGAGCAATAAAAGCCTATCATTTATTCAGGATATCATTTAGTTCAGTGGTTACACCTGCTTTTGTTTAAAAGTTATAAATAGTAGTACTTAGGTAATAATAAAGCGGATAGCATTTTCCAATAGTTGTTTTTGTAATAGAATATTAGTGTTATAAATAAATTAAAATATTTCATGCATTTCTGCAGATGTTCTGTATTCAGGTACCTACCCTGCATAAAATAAGTGATAGCCGATTGTGTTAGGTTTACTCGAGTTTCCGAAATTTCAAACTACATATTATGTAATAAAATTAAAATGGGCATTGTCCTTTCGGAATACCGTCTCTTAGTAGTGAATAGAAATCCTAAAAATATTGCAGTTAGATTAATAAAATACAGCATAGGTAGACACCTGCCTACTAAAATTTATAAGTAAATACTTACCTTTTTATTTTATACAATTTACATGAGGTAGGTAAATACTTACAATTTATATGGAAATAAGTACATAATTATACAATTTTGGGCTTTTAAAAATAATATTACCTACCTACTTAGTAAAGAATACCTAACGAGAAGAGTTAGAAGAGATAAGTAGATAATCAAAAGCCAGAAACACTAAATACTGTTTACTTGACGATTTTAGCATTAAAAACTTTTGTTTTGACACGCAGATAGCTACTGTACACGCGTTACATTAGTGATTAGCTTCGACATGACCAGCTACGCATACGCAAAGGCTTTTATTGTGATGACGTCGAACTTTCTTTCTTTTATTTTTACTGACATTCGTATCGGTAGAACGTGGTGTGCGCACGCCACGAACGCTTCTGTCTCCGCAGTGTGGAACTCGTAGCCAGCGCGGCTGCCTCGTTTGCCACAGTCGCGACTAACGCTGCCGTCGCAAACGAACCGTGAATTCATACATTTTTAAACCGTACAATCATCTCGACAAGTTTTGTGTATAATAATTTGTTAAACAGTGAGCCAGTGAAGTTATGCATGCAATAATGTACACTCTAGTGAAATGAAACTTAGTGATGCTATAATGTTTCATTGTTTTAAATGTATGCGAGGTGAAACACTGATTTAAACTTATTTTCATACACAGGTGAGTTACCAATCGGTTGTTTTACAATTTGATAAAAGTTAACTCAAGTTACTGCTTATGGTTAGGTAGGTAATAGATATCATCACATTGAAAAAGTAAGATAGAACGAGATACAAAAAGAAAATATGATTTTTTTATGTTTATGAATTTTTTGCAAAAAAATCTTCTATCGTGTTGTTACTCTCTAGAATAGCTAGATAAATAAGTTCGCTCGAGGCATACCAATATAATATAGGGACCTATTATGGTGGATATTGTTGAAAAATAACATTGGATGTACCTATAACTACCTACAAATACGTACAGTTAAATTGGTTAGGCGTAACGAGTTTTTCGAAATGAGAACAAGTTTTATATCCTGGCTTGGTATCCTCTCCCACTTACCAAACAGGCTGATAAACTGACCGTTAGATTATTAGATAATATTATAAATCACTACTTGGGTAGCTTAGGAAGGTACCTACCTACTGCCTCTGAAAAATTGGCGAAAATTTGCCTATACTTAAATAGAAATTTATGGTCAATATTGAAATCAAAACCTAAGTACATATGATACCTACGACAATTATAAGAAAAGTAACTAACAAAAATCAATGTTATCACTGTTATTGATAAATACTGTGACTCAGTAAAGTTATTTGTAATTTCTCTGTTCCCTCTATATCTGTACTCGTTTGAAATGTGAGAAACGAGTTTGAGTTGGTATTGCACCAGGCGGGCCTATTCTAAAGTCGGCATTCCTCGAAATAACAAAAGAGTTTTCTTAGGATAGGTAACTTCTATGTAAGTTAGGTAAGTACAGCCAAACATCAACGCAATTCTAAAATTGGAAAATGGAATCCTTAATGTTACAATATCAATGAATGAGTGTAAGGTGTATAAAGTTCGACATCTATTAATACCCATCTAGAAATTAAGCTAAGCATCTTGTATGGGAGCGTGTGAACTGAAACCGCGGCACAGCGGCGGCGTCTAGTCCGTCAGCTCACTTTCCATCCATTCATGGAGTCTCCAACTTTTTCCAACGATTTCTTTCAGCCTTCTCTCTTCATGTTGGATTTCCAGATTTCTTCTTTGTTTTCGTCGCTTCGTTTACTCGGTATATATTTTCAATAGACACTTTATCTAAGTAATCATTAGAAATGATTCAATTAGAATCCATTTGAATGCCATAGAATAAGTTTGCGAAGAAATATTTTCTTAGCTGTTCTGGATTCAATCCAATGTTAAAATTAATTCAATTTTTAAACTAAAAGTTATTTTAACTAAACACTGAAAATATTTTTAAACAAAAGTGTATTACTTAAATAAAATGAACTCGAGATTATCAATGGCATCAAGATGCATCAGGTTGTGTACCTAAGTATATATTTTGATATTTATATTGCACATTGTTGTCTATGCTTCGGGAGACAATGACTATCTTACAAGATATGTTACGTAGGCTGGTAATACAACTACGCTTTTTATAACACACATGTCAATCTAATTCCTGCGTTGAAAGATTTATGACGACATTGTGTAGGAAACGACCCGGTGTATAGAGCAGCTTTCATAGTCTGATCAGTAGTCAGCTTGTACATATCTATGAGGAGTATCGGTCGGAATAATCGGTCAGGCATGCGGCCCAGAGGTCGGAGGCGGTTAATTGGCGAAGAGCGCCACGGCCGGTTTCTTCACCGGGCGTTGTTTTACGGCATTCCTAGTCTTGTACGCGACCTGCGCTACACCATTGCTAATTTTATAAAGTGGCACATCTTTCTTTGTTAGAAATTATTCATTATTGAGTTTTATCGAACTTGTTCTTCTATTTCAAGCGAGGGTGTAATATAATACACTTGCGTGTAGGTGAGTTTTGTTGTGAATAGTGAGGCTTCCCGGTTTAGCCGGAAATTAAGAATCCCCTCGCTCCAGTGAGCATGCAACGAGGCCCCAAAAGTTTCGGTTTTGTTTCCTAGCAATATCGATTGTAAGTTATTTGCTTTTTCGGAATTGAAGTTACCTAATGCCTCTAAACCTAATGTTATAATATGGATCTATGATCTGAAATAAATGTATTATTAATATTAATAATATTAAACCAGTATCACTACGGAGTATGGTTCTGTTATCTACTTATCGATTTACTGAGATAAGTTCTATCTGACATTTTGTGATGTGTATTACATGTTCACGTTTAATTTCAAGGATAAACAGCATAATATTGTGGATTATCCGTGATCTTAAATTCTGACGTGGATTGGTCGGCCATTGATCTCAAGCTTTCGGAAAAAACGGGGAACAGTTGTCGACCGGGGCGGCGGGGATTCACGGTTGAGCGCCCTTGCCACCTGCGTCATTGCCACCCGCAACATGAGCTCTCTAGCTGATATTGCGCACACACTTACCCTAGCCCTAGCTTATTTCACTATAACGAGCGATCTACAAAATGAAACAAATGCCATAGAAAGTAACGAGCGCCATTGTTAATATACCTAACCTATTGCATAATACACTGATTCTTATTCCAATTAGGGCTGAAGATTAAGTTCACTATCGTGCTTACTTTCGATGGCATTAGCATAGCTAATTAATCTCATTTAGCTACCCGCATTAGCAAATGCTGAATAATGAATTTGATATTATTTACCTACTGATGTTTGCCTATTTTGATGTACAATCACTGCAAGCAATGTAGCTATTAAGTTAGTTAAAGGTTTTTGGCTTAGGTAGGTATTGTTAGCCAATAATTTTACGTGAATACCATGAATTGATGTCATTTTCTTAAATAGGTCAGTAAAAAAGAGTTCCGTATTGAAGGTTACGTGGTAAAACATTTTGTGGCAAGTGTACCTTTATGCAATTCTATTAAACTTTCACTTGCACGATTCTGTCATATTGTTGAATAGTCTGCTGTACCAGTCGATGGGCGTCTACGGTGATGGTCCTATTATTTTACTCCCGTAAATTTGCCGACTGATTAATAATAATAACCTTGTGTTACCATTTCATCATGAATTTCAATGTATTTTGATCACTCACATGGCACCTTTAATACAAAACGATATTTTCTCAGAATAATCTCGATTTTGACTCTAATATTTAAAAAACTCAGTTGGTACCTACCCAGTAGGTACCATGTATCTTTTTGTCACGAATCCCGTGACCAAGACAAATATGGGTAAAGAAAAGGAAGGACAAATACAGACTCTGCCTGCATGAAAGCTAAGTCTTTTTATTTCAGCCTTTAGTTTTTTAAAGTTATTCACAAGTATACTTAATGTAGAAAAATTGATTGTAACCGAACAATTAGTTTTTTTATGGATAGGGCTGTCAAATAAGGTTAATGCTACTTGTAGTGTAGTGTCAATGAGTGTAGCGAACATTTGCAGCAGAGCAAGTTGCCGGAGGCTGCGCGGGCGCAGGTCATTGTACCGCTTGCTCGAGGAGGCTGCACTCGCCCCTTGCTCCCCTCCCACTGTGACACCCGCTAACCCGCATCCTTTATATAACTGAAACAAATAATAATGGCAGTGGTAATGCCCTCATGATATAACAAGTTATCTTTGATTTTTATAATAAATGTAATGTATTTCACTGTGTAATATTTATTACAATAAATAGATCGTTTACAGAAATAATATAAAATCATTTCTAGGTAAACCTTAAGAACATAATAAATATTGGAGTTCCGTGTTAGTTTACCTCCTTAGACCATTAAAATAGGTACCCTATTTTAATGGTCTAGTTTACTTAATACAATAAGTATTAACTTTTTTTGAATTTTGACGTGAAAATTTGACGTGTTTATCATTGTCTAGGCAAGCAAACAAGGTAAGTACCTAAGTTCCAATCCAATCAATAAATTTTACCACATATACACTAAATGGACAAGTAAGTAGAGGTACATTTACAGTAAATCACTTTATGTATGAAACATCATTGTATTCTGTATCTGGAGAAGGGCGTTGCTAGCTGCGCTTAAGTTTATACTTTTGCAGCTATCATCGTTTTACCTGTATAAACTCATAAAGAAAACTATTATAAACTAAACTACATACATAAAACGTTCGTACCTTAATAATAAATAGGGAATTGTAAAACATTTTCTGAACTCAGTACAAAATACGAACTCAAGCTGGTGTAATAGTAATCGCTACTATTATAAAATCGTAAAAAAACTGTCTGTGAATTAAAGATATAAAAAAAAACAAGTAGGTTAGGGGTATATTCTAATATCTCCGAACCAAAAAATGAGTTTTTTTGAATTCTTGTCGTTTATTGCGGGTTGGCGCAAAAACTTAACGTTGTTATTACTGTTACAAAGTATATACTCCAACTTAAAAACTGGTCCAATTCTTATCTCAATTAATTAAACGGATCAGGAATTCAGAATCCGTTTAATAAATTGAGGTCATGCTAATTGGCTCCTGAGATACAGCTTGACCTCTCTGGTGTATACAGACACAAAGAAGATCATCATTGATGGGTTTTGGACCTAATATAGCTTCATGTGAGCGAAGCCGCGGGCAAAAGCGAGTATCATATGAAATTGTAAGTAATCAAATAACTATAGACACCATGAGAGACAATTGAGAGCACCAGATAGTAAATTGAACAAACCCACATGACTACTTAGATGAGCAAAGAAATCCTATATATCCTATCCATAGTTGCCTAAATAGGATTTACTGCAACGGTTAAATCATAATTTCTTTATTGATTTTTTAAAAAGCTTACTAGCAATGTGGTTTGCACATTACTAGTATTCTTGTTAACCCCTCGTGCTAAGCTAAATGCTTCCGGTGTAATGGGTGGGTGTCGAACCGGCAACCACAAGATCGCAAGTCCGACGTAGACGTAGACGACGATAGAGTATAATTACATTTAATGGCACCGATGTTGAGGGTTAATAATTATGTTTTAAACATATAATAAAATTAAATACTTATAAAATTTGATAAGTAGTACCTACGCTTAATATATAAATAGCAGTGCAGTATAATCAGGGAACACTATTGTTTTCCCATTTGTAAGCCTGATTTTACATAAATCATAACTGTAAAGCCTTGAACACTGTTGGCCCGAAAATACTGCCCTGTGGAACACCATATTCCATAGGAAGCCCACACACCCAGTTTTCTATCTTTACAACCTGCCTCTTGCCCTGGATATAATCTCTGAACAATTTGGAGGGATAGTCCTCAATATCAAGTTTCAAAAGTTCAAAGTTTCAAACCAGCGTGAATCAATACTGATATTATTATGACGTATACGTTGTGTTTCGCCGAGTGATAGAGCATACCGGAAGACTTGCGTCTCTTCTGGTGTTGCCGGTGTCCACCCACAGGCGGCGGTAGTTGCTTACCATCAGGTGAACCGTCATCTCGCTTGCCCCCAATCCCATAAAAAAATACTATAAGCAGTGCTGGTTACAATGATTGCACGTATTTACATATTTTTAATTTAAGAAGGTGGGTACCTACCTAATTATGGGAACTACTGTAATGTAAACAAAACCATTTTTATAAATACACTGCTGCTTATGACGTTGACGAGCAAACGCACATAACATAGAATATAATTTGACCTTTAGGTTGTATTGTTATGATAATGTCAAGGGAAATATCAGAGAACGTTTCTTGCCCTTCCCTGAAGATTGGTAAAATAGTTATAGTTACAATTATTTTTGCATATCAGATTGGGGGTTAAAGAAATTTATTTCTCATTCAGAAATTAGATTAGATTAGAAGATTTCACTTGAGAACATTTTAAAAACATGTATTATTAAAATTTTGACTTAGAAAGTAGTCTTTTTATTTTGAACAATAAAAATATGGAGTGTAAGCAATATATGACACGATTACACCATCGACCAAAATTAATATAGGTATGTAAAACAATTCGGCATATATCTTTAAAGCGTTGCGACTAAACGACATGCGACTAAATGTAGTTGAAAAAAGAAAAAAATAACATAGACTAAATAGGTTCCTACCTTTACTTTTTAACCCTCAAAAGATAATACAAAAACATAAAAATTTAAAGCATACAAACAGTATGCAACTTGCTTGCTTATTTGATGCTGCGGCAGTGTAGTTGCTGCAGAGTTTATTAAATTTTGATAAAGTATTTTTTTTTAAAGCTTACTAGCAATGTGGGTCGCACATTACTAGTATTCTTGTTAACCCCTCGTGCTAAGCTAAATGCTTGTGTTACGAGTGGGTTCACGTCGGTAGTGTAATGCGTGGGTTTCGAACCGGCAACTACATAATCGCAAGTCCGACGCCCTAGCCATTAGACTACCGCCGCTTTTGTTTTGATAACTTTTTGGATTGGATGATAATGTGCTTACTTACCCGTGACATACACGTAAAAAAATCCTGAATGTTTTCTTTCCGAGGGTGTACTTAAACCTATAAGGTACCAACTTGCGGGATTTCAATTTTGTAAGATTTGAAGTTTCTCTACTAAGATACTTCTCTTCAATTTATTATTTAGTAGATTTCTAGGCCGGTCACTATTTGTGTCAGACGCCAACATCGAGTAAGTAGATGGTTGTGTTGATTAATGGTTGACGGTAGCTTCATTCTAAATCCAAGTGCTCTTAATGGTGTAAAGCACCGGGATTTATAAATTTGCAATGGAGCCATGCCATTTTGTAATTATAGTGGGACTACCTTGTTCTGAGGATACCACCATAATTATCAACTCATTTACTGTAGCACTGCAAGGCACGGGTCTCCTCTCTAGTTTCTTGTTCTCTTAGTCTCTTCTCTCTCATTTAGTGACCATCATTTCGTAATAAGGTATTTGGCACACGCTTGTTGTACTTACAAAACTTTACTTCTGTTGTCTTGTCTGTCGGAAATCTTACCCCATTTTTACCGGTGTCCTCTTTCTATCTTCGAATTGTCTCGACTTAGTCGTGGTTTCTTGCCTACCTCACTAGCTAGATAATGTTCTAATTATCCAATATATTTTCAGTTAAACGTTAAACTTGTTATAATTTTTCAGGGTAAAATGTACGCTACATCAACAGCGTCAACAACAACGTCAGGCTCTGGTCGCGTGGCGGGTGTTGCGGCCGGCGATCGGCGCGTCCGTGCTGTGCGACTGGTGCGCCCGCGCAGAGCAGCACCAGCGTTCGGGTTCGCACTCAGAGGTGGAAAGGAGTACGCCACCGGCTTCTTCATATCCAAAGTTGACTTTAATTCTGAAGCTCACGTTCAGGGATTAAAGGTAAGTTTGTTTTGTGCTACTGTTATGAGTAATGCGACTAATACGTACCTACTGTAATAGGAAATTTAGCAACTCTTCATCGAGTGATTTTAAGTTGGAATTAATTATTGAAAAACCTAACAAACAAGACTGTTTAAAAGCGTTCGAAAAGGGTTTAACAGTCATGGTAATTTATATTTATGGTAAATTCATATAAAACCCGCTGAAGGTCTGAAAAAGCATGTAGATCAAGACGAATATACTCGAAATAAACATAAATTTGTGTGTCATTATTCTGAGTTAATTAGTTATAGTGGTAGTCAATAATTTAGGTACATTTATGAGTCTGTGCAAGTACGCAAAATCACCACGGTGCTCGATGAAAAGTGGCGTAACTACTTACTTAACTGTCGATTCATTTTAGTTCACAAATAGGTTTTTCTACTTATTTAACACGATATGATTTACTTTTTACGTATTTCATCGCGTTGTATTGATATTATTTAATTCCCGACGATTCGGATCCTTTAGATACATCGTCCATGTAGAGGTCATGGGTAAACTGAGGTGCTGGATGTCTTAATGTTAAAATTTCTAACAGCTAACTTACATTTCTGTTAATTATTAGCGATCTGATTCACGCAGAACGAGCTCACCTTTGGTCTTGGATTTAGATTCTAATAGATTCAAAGTGAAAGTCAAAATCATTTAGAACGTCATTTTTACATTATAGACAGCCCCCAAAACGCCCGCCCTTTACCGCCTGCTAGTGTTTTCGCTGGGAAGAAGAAGCGGCGCAACAAACTTCTGTCTGTTTACTAAGGCGTTGCACAGAAACATAATTCAAAAAATCATTGTTTGGGATACCTAATTAATTTATTCATTGCTACATGTCAGCTGGCGCACATGTTAGTATTATTATTTTTCAAGCAGTATTATTAACTTTAAAAGCAGCAGGTAATTTTAACTTTTATAAACGGTGAACCTGCCTACACGAGCAATGATAATATGCATAACTAGAACCTAGGTACAAAGCAATTCAGTTAACTTTAAAAGCTACAAATTTATTAAGAAACCGTAGACAGCAAGTCGACCAGTCTATAATGGGGTTCCAAGCAGCTGGTAAGACCCAACCATCTTCTTTATTGAAATTTGTATGTTTTTTCATTTCAATAGCCTCACGAATCATCCTGGGTAGGGATCGGAAAACTAGAGATAAGATCCGTAAAAAGTAGTTTTATTTCAATGTCTAATATTCGCGTAAGTTTCAGAAATCAGTACAATAATTATTATTCTTGTTTTATTCGTTTTATCATTTATTATCTTAACTTACATATTAAATACATTTTTAAATATTTTTATAAAAAATTGAAAAACATTTAAAAATATAAAAAATAGTAGCCCACCGGTATCGGGAGCAGGGTCCAAGCTACCGGTGGTCAGGGCCCCAGAGAGAGGAACCTCCTAACAATGCGGGCCGTGTCCAGAAGCACTGCCTTCTGCATCAAGCTCTTGATCCAGCCATCCAATGAGAGCCTCCTTAGGTGTTGGTCGAGGCTCTTGGCTATTAAGCCATTGGCTGACACAACGATTGGAACAATGATCGCTGAATCCACCTCCCACATGTCGACAACCTCGTGTGCCAAATCTAGATACTTTATTTCTTTTTCTTTTTCGGCTCTCACGAGATTCTCGTCATGCGGGACGGTGATGTCAACAATCACTGCTCGACGCCCTAAGCGATCTATCACCACGATATCGGGCTTATTTGCAAGAATAGTCCTATCAGTGATGATAGATCGGTCCCAATACAATGTAGTATGACCATTTTCGAGAACTGGGTCGGGCACATACTTGTAGTACGGTACCTCCGATTCCACAAGATTGTATCTCAAGGCAAGTTGCTGATGGATAATCCTGGCTACCAGGTTATGTCTGTGCAAGTACTCGCCGTTAGCTAGACGCGAACAACCAGAGATAATATGTCGGATAGATTCTCCCGGACGGTGGCATGCCCGACATATGTCAACCGTACCATCCTTCACGATATATTTTCGGTAGTTGTTCGTCATCATAACTTCGTCCATAATTGCACAAACAAACCCTTCGGTTTCTCCAAATAGATCCCCGAAGCGTAACCAGGAAACGGACGCTAAGAAATCTACACCAGGCTCATGGAGAGCCCGGTAATAGCGTCCGTGTAGCTCTTTACCTTGCCATACATTCTTACGATCGTCCGTACTAAGTACTACGGGTTTGCGCCAGTTCTCTTTAGCCATGGAGAGAGGGGTAAGCCCATTGTCCACTGCAACCACATCTCGATGCATCCCCATTTCTGATTTTAAAAAATACTCCCTGAGACTACACACCTCGCGGTTGTGAAGGTTTTTGGCATTTAAAAATCCTCTACCCCCACATTTCCGCGAGATGTATAGCCTCATTACTGAGGAGCGTGGGTGATGCATTCGATATGCGGTTAGCAGTGTACGGACCTTCCTATCCAAGGCATCAAGTTCAGTCTGAGTCCACTTGAGTACGCCGAAGGAGTACATCAATACTGGCATGACCCAACCGTTGAAAGAACGCACCTTGTTTCCGCCTGACAGAAGACTTTTTAAGACTTTTGTCAGACGTCCGAAGAAGCGCTCCTGCAACGATTGTTTCATGTCAGCCCCATTGATGCCTAGAGCCTCCGACATACCCAAGTACCTGTAAGTCTCCGTTGAGGCGAGAGATCTAAGTTGAGTGGAATCCGAGAGTTGAATTCCCTCAGATTCCACAATCCCTCCTCGCTTTACATGCATGACAGCACATTTCTCCACACCAAATTCCATTCTGATGGAGTTACTAAAGTTTTCCGTTATCTTCAGCAACTCCATCAGGTGCAAATCAGAGGGAGCAAAGAGCTTTAGGTCATCCATGTAAAGTAGGTGGGATATTACTTGACCGCCCCGCCTCAATCGGTAACCCAGCCCCGAATCCTCCAGTAAAGTACTGAGAGGATTCAAGGCTAAGCAGAACCATAAAGGACTCAGGCTGTCTCCCTGGAATATACCACGCTCAATCCTAATTGGTTCACCGATTCTTTGAATTTGTCGGTATCCTGGATAATGAAGGACTGTCCTCCATTGCCCCATACACGACTGCAGGAAGGTGCGAAGTGTAACATCTATCTTATATAGCTCTAGCACCCTCATGAGCCATGTATGTGGCACGGAATCATAGGCCTTCTTGTAATCTATCCAGCATGTCGACAGATTCTTTCGGAATCGGCGAACCTGTTGGCTGATGGTCATATCTATGAGAAGCAGCTCCTTAGTACCACGGGACCCGTTCTTACATCCATTTTGAGACGCAGACATAATTGAGCTTTCATCAATATGGTAACAAATTTTTGCTCTCAAAATAGATGTAAGAAGTTTATAGACCGTCGGTAAGCAGGTGATGGGTCTATAATTTTTAGGTTCCGCAGTACTACCAGATTTGTGGAGTAGATGGGTGACTCCAGTAGTTAAAAATTGTGGTAACGTCCCACTTTCTAAAGATGACTGGAATTGAGACGCCAAGCGAACGTGAGAACTACGTAGCCATTTTAGCCAAAAATTGTGCAGTCCATCCGGCCCCGGCGCTTTCCAATTCGTTTTATTATTATTAATATATATCATATATATTATTTTATATTATTATTATATTTGAGGTACCTATTATGGCAGCATTTCCCAAACTATGGGTGCTAGCAGGTATCGGATTGGACATAAAAATGCATATAAACAGTTCTTCATTAATTTATTTGGGTTAATTTTTCAAAATTGTAAGTTTTTCTCCGTGGCTCCGTCAACTTTGGAAACCACTCAACTATGCAGTGGTGCCGACTTGTAATACTATACCATAGCTTGTTTTGTGCAAAATAACCGAACAACTACATAGTTACGTGGAATGCCACAATGATCAATACTTCGAAACATTGTGTCAGACAGTTCTTATACCGACTATTATAAGTTCTTGCCATTAGGCAATTTATTATTTGATTGTTTCGTGTACCTTACGTTCTTACATGAGCAAAGGGAAGATTTAATCTCTATTGACATTTTTTGTTACTGTTACCTATAACATGTTCTCACGGTCCCTCAGTGTCCCACCGAGGAGGGCGCGTGCGAACAACTCTGCTTACAATTAAACAAGCAAACTGCTTGCTTCTGTGCAATTACCCACATCCGAGGCTATGCCACTGTCGCAACACGCATTCTATTATTTTCGAGCGCTCACGTAACCACTGTTAGTATCTTTTGCCACAGTTTAATCTCATGCGTAAGTCCACTTACCATGATGAACACTTCTCTTGTCTCACACATGTGGGTCAAATACTTGATTGCTTTGTTGTCGTGAGTCGCACTTGATTCATTGGCCAACAGGTGATGCAGCAAATCATGTTCCGCTTTATTGTATCGAGTTAAAGCCATGATTAAATATTTTGAATTGAATGACTTTGATAGAACATATAAAGTCGTGACAATTTGCTTTAAAATTAATTACGCTTTGCATGCGTCTTAATTAATTATTCGTCTTAAAATTATCTTCAAATAGAAATAGCCTCATTAGTATAGTGGTCCCAAACGCGACTGCTAAGTTTTCTCTCTGAGATCCTGGGTTCGATTCCCAGATCGACTAAAGTGTTATTAGGTTTTGCTGCGAAATTCTCAGTAGCAGCTCGCAGTTGGGATTCGTGTCCAGTTAATCGCAATAGACGAGGACCCCCGGCTCTTACATGAACCTAAACATACGCCACCTACGGCGAATTGCAGGTTTAGATTCGCCCAATCCTTCGGGGAATCAAATTGATAGATGATCAGCGTGATGCGGTTTATGTTAAATAAAAATATCCGCTGAAAAAAGAATGGTCATTTGGTCAAAAGAGGTTCAAAAACAAGATATGAAACGCACGGAATATCGTTTTCGATATTTTGTAATAAGTAATAGAAGTATTATGCAGTGGTTCATATCATAGTAAATACAGTTACTTGACATAAATGAAAATAAAATATATGAATTGATAACCGCTTTAACTGTAGATATGCGAAGTGCCGACTCATTTATCATACGTATACTTAGCTTTCTAATATCCAGCAAACTAAGTAATAATAAATACATATAATGTCGGGCATGCCACCGTCCGGGAGAATCTATCCGACATATTATCTCTGGTTGTTCGCGTCTAGCTAACGGCGAGTACTTGCACAGACATAACCTGGTAGCCAGGATTATCCATCAGCAACTTGCCTTGAGATACAATCTTGTGGAATCGGAGGTACCGTACTACAAGTATGTGCCCGACCCAGTTCTCGAAAATGGTCATACTACATTGTATTGGGACCGATCTATCATCACTGATAGGACTATTCTTGCAAATAAGCCCGATATCGTGGTGATAGATCGCTTAGGGCGTCGAGCAGTGATTGTTGACATCACCGTCCCGCATGACGAGAACCTCGTGAGAGCCGAAAAAGAAAAAGAAATAAAGTATCTAGATTTGACACACGAGGTTGTTGACATGTGGGAGGTGGATTCAGCGATCATTGTTCCAATCGTTGTGTCAGCCAATGGCTTAATAGCCAAGAGCCTCGACCAACACCTAAGGAGGCTCTCATTGGATGGCTGGATCAAGGGCTTGATGCAGAAGGCAGTGCTTCTGGACACGGCTCGCATTGTTAGGAGGTTCCTTTCTCTGGGGCCCTGACCACCGGTAGCTTGGACCCTGCTCTCGATACCGGTGGGCTACTATTTTTTATATTTTTAAATGTTTTAAATTTTTTTATAAAAATATTTAAAAATGTATTTAATATGTAAGTTAAAATAATAAATGAGTATAATAATACATATAATATACCGCATGAAAATCTGTACCTTTACTCATTTCTGAGATAGGCCGCAACACACAATTATTTAAAATCAGGATTATTTAACCACAGGGAAATTTATCTCAGTTCTCCAAGCAAATTTTTCTGAAAGCCTAATTAAGCTTTTGCGTTTGATACAAAGCTTAGACAATAATAATTCTTACTTTCTATTTAAAATTGACACTGGGTAAGACTTGAATTTATTTGAATTGTGGTCGGTGAATCGTAATAATTAAACTGCACATATTATTTACAGGCGTTACAAAACATTTCACACGATTACTTCCTCAACAAAGAAGTTACGAAAAATTCACGTACATCCGCTATTATTGAAACACAATGACGTGTTTTGAGAAATTACAGAGATTCTTGAGAAGCGAACAGAATACTGTAGCTAAGATAAACTGTATCTAGAGTCAATGACTTGTGCTAAAGACTGATACAACACGACCATCAGACAGAACTCACGTTAAATCAACAATACGTGTCAATAAAAACTAATAGCACCCGCGCCGCACTCACTATTTACTTATCTATATAATAATATAGGTAGAATCTAATTTATATTATCTGGGGAACTGATTGACAATAATTTTCTTTCCCAGAATACGAATTATAAATTAAGTACTAACATTTCAACTATGAAGACAGGACATGAAACTTGCTATACAGTCAGTAGCATGCTAAGTGCAAGAAAGAAGCGGATGTGATGTGTTGGTAAATCAGTGTAATTATTAGGTACAACGCACATGAATATATTTCCATATTTGTAAATAGTCTTGTTGTGTTCCCATGAGGTGGGTCGTCTACGACTGTACGTGTCCAGTGCGTGAGTCACTCAATTACTCTGTACGGCGACTTTCTATCTACCACTTTCCGTTTGCGTGCGCCTCTTCGACATGCTTCTTGTATAACATTTGCTAAAATAGAAAAGCACTAATGTGGTCCTTCAGAGAGTGCGTGCTCTGTGTGATAACTATTTGTAAACATCGTGTTTCGTACTTATCAGGGTTAGGTTAAATAAATTGTTTATAATCACGAGTGTTCATTGAGTAGAATCATCTATTTAACTTCATTATCTACCGCTCTCTATTGCTTAGAATCATTGCTATGTTGCTAAACCGTATGCTCGCACGTTGTGAAACAATATAGATTTCCACGATAAAAGGTAGAGAAATATTGATTCAACAAGGCCACGTCGTAAAAAGTAAATAGCAACCATTGTATCGACATTAAATATAATACTTACATACCTAGCCATGAGTCACTTGATTACTTTTGAAATTTACTTTCAGACTAGACTAGATACAAATGTGACGTCACGTCAGACGTAGGTTATGTCTATTGTCAATGCGCACTTGTAACAGCTGTGATAATTAAAAACTGCTGGCATATTTTTTCTCTCGCGATGATTGCAATGGTATTGCCACGTCTGTTATTATTTTCATAATCACTCGATGACTTGCTGCATATATTGACGTACCTATACATTGGTCAAAATTGTTTAAGGAATATTTTTAAAGGGTGTGTTATGTGGTGAGCACTATCAAGTAAAATAAATCAATCACATTCGAACCAAAAAGAAAGTGAATTCATTGGGAGGGCCGGCGTCGTTGAGTCTGGCGTTCTTTTGCGTCACTAGCAAAAAAGACGACTTGTATGTAACGAAAGTCTGATCGAAAGTTGTCCGATATGTGGGGCGCGACACCAAGCGACCTGTCCGGCTTCTTTTGCGGCGCTGCGCTCGCCAAAGACGTGATGAAACTGACGAAAGTGCTGGTGCTGTGCTGGTGATGGATGAATGTCCGATATAACCGTTACAGCAAAATGCATTGATTCATGGTACCTACTATGCGCAGTCGATGTTCTATGCAATGATAGTTTATAATTATTAGAACAGTGTGTGTACCTATATTTTAGACTAGCTGTATCCCTCGGTTTCACTCGCAACCTAGTGTCGTTGATAATGTAGCATTCTATTAGTGTTTGAGTTTATTATTAATTCTTACAATATTAATAGACAGTATCGTCAGTAAAGAATTTTATAAAACAGACTACTTAAACTTTTAAGTTCAAACACTCCTAACAATCGCAAATGTCGACAAAGGTCATACTTAATGGTACTTTGATTTTCTATTCCAATCAATTCCTTGTGCGAAACTGCAGGTAACCTGGTTTATTCGAAAAAAAATAGCAGATCTATTATAAATAAACAAAAAAACAAGACATTAATCCCTCCAATTGCCGGCCGAGAAAAGTAGGTCGCTGCTTCTGTCCCTGAATTGTGAACTGAACTTTACATAACAACTTGCCTACACCAAATTCCGCTTAGAAACTCTATTGTAGTATATATTTTTTACGTTATGAATAGATATAATTTTGGCATACAGTTATTGTTCATTTAAGTAGTATTGTCTTATTTGAAACAAATTAAAGATTCCTGATATTTATTTTATAAATCAGGAATCTTTCATGATAAAGTTAAGTTAGTAGTTATGTACCTACCTACTTTAAATTTTATTCTTATTTTAGAATATTTATACCTAGTAGTAGATAAGCATGTGATTGCAACGATTGCAACGTAGATATTGCAGAAAACATATTTTTTATGTTTTGTGTATTTTTAAGCAGGTGTTCATGATAAACTAAGTAGGAACATTCAATCTCAAATTAAGTTTTTTCTTTGGATAATAACAACACAAGACTCTGTATGACATTTTTGTTTCTTTATTCATCTTGACAACGTTGCGTCAAGCAAGTCAGCCGCTACCAAACCGCCACTGTTCGCTTTCGTGTGGCGCAACACTGCTTCAAAGCAATAACTACATGTGCCTAGTCCATTGTTATTGCGACACCTGAGAAATTCTTTTCTCGGTGTTCACGCTATATACTATTACATTTTCACAAATAAGTCTACTTAATGGAATAAATGCAAACAAAATACATAAATTAAATTAAGGAAGATTATGGAAACTACTGGGTACTATTAAAATGTTAAGGAAAAATAAGTAAGTATTTTATGAAAAAATCTTAGGGAAATAATAGGCCTAGATACAGTTTTGGTTATGTAGCTTTAATCCGTTGTTCATTTTTCTTTAAAACGAATTTATTGTTGGTTGCAGGTGGGTGACCAGTTAGTGAGCGTGAACGGATACCGAGTGGACGACGCGGTGCATGCTGAGCTGGTGCATTACCTCGCTGCGCAGTCGCGTCTGAAGATTAAAGTTAGGCGTGAGTATGATTTGAATCCCTCCAAAATAATAAATATTTTCTCTATTATGTATTGATTTATCCTCAAAAACTTTATGACACAACTGCCGTTCTAATACATTTAGAATTAAAATAAATCTACGCATGAACATCCAAATACTTGCTATGACTACTACTTGTGAATGATGATTACATAAGATCAAGTTATCATACATTATCAAGTTATCTGCCGTGTATCGCGATTATTTTTGGTGCAGGTAATATATAATATATTATACAAGCTTCCGCCCGCGACTTCGTCCGCGTGGACGAAGTCGATAGTTATTAGTCTTAGCGTGATGATACAAGCAAAGCTCGGATACAAAACAAACGCTCTAAAGGCTGATGAATAACGTATTTATTTGGATAAAGATTACTATCATGTTTATAAAAACACCTTCGCAAATAATGCATTTGGAATTTTAGAACAAAGTTAGCATAAAAAAGGTTATAGTGAGCCAACTTTAAAAGATAGACATTATGCTGTCGCGGACTTTTTTTTAGAACTTTTAAAGAGGAACAATTCTGTCATATATGATTTTTGCGAAACTTTAACCGTTTACGCAGCGCACGCATCGGAAGCTCTGAAAAGGAAAAAAAAACCCGGTTTTAAAACATTTTTCATTGGTGCTCCGCTCCTATTGGTCTTAGCGTGATGATATATGTGATGACTAGTAGTTCCTGAGATTAGCGCGTTCAAGCAAACAAACAAATAAACTCTTCAGCTTTATAATTATTAGTAGACTAGCTTCCGCCCGCGACTTCGTCCGCGTGGAATAGTTACTTAGTCTTAGCGGGATGATAGCCTTCCTCAATAAATTGACTATCTAACACCGAAAGATTTTTTCTAATCGGACCGGCAGGTGGCACTTTCTTGACAGGTGGCAAGAAGATGATGATCCCCTTCAGCGGCTTGTAGTATGTTTTAATTGAAGCTCACTTCAAGATATAGCCAATATTGTTAGTTGATAATTGAGTACTGAGTATCCGAGCGAAACTTTAGTAAAATATGTCACGGGAACAGGAATAATAAAAGAACGCTAAATGAGGATATGTCCTTTAGAGCGTTTGTTGGGTCCGAGCGGACCCAAGCTCGGTCCGCATGGATACAAAACAAACGCTCTAAAGGCTGATGAATAACGTATTTATTTGGATAAGGATTAATATCATGTTTATAAAAACACCTACGCAAATAATGCATTTGGAATTTTAGAACAAAGTTAGCATAAAAAAGGTTATAGTGAGTGAGCCAACCTTAAAAGATAGACATATGCTGTCGCGGACTTTTTTTTAGAACTTTTAAAGAGGAACAATTCTGTCATATTATATGATTTTTGCGAAACTTTAATCGTTTACGCAGCGCATGCATCGAAAGCTCTCAAAAGGAAAAAAACCTCGATTTTGAAACATTCTTCATTGATGCTCCGCTCCTATTCGTCTTAGCGTGATGATATAGGTATAGCCTAAAGCCTTCCTCGATAAATGAGCTATCTAACACTGAAATAATTTTTCAAATCGAACCAGTAGTTCCTGAGATTAGCGCGTTCAAGCAAACAAACAAACAAACTCTTCAGCTTTATATGTAGACTAGCTTCCGCCCGCGACTTCGTCCGCGTGGAATAGTTACTTAGTCTTAGCGGGATGATAGCATTCCTAAATAAATGGACCATCTAACACCGAAAGATTTTTTCTAATCGGACCAATGGTTCCTGAGATTATCGCGTTCAAGCAAACTTGGCAGGTGGCACTTGATAGGTGGTAAGCAGATGATGATCCCCTTCAGCGGCTTGTAGTATGTTTTGATTGAAGCTCACTTCAAGATATAGCCAATATTGTTAGTTGATAATTGAGTATTGAGTATCCGAGCGGAACTTTAGTAAATATGTCACGGGAACAGGAATAATAAAAGAACGCTAAATGAGGATAATTATGTCCTTTAGAGCGTTTGTTGGGTCCGAGCGGACCCAAGCTCGGTCCGCACGGATACAAAACAAACGCTATAAGGGCTGATGAATAACGTTATATGGATAAGGATTAATATCATGTTTATATAAACACCTACGCAAATAATGAATTTGGAATTTTAGAACAAAGTTAGCATAAAAAAGGTTATAGTGAGCCAACCTTAAAAGATAGACATATGCTGTCGCGGACTTTTATTTAGAACTTTTAAAGAGGAACAATTCTGTCATATATGATTTTTGCGAAACTTTAATCGTTTACGCAGCGCATGCATCGGAAGCTCTCAAAAGGAAAATACCCCGATTTCGAAACATTCTTCATTGATGCTCCGCTCCTATTGGTCTTAGCGTGATGATATATAGCCTATAGCCTTCCTCGATAAATGAGCTATCTAACACTGAAATAATTTTTCAAATCGAACCAGTAGTTCCTGAGATTAGCGCGTTCAAGCAAACAAACAAACAAACAAACAAACAAACTCTTCAGCTTTATATATTAGTATAGATATAGATTTGATATTGTCAAAGCAAGGCAGGAGGAAGTGAATGTGCTCATAGAGGCATATCAATTCAATGATATAATCAAGTTATTTTTATATACATGCAGCATAACAAACCATCAGACCTTTATTCCTCAAAGAGATAGGCAGAGGTGTAGGTACCTACAATTGCCATTACAAGGGTACAAATCCAAACTCCGACCGAGTTGCTACGGAGAATTTCATGAAAAGTGTGACAATTATCCCAACTAGCATAAATTGATCTTATAACATGCTACAAGTCTAATTTTTTTACGCTTATAAGTTACTTGTAGCACGCTACACGCCTGGATTTGAGCGCAGTTATAGGAGCACTAGCTTCCGCCCGCGACTTCGTCCGCGTGGAATAGTTACTTAGTCTTAGCGGGATGATAGCCTATAGCCTTCCTCAATAAATGGACTATCTAACACCGAAAGATTTTTTCTAATCGGTCCAATAGTTCCTGAGATTATCGCGTTCAAGCAAACTTGGCAGGTGGCAGGAAGCTGAAGGGGATCATCATCTCCTTACAGGTGGTAAGAAGATGATGATCTCCTTCAGCGGCTTGTAGTATGTTTTGATTGAAGCTCACTTCAAGATATAGCCAATATTGTTAGTTGATAATTGAGTATTGAGTATCCGAGCGGAACTTTAGTAAAATATGTCACGGGAACAGGAATAATAAAAGAACGCTAAATGAGGATATGTCCTTTAGAGCGTTTGTTGGGTCCGAGCGGACCCAAGCTCGGTCCGCACGGATACAAAACAAACGCTCTAAAGGCTGATGAATAACGTATTTATTTGGTTAAGGATTAATAATATCATGTTTATAAAAACACCTACGCAAATAATGCATTTGGAATTTTAGAACAAAGTTAGCATAAAAAAGGTTATAGTGAGACAACCTTAAAAGATAGACATATGCTGTCGTGGACTTTTTTTTAGAACTTTTAAAGAGGAACAATTCTGTCATATATGATTTTTGCGAAACTTTAATCGTTTACGCAGCGCATGCATCGGAAGCTCTCAAAAGGAAAACCCCCGATTTTGAAACATTCTTCATTGATGCTCCGCTCCTATTAGTCTTAGCGTGATGATATATAGCCTATAGCCTTCCTCGATAAATGAGCTATCTAACACTGAAAGAATTTTTCAAATCGAACCAGTAGTTCCTGAGATTAGCGCGTTCAAGCAAACAAACAAACAAACAAACAAACAAACAAACTCTTCAGCTTTATATATTTAGGAGCATTTTGTTTTTATAACAATCGTAGTTATAAACTCCTATGATGTACTTGTAATAGCATTACAGAATTACAATAATAGTCCTATAATTATAGACACAACCTATATAAGTATGATAACTTTTATAAGAACCTTATACAAGCTCCTTACCAAACAAATATTTTTTATAATGTGCTGGTAATATAATATAATAATACTTTGATGTTGGTTATAAGTATATTTTCCAAAACTCGTTTTATGTGTTTTGTATAGTTTTTGCTTCGTGATTGTTATAATCAAAATCGTAACAGGCATCATTTATCATATGGGTTAATAATTATTACTATTTATGGTAGCAGAGTATGTGAGAGCGTGAATATAGGGTGTGATATCATTGAGAAATAATATTCAATGATAAAATATGCCATGTTTATGTAATTTTTTTAAAGCGCCTCTAAAAATCGAACTTTACACAATTACTGTAAAATTTTTATAAATGATAAATGATATTTATTTCTGTAAATAGATCTTTTAAAGATAATTTTACAAGTAAATCTTTTTCATTTTTTTGAACTAGATGGCACCGTATAACAATCTAATCAATTTAATTTTCGCCATATTTAAAAATGATTTTGACTGAGAGCGTTTTAAAACTATTATATGCTTAATAAAACTATTTTTATTATGCTTATAATAGTAATATAATAGCAAACTATTTTTGTGTTGCAGAAAAGGGCGATTCGCGCAATTTATAACCTTAGTTAGTCTTTGTCTTCTTGTCTTCTTAGTCAAAGTTAGTCTTTGTCTTCTTGTCTTCTTAGTCAATGAGTGATAAATTTAAAGAAATTGACATTATGACAGTCGCATCTCATTATATCTATGAAAACCTCATTTATGTAAAAAAGAAGATTACACAATACTCTAGAAATTGCGATATTCATGATGTCAATACTAGAAACAAGAACAAGCTAATATTACCAATGACTAGGCTCCAAAAAGTCAGTAATTCATTTAAGTGTCAAAGTATTCGTTTCTACAACAAAATCCCAAGCCACATTCAAAATTTAAGCATCAGCAAATTTAAATCTCATATTAAAAATAGACTATGAAAAAAAGGTTTCTAAAAAGTGATACTCTATTTGAACGAAAAAAATGCTGGGGATTGAGCTGCTCTGATGAACCGGGCTATTACTATGCTAGTCAGACATTATTTTGATTATTGACATTATTTTGTATATTGACATTAATTTATCATTGACATTATTTTGATTATAAAGATTTTCTTGTTATTAGTGAATTGAATTTTGACATTTATGAAGTTTATTAATATTTTGTTGTGACATTACAATTTATACTGACATTTATTTTGACATCTAAGTCTATTCTAATTCTAGTCATTTTCTTTTGTAAATGTGAGTACCATGTAGGCTTGATTTTATTATACCAGTTTTTATAGTCTGGAGGCTTTGAGAATTTCATACGACCTACACGAATGTCCTACTGATCTGGTATTGTCGTGCGACGGGTCGTTGAGCTCCCTTAAATATGGTTGAGCTACACGATGACTAATGCATGCTTGCCGTCAGTTAGGACTGGTCTACTCAAAGCTGCTATGGTTCTTTCCTCAAAAGGCCATTTCAGACATTGCCCTGCATTGCCCCACTCACATTATTTGCATTATTTTATGTCTGGACTTTAAAGGAAACCATGATTCTCTGAGTTCGTTTCGTCATTTCTTCTCAGAGGTCGTCAGTTAGGAAATGCCGAAGCCATCTAGCTATAAAAAAAAAACAAAACATTGACTTGTAAAAGTGTCTCTAATGATCTACTTACAGAAATAAATATCATTTGATCATTTCATTTCATTTCATTTCAATAGCGCTTATTCCAATTTTAATAAGAACTATTCGCCTCGATCTTAATATAAATTAGGGTTCCTCATTGAATCATTATAAACCACTATACTAATATTTGAATTTTTTTTTCTGGCTCCGATTTGAATTATTGTTATGTGTTCTATTTTCAAGATAGTTGTTTTTCTTGATGTTGACTGTTTTTATGCACACTACACGGCCCAGCGTTATACAATTTTCTCATTTTAAATTTATGTTTGTAAATACTTTAAATCTCAAAATCACGTTCTACTTCGTAAATCTTCTTCTTCTTTTTGGTATCTATTGTCAGAAGGCAACAAATTATTACATGATACAGACCCCTCACTTAGTATATCTTTGTTTATGCTTGATTCAGTGGGTCTACTTCCGAATTCTGGTGTACCAAGCTTTTTTACTTATTCGAGTCTGTTAACAAGTTTTCTCCCATATCAACCGCTCTTTTATACCGCTTCCATTGACTTCAACCCATTTAAAAGCAATGTGTATCAAATACTTACCTACATACAGATAACATCGCTAAACATGATCAGTTTATAGCGATGACTTTGGGGTGATCGCTATCTTAGCCGGAGCTCTTACACTCATAGTATGCTTGGTTAACTAGTTTTTAAGCTAATTACTCTCATAGCGCTCTCATCTAGTGCTTTTACTTTAAGATATAATCCGATTAAGGCTATATTTTTACAATCCTATTAAGGTCCCCGTAAGCACAGATAATAGAATACTAGCCGTAAGTAAGATACTAAATCTTAGACTCTCACTAAATGCTACTACAGGAGCAGAAATTTTACAAAGACTATTAGTCTTACTACGTGCAATGATGTTCTACAATTGTCTTATAACTTAATCTTGTAGCGAACTATAAGCCTTAGTTATAAGATCAAGTGATCTTGAGTATAACAAGACTTATAACTGAATCCTGTAGTGTACTATGTATAATGCTTATGTTATAAGATCAAGTAATCTTAAGTATATTGCTTGTGGAATGCTTATTATAAGAATGGAAGTCTTTACTAGTGCTAGTATAAGAATTTTATTAGTCTTGGCAGTCCTATAATTTTCATTATAGGACTTTTTTTGCTACTTATAAGTATTGTGTTAGAAATCTCTAAGGACTAGGAAAAATCGCCTTACGATATTTTTACAACTTAGGTTTTTATATTTAGAATACTTAATCTAATAACACTAGAAGTATGCGCTTCCGAGAATACAAATGTTTTTTTTATCCAAAAACTAATCAAAACGTATTGAGCGCAACAGTAATGGAAACCATAGAGATTGTATAACTCTCGTGAAAGCATGTGGTTATGTACATTATGTATGAGAGAGTCTTGCGTAAGTCGATGACACCTATATACTAGGCCCACCGCCTAGCGAGCATTGAGAATTTCATACCCGAATCACCAATTTTCTTATGGACAAACGGTGGACTACCGCGTTCCAAAACTATTTCCAATCTTATTTTGTTCTATTAATTACTATCTACATATGTCTGTTTTTTTTCTTTATTACAGATGTGGGAATGCTGCCTATCAAAGAGTAAGTACCTATACTTACCGTGAAATTTGTGTTGTGTACATAAGTGTAGAGTTGTTTGATCACGTTGTCCACATTTCAGCAAGGCGCATGAGCCATTGTCATGGCAGTTCGTGTCGGAGCGAGCGTCGCTGGGCTCCGATGTGTCGTCGTCGCCGACGCTGTGTCACGACACCGACAGACTCACGGACATGAGACTCTCCATACTGGTACCGCCGAGGGCTAAACTTGGCTGCGGGTCAGTATCATTTTATTTTAACTTTTTATCGCGTTTCCTGTAATTTAAAATAGCAGTTGCATAAAAACTGCGGTTTTTAATCGACATCTTAAAAGCAAGTGGTTCTCACTTCGATTTATTGCGATATCTTGGTCATTTGTGAACCTTTTTCTTTTTTGGTAGTAGGTACCTATATTATTTCAGAGATGCTCCCGTACCGATATAGGGATTTAGTTTGTGTCTGACCAATAAATTCTGAAGATTGCGCCATAGAATTCTAGTTTGCAAAAGTCAGAATTTCTTTCAGAAAAATGTATTTTTTTAATGTAAAACGTAGCGTTGTAATAAATGTGGTAAATATATTTGATTTTATTTTTAAGTAGCTAGGTATTTACTGTACTGTACTGATGTGTATATACTGTTTGTTTCAGGATTTGCAAAGGTCCGGAGTGGAAACCGGGCATTTTTGTGCAATTCGTGCGGGAAGGTGGTATCGCACGTGAGGCGGGGCTCCGGCCTGGCGATCAGATATTATCATGTAACGGCTTGGATTTCTCCAACGTAACCTTCAACGATGTAAGTATTATGTTTTGTTTTTATATGGAAAATATCCAAAATGGCTGAATAAACCGCAATATATGTATAGTCAGGTAAGTACTTATTATATAATTATACTGTTGGCACTATAATTTTGCGAAGTACCTATATTGATTTGAATAAATTCTGATGTTTAGGATCCCATACAGCGTCCGTAGTTACGGGTAGACCGATGGGTTTTGATGTCTCGATTTTACAAACGATTTTTCTTAACAGAATGAGCTCACTTTATGCATTTTGCATGATTAGATCGAAATAGATTTGCCTTTATCTTATTAGATCGAAATTTAATGAGGTTTAAAAAACAGTTTTCTCAACAGGTGGTACGATTCCCACTCAGCCATATTCTCTATTGAATTTTTAGGATATATAATTTATTGAATGGCCTGGCCCGCGACGATGGCAAGAGACCGGACGGGATGTCATTGCTACCTTGGAAGATGGGTAGGCGTCTCTCACGTTTTAGAGGCTTGGGTAGATTCGTGCCAGTATGAGAGGCTGATCGTTCGTGAAACCAAACTGCTGATCATACTGAATCATATCAAATTTTATTTATAATAAAATGTGCTATATCTTGTTGTATACGAAAGTATGAAGGAAGGCCGGGCAACGCCTGGCAAGGAGGGAGGTTGTACAGGATGTCGGGATAACGAAGACACGTTTTGCTCTTATAGTGTTGTAATCGGGTCGGGATTTCCATTTTTTGTGAGTTTGTAGGTATGCGTTAAGGATAAACAGCTGTCGGACACGGAGTACTGTGTACGGAATTCTTTGTATAGGGCGTCTGTTGGATAGAAAAAGGGTTTTTTTAAGATTACTTTAATGACAGCCCTTTGTGCTCTCTCTAGCTCGATCATTACTGTTACTCCCGCTCCACCCCATATTGAGATCTCATATTGCGTTATGCGTTATATGAGTTGCAAAGTACACAGTACGCAATATGTTTATCGAAGTACAGTCCCTCTGTTTCTTCATCATGTAGATGAGCTTTCTGAGACGACCAGATAGTACTCGTATATGTTCTTTGAATGATAGGTTTTGATCTATAATTAGGCCTCAATATTTGATGGATCCTGTGCGACTTACTTATATATTCGCACGAACAGGCTGGATGCTGCTGGAAATATGAGACTGACAGGTATGAAATTTGAGAGTTAGATGTTGCGGTGGTCTAGATATCTCGGTTTTATAGAATGTTACCAGATTAGTTTTCTTTATGTTGAGAGTTAATAAATTTTTATTTAGTGTCTGACCTACTGTAGCTAGCCCTTCCTCTGCGAGGCAGTAGACACGTTCCCATGTGTTGGAGTGGAATATGACGACAGTGTCATCTGCGTAAGAAATTATATATCTGCATTTGTAAGAGTAAGGTTCAGGATATCGTTTATGTAGATGGTGAATAAGGTTGGACCGAGTAAACTGCCCTGAGGGATACCAATATTGATAGGAAGTAGACCACTTGAGTGTTCACCTGATTTAACATATTGTTTTCGATTTATGAGATAACTTCGAAGCCAGTCAAGTGGTGTACCTCTCACTCCTATAGCGTCAATTTTTTTTACTAGAAGTTCGGTCGAAATTGAGTCGAACGCTTTGGCTAAGTCTAAGAAGACCGCCATACATCGATCACCTTTCTCAATTATGGAAGATACAGTGTTAGCTAGTAAGTAACTTAGCCGCATCCTCGGTAGATCTGCCCTTTCTAAAACCAAACTGTTTCTCTGAGATCAAATTGTTTTTTTCTAAAAAACTAACGAAGCGAGAGTTAACAACTTTGCTATCGGTCTGTAATTTTCGGGCTGGTCCGTGGGACCGCTTTTGTGGATAGGTCTTACCGCTGCGACTTTCCACTGTTATGGAAATGTGCTCGTTTCCAGGCTCAGATTGATCAGGTGGGTTAGCGGTTTAAGAACTGAATCTTGTATCTTTAACAGTTTAACACCAATTTTATCAGGACCAGGCGACCTATAATTTTTGAGTTGGTTAATAAAATGTCTAACTTCTAATTCATCAGTGGGGTGTAAAAAGAAAGAGAATGGTAAAGTTTAATGTGGGATGAATATACAAGCGAGTAACGTCTGTGTCTCTGATAACTTTGACAGTATACCTATTTCTGGCATGATTTTTACCTACATTTGTGAAATATTCGTTACATTTATTTAAAGACTACTGGGTTGGGAGAATTATTTAACAATTTACATCCATCATACCTCTGAAAATTAGGTTCATATATTGTTTTTAACGTGTTCCACAAATTTTTGGGATTTTTATTATTTTCTTTTAGTTGCTGGCTGTTAAAATCTATTTTAAGATTTCCTAAAAGATTGTTACAACAATTCCTGTACCTAGTATAAATTAGTTTTCTAAGCTTGTCTTCAGGGTTCGCCCTTGAGTCTAAATGTAGTCTGTCCCGGTGGTTTATGCATCTTATAAGACCAGGCGTAATCCATGGTTTTATGTTTAGTTTGCTGCGCGTAATTTTCCACTTTGTGTGTCTTTGTATAATTTTATTGAAAATATCGGTGAAATTGGTTGTCGCTGAGTTAATACAGGGGAGGTTAAGAGTACCGGTCCAATCTATTTCAGATTAGTCTGAGGCTGCTGCATCTTCATTTATTTTAGTCTTCCAGCGATTTCTATTTGATTTGAAGGTGCAATTTTTATGAGGTATGACTGCCATGATTATATCATGGTCCGTAATTGAACTTTTGCATATTATCCCTATAGGCTTAGTATTACTTTTAATAAATATATGATCAAGACATGATTTTGCTATAGTTTTAGTTATGACAGTAGGTAAGCCATGTGATGCCATGAGGGACAAATAGTCGTAGTGTTTATTCTTTGTTGTGCTGCATATATCTATATTTATGTCTCCCGTAGAAATTCATGTCGGGTATTTACTAACTGTGTTAAGAAGTGTATCCAAGGAAGAGGTAAAATTTGATAGATTAGCAATTAGGTATACACTTTGATTAAAATTGTGTTTGAATTACGATTTATTTTGGAATTACGTTTGTATTGGAAATTTGGTCGACTCTCAAAAAGGTACTGCAAGTTTATTACGAAGTCGAGTCGTAAAAATGTTCATTACAATACAACGTGACTGTATGAGTATAATATTGTTAGATTAAAAGACGTAGCTCAGGTTTTAATCACTATTTATTTAATTAATACAAACATAAATTAACACTGTAATATACCGGTCGCTTGATGTTACAGAATAGAGAGAGACACCTATACATTAGAGCGCGAAATAAAAAAATAGAACATTATATTCAACATAAGACATATAACAATGCATTATGCCTACTCGTTTACTATTTTGTGGCTGGTAACTGCGAACTACATTACATGGAAGCATATAATAAAAAAGTTTGATATGTTTCTAATTAAACCTACGCCTTTTGTTCTGTGACTACCAATTAGAACATTTTAATCTGCAGGCAATAACTGCGATGAAAGCAACGGGACGTCTAGAGCTTGTAATTCGAGAAGGTGCGGGTACAGACCTGGTGTCTCCGGAGAGTTCTGGGTACAACAGCTCGGCATCGTCAGCAGCAGGGGAAAGGAGCCCCGCGCCGATTGCACCGCACGTGCCTCTAGCTCCGCCCGCAGCGCTACGCAGGCGCCTCGCCAGCGTTGCAGAAGAGGCTGCCGATCGAGCTGATAGGTTATAACATATCAATATTGAAGATACAGTTATCAAACTTATTGTAGCAGATAATAAAAAAATTCGTTAGTTAATAAGCAAACAGTACCCACCTTTTTATAAAATGTTTAATCCAACCCATCGTTTCAGGTTAACAATGAATAGATTAAAAAGAAGGACATGGGATAGCTTAGACTTCGATTGGAAGAATGGTGATATACATAATTTTGATGCACCTTCTGACATAGAGCCAGACTACGACTGTCCTAGCATACCAAACAATCCTCATACATACGAAAATAAAAGTAATTTACGAAGCAAAAATAAGAAAGATTACGTTACTAGCCCTTCAAATAGAACTATAATTAATTTAACTGAAGATGGTGCTACAATACAATGTAGTTATGAGAATCAGTCTCCTAGGAAAAATGCGTTTACGGCGAATCATACGAATCGAGACAACGAAAAAAAAACAATAGTAGTGGAAGTACATCACAGCACAACGACGTGTGGAAAAAGTGCTTGTAACTATCCACCACCTTTGAAGAACGATTATAATTCAGATTCTGCAAGTCTGTCTAGTTCTGCTACATTATCCAGTGCCATTGCCGATGAAATACAACGACGAATGATGGTAAGTACCTAACATGATGTGCGATATTGAGTTTAGACTAGGATGATAAGAGAAATGTGAGATGTGCGTATTACAAGATTATCTATAAGCTTCTCTCTAAGATTATATTCAAAGTTGAGCCATGAATCATGATAGTGGCATGATAGGATGAGATACAATTGGCTATTTGACTGTTTTGTTTTTATTTCCTCATGAAAATGATTATCATAAATAGGTAGGGCTCTATGAACAATAAAAACAAAAGTAAAATTGATTCAATAATCAGGAAGTTATCATCATTTTAATTATATGCTCTCGGTTTGTAAACACTCACTGTGTGTAAAAAAAATTAGCTCATACAATTAGTTTATTGATTTCTAATAATAATCAATCTAATTCACCTCCAGAATAAGAAAAATACAAATCCAGAACATAAAATACCGCCACCTCCAGCTAAGAAGCCGTCTCCACCAAAGCCAACAGATGACAAGAAGAAACAGCATGACGCCTTAATGGACGAATTTAAAAAAGTCCACAGGAAAATGTTTGCTTGTCAAGAAAATAGCGAGAAAGGTCATGACGCACAAAATAATGGGGAAGAACCATTGGTAAGTACAAGTTTAGTTTTTGTTTTAGATAGTTACATAATTAGTAGATAATGTAGCGACACTATCGCGCTACATGGAAATAAAATAATGAATTACGCAAGTAAAGTTTGCAACGCAACTTGAATAATTATGTACAACCACCGACGTGATCCCTGTGTACCCACAGTAACCTAACCAATTCGATAAAGCGGGTATTGTTACTGCATTTTACGAATGTTTTTTTAATATATTTTTTTATTTATTGAACGCTTACTAGCAATGTCACGCACGCACATTATAAACAGGTCTACTGCGGTTTGTCAAAACCTCTGAGGCATGCGGGTTTCATCATGATTTCCTTCACCGTTTAATGTTTTATTTCAAATAAGCTTTTACAAGCGTTCATGAAACGATTTTTGAGTCTTGTTGCACTATTAAATACGAACGTAATTCCACGCGCACGTCCAACAAAATAAGTAATTATTAAAATATATATATATACATTATATAAATATAATTGTAGTGGATGTAAAACATGTAATGTAAAATGTAATGTGCATACCATACAAAATACTCTGATGATGGAGTACAAGTACTTATTCTTATCTATGATGGAGTACTTCCCTGCTACTTTCAGATAGGATTTCGGATAGGTACATATATTATTCGGATTACCCGTGTATACCTAAAACAAGTTTAATTTTACCCGATGATGACGCATAGATCCTATATTTAATAGGTACTTTTTAATATTATCATAATATAGGTACTTATGAAAACCATAACACTAGCCCTATCTATGTTTACACGTATTGTTTCAATTGCTTAAGATCGCTATTGAAGTCTTGGGAGCCTACCTACTACGAATCATAAGCCGCCGTCGAAGATTCGGGTCCGGCTGAGCTTGAATTGCCCACAAAAACGTAATACCAAAATAAATCGTAATAAAAGCAGTATTTCATCAAATTGTACCGTACCATTTCGTTTACTACTACTTCACTGGAAATAAACGGCCGGAAAATCGTTCCAAACTTGGCAAAGTTATCATGAATTGCATTCGTTAACATTTATTTCCAGTGAAGTACTTATAGACCAGGTACAGTCACGAGCATAAATATGTATACACTTACTAAAATTCGAAAGCAATTTTTTCGTGAAATGATGATTGCAAACTTTGAGACAATACCAATATCATAGCATTGGTTTAAAAATACTGTACATGTAGCACCATACAATTTTACTTACTATAAGAGAAAATCACTTTTGAAATTTGCCAATTATACATATCTGTGCTCGTGACTGTACCTAGATTAACGGTATCCGAAACCGAATTATAATATACTTTGAATAAATTGTGTTAGAATTACGAATTATTTTGGTATTAGGTACGTTTGTATTAGAAATTCGGTCCAGCGCCGCCGGACTCTTAAACTTTATAGTCTGCAGGACAAAAAGTGTAATTTTCGTATACCATTTTAATATATAATCTTAAACCATATTTAAACTAGATAATATTTATTATATTTCTTCATACCGAATTTTACTTAGATATTTACCGAAGAAGGGTTTCATTCACAGCACTCTATACTGCTGTGAATGAAACCCTTCGGGAGGGGAATGACTAAGTTTTATGGCGTAGCTAACTTCTCTTTTTTGAAATCTGAAACAACTTACGCGAGTATTAGACGTTGAAATAAATCCACTGAGTATACTTACGGATTTTATAGCGTTGTATTATGACTAGGTACTGCTAGCGGCTTCTCTCATGTGGGACCTAACCTAAAGGTTAAAACTAAAAAAAGTACTGATTTCTGACACTTACGCGAATATTAGACATTGAAATGAAACTACTTTTTACGGATTTTATCGCGGTATATTGATATTATTTAGTTCCCGACGTTTCGGATCCTTTACAGCACCCATTGTCACGGGCAGACTGAGGTGTTGGACGTCTTGATGTTAAAATTACTAACAGCTACCTTACATTTTTGTTAATTATTAGCGATCCGATTCACGCAGAAATCAAAAAACTAGAACTCAAATCAAACTAGAAATCAAAAAACACTCAAATTTCAATAGAGAAGATGGTTGGGTCTTGCCAGCTGCTTGGAATCCCATTATAGAATCTATAAAATCTAAATCCAAGCCCAAAACTGCAAGACCAAAGAATACGGTGAGCTCGTTCTGCGTGTATCGGATCGCTAATAATTAACAAAAATGTAAGGTAGCTGTTAGTAATTTTAACATCAAGACGTCCAACACCTCAGTCTGCCCGTGACCCGGGATGCTGTAAAGGATCCGAAACGTCGGGAACTAAATAATATCAATATACCGCGATAAAATCCGTAAAAAGTATTTTCATTTCAACGATAAAAAGTACCTACCTACCCTAAATGTTGTACGGGCTTCTAATCTATCTACCTGCACACCAAATTTCATAGAAATCCTTCAAGTAGATCTTGAGTTATATGCTAAGATACAGCAACAATTATAAAAATAATTATTTCGGCTTCAGTATCGTTTAATTCTCCTCCTCCTCCTCAATTATATGTTTCAATTATTTTGCAAATACCGAAACGACTTTTTACAGACTTATTATACGTATGTAATCGTCTAGTAGATTAAATCCCGAAGTTTCGTTTACGTCCATAGGCAGTCTGAAATGTTGTACCAGCAGACTGGGTCTGACTGCGTAATTTCCTAAACGTCGGGATTTCATAATATACAAAAATCTCGTCATACATCATATCATATCTACGTCACTCAAAAGATTACAATCATAACGGGCTTCAGCATAGGCAATAGAAGACAATAAGTTCAATCATGTAGAAAATAAAACTATGGATGTACTAATAGAATGAAATACTGTTAATTTTTTTATTTGATAGACACTAGGTAACTCGTTTTGTTCTTATTTTAATTGAGGAGGCTAAATACAAATGCTCATACGATGGCTACCTACATGTATATAAACAATGCGCATAATACATGTACATAACAAGTGTTCTTGACATTCACATTTTAATTTAATGTTACGTGAGTCGGTTTTCACTTTTGAAATGTAGGTAGGTACATCTTACTTTACGGTTGCATTAGTACTGAATGTTTAATTCGTAGTTTTACGTGTGGCTGAACCCGAGTCCCTGACGGACATCGTGCGATTTGATTTTACATTTATTTGTATGAAGTTAAAGTAATGTAAAATAAATAGGTAGGTAATAACATAAATTAGCGCTGTAACTGATTTCTAGCCTCTAATTGAGGCATACCATTTGGTTGCTGCAAGGTTTCTCACTAGTTTACTCTTATTCTTTGTTATTTACAGCTTATGTAACATTTAAAGTTTCGAGACAATTACCTTACGAAATTAATTGGGTCACTTCGACACGAATCATTTGTTACTACATGATTAACGATTACATAAGGCCGAAGTAGTTATTGGAGCGTCACTTTTTTTTCCAAAGCGTATACGGTACTAATATTTATCAAGATTTGTATAAATGTAAGATTTTTTAGATAAACTTGGACAAGCCGTTTAAAGTCACCTCAACCATTGATGTTGTAGTGGCGATGGTGGGATATGATGGGAGATAGAACATAAAAGTAACTGAAAGAGGCGAACATCCAGCAGAGGACGAACTTGGACTGATTTTTTATTTTTTATGGGATAGGGGGGCACACGAGCAGACGGATCACCTGATGGTAAGCGATAACCGCCGCCCATGGACACCCGCAACACCAGAGGAGTCACAAGTGCGTTGCCCGCCTTTTTAAAAGGGTTTGGGCCTCCGGTAACCTCACTCACTCGGCGAAACACAACGCAAGCGTTGATTCACACCAGTTTTCTGTGAGGGCGTGGTATCACACCGGTCGAGCCGGCCCATTCGTGCCGAAGCATGGCTCTCCCACGTAAGAAATGATGATGATGTTATTACAATAATTACCAATATTCCAAAAAACAAATCTTGCATAAGTGTCTGCTAAATGTCATTTTAGATCATCAGTAAAACCCTAACAATTAAGTTGAATTTTACTCCAGATTTGTAAAAGGGATTATCGATTTACCATCTTGTATTGTATGCATTATAAAATACAATACCATTCCATAATGAGATTGTTTACCACTGTTCATGAATTTCCAATGATCACGGACTTCGACGGACTATGAAGCTATTCTTGACTAGGCTAGGCTACCCTTGTCGCCCTGAGAGCATGAAAAGTAGGTCCCATTAAGTATTTTATAGATGCACCGGTGCTCCGTATTTATACCGTTATTCGATTAGGTAATAAGTATTTAATTAAGAAACAGTTTAATAGCCAGCCTCGATAGCTTAAGAGTTAGTTTTAGTCATGTTACGTTTCAATCTTGATTACACGACAATAGCTTTTGTTGTGAGACTTGGGTGATCTGGAGATATTTCGTGCTTATCTAATTACACAGACAATGGTAAGGTGCAGCTCTGTGATGAAAATCATAGTTTTTCATAGAAGTTCTTACAAAAGATCGACTGTTAGCCAAATAATAATTAAATTTCACACCTTGGACATGGCAAAAAAAATTAAGTCATTCCACTATAATATTTTTAGTCTGACTTCCTCAGTTCAATCTGTTCAAATCCAAACTGTTTAGCAAAATAACATGTATTACTAAAGTATTCAAATCAGTCACTGTTCTTCGGCCATTTTTTACGTACCTACCTAGCTGATTTGGTCTAATGATTAGGTACTCTACATCTAAGAATATGGCAAATAATTGCAGCACTTAATCTTAACTTGACAAATAGCTAACGCTGTTGTCGGTTGATACGGAGATTTTATGGATCGAGGCATTCGAGATATACCTTCGACCGGAGCTGCACGCCAACGTCCGGCACGGTGCGTTGGCCGGTATTCGTTACTCGCTAGGCTTTGCACTGATAACGTCGGTGCGGGCGAGGCGGTGAGTAAGCGATCGGCGCGCGGCGGCGAGGGCACACGCCATCGCTGTTCATGCGATTGCTGTTCGGTCGCAGTCTTGCTGCACTCCGCCGGCCGCACACCACACACGTATCTCGAGCGCGTCTAACAGTTTTCCTGCGATTTTCCACGCTACGGGGAAAATATATGCGACCTTGACGTGCTCTAGCAATCATTGACGCGATTTTCATGCTACATTCAAGTACCTACCTATACTAATTATTATTTCGACAAAATGAATCGCTGTGCATAGTGAACAATATACTTCAAAAGTATACATAGTATGTGGTGATAAGTGTTAAAACTGTGTTTCAGAAACTATCATTTTGTATTAAGGTACAAAGATGAAAAACAATAGCAAATCAAAACCTTTAGTTATAATACAGTGCTATGAAGTAAGTTAAAGTATGAATAAAATGTTCTTATTTATTGGAGCGAAACAAAATGCTACCTACCTGGCTACAAAGTCAGTTGAAGCTTAGCTATATTATGTAGATATGGAACCTTCGGTTGCAATGTTTGTAAATACAACTTATAATTTTAAGTGTAGATACGTTTATATTAATTAACATAAAAATATTTACGACTGCGTGCTTTAATTAGGTACCTAGTAGGTACCTACGTAGATACGTAACTAATTTGTTTTTGTCCGACAACTGACCGGTTTTAAGAACTTGTCTTTTTTCTTATTTAATCTGATATTTCACATAATGTACAACGTGAAATAGGTAGATACGTGCAGTTCATGATAATTGATATGTCTATGTATAATTAAATATAATTATTACCTATTTAAATAACAGGAAGGAAGGAAGGATCATTATCTAAGGACCTAATCATTATTATATCCATAATATCCTTTTTTCGATCGCTCGTTATGGTCATCGACGTCGAAAATATCAACAAACCTTAGAAACATAGCAAAAAAAATCTATAGATGATCATGTTTGTTCAAGTTATCTTTCCCAGTTGACTGATTGCTGGGCATTGATAACAGGTTTTGATTGCTGATGTATTATCTCATTCCCTAATACTATCTGTGGATACAAAATATCATAACCAACACACAACACTTTTGTGATAAGCTGTTTCTTTTCTATCGAATTAAAACAATCAAATAACTAATACGTTTACATGTAAGTATACGGAACTAAGTAGAATAATTATATGTTACAAAAATACAGGAACTAGAAAAGTTCATAAAAATATTCTTCCGCATCGCTTTCAGCTTGAAGAGGAGGTACTCAGGGCTATGCTCAGAGTAAAATGGCATCGGCATCCACGCAAATAAAAGTATAAAAATGTCTAAACCAGCATGTCAGGCTTTCAGAGCAAAATGTCCGGCTAAATATTCATGAATCATCATGAATTCATGAATCTGTCCGGATCTTCAATTTTTGGGCCTGGCAACGCTATGCGGAGGGAAGAGTATTTTGATTCACCTTTCTAGTAGTAACCTAATGAGCTTCTTGGTTCTGAATCTTGAATTTGGGGCCTTTATCTGAAGGCATACTAGATAATATTAACCAATTTGGGAACGAGAACTTTCGGGAAATGTGACGGTTAATTTCTCTGATAAAGATAAAGCATAAGGGCCACTTTGGATAACCGGTCTATAAATGATCTTGTACAAAAGGAATTTCATTATCATTTTCTATTATTACTATTCCTAATAAGTAGGTACCTAGGTAGTCATTAAACACAATTGGCGCTGATATTGACCGATACCAACTTCAACGAAAGATATTTAAAGTACCCGGTATATTAAAAGGATGCGCTCAAAAAACTAACGTGTTGTATAAATATCAATTAAAGCCGTCGGAAGGGAAAAAAAAAACAAAAAAAACCATATCACTTCACTAGACATACACATTAATCATCAGAGATGATATCATCATGTGCATCATTGCTAAAGCAGTTTTACAAAAAGATTACCGAATGTTACAACGTGCATGGCCTTTGCATGGCATACTTTCCTACATATATAAGTAAACTTGATTTATTTATTATTCAAGAAAACAAGAAGTATTCATATTAATTACCCGCGGTAGTATAAAAATACCTAAAATGGTGACAGTGTCTCATCACAGCCATTCTTTTATAGGTACAACGGATATTAATTATGTATAAAAATCAGCTAAGCAATAAAATTGTTAGTTCAGCAAGCATCAAACAAGGCTTGAGCAAGAAACCTTTCCTAAACGAAGTACACGCGTGCATTATTTATAAGTGCAATAACTACAAATTATATTTAATTTTTGATAAGCACCATCTTAGGTACTTCCTAAGATTATTGGTAATGTAATTAAGTCATCGATGAATTTTATGAGTGATCTCAAGATCTGCACATACTTAACTATTATTAACAACTTATCACAAAATACCAATTGATAAAGTGTATGACTAAATTCAGTATGGGAGTGTCGGCAAAAAAAAAATGTTTTTTTGATAATTATTTGATTAATCAATATTGGTGTGCTGATGGACTGTAACAACCTTCAAACACAACACGTTATCTAGTGAGTGATTCGAGATAATAATATAGTCGATTAAGCATCTATGTATCTGACATAGAATAGTCTGGTCAGCTCGTACTATGACGAGCTTGTCGTCCGAATGGTTCCAAAACTAGTCAAAATATTCCGTAAGCAGAAGCCGAATACAATATAGTTTCAATAAGTTCAGTTAGTTTCACTAATTGTCTTTTTTGTCTCATCTAATGAACAAACATGGTGTAATAAAGGCCATAGTATTTAGATACACCTAGTTTACAATAAATACTTAAATTTGAATGCTTCGAAATTTTAACTGTGATAACTGGTACCTATCTATCTTTGTAATATGATATTGCAAGTCATGAATTTCTCTCTGCAGTGAATCTATATTTATAATATATAATCCCAGAATAAAGCCTGGATTATGTATCTACTAGAGATCTACCTACAGAAATATTTAACTATCTGATAGTCCGTTGCTCTGCACACATTAGAAATCGTTTGAACACCATTTCAGAATTCCTATCTTATGTCTGTAAATTATCTGTAGAAGTATACGATTAAAATGGAACTGTATCTTCACTAAGCATCAAACATGTCATGTATAATATAAAGAGCTTATCGTGTACTGCTGTAATGGGATTGTAATGTAATTGCCTAGAACACACTAATACACTATCGTTGTCCGCAACTTCGTTTATGTGCTCGTATGAACGCTGGCAATGTTTTTTTGCACAACTTTATTTCAACTTTACCTTATACCTACTTCCTATGGCTAATAATGATGGTTGGGTCAAGGTTCAGAATCAGGGTCAATGCCGATAAGATTATTAGGTTAATTTGTAACATAACGATTTCCTAATTCTATTATTTTAACTTATGTAGTACCTATATTACAAGTACATATATAGTCTAAATACAAAATATATATATTTTTTTTCATTCTTATTGCACGATGAAAGTTGAATCTGAAATAATTTAAGAGCAAGTAGATAAGGAATCGCCTCCGCGTTCCATACTACACTTTACGATACGTAGCCACCATATAAAAATAAATATTAAGTTACTTAGGTACCTAAAATAAAATAAAATCCGTTTACCACAAACTACTATTATTTCTAGGACCGTCAACAGACATTACCTTTGAGGAAAGCAGAGCAACCGGCACACGTAGCCAGCAACAATGCTACGCTAACGAAAAAGGAAACTGCAGAAAACCCCCCTCCACCACCACCAGTGAGTATTTCAATTATACATAGATAATCAACCGATTGATAATGATAACAAAAATATCAATCCATTGTTATGTCCCTCTGCTGGGACTAGGCTTATAGATCACCACCTTATGTGGGTTGGCAGACTTCACACGCCGTGATGCCGCCGAGAAAATCTCTCAGGCATGCAGGTGTCCTCACGATGTTTTCCTTCGTATACGCACATAACTTCAAAAAGTCAGAGGTCTTGGATTTGTACTCGAGACCTTTGACTTGGGAGTCCAATTATAATGATAGTTAAATATTGGCCGACTACTGTTCATGACCATGGACTATTGTCATTAAAATGGTCTATGTTGGGAATTGCATTTATTGTATGTAAGGAGTACATAAGTAGATACTATTCACTTATATAATGCACTTAAAGCAATCATAAACGCAAAATACCTTGCGTTGATAACTGGTTTACCTTCTTGTATGTACTTACCTATGCCCCGTAATTTGAGGTTGAGGTCAGGGAGAGACGGACGTATTATGTTCAATCAATCCATAACTTAATTTCACTATTGTGTATATTTTATAACTAGGTAAGTAAGTAGGTATTCATATTTATTATTTCCAGTTCCATTAAATCCCTAAAAAAAATTCAAATATTTGATTGTGGTATAAAATAATATATGTTTGATTTTCAGATGCCTTCCACTAATGGACACCAAAATGGAAACCATAAAGTTATAGATAACCAAAAGCGAACTTCAAAAATAATAACTGCTGATCTGAACGTTAGGAAAAATGGTACTCTAACAAGTACTCCCACTCCTGATTATAATAAGAAAACAGAACCTCCTCCAAATATTAAAAATAATAAAGACGAAAAGGCTGACTTGGAGTCATTAGAATCTTATAAGTTAAAGAATCCTTCGAACGTACTGCCAAAGCCACCTTCAAATTATTTTGTAAAAGCACCGAATGGTACAGCAACTATGAAGAAACACGCTCGTCCTGTGTCTGTCACAATTGGTGAATATGCATATGGAGGTGGAAGCAGACGGGAACCAACTAAACTTGACTTTCTTAATGGAGATAAAACCGATGGTCTTCGTGATGGAGATGACGAAGTTTCTATATCCAATAGACTACAATCAGAACTAGCTCTTACATTATCTAGATCGAATTTACGTAAGAAGACTGAAGCTTTGGTGAGTTATATCAGTATCAATAAGATTATTAATAGATTTGTTGAAACTTAAAAAAATATGATGTGAACCGATTATGGTGTGATTTTTTGTTTATATTTTCAAGTGCAAAACTCAAATAAAGTTTTTTTATAAAGATTACTAGCAATGTGGGTCGCACATTACTAGTAACCGTGTTAACCCCTCGTGCTAAGCTAAATGCTTGTGTTACGAGTGGGTTCACGTTGGTAGTACAAATGGGTGGGTTTCGAACCAGCAACCACGTGATTGCAAGTCCAAAGTTGTATCCAAGTCGTTAGGCTGCCGCCGCTCAAATGTTTTAAATGTTTTTATTTCAAATAAGCTTTTACAAGCGTTTATGAAACGTTATGATTCCGCTTTAAATCATATTTTATAATTCATATTAATAATAGTAATTAACTATGCATAATTATATAATTATGTATGTACCTACCCAATCAAAATGTATCTATTAATTTTACTTATTTTTTAAAATTATGGTTCATCATCTGTAAATTACTTAGAATCTGTAGTAGTTTATTGAGCCAAAGGACCAGGGTTGATAACAAATTATTAAAATTTATTTCAGGGCCATGGCAAATTTAAAAGAAGTTCTAATACTAATATTAATGAAGATAGTGATTCATCTGTAGATAAAATTTTTCACACTAGATATGGAAATAATCTTTTGCCGTTACCACCAATTATAACGATACCCAAAGTCTCCGTTTCAAAATAATACCATGAGAAAAATTACAAAACAAGCAGTGAGACTGGTTACTCAATTAAAATTGATTAAATTTTATTTTTCAAACTACCTACTACACTGTTATACATTTTGTATGTGGTTGCATGATGACACGTTCTATACTAACAGTTTTGTCTGAGGTGGAGGTGGTTATTTATGTTAAAATACCCGTCAATGAAGTTTGTTCGCCACTTACTAAATTTTTTTAACATTATTTTATATTTTTTTTACAGGCAGACGCCAGCCGATAAGGAATCAAGCGAATTTTTAACATCATTAGTACGACTTTAATTTTAGACGTGTAGTGAAAAAATTAAATTTTGGTTAATTTTAAATAGTCGACCAAAGTTAGTTAGGTATTAATTTATAAATTGGAAATTCATAATACTTGTAGTGTAGTCCACGTCTAAAATATACGGACTATACATAAAATAAAACTGCGAAATTGTGTGTTATTTTATAATAGGTAATATAATTTAGTTAACGATTATAGTCCAAAACCCATTATTATTATGTATGGGTAGAAATGTATATCTGTCTGTGGATAAGTCATATCATAATACATGCTGGTTTGAATTCACTTAGTTGTTTTAATTTTTTTCAATTCCATATATAAATCAGGGAAAAATGAGGAAGTACGTAGTAACTACCTATTCGCAAACAAGGCTGTTGTAAGATCCTGCGTTCGATTACCAGTTCTGATGAACTTGGGTTTTCCTGGTTCTCTAATAATTTTGCAACTCCACTATAACTTCCACTGATCGATTCGAAGTTTGAAATCCTGTTCCTTGTCAATGATATTACAAAATATGAAATGTAGCATACCCAACGCGCCAGAAGAACTCCTCAACGGTGTACGGCATCTCTAGATATGTAGCTTGTGTCTGTGCTCATACGATGAGTTTTGACGAGCACATGATATTACACGCTGGGTGGTTACGGTTAGGGTCAATCAACTATAAATAATCAACTATGTTACTTATACTGAAAATGTAAACATTTTTAAATATTTAAATTAATCACATAGCTAGCATAAAATAAGTCGTATTTAAACAGGTTGAATCTCAAAACCACACGAGCTAATTTCTTTGCAAATTCTAAGCATAACCAAATCAGTATAGTAAAGGTTTTTATGAAAATACAACTATATTATACTAGCTTCTGCCCGCGACTTCATCTGCGTGGACTTCAGAATTGGGTCCGACCTAGATAAAGTTATTTCGCGAGTCTCAAAAGTTAATTAAATAACTTAACAATTTCATAAAATAATTAAAAAGATATAATATTAAATATTAAAACCTATTTATCTTCATCTTCATTATGTTGATATTTTTATGGATTTTCTATGATGGCACTACTATGTCAGATTTATGTCATCAGTGTCCGTTTGTAATATTTTTATTGTAGATACGCCATTTATACAGTTTTATATTGTTCTATATCTACCTATACCTATGAGGTCTTTGGTTTCATTTAATTAAACCATGATTTGACCATGCTTTACGGAACTATAAAAAAATTACTTTCTAGTGAATATAACGAATTCGATGATACTGTTCTAGTAGAAAGTCCATTTAGGGAAACAACGAGAGATGGCAAAGAAACATTGCGTTTAGTGCAGCTTGGTATGTTTGCTTGGTTTGTTTATATTATGTACCTACCTACCTACTTTAACAGCGTGATGCAAACCACACCCGTAAAAACCAAGTTTTTATTCCATGTGCTGAAAATTGAATTTCAAGCAGGAAGCTACTATACAGGTTGTCCCAGAACGTGACGATAAGCCGGCAATAGGGGAAAGGCCTACTAATGGCTGGCCCGGAAAAAATATATTCATCGATGTATTCGCTACGGAGCCATTTAAAAAATAACACAAAAATACTACGCTGAGTTAAAATTATCGGCAATATGACTAGAGTTTTGAATTATTTGAAATTTTTTTTACTGTTGCGGAATCTCAAGTAGCTACGCTAATTATTTTCATATCAAAGCAGAGCCAATAATAATAATATCCTGATAAAAAATACTAAATATCATCGGTTAAAGTATTTCTAATTTAATATCACTCAACTTTAACTGCTCATACTGAAAAAAATATTAACTAAGCTGACAAAGCAAGTTTGACCAATACTTGGCATAATTTACCAAGATTCTAAAATGCTATGACATGTAGGTACATGTTTTGTGTTAAACAAAAAAATATAACCTATTATTCCGGTAGGTGTCCTAATTTAAAAGTATGTCATCCAAATAAAAATCCTTCTTTATTTATGAAACTGATTCTGTTGTTTGAGTAAAACAAGTTATGTTGCCATTTTAATCATTAGAAAGAGATAGCCTGAGAATTTTCCATTTAGGATAGCGGTCCGTAAATTTATTTTAAATTGATACTGAGACCGTTCCTGACGCATCAGATGCGGATTTTGAATTTGCCAACTGTGTAAGTTGTGTAGATTTATTATCATATACACTGAAAATAAGAATTTTGTGTACAAATGATAAGGAAGAATAGCAAGGATCCGCAGTTTTTAAATAGTATTTTGTGGTCAGATGATGCAACATGCAAAAAGGACGGATTTTTAAATCTGCCTCATTAGCCAAGTGGTCCTGAGTGCGACTGCTACGCTAAAACTCTTGGGTTCGATTCCCAGGCCGAGCAAAATGTTATTGGGTTTTTCTATGAAATTCCCAGTAACAGCTCGGAGTTTGGAATGTGTGCCCGGTTAATGGCAATAGGCCCCCTATTACATGGGATTTAAACATACCGGCGAACTGTGGGTGTACATTAGTACGCCTCTGCCTAACTCTTCGGGGAACACCGGCGTGATGGTATGTGCTGTTTAAATCTACACAACTTACACCATTGGCAAATAAAAAATCCGCATCTGATGCGCCAGGATCACGGTCTCAGTACCTATCAATTTAAAATAAATTTATGGACCGGTATCCTAATGGAAAATTCTTAGGCTATCTCTTTCTAATGATTAAAATGACAACTTGTTTTACTCAAACAACAGATAAAGAAGGATTTTAATTTGGATGACATTCTTTTAAATTAGGACACCTACCGGAATAATAGGTTATATTTTTTTTGTTTAACATAAAACATGTACATGTCATAGCATTTTAGAATCTTGGTAAAATGGGCCAAGTTTTGGTCAAACTTGCCTTGTCAGCTTAGTAAATTTTTTTTTCAGTATGAGCAGTTAAACTTTTTTCTCAGAATATTATTATTTTTGGCTCTGCTTTGATATGAAAATAATTAGCGTAGCTACTTGAGATTCCGCAACAGTAAAAAAAAATCGAATAATTGAAAACTCTAGTCATATTGCCGATAATTTTAACTCAGGGTAGTATTATTGTGTTATTTTTTTAAATGGCTGGTAGGTACTATGGAAACGTAGCGAATACATCGATGAATATATTTTTTCCGGGCCCGCCATTAGTAGGCCTTTCCCCTGTTGCCGGCTTATCGTCACGTTCTGGGACAACCTGTATAATATCCTAGTAGGTATCCAGGAATTAATAGTAGGACAACAAGTGTAACTTCCAAAATGCGTTGCAACATTCAATTGTTTTAGGTTTAACTTCAAGAGCTTTTATAATTGCTTCTGAACATGATATCACTGGAAAAAATACCACTTCAAGTGAAGGTACCCCATTATGTCGTGAATCAAGTGTTATAGAAATACTTTCATTATATCCTTGGGACTCAATCAAGTTGAGTGTATTCAAAAGAAGTAAAAAGCAATCTCTGAAAGCCTCGTTCGTTAATAACGGTGTAAGATATTTTGAATTGAGAGATATACCGAAAAAGAAGGTAAGAACCTTACAAAGTGCCATAAACATTGACTCACCAACAAATCGTAGTGTCGCTTAACATCAGGCGAACTGGCGGTCAAGCGTAGGTAAGCCTATTAGCCTATCAAGAATTTAAAAAAAATTGCTGCGTAAGTATCTACTTAGAGTATGTAATCTCTGCGAAATCTTTAAATTCGGTAAGTAGAATATTTTAAAGCTAAGAATATTTATAGTGGAAACAGTTATTTTTATACCTAGTCCATTCAATCAATTTTATGACTAAACATTTTGAAGTAGTTACCTATGAAACATTTATATTTTAAAGTAGGTAGGTACAGACCTATACAACGTGTAACTGAATAAGCGCGGGACCTCAAACACTTCAATTAGATTTTTTTTTCAAAAGCGGCGGTAGCCTAGTGGCTAAGGCGTCGTTCTTGCGATCATGTGGTTGCCGGTTCGAAACCCACCCATTACCTACACTTCCGACGTGAACCCACTCGTAACACAAGCATTTTCGCTTAGCACGAGGGGTTAACAAGAATACTAGTGATGTGCGATGTGCGACCCAGACCCACATTGCTAGTAAGTTTTTTTTTTTTAATATTGAGTCAAAAGATTATAATAACGATACTTAATAAGTGAATTTGTTGAAGTAATAATAAGTGATTTTGAGAAACTAGCAGCTACATATTTTTCCAGAAATAAGTTATTCCAGCTAAAGCTATAGGCAACCAAAACTGGTGGCTGTACTACAGTCTTACCCAGTCTACTAGTATTCTATTATCTGTGCCCAGTCTTACCCTTAACGTCAAAGATTTCGACGCACATGCACACAATAACAATTTGTACAAAATAGGTTTCATTTTTCCATAACGTAGAGCCACTGATGGATCAAGGGGCTGCCATAGTTTCAGTTATTGTAATAATCTTTTCGGGAAAAAATAAAAACCTCTGTAATCGATTCATTAAGTACTTAGTCGATTCTAAACAAACTACCTACTTTCAGGTCTTGCGCTTATTCTGTTACAGGTTGGTTGTTCTTCTTGGTTTCGGATTCTGACACTGACGCCACGGATGTTAGACGAGTATACCTATGTAAATTATTTAATTCATGACCTTTCGGATCTTTTAAAGCATCCAGGTCTTTTACAGATTACAGGTCACAGGTTATATATCATCATTTTGTTCTCAGATATTTTGGAGTCTTTGGTGTTCTAATATAAAAGAACTCAATAGTTCAAAGAAAAAATGGCCTTTCTCAATCTCCAATACAAAAAGCAGTAATAATAAAAAACAGCAACCTCGTGCAGCAGAATGTATTGAATTCCGTTTTGTAAAACACAGTGAAAAGGTAATTCAACAATAGTTATTGTAGGTACCTACCCACACTAAAAAAGGTATAGGCACGGTTTGTTCTGTGGTCTGTATCCGTCTGTGTCCGTCCGTCAGTTGTAATTAACTTGTCATGCGGCATTCAAATACTTACTTAATTTATTTTATTTTCATACAGAAGAAATGGGCAAGATGGAAAGATAAATACTTATATTTAGGGTCCCAAAGAGAAATCGAAGATAAAGTTCGACCTGTACCGGTGCCGGGTTTGGGGCGCGCTGAAGAGATAAAACTATTGTACTTGAAACCACGATATTTCGGTTGTTGGGAGCAGTCAGAACATTGGGTTCAATGTGGGGAAAGTTCATTACACATTATAAGTAGAAAATAAAGACACAAAGTAATATTACCTATACCTACCTACACTTCGTGAATATTGTATTTTTCTTAAATGATTAACCAATATCCTACCTAGTTAATTATTTTTGACACAATATTTCAAATGTTCAAATGTTTTTATTTCAAATAGCTGACCCGGCGAATTTCGTACCGCCTAACAGTCTATTCTGAAACTAACGTCACTCAATTGTTTTGTCTTCCCGGAACCCCTCCACTAACACTTAGGGCCACTTGCACCAACTTCTTAAATATGTTTAAATTGTATTTAAACACAATTTTTCATAGCAATTTCGTGTTTAAAAAAAATTAAACACATTTCAGAAGTTGGTGCAAGTGGGCCTTAAACTTTATGGTATGGTATTAAAGTTCAAATTGACTTAAGTATCTTTTGTATGGGAATATAGAAAAGTGTTATTATTAGACTTTTTCAGGTAAGTAATGTTTTATTTTTTTCTCTCCGTAAGAACCATCCTCGTATCTCAAGGAATATTATAAAAAAGAATTAGCGAAATCAGTTCAGCTGCTTTCGAAATTTGCGCTTAGCAACACATTTGGGACAACACATTTTGTGGGAGAGCCATGCTTCGGCACGAATGGGCCGGCTCGACCGGAGTGAAAACCGGTGTGAAACAACGCTTGCGTTGTGTTTCGCTGAGTGAATGAGGTTACGCGGAGGCCCAAACCCTTTTAAAAGGCGGGCAACGCACTTGTGACTCCTCTGGTGTTGCGGGTGTCTATGGGCGGCGGTTATCGCTTACCATCAGGTGATCCGTCTGCTCGTTTGCTCCCCTATTCCATAAAAAAAAAGGTGATTTATTTTTATATTATAGAAGAAGCTTTTACAGGCGTTTATGAAACGTTATGATTCTAGTTGCACGGTTCCAAAAGGTCGATCCTATGGAGAAGAATCCGGCAAGAAACTCCATGGACACTCTTTTAAAATAAATAAATTACAATCTTCACTGGTACAATATTGCGAAAACAAGATGTGTGGACGTTGAAGGATGTCCAAGTTTGACCGAGGTCGACTATATTAGACGAAGATTCACGTTATTTGAGAACCCGATGTAATTAAGTACTAGATAATAAAACTGGTAAAAACGCACACCATCAAAGCGACAAATGAAACTAGGTGTCTACTTAGACAATCTACAACGTACACACCTTTACAGTTTCTGTTGTGGTAAACAATAGGTACTAACCATTATTATGAAGACATCTCGATATGTAAATAATATGGAATCTGTCAAAGCTATGTCCATCTACATATAAGGTCTCTCTACCATAGCTACTAACTGACCAACATGAAAATTAATAAACATAATTAGTTATATTAGTCTCTAAGGATCAATAGTTTCATTTTCCCAGGGAGGCCACAAGTGCATCAGTAGTCAACGTATAGGTAGTCCTTGGTTTTATAATAGGCTTTCTGCAGAACAGATTTGACGTGCCTTTAATTTCTAGCTAGTGAGATCGGTGACACATTTTGGGAGTTTATTGTAGAAACGCACACAATTTCCTATATATGATTTATTTGTTTTAGTAAGTCTAAATTTAGGTACCACTATTTTATGTTTATTCCTAGTATTAAGGTTGTAAAAGTCACTATTGATTCTGAACTTCTGCAGGTTTTTGCGGACATACATTATGTTTTCAAGGATGTGGGAGGAGAGTGACGGCATCGTAAGTATATTGATGTTCTTAAACGCTTTTCTTACGGAATCGCGAGGGCCCATATCGTAGATTGCACGGATGGCCCTTTTCTGTAAGATAAATATGGAATCTACGTCTGCAGCTGATCCCCATAGCAGGGGTACACTACATAAATACGAAAAACTTTATTCCGACAGTCATAAATCCGAATTTCAAAATCTCGATTTTCATAATTCCGAATGGTTCAAAATTCCGAATATAACAACTCCGATTTATCATTAATCCTATTTTTATAATTCCTAAATTTCAATATTCCTAACGTTCATAGTTACTATTCTCAAAATAGGTACCGAGTTTCGATAGATCGAATAACAAAAAGTCAGACTTAGGGCCACTTGCACCAACTTCATAAATTATATTTAAATTGTATTTAAACACGATTTTTCATAGAAATTTTGAATACCCTATTGAATACGCTGAGAGCCGATTTTCGGCCCACCGTGCGCCCATAGATCAATATACCCTCTAAGTGCGCCGGCCGTCCGAAACTCTCTGAAGTTCCGATTGTACCGAACTTGTTGTCAATGTCAAAAAATCAAAATTGTACAAAAAAAAGCAGACTGACGTTCACGGTTCAATCAAAAGTCAAAAGTTCAAAACGTTCTTGAATGTGATTTTTTAGTGAACCTTTTAGGTTAATTTTATTTTAAGAAATATTTATAATATTAAGGCAAATCAGTTATAATGTCGTTTGTTGCAAAAATGATGCGCAGCTTAGCATGTCGAAATAATGTTTCAGCGTTCAATTTAGCAAATAGGTTACAAAAATGCAGCAGAAACTTTCATTGTAATTCAAAATTATATTCCAAGATGTTCATGGAACATGAAAATAAATATGCCTATAGTATTTTAGAGAAAAAAGGATACGCTATTAGTTTAAATACCGACATCCTGAAAAACGTAACCCTAAATAAGGAACAGTTTGAAGAAGCACTACAAGTAGACTGGTCAAAGAAGTCTCATATTGAAGTTTTTGAATTATTCCCTAAGTTAGCATCATATTGCTCAGAACATAACTTATGCATCTCGAATAAGATGTTTGATACTTATGTTGACCACCTTACTGACTGTATAAAACTAGCCACTGATAAAGAATTGGAAGCTATATTTTATGCATTGAACAAGTGGCCAGAACCAGAATCCATTAGAACGCGAAATTTTATCGAAGTCTGGGTTGCATTGGATGATGAGTGCTTAAATCGACTAAAGCTTTGGTCACATGATGAATTGCTATCCTTTATTGCACTGTGTTATATGATAAATGTGACAAGATATAGTGACTTTACTATAAAAAGCTTGCAGAAACTAGCTAGCAAAGCGAAGCAACTAACACCAGGGCAACTTGTTCAGACTTTATTCTTTATTGGAATATGGAGAAAATCGCCATTTGACATGCACAATTTAGAAATTGAGTTAAATAACAAATACTCACTATTTACAGTGGATGATTTGGCTATAATGTCTATGGGATTCTTCAAAAGTAAAACACCAATACGAAACATGGACCTAGTGCTAAAAATAATAAATACAATAATGGAAAACTCAAAAACTATTCATGAAGTGTCCTTGGCTGCTTTATTAAAACTAATTCGTTATTCAACTAAAGTAACTCTTGACAATAGAATACAAGGACTACTGGATACACTGCAGCATGAAGTGCCACGATTATCAGTGATGTGTAATGTACATTTAGCTTTAGTAGGGACTTCAACATTGAATTTACATGAAGATTGTTTAACTAAAATTGCCGAAACTGTTAGTAAATCCATGTCGAAAGCAAGACTTAAAGATCTAGAGCGTTTGGTTTTAACTTATGGCACATTTAATTTAATACCTCAGACAAAAGAATGTTTTTTCACCAAAGTGATAGATGAATTAAGAAATCCTGAAAGAATATCAGAAATCAATAAGCATGGGAGGTCATTTGCTTGCTGTATAGCATACTTGGGCCTTTTAGGCATTTACCCTGTGGATCTTATAAACAAAGCTTTAAGTCCAGAGTTCAGAGAAATGACATATGGGAAGCAATGCTATTATTATGGTAGAGAAATTCTAACATTAAATAATATGGCAAAACTCTTCTGCAATGATGCCAAAATTAATTATCTCTCAGACAAGCATACTAAAGTTATAGCTAAAAAGTACACTGACTATGTGCCTAATGAAGACTATAATAAGCAATATAATGTTACTGAAAGGATGTTTTTGGATATTGTGAAAGTATTAAGAGAAAGTCGTGGTGGTGATGAATTTGTGGTTGGGGAACATGTTTTACCACATCATCAAAGGGGGGGTAGGTACATTGAACATTAATTATCCCTGTAGTTAAATACAAAAAATGGTTTACAAAAAGTGGTGGGTTTTTCTATGAAATTCCCAGTAGCAGCTTGGGGTTGTTCCTGGTTAATGGCAAAATGCTTGCTCCCCTTTATTTGCCCCTATAAATATACTGGTGAACTGTGGGTGTACATTAGTATGCCACTGCTTAACCCTTTGGGTAATACAGGTGTGATGGTATGTTATGTTATGTTTGAGTCATTGTACTTATTTTTTTGTGAACTGCTTTGGTTCCAGACTAGAACCCAAAAACGAGACATTTTCTATTGTTTCTGTAATTTCTTGCTTGATGATTTTGTGATAAAATGTGGTATCTAAGAAGCACTGGATTTATTTTCAGACATATTAATCTGTAATGATCAAAATGGAGCTGCATTACCAGTCAAAGACATGTTTCCAGCCGAAAACTTTGGGACTCTACAAAAACCACCAAATGATAATGTTTGGATAAGTTTAGTGATAGCTGGAAGAAATGCTATTATATATAATACGGACAATGCTACAGGTTTCTTCACAAGCAAAATCAGGGAACTCAAAGCATTGGGTTATTATCCAGCATTGGTGAGTATTCTAGTTACTCTGTACAAAAAAACAACAAAAATGCAAAGCATCTCTACGACTGTGCCAGACATGCAATAATTTTATGCATTTTTTTTTTCTATTTTAAGTATGACAACAGAACAATTTGATAAGTACTTTTATGTCCTCAAAAACCAACCTTTCACCTTTAAATGTTAAATCCAATTCTACATAAAAACCAATTAATGTAAACCATAAATTGAAATATTTATAGTCTGACCGGATAGCTCAGCCTTCGCGTAAGAGGGTAGCAGGGTGGGCTTATGCTGGAGTGCAAACATACTGAATGTTATTGTGGACTGATCTTACGATATGTGACGTCATTTATTTACGTTATGATCTTATTACATGTAATAACGGTTAAAAATAGTAGGTGGTCTAGTGGTCCCACTCGCGACTGCTACGCTACAGGTGTTGGGTTCGATTCCCAGGTTGAGTGATATTGGTTTTCTCAACTCGGAGTCTGGATTTGTGCCCGGTTAATGGCAATAAGCTTGCTCCCCTATTACATGGGACCTAAACATACTGAACTGTGGTACATAAGTACACTTCTGCTTTACCCTTCAGGGAATACAGGTGCGATGGTATATTATTAAATAAAGTATAATATTACCTACTTCATATAGAAATAATTAAATGCTAAATATTGAAGATCCTAACTACAGTATTTCGTGTCTTAATTAAACAGTTATGTTTTTTCAGATATCCTGGAGTATATACTCGAAATTGAAAACCACTCAAGAAAAGATTGATTTCTTAAATAACTTAATCGTTAAATCTATAAGAAATTGCTAATAAATATGACAAATTAAAAGCCTGCATTATTCCTTCTTCATAAAACTCAGGGCTTGTGGTGTATTATGTCGTAGTATTTTACATAACTGCTAGCTGCTTTACAAAATAGCTCTGTTCTGTAAAATAGCTAAATGGCATCTATCGAAACTTTCTTTCGTCTTTATCGTTTATCAAAACCGCTACCTACGTTTATTTGTATTGTAGAATGCCTTATTTGCACTTATAGTAGGCGTGTTGTGTAAAAAAGCTATGACATCTAATTATATTTTGACGGAATTTTGCAATCAAATTTAGTTTTTACGGGGTAAATTTGGGATGAAATATGTTTATATTGGTTATGTTAGAACTGACTAAACGACCCACGAGCCGAGCGAGCGAAGCGAGCAGGGCCGCGGAAGCGGTCGGCGAGTGCCGTAGAAGAAATGTAGCCATTGTGCTTATGCCATTGTTAGAATTGCCAATTTTGGAACTAAAATCTACAATCCAACATTTCATTTCTCGCTGAAATGCGCTGTTTTACAAGACAGCTAAACATTAATCCTATATTGATATATTGATGATCGGCTTTTTAATAAATATTTGTAACAAGAATTTGGCGCTTGTGTGTGCTCTGGATTAACTGCTGGCAGATTACTTCGACAGCAGTGAAGATCTTACTGATACCCACTCAATCCTGTACTGTGCGGCTGTTGCTGCGTGCCATGTGAAGTTTCCAGAATCTAATAGAGCTACGCGGCCGAACCCCGCGGTACCGGCTTGGCAGTCCAGGATTTAGCGACGTATCGATGGGGCCAGAGCACTCATCGGCAAGCTGATCTGCTTCAGAGAAGGCAATACTCGTCCAAGAGTGATGCGCTTTGTGAGGCAGGCTTTCTCGGGGACTAATGTCAACCCCCGAGATTAAATATCCTGCATCACTGAGCGCATCGACTTTCTAAAGCAGAAAGTTTACGCATGGGCAAACCGTATTCGTAGGTATAAACGTCGCGTGGAGCGGTACTCCCTGAACCGCACGTTCCAAAGGGATCAAAGATGGGTGTATAGACTGGGAGCGTCCTAATAACAATGTGAGTGATGGGTGCTGGCCGGATGATGACGCCATGAGTTCGTTCTGCCGCAACATTTGGTCGGTGCCCGTTACACCGAAGATGATTGGACACGCGACGTTGAGCGGGCGTGTGAATCACTACCACCCATGGGGGAAATTGATATCAGTCCCCAAGACGTAGTTCAAGTTCAAGTTCAAATGTTTTTATTTCAAATAAGCTTTTACAAGCGTTTATGAAACGTTGTGATTCTAGTTGCACGGTTCCAAAAGGTCGATCCTATGGAGAAGAATCCGGCAAGAAACTCCATGGACACTCTTTTAAAATAAATAAATTACAAACTTCACTGGTACAATATTGCGATAACAAGATGTGAGGACGTTGAAGGAAGTCCAAGTTTGACCGAGGTCGACTACATATATTAAACGAAGATAACGTTATTTGAGAACCCGATGTAATTTCTAAATAAAATACTATGTGGTAAAAACGCACACCATCAAAGCGACAAATAAAACTAGGTGTCTACTTAGATAAGCCACAACGTAGGTACACACATTTACAGTTTCTGTTGTGGTAAACAATACTTTCCATATGAAGACATCTCGATATGTAAATAATATGGAATCTGTTAAAGCTATGTCCATCTACTTATAAGGTTCCTACTATAGCTACTAACTGACCAACATGAAAATTAATAAGCTTATATTAGTCTCTAATAATCAACAGTTTCATTTTGCCAGAGATACGGATGCATTTGCGGCCTGCAAATGCATCCGTATCTAACGACCACACATTCTTATCGTTAACGTAGTCCTTGGTTTTGTAATAGGCTTTCTTAAGAAGAACAGATTTGACGTGTCTTTTAAATTTCTTGCCAGTGAGATCGGTGACACATTTTGGGAGTTTATTAAAGAAACGCACACAATTTCCTAGAAATTATTGACGTAGCCCATGCAGTCCAGTCTGTGCCGAATTGAATGGCTACATAGCTCACACGCCCGCTTGGCGTGTCAATAGGCATGATGACGGTTAGTAAGAATTACTAAAATAATATGCTCCTAAATACTGAAATATAATTAATATGTTTAAAAAAAATATTTATTTTTATTTTTATGACGGGATTAATTTGTTTGATAAAATAAAACTACAAATACACAAGTCCGCCATATTCAATGCGTTCGTGTACTGTTTGCAATAAAATAAAATCTAGTATTACTTATCTCGTTGTTCTCAAAAGTTACGAAAATTGCCTTAAATATAAAAATTACTTACATGAACTGTTACTTTTCGTACGAATTTCGACGATCTCCGCGCTTAAAATTGTTTGTTAAGTATTTCCTTATCGTATATTCACTTAGTTTTTTGTTCTACAACTTGTTTAAGAACTTATTAAGTAATGGAAAAAGGATTTACCAGCTCTAATTTGCCCAGAGTTGATTTGTTAATGCTGGGGCAGTTCCTGGCATCAAACAAAGACTTCTGTTCAGCAGTATTTAGAAATGTTAAAACTACAATGTACCCACACTATTTAAAAAAATATCTAATACTGGATATCAAAAATAATCAATAATCTTAGTTACGTCATTTCCAAAAATGTTATTTTATTAAAATATAGTGATATCATAAATTCATGATATTCATCTTTAGTGATCTTTAGCAATTATTATAATTTGGTCTTACATTGAACACGAAAATAATATCGATATCGATTCGAAATCGTAAACAAACACTATCACATCATTAATTAAAATGACAAAACAAAAGAGGGACAAAGTCTCGCTACACTTTTTAAAATTCGAGTTTTATGCATTATGCCCTAATATATATAAGGCCTATAATTGCCAAAAAACGGTAATTCTGCACTAAGACCTATAATTGGAAATCAGAAATGGTGACATCCTATTGGATGATATATAATTGAAATCAAAAAATGACATTTTGATGGATATTTCAAATTTTAATCTTACGTGTATTAGCAGAAGGCTGATATTGTTAGTAAAAAAAAATTGCTAGTCTCGTGGGGAGTGCGGATAGTCTCGTGGGGAGTGCGGGTAGTCTCGTGGGGAGTGCATGCTTGAACATTTTTTTGCATACATTAACTGCACGTATCGGTGCAACGCATCGGTATTTACACGGAGCATTTATGATGACCTTACGGAGCCGAAACGATTCTGTTTATGAAAAATCGATTTCGGAAACAGTTTTTATAAACGCGTTAGATTTTTTAATCCAATACCTTGACAGAGGGGAATGATCATGAGAGGCGGGTCCTTATAGATAGATAGTCAAAGGGTAAATAGTAGGCATTAGATTAACGATTAACGGGCTTCTGCATATTAACGGAAGTTAACGTGTCCGTTAACATTTTTAAAAGTTAACTTAAAAGTTAATTCGTTAATCAAAATGTTAACTTCGTTAATTAACGATTAACGGATTAACGAGTTAATGCCAGCTATGATTATTACCTCCCCGCATTCAGTCGAGCTACTCTAATTGCTCTTATGTCCTACCCTCTGGGCTCTTTCCTTTATCTCTTACTCTTAGTAGTCTGTGCTTTCCTTGTCTATGGTAACGCAACTTACAGTTCGTCGAGCACTCGAGCAGCTTTCGCAGACGTTGAGTGGATAATTTTCGCGCCTGCTTCGTTTACCGGAGAAGCTTTCGAGATTTTATAGTCCATTACGATATGCAATCACATAAGTTGAGTGAATAGGTAGTAATATTTCCTGTAACATCATGTCTCAGACAGAAGAACCCATGGATGTTGCAGATGTTGGTGAAAATTCAGTATGTTGCGTAGTCTTGTCTAGCATTACATTAACGTGTTACGATGATAAAATATACATTTTAATTCCCAGAATGGATCTTCAAGTGATACTACGTCCTCACGGGGTAAAGAAGGGGACTTTGAAAGTAAAATTGAAACTGATCGTTCCAAAAGATTCGATTTTCTATTGAAACAAACCGAAATTTTTTCTCATTTTATGAGCAATACTCCGAAATCTGGTGGCAGCCCACCTAAACCTAAAGCCGGTAGACCCAAAAAGATTAAACAAGAAGCTGATCCCGGAGGAGGATCAGCAGGAGAGTAAGTAATAAAACTAACCTTTACATAATACAAATAAACTGCATTATACTAATTATTGTAATCAATAGAGAATGCTGTTCTATTTTGCTTAATTTTATTTGATTTGATTTTATTTTATTCTATGTGAATCTGCCTTATAAGATTTTAATTATGAATATGAACTGTTTTATAAACTATGCGATGTTTTTTATTTTATCTAGTCATCGTCACCGGAAAACTGAACAGGAAGAGGATGAGGAACTCCTTGCAGAGACTAACACAAAGCAAAAATCTATATTCCGATTTGAAGCCTCTCCACACTATATAAAAAATGGAGAAATGCGTGACTATCAAGTGAGAGGTCTCAACTGGATGATCTCACTCTATGAAAATGGTATCAATGGTATTTTAGCTGATGAAATGGGTCTTGGAAAAACTTTGCAGACTATATCTTTACTTGGTTACATGAAGAATTTCAAGTAAGATTTTAATATTTGGCTTATTATTTATTTTTTTAAAAAAAAGCTTACTAGCAATGTGGGTCACACATTACTAGTATTCTTGTTAACCCCTTGTGCTAAGCTAAATGCTTGTGTTATGAGTGGGTTCACATCGGTAGTGCAATTGGTGGGTTTCGAACCGGCAACCACATGATCACAAGTCCGACGCCCAAGCCATTAGGGTACCACCGCTTCGAAAACGGATAAAAAATAAATAAAAACATTGTTCCCATGCTGGAGTAGAAAATTGGTTATTGTATTTGTTATTAATTGTTTTACTTTTACATCATAGTATTGCATTGTATACCCATGATAATTATAATTCATTGCATTTGATTGAATTGTAGCATAAGTATAAAAACACACTTCATACAGAAATGTAATTTTTATAAATAAACATTGGTTGCCAAAAAGTATGTATGCACATAATTTCTAAATGCCTGTACCATTGGATAATTCTTTTTTTTTTGTTGTGTTTATATTTTCTGGACAAGGTTCGTACGAAGAAATAAGTTTAAAATCTACTAAAAAGGCTTATATTAAGATGGGAAAATGTATGCATGTGAAACTGTGTACAATCAGCTACCTTAGAATATGACACCCAAGTATTTGAAGGTGAATTGTGTTTATGGTGCTATAGATAAGATAAACTTGCCGTAATAAGTAGGTACCTGGGCAACTGAGCCCAGGGCAGACTAAAATGACTTGTTACAACTATTTTCCAGGCATTTCATGAATGTTGCCTTGTGTCGTGTGAGATAACATGGAGGATACTGTTTTTCCTAGGCATGAGACCTAGACTGATTGAATTGTTATATATAAGACCACCTCTGCCTGTTTCTTTGCACATAGACTTGGGTAAAATGTTGTCTAGGAAAATTGACCACAACATAAACTGTGCCAAATTTTTTGAAATCTGTTAGGCATTTTTGTTCTATGTATAGACTATAATCTATCTCTGTGCTATATTTTATCCAGATCCATTGAGTTGTTCTGACTTGTAAGAGCAACAAACATCCATACAACCATATAGCCTCACAAGTTTCACATAATATATATATTAGGAGCAATAATATTAGTTTGATGGTATAATAACTGATATATGATTTTTCATGAAATAGAAATGTTCCTGGACCACACATTGTTATTGTGCCAAAATCAACTTTAACCAATTGGATGAATGAATTCAAGAAATGGTGCCCATCTTTGAGAGCTGTTTGTCTAATTGGTGATCAGGAAACCAGGGTATGTTTTTTAACTAAAAAGTAATTAATGGCCTCTTTTGGCATCATATTTTAGATAAATTTCCATTTTTTATACCTATGTATACATGCATATCAGAGAAGAGATCTTTTAAGAAAAAGTTACATATCTCTCATCAAGGGGCATCTGAATCACCCCATGTCAAGTTCATTACTATAGTGTGATATACCACCTCAAAAGTTAGGGGTTACCAAGGCCTTATAGAACAACACTAAGGCACACTTGCACCAACTTTAAATATTATGGTTAATTTGCATTAAAAAAAAAATTCTTAGTAAGTTTGCGTTTAAATACAATTTAAATACATTTAAAAAGTTGGTGCAAGTGGCCCTAAATTGTCTAACAAGTTTTAAATACCTTCTCTAGCATTACACCCATTATTTTTTCCTGTAATTTGCATTCAAAGTAAGTTTTTAAGGAAATGTTATGCTTAATTCTAAGCATAATAATTATCTTAAAATTTGACATAAGTATATATTAATCATCACCCCTGTAGTTCCTGAATTGTTCGGCAGAGATGTACTGCTGTACAAGTTTAATTGGTAGGTAGGTATCTTTAGGTCCTATGTACTAGGGAAAGCATATTAAATAATGTTTTTTTTTATAGAGTACATTCATTCGAGAAACGCTTATGCCTGGTAATTGGGATGTCTGTATAACATCTTATGAGATGATAATTCGGGAGAGATCAGTTTTCAAGAAATTCAATTGGAGGTACATGGTGATTGACGAGGCTCATCGAATCAAGAATGAAAAGTCTAAACTTTCAGAACTGCTCAGAGAGTTCAAGAGTATGAATAGGTTGTTGCTAACTGGTACTCCACTACAGAATAATCTCCATGAATTGTGGGCGCTACTTAATTTCCTTTTACCAGATGTATTCAATAGTTCTGATGTAAGTGACACTATAAGATATTATATGTTTCACAGTAGATTTGTATAATTCGCTATTTTACATAATTGCTACCCGCTTTACAAAATAGTTCTGTTATGTAAAATAGCTGAATGCCATACAGCAGCTTTGCATAATTGGTGACCTTCAACACGCAGAATCGAATTACCGTTTTGCGGATTGATGTTTAGCTGTTTTGTAAAACATTGCATTTCAAAATAAAAAATGTTGGATGTGTGAAATAAAATGTTGGATGGTAGATTTTAGTTCCAAAATTCGGCGCTAGGGGCGTTGTGTGCCATAAACATGGCCTATGCTCTTCAAGTTAACCCAAATTTCTTCTATACAATTATGCACAATGGCTACATTTCAGTTCTGGCACTCGCCGGGCGCTGCCGCGGCCCTGCTCGATTCGCTCGCTCGGCTCATGCTCATAAACATATGTCATCCCTAATTTACCCCGTCAGAACTATATTTGGTAGCAAAAATCCGTTTTTTCAAAAATTATAACTGAACGTCATAGGTTCTTTACAAAAAACGCTTATCGTAACTGAAAATAAGTCATTCTACAATACCAATAAATACAATACCAATAAACGTAGGTAGCGGTTCTGATAAACGTAACGCAGTGGCCATCCAGCTGGACGCCGTTCAGCTATTTTACATAACAGATATATTTTGTAAATCAGCTAGCAGTTATGTAAAATAGCGTATTATACAATTCTACTACGACATATATGTATATTAGGTCTTTACCTATGAAATTGCTGTTTTGTATGAAAAAATTTAAACGAATTTTTTTCATGTATTTTTTATTTGTATTAATCGAAGTAATCACCCATGCAATCAATGCATCTTTGCCAACGCAGTGGCAGTTTATTGATGCCCTTCTTAAAGAAATCAGCTGGACGGGAGGCAACAAATTCTTCTAAGGCATTTTGGCATTCAATTATTTTAAGGCCTCTCAGGTATTGAATTTTTTTCCCGCCAAGAAGTTATCCAAATTCTGGAAAAAGTAGTAGTCTGTAGGCGCAAGGTCTGGTGAGTAGGGCGGATGACGGAGAACTTCCAAACCCAGTTCTTGCAACTTGGAGACCGTCTCCTGTGCAGTATGAGGTCGCGCCTTATCGTGCAGGAGCAGCGGAGACGAGCGATTGACCAATGCTGGTTGGAGATGTGCCAGCTTCTCCATCATTGTGTTCAGTTTTTCACAGTACACATCTGCAGTAATGCTCACCCCATTTGGTAAGAAGCTGTGATGAATCACACCGGCGCTAGACCACCAAACATTGACCATTACTTTTCTAGGGGTAAGTTTTCGTTTAGGGCATTGTTTAGGTGCTGAACCAGGATCCAACCAACTTGCTGAGCGCTTGCGGTTATCAAACAGAATCCATTTTTCATCGCAGGTAACAATGCGGTTCAAAATTCCTTCATTTGTGTGTCTGTTGAGCAGTGCAAGGCACTTTTCGACGCGTATTTCGCGCTGGCGATCATTGAGTTCGTGGGGCACCCATTTGTCAAGCTTTTTTACCTTGCCAATTTGACGCAAATGGACCAATATTGTTTTGACGCTAACGTCGAAAGCTGCTGCTAATTCAGCCGTCGATTGTGTATCATCAGCTTCCACAATCGCCTTTAATTCGTCATTGTCGACCAAAGTCTTTGGACGACCGCGAGGTTCATTTTTCAGGTCGAAATTCCCAGAACGGAAGCGAGCAAACCAATAACAGGTGGTGCGTTGGTTTGTAGTGATAGCTCCGTAAACGTCGTTGATGTTGCGTGCCGCTTGTGCCGCGTTGCTGCCACGACGGTACTCATATTCCATAATTACTCGAAATTTTAACGTATCCATGATGACGAAAAAGATTGAAATGCGATGAAAATGTAACACTAATCAACAAACAAATGACTACTTTAGGAAAAAGAATTCCATGTTTTTAAAATAAAATTAATTTGAAATTAGAATTCTTAGCCAAACAAACATTATTTTGATTTGAAATGGAAAGTACTGCAGAACGGCAATTTCATATGTAAAGATCTATTATATACATAAGAAATATTCATTGAATAGGTTCAAATTAGTAACATAACTATAATATGACGACCTCTGTGGCTTAGTGGTTCGAGTACCGGACTGCTGACCATGAGGTCGTGGGTTCGATTCCCACAGAACACAAAAAATCATGTGATGAATATAAGTGTTTGTGTTCGTCTGGGTGTTTTCTTATAAGTATGTATTTACAAAAAAAATGTATATAAGTATTATATCCATTGTCTAGTACCCATAGTACATACAAGCTCTGCTTAGTTTGGGACTAGATGGTGCTGTGTAAAAATGTCCCAGAATATTTATTTATTTAATATTATTTACTGTACATTTTTAGGACTTTGATTCTTGGTTCAACACTAATGCAGCTCTTGGTGACAATCAACTAGTATCTCGGTTGCATGCTGTCTTGAGACCATTTTTACTTCGTCGTCTTAAGGCTGAAGTGGAAAAAAAACTTAAGCCTAAAAAAGAAGTTAAAGTGTATGTGGGTTTGAGCAAAATGCAAAGAGAATGGTACACCAAGGTTCTAATGAAAGATATTGATGTAGGTATGTGTGAGAAAATCCTTGTTTTTTTACATTTGATGATAATAAATGCATTATTAGTACAGTACTAAAAATATAATTATGTTATTATTTAGTGAATGGAGCTGGAAAGGTGGAGAAGATGCGACTGCAAAACATTCTTATGCAGCTGCGTAAGTGTTGTAACCACCCTTATCTGTTTGATGGTGCGGAACCTGGCCCCCCTTACACCACGGACACACATCTTGTATACAACTGTGGGAAACTTGCCATCCTGGATAAGCTGCTGCCTAAATTACGTGAACAGGATTCAAGGGTGCTGATATTCTCACAAATGACGAGGATGCTGGACATCTTAGAAGATTATTGTTTATGGCGGCAATATAAGGTATTATTAAATTTATTATTAGATTGCTACACACAGTATGGTTTGTTGGTCTTTAAATACTATCAGCAATACTGTATGGCACTTTGCACTTTGGTCACTTTGGTCTGGTTGTAAAATATAAAATACTGTACATTTTACATAATTGTTTTCAGTATTGCCGTTTAGATGGTCAAACACCACATGAAGACAGAAATAGGCAAATAGAAGAGTACAATGCGGAGGGTAGCGAAAAATTCGTGTTCATGTTGTCGACACGTGCTGGTGGTCTTGGTATCAACTTGACGTCAGCCGATGTCGTCATCATCTATGACTCTGACTGGAATCCGCAAATGGACTTACAGGCCATGGATAGAGCACATCGTATTGGACAAAAAAAACAAGTATGGTGATATTCTTAATTAAAAATCTTAGTCCTGTTTAACCTAATACTTTCAGCGTATAAATTATAAAGCTGTTTGATTATAATTTCAAAAAGTTTTTCTTCAAGATGCGCATAAACATATATTTTTTTAGGTGCGAGTGTTTCGACTCATCACAGAAAATACTGTGGAAGAAAAAATTGTAGAACGCGCTGAAGTAAAGCTAAGGTTAGACAAACTTGTGATACAGTCAGGTCGCCTGGTCGACACGAAGAGTCAACTTAACAAGGACGAAATGCTCAACATGATCAGACATGGCGCAAACCATGTATTCTCGTCTAAAGATTCAGAAATCACGGAAGAAGATATTGATGTCATATTAGCAAAAGGAGAGCACAAGGCAAAGCAATTATTTAATTTAGTTATTTTCTAAAAACTTAACTAACAAAAATATACTCATTACATGCTTTTTGTAGACTGAAGAACTGAAACAGAAGTTGGAAAGTCTAGGAGAGTCTTCGCTACGAGCTTTCTCGATGGACACCCCTAGTGCAACTACAGATTCTGTCTACCAGTTTGAAGGTTTACTCTAAAGAAATGCCTGATATACTTGATTAATTCACAAGCATCTTAATTTTATTTATTACAAATTTGGTTTTGTTTGTATCATTTAGGGGAAGATTACAGAGAGAAGCAGAAAGTATTACCCATTGGTAATTGGATAGAACCGCCTAAACGCGAGCGTAAAGCTAATTATGCTGTGGACGCTTACTTTCGAGAGGCACTGCGTGTTTCAGAACCGAAGGCGCCAAAGGTACAGGTAAATAAGTGTAAAGAGCTAAATGCGGAGTCCAGTGCAGCAGTCAACTCGGTGGTGGTTATATGTTACATTATCATCTTGCTCATGTATTTGTTTTATGTAAATTGATTAGCTCTTTATACTAGTATAAATGTAGTACTATTTATTTACGCTGTAAGATATTTATTTCGGTTTGTTACTTATAGATATTTATTTCGTCTTGTTACTTAATTGAACTGTGTTTTTAGTTCACTTTTTTATGTATGTATATTTTCACAATCATATTTGTAATGCTTTTTCATGTAGTTAGCTTGGAATCAATTTCAAAATGTTCATATATTGCTTTCTCGCATTTAGGCTCCACGACCTCCAAAGCAGCCGATTGTGCAAGATTTCCAGTTCTTTCCGCCCCGACTTTTCGAACTTTTGGATCAAGAAATTTACCACTATCGCAAAACATTAGGGTGAAGTATTTAAGCAATACATATAATCTACTTTAACTTAAACAATAATCATTTTATACTTATATGATACTAGCCTCTGCCCGTGGCTTCGCTCACTTGAAGCTCAAAAACCAACAGTGATGATCTCTTTTTTGTATAGGTCTCTATACATTAGAGGTCAAGCTGTATTTCAGGTTCCGTTTAATTATTTGAGATAAGAAGTGTACCAGTTTTTAATTTGGAGCACATACTTTCTAACAGTGATATCATAATTAAAATCTATTCAGTAGTTTTTGCGCCACCCCGTAACAAACAGACAAGAATTTTAAAAATCACATTTTTGGTTTCGGTGACGTTTATATACCCTGACCCACGTGTATTTTTAATATCTTCAATGTACAGACACAGCTTTTTTACAATTTTATTATAGTAGAACATAACATACCATCACGCCTGTATTCCCCGAAGGGTTAGGCAGAGGCGTACTAATGTACACCCACAGTTCGCCGGTATGTTTAGGTCCCATGTAATAGGGGGCGAGCCTATTGCCATTAACCGGGCACAAATTCCTAACTCCGAGCTGCTACTGGTAATTTCATAAAAAAACCCAATAACACTTTGCTCGACCTGGGAATCGAACCCAGGACCTCTAGCGTAGCAGTCGCGGTCAGGACCACTCGGCTATTGACGCAGTTATTATAGTAGAGGTTTTCATATTTTGATATTCTCATTACACCATTAGGTACAAAGTTCCCCGAAATCCTGAACTGGGTCCAGATGCAGCCAAAATTCAAAGAGAAGAACAGCGAAAAATAGATGACGCTGAAGCACTTACAGAGGAAGAGATACAGGAAAAGGAACAGCTGCTTACTCAAGGTATGTTTTCCACGTTTTGATCTGTTTTGAACTTCAAGTTTGTTGCTAAACCGCCAAAAAACATAATATATATAAATTATATTCATCCATAGGGTTTACTAACTGGACCAAGCGCGATTTCAACCAATTCATCAAGGCAAATGAGAAATATGGCAGGGATGATATTGATAACATTGCTAAAGATGTGGAAGGCAAAACCCCTGAAGAAGTAAGTCCCAGTATCGATAAACCCAAATATTATTATGAACTAGATGTAAACCGCGGGTTCACCACTCACGTCACTCACGGTCGGTCTCAATAACAATTCGGTCGATAGATTTGCTTACTAGAGATAGGATTTTGACATTAGATACTTGTATGGATCTCATGTCAAAATTCTATTTCTAGTAACCAAATATATAGTATACTGACTGATTGATTATTGGGACTCGCCACCAAGCATTTACTTACTATAACTTGGCTTCCATCAAGATAAAACATGCACCAGATTTTAAGATAAACCTCCAACAATACAGCTGTGAAAACCGCATCCAATTTCACGTAGAAGTTTCTTGTGTGCATGCAAACATACAGACGGACAAGCATAAAGTGTAAAGATAATTATGTAATGATTTTAGTTTTAATTTCTCTTTTAGATTCCTCATATTAATTACTAGCCGATGCCTGCGGTTTCACTCGCATCTCAGGATCTGATTCGGATTTAAAGTTACACCCCCATCAAATGTCAAGTGAAAATATGCATCTAATTTCGTGGACTAGTTTTTGCGTGATGTGCGTGGAAATGAGACAGACCAAAATTTTACATGTTTTTGGGGTCTGTTGCGGTAAAAGAAGCTATATTAGTTTTTCTTCTATATCTCCCATGTGCAGACATCGGCCAATGATAATTGTTTATTATTATGTTTATTACTCGTAATTATTTTAGGTTATGGAGTATTCTGCAGTATTTTGGGAAAGATGTCATGAGTTACAAGACATAGACAGAATAATGGGACAAATAGAAAGGGGAGAAGCTAAAATACAAAGGCGGGCGTCAATAAAAAAGGCGTTAGACGCTAAAATGGCGCGGTATAGAGCACCATTCCATCAACTGAGAATCTCTTACGGGACGAATAAAGGAAAAAACTACGTCGAGGAAGAGGATAGGTATATTTTTCTGTTTGGATTAGGCGCACAATGCCACATTCTCAAATTGACGTAATGGAATTTCGCAAAATTACATATTCTCAAAACGCTACATCGCAAAACGTCACATTAGCAAAATGCCAGTTTCGCAACATGTCATTTTCGCAAAATACTTTTGCGCAAAATGCCATTTTCGCATAATGTCAAATATTCGAAATGACAATTCAAAAAATGTGTATCTGTCGCAGTAAATTAGATAAAGCCGTAATATAGTTATATCCCTAGGGATATAATTATATACCGTAACATAGTTATACGAAAGAAAAATTATTCCATTTAAATAATTCCATTTCGGTTCTGGCACTCGCCGGCCGCTGCCGCTGCCCCGCTCGCTTCGCTCGCTCGGCTCGTGCGTCGTTGGTTACAGTTCTAACCTAACCTAACCAAATTAAAAAGAAGGATAACGACTTTATTTTTCTTTCGTATAAACTATGTTACGGTATATATTTATATCCCTAGGGATATAATACTGATTTTTTTTTTTTTTTTTTGTAAATCATGAACCTACTGCAAGAAGTCACTCTTTTATTGTCATTAAAGTAAGTAGCACATTAATTACGTGTTAATCTAATAAACATTATTTGAGAATGTGTCATTTTGATAGTGTGGCTATTGTGGCATTTTGCTACGTGACATTCTGCTAGTGTGGCCATATTGAGAAAAGACATTTTGCGAATGTGTCATTTTGCGTCAATATGTAATTTTGAAAATGTGGCATTGTGCGCCTAATCCTTCTGTTTTATGATAGATAGCTCGGAGATCGCACCACAACGTGTTAGCGATAACATTTTTAGGTTGTGAGATAAACCTTTGCGCTTTAATACGTAGAGCAGCCTCCCTGTAGAGCACTTTTCGTCCCTCTCAGTTGCCAAACGATGGCAGTGTAACTCGATGTGGTACGGCCTCTGATAGCGACTCGTCATAGCAAAAACACCTCATACATTGTTTATACCTTTACAATTAAATACTGCAATTGCGGTCCATGTATTGGTGACCAAAAAATTTAGAAATACCCATGTTGCCGGGAAATACTGAGTTTTTAATTAACTTAGTCAGAAGGGTAGTTCTGGTACTTAAACACCGTTCAAAATATAATTCCACTCGTCATTGACGACATCGACTCATATCATCATAATGTCAAATGGTTGTCTTCTTACTTACCAATCAAAGTTATACGTGATAACGCCTGATGGTAAGCGATACCGCCGCCCATGGACATCCGCAACACCAGATGAGTTGTAAGTGCACTCGGCGAAACAGCGTAAACGTAATGAAATCCCAATCACAAATCTATCACTGCAATTTAAAAATAATAATTTCTTATTTAGATTTCTAGTGTGCATGTTGCATAAGCTGGGTTTCGATAAAGAGAACGTGTATGAAGAACTTCGAGCATCTGTACATGCCGCACCGCAATTCCGATTTGATTGGTTCCTCAAATCGAGAACAGCCATTGAATTGCAACGAAGGTGAGTAATGTCCTGCAGAATAAAATATTATCTATCGCCAAATAAAATAACCCTAAGCGCAACTGGTACGCTAGAGGTCCTGGGTTCAATTCCTAGGTCGAGAAAAGTTCATTTTTATGAAAATTTCCGCAGCAGATCGAAGTTTGGATTTGTGCTATTAACGGCACTAGGCTCGCCCCCTATTACGTGAGACCTAAACATATCGGCGAACTTTGGGTGTACATTAGTTCACCTCTGCCTAACCCTTTATAGGGTATTATTTAGTAATTTTACTGCTTCAACATATTTCTAATTAACTTTGGTGCTGATAAACAATGTTTGCAACTTTCATTATAATATGTAAAATTATTGTTCTGCTAATAAAAATTTACTTTATTATAGTAAGTAAGGAATACTGGCATGGTATATCGTTTTTTTTTCGATGTATCTCGCATAAACCCGTCTGTAATTACACCCAGTTCTATAAATACTTCTTAGTTCTATAATTACTATTTTTAGATGCAACACCCTCATCACTTTGATCGAACGAGAAAATCAAGAACTGGAAGAAAAGGAACGTGCTGAAAAGAAGAAAAAGAGTGGTGCCGCCAATCAAAATACCCCCGGCGGGAATGCGACCGGTAAAGGTGCTAATACTAGTAAACGTAAAGCAGACAACACTCCAGATACCGCCCAAAAACACAAAAAGAAGAAGAAGTAAAACTAAGGCTTGGTTCACACGGAAATACAACACAGCCAGTATATCTAGTTTAACTCGTGATGATTACATAGGGTGGGCTAAACACATTATGTCGGCCATGCTCGAATCCATAGTAGAAGATAATGTCTTAAGCCAGGTATTCTCTTCCCAAGATGCCTCTCGGCACCGATTTTTAATTTTATTTCAACCTTAGGACATTTCTACTGTAATTAGATCTCAATAAACTTGTGGTATTACTATAATATTGATTGCTACATTGCAAACATGAAAGTCCGATAAGTACCTACTTATTTGGTGAACGTCTTCAATAGTTTCCTATATTAATTTACTATTTAGTTGCTAATATTATCATGTAAAAACTGTGTACTGACGTGTGAACCTAAGCCGTCATGGTAAAAATACCGAATTGATCATGATTTCATAAGTTATAATTACGATTAATATTGCAATTAATGGTAAATAAATCTCTTATGATTAGTAAATCTGTGTTTTATTTATTTTTGTATGTTGTGAGCCTTCAAGAAAAGTCCTAGTAAATATGAGACAATTTATTATGCATTTTAGTAGAAAGTTGTAAATATAGCAGGTATTGTATCTTATAATTTAACCTTTTAACCGCCATGCATTTTGTCAAGAAAACGTGCCCCTAGCGCCAGGCACTTCATTACAACTAAAAATACTAGTGTGAAAGTGAAACGTTCATTGCATTTTATATAAAGACAGTATAAAAAAGATAATTATAAATAAAGAAAAGTGTGTTTTATTAAATTTAGCCCATAAAAATAATTATACCAATATATCTGATCGTTTCTATATGAATTACATAGAAAACTTGCTAAGACTTTATAATATTTCTTTTTAAATATTCAGTAAAATATCGACACGCCGCAATCCCTTGTTCGAAAATGACGTCACAGGTGGTCGGATAGATACGACTCCGGCGCTGGCAAGTTTGAAAATGTTGAAATTGATAGTGAGTGACACAAATAACCATACCGACCAATAACAAAACCGATCTTGGTATTGAAATAAGTAATTTATTATTAATTGATAAATGTATTTGATCTTAATACACGAGTTATACAGTCGTAGCAGAAAGAAAAAAATAGCAGGTGATACCTACTCATATTACACAAAGGAGTACTCGAGTCTTTTATGTATATTACGGCACATAATTATTATATATTTAAAATTATTACAATTATCATATTACGGCACATCTACCCAATTAAAAACTTTCAAAAACGTTAGTTTTGTTTTTACAGATGTTTCATTGCCTGACGCGTTATAGAACTGTTTCTAAAAATATTGATAAGATTCGGGAAATTGAAAAACGTAACACGTTTATTCTTCATGTTTAGAAACATATAATCTTCAAAAAAATATTAAGCATATATAACATACCACTGGTTCACCTATTTCTAATTCGTGATCTGTTTCAAATACTTCCGTATTTTATTCCTGACCTTCCAATATTCTAATTAGTTCCTCTGCACTCGACATTTTGTCGTTTGGTCGAAATATATTCTGACTACCCACTTATAAATAGTACTCAATGCGTTATAGTTATTTATCACTTGCCTTCACTATTCCAATCTTTTCTCCGTTTATGACGTCACAAGCGGTCGGATTTATACGACTCCGGCGCTGAGACATTGAATGTTGTCGAAACTTGGAGTGTTGTACCCATTAAGGTAAATTTTTACATATCGATACTTAAATGTGTTAGAATTAGAAGCAACTTGTTAGTAAAAACTTTTAATTAAATAATGTCTATGTTACGTTAAAAGTCCCACTACCGAAAAGAAAAAGGAAACATTCGTAAATTTATCATTGATTTAATTATTATGATTTATGCATATTTATCGTCGACTTGACCCCAACACTACTGTCGGATATATACGACTGCGGCGGTGGAAATCTTATAAAATACTCTGTTTAGCTCTTTACAAATAAGCTTCTTTTTTGTATTGAAATTTAGGTCTTTCGATGGGTTAAATAAGCCGTCGTAATCTGTTGGATTTTTATTAAAATCGTTTACTGCTTTTATGAAAACATCGAGACAGGAGTTACATAATAATATAACATAACATCACGCCTGTATTCCCCGAAGGGTTAGGCAGAGGCGTACTAATGTACACGCACAGTTCGCCGGTATGTTTAGGTCCCATGTAATAGGGGGCGAGCCTATTGCCATTTACCGGGCATAAATTCCGAACTCCGAGCTGCTACTGGGAATTTCATAGAAAACCCAATAACACTTTGCTCGACCTGGGTCTCGAACCCAAGACCTCTAGCGTAGCAGTCGCAGGACTACAAGGCTAATGAGGCAGTTACATACATAATAATATGGTCGGAAATATCCGACGGCGGCGCCTGGGGCATGAATCCTCGTGGTCGGATATTATACGACCCCGGCGGTTAAAAGGTTAAGAATAGCGCGGATGGTAATCGAACCCACAATACTAGACGCAATCGTAGGGAAGAGCAGACCAACTTAATATGTAGTTATGCAGTACATGTAGGCCTGATAAAAACCTGTTTAAAATCGGAGATAGGTCGCACGACGTAAATTATGTATGAATTCCGATCTAATCGTCTAAACGGTCCCTGAAATGACTGATGCAATTAATAAATAAATGATGGCCGAGTCAGCAGTGTTTATCCTATACAAACCACCTCGATGGTTTCAGTGAGCTTTTAAGTAATGCGTGTATGCCTGTAATTTGATTTGAGATTCAGTAACCAAGTACGGAGCGATTCCCTCTGTGCCCATTGAAGATACCTGTGATATTGCTTGTTACTTCGGTTGTATCGTATTAGAAATTTAGAATACTGGTGTCTAACCCTTAACTAAAAACGCATTAATGTTAATTAAATAGTTTATTAACGAAGATTTCTATTGAATACAAGTTGGTTTGGGGCATTCCATAAATAATGTCACACCTTCTCTACTGCCGCCGTGAGATGTGACGTTATTTATGAATGGCCCCCCTTTGTAGTTGGAACTAACAGGACTAATTCAGTGATAAGTGAAATCTGAAATTGGATATTCCTGTACAAATCTTTATCTGTGCATAGGGTCTAGCTAGAGCAAGATTAAAAATTGGCGTCTATTTGAAATGAAAACAGTGTTTGTGTTTCCAGTTATTACCTAGATACAAATAGTTTTTGTTTATTCATACAACTTATAAACCACTCATTGTAATCAAAATATACACTAAATGCAGTATTATCTAATACTTACAAAACTATAAATTTATTATCTCTAAAATATTTTTATTGCTTTTAATTATCGTTTTATTTTTAAGCTACACATAAATATTCATGAAATTATGTCAAAAGAGATACGTCGACAACATGAAAGATATCAAATACATGAAGCTGATACACACAAAACAGATGGTATATAAGTACTCACAAATAAAAATTACCGTTATGACTCAAGCCATTCACAGATTACACCTACATAATAATACTAACGATTTGTATAACAAAAAAATACTGATTACTAAGCTTTATAAATCCGTGAATTAGAACCTCAAACCCACTTCAAAATATCCGTGCCAGGAAAATAGGCAATTATGCTAAATGGATACGAGATTTGGAGTATTAGCGTTATTAAATACCTAATTATTAAGCTCTATATGGTGTTGTAGATGTAGCAATCTCTTCTCTATCTTCTGCCTTCTATTTGCTTTACAAATTACAGTTAGGTCAAAATAAATTTGCGGTCTTTAATTTTAATTCAAGTTGTTGTGCAGAGGGTAATTTTACGATATTATACATATCTGTATAGATAAGTCTATCCACAACACCGTCTCATACAATGATAGTAATAGGAGTGTCAGACAAGTAAACAATCTTTATATTGAGAAGTATGAGACTACATCCACTAGACCGTTCCGTCACCGACCAACACCGTGGGCCCTGTACGGAGCGGCAACAATTGTCGGCGAGAATATTTTGCCGGTGCCGATACGCATCGTACTTACATAATTTGCGCGACGTTGGCAAACCGGTTCGCGATGGCGGCGAAGTGAGCATACATACGGCTTATAATCGCGAATAATGAGTATAGGAAATTCTCATTCTAATTCTCAATAAAATATTCACTCGCTCTTCCCGACGCATCTGCTTCTCACAAAAACACGTGTGAACTAGTACAACTAAGAGCCACTTGCACCAACTTCGTAAATGTGTTTAAATTGTATTTAAACAGCATTTTACTATGGAAAATTGTGTTTAAACACAATTTAAACATATTTAAGAAGTTGGTGCAAGTGGCCCTTAGAGTACGGACCGTAATACAGGGATATACGCTGTTGATACGTTCTAGTGGGCATAATAGTTCGTGTTTATCGTTTCCGTACCTGGTCTGTTCATAGCCGGCCAAGCCAAGACATGAGACGGTGTAGTGGCCAGACACCTCAAAGGTAGACAGTTGAGGTCGAAATTGTTTCGTATTCGTTATTATTGTTTATTTCGACATTTTTGTATTTTACCTGCCCTGCACGTCCGTTCGCAAAAGAAATTTATCAGCACTGTACTTCTAAAATTTTAATATGAATATCATAATTATATCGTATTAGTGGCCACTCATCTTCCTTTCTTTTATCTTTATGGTTCTCGACAGCTGCTGCCTTAAACCACCATTATAAAGTAATTACAATTTTAGAATTAACATTTTTTTTTTTAAATTGATATTTTCAAGGAAATGTGTGAGGAATCTTCTATGCCCTCTAATAAGCTTTTACTACATACAAATATCACAGTTTTAGATGAATACTTTCTATCCTTTACACATAATCAGGTACCAGCATACAGTGATTTCCTTTAATCTCTCCATCAATTGAGATAATACAAAGGCAGTGTGCAGATTTCCACACACATTATTTCCGCATCAGGGTGAATTGCCATTCTCTATATTATCTTGGAAACTGTTGACATTGCTAGCGAATGGTGCCCCCAGCCCATACAGATGACCACTAGTGCTTTCAATATTGCCATCAAAAAATATCTGAAAACAGGTTTTTCTTCATAGATAACCAAAATTATAGTAAATATTTAAAAAACTAGGTATGTTAACTTACTTCTTTAATTTTGAAAAATGCCATTCCCGTGAGGTGTGAATCAGAGCCAGCTTGATGCTGTGGTCCTACTCGGCGGAGCTCTAACTGGTCAGCTACTTCTTGCAGACCACCTTTTAAGTTCTTGCATAACTTCATCAAGTACTGTAAATAAGTTTCAAGGACTTTAAATGAAATAATAGTGGATAATGAGTTAATTAAATTATGAGAGACACTTACTTTCACATCGTAAACAGTAGGAAAATATAATCTTAGGCTTTCAAAGAAGTCGTTTTCTTCTTGTGGGAGGTTCTGGTCAGTTAGAATTTTCAGTAAATATCCAAAATCATAACCCGAGTGAAAGCTCAACCAGTTAATGTTGTCCATCAATACAATACCTATAACATAGACCTGAATTGTAAATATTAATATATGACATACTAGCTTCTGCCCGCGACTTCGTCCGCGTAGCGTGATGATATATAGCCTATAGCCTTCCTCAATAAATGGGCTATCTTACACTGAAAGAATTTTTCAAATTGGAGCAGTAGTTCCTGCGATTAGCGCGTTCAAGCAGACAAACAAACAAACTCTTCAGCTTTATATATTAGTCTGAGATTTTACATATTAATGCCACTCTACAAGTTATAATTGATTGACATTATACACGCTTCAATCATTGATGTATCTCAAAATCTAAAAATAAACTACAAACAAGATGTTAGACCTGGAATCAGATGTATTTACAAAAATGGCAATCTAAGAAATTAAGTATGATTTTAGTTGCATATTCTGTTTGAGTAATTTTTTTGACAAGAATTATTGTTAATATTATTTTAGTGAAAGAAATAATCGACTTTTTGGCAGGATTCGAACATGCGTCTTCTGGTTAGATACACCAGACGCTATGACCACTAAACCACCGGGAGTTCCACCCGCCATGTCGAAATTTGCCTTCACATTCTGAATTTACGTCAAAGGTGACCTCAGTAACATCTATTGAAAAGCAAGTTACTTTGCTTCTGCTACTACCTTTAAAGTATGAAATTGCCGTTTTATTGTAATAGCTACTTCGAATTGACATAGAACCTTCATGGTTTGAGATCTTTGAGTGAAACTTTTTTCACTCAAAAATCTCATGAAGTTTATTAAACTGTAAAAAATCACTTTATATTGCCAAAAATAGCAAATGAGATGAGCAACAAAATAAATCTAACCTAACCTAAACCTAATATTTGGTGACCATTTATGCATTTATCCTATTTGGTAAGTATTTTGGTGATCAATTTACTAAATTCGGTGGTCATTATATTTTGTCCCTTAAATTAATATGTGAATGATGTATTGTTTACCTCTATTTTATACAAGATGTTATCATAATAAATATATTTTTCAAGTCCTTCAAGGTTATTTATAGTAACACATAATATCAAAACTTATACTTTATCCTGATCAACCTTTTGGAACCATGCAACTAGAATCATAATGTTTCATAAACACTTGTAAAATCTTATTTGAAATTAAATCATTTGAACTTTAGAGTATTGCACGATTCACGACCCTATTGACTGTAGGTATTTCATTGTCGATTTTTCAACCAAGCTGGTGGCACGGCAACTGAGGTAAATCAAGTGGTTAAAAAGGTTAAACATAATTTGGTTATGACCTGAAGACATTAAGAGTTCAGCAAATTCTAAAGGTTCTATGCCATGCTCCTCATGCTCCCTGAATTGAAGTCCAGAGTTTTGTAGCAGGTCAATCGAGTCTTGAGCATACATGTCTTCCCTGGTAATGAAAAAAATATGTTAAAAATATTATTAGTGTTGTATGGCTAACAAAATATCTGAGATAAGAGATGAGATCACAAAAATCTTTCTAGATTTTTTTCATTACCGCCTCCCATGGAGAACCACTACAACAGAAGAGTTTCAAGTGTGACCTTTTATAAGGGTTTGGGCCTACAGTATCCTCACTCACTAAGCAAAACACAATGTAAGTATGATTTCACACTGGTTTCCTGTGAGGCTCTCTGGTCGAGCTGGCCCATGTCCCAACCCATGGTTCTCCCACAGTAATTCATATATTCATCTGCCGAGCCTTTTCCCAACTATGTTGGGGTCGGCTTCCACTACCCAGATGCAGTTCAATATCAGTATTTTACACGAAGCGAGTGCCATACCGCACCTATATTTGGAGGATAGACTGGTTGTCAGGCTTTCTTGGGCTTCTGACTACCAACAATAAATTGTCATAGATGTTCGTATGACAACCGGGACCAATGGCTGTATATGCTTAGTGGGTCTCAATGTGTTAAGAATGGTCACCCATCCACACACTGACCATGGGGAGCGCAGCTTAATTGCTTGCACATCAGTTGATCAGCTTAGTTATTACATAGCCATGAGCCCCTCATCCACAGTAATTATATAATAATCTAATTTGTTTTCAGTGCCAAATATAAAAATTGTTTAAACTGTTGAAATTTTTTTAGAGGTGATCAGTGTTTAACCTTTTAACTCCTTGAGCTCACCATCAGTAGGTATTTAAATCAATGAAAAAATGTTATTAATGTTTACGGTTTTTCTGTTTATAGTGGGACTTTTAACTAACATACATTATTTAATTAATAATTTTTACTAACAAGTTGCTTCTAATTATAAAATATTAATCGATATGTTAAAATTTACCTTAATTGGTACAACATTTCAAGTTTTAACAACATTCAATGTATTAGCGCCGGAGTCGTATATATCCGACCGCCTGTGACGTCATAAACGGAGAGAAGATTGGAATAGTGAGGGCAAGTGATAAATAATATACCGCATTGAGTACTAAGCATTTATAAGTATATATTCAGAATATATTATTTTCATGTTCACTAGCTACCAAACGACAACATGTCGAGTGCAGAGGAATTAATTAGAATATAGGAAGGTCGGGAAGAAAATACGGAAGAATTTGAATCAGATCACGAATTAGAAATAGGTGAACCACTGGTATGTTATATTATAGGTTTCGATCTCGGTTTTAATCTTGCGTAATATTTTTTTGAAGGTGTGTTTCGAAAGATGAAGAATAAAAAGTGATAGTTATAGTGTTAGGTTTTTTACTTATCTTGTCAATATTTTTAGAAGCCATTCTAAACAAAACTTAATAAGTATTTTTAATTGGTCAGATGTGCCGTATTAATTTAATAAACATGAAAGACTCATGTATTCCTTGGTGTAATATGAGTAGGTATCACCTACAATTTTTTTCTTTCTGCTAAGACTGTATAAGTCGTGTGTTGTCACTCACTCACTATCAATTCCAACATTTTCAAACTCTTCAGCGCCGGAGTCATATATCTGACCGCCTGTGACGTCATTTCCAAACAAGGGATTGCGGCATATCGATATTTTACTGAATTTTTAAGAGAAATAGTCTATTTTCTTAGCAAGTTTTCTATGTAATTCATATAGAAACATCCAGATATATTGGTATTTATGGGCTACAACAGTTTTCTTTATTTACAAGTTTATTTTTATACAATGCAATCAATGTTTCACATCACTAGTATTCTTAGTTGTAATGAAGTGCCTGGCGCTAGGGGCATGTTTCTTTGACAAAATGCATGGCGGTTAAAAGGTTTAATTAACTAAAGTACCAATGTACCCATGAGCATTTTCATTCTATCCCTAACATTTTTTAAACCAATGATTAAAATAATACTTTTACTATACTACATTAAACTAGGTAGGTACTATATTATATAGAAAACAGATGTAAATAATAGATGATTTAATACTTACTGCAAGTTGAACTTAAAATTAAATTGCCAAGTAGTGCAGCCCGGTGGAGTTTTACCATTCTCATCCATAAATGTAAGACCTAGCTGTATAATTCTCAAAAGATCCACATTGCATCTACAAAAAAAGTTAGACCAAATGAGGAAATGATTTTTCCAATATCAGTTTTACATTTTTTTATTTATTTTATATGTAATATTATGCATACTGGAATGTAGGTACCTTAACAGCTGATATTGATAATCGGCAGTAGATCTAAATTCACCAATCGGTCTTGCTACTACTCCAGGGAATTCTGTATCCATGGCCACCCAGTGAAACTGCCGCACAATCTAAAAAAACTCGTCTTTCAGTTAGGTCAAGCGATGAATCGGAAATATGCAAGAAAAAGCCTACAGTTGAACGGTTTATGCTAATATATCCATTATCAAATTGAAATAACTGAAAATAAATTGATGTCCCTAACTAGACCACTTTTCAACAAACGTACTTGTCGAATAACATGAAACTCCTCATGAAGGTTGTGGTTCCACACATTTTTAATGGAACAATCTTCTTTAACAGTACTTGCTAAAATGGATCCAAAACTAGCTGCAGGCATCTGTGATTTTTACTAAAACCAAATTGATCTTATGGTCCACTTCGTCCAGTCGTACAATTAAATTATTTTATTATTTTCTTTGGTCCAGTTCCAGTCTCTCCCACTAAAAAAAATCAATAATTAAGATCAGTGTTGCCAGTTTGTTATGGTTGATTTAGTAGAAGAAAATTGGGGGAAACTTGCCAAGTTGCGCAGTGTTACAAACCCCCAAAAAAAAATCGAGAGGTTTTAAGCTTTATGGATAAAAAGCTTAAAAACCTTTCGAATTGCCAAAATTATGTGGGTTTCCACGTAATTTTGGCAATTCGAAAGGTTTTCGAAGGCAATTCGAAAGGTTTTCGAAGGCAATTCGAAAGGTTTTCTTAGAAATAATATTCTGTATAACATTTTTTATTATTTTTATAAATTAGCTTCGTAAGCTTAGACGCAATATATGTAGGTCAGTCCATTCCTATTTTTATGGTAAACACCACAGAACAAAGAATGTATGATGAATACTTTGACTATCTATCCCTGGACAAGTAACGCGCTTAGTTCTATGAACAAAAATGTCTGTCACTTTTGGTGCGGGGGGAGGAAACACTACATAGACATTGCTGCACACATACTCAAAATCATTTTGTATCGCTTCGAACTCACCCATATCAAAATCTTCACCACTAACACAATTTACGCACACATAGAAGTCAAATACGTCAACATATAAGAATTGACGACAATACGAACGTAAAAGATATTAAAAATTATTAGGAAGCTACTATGTCGATATTTTATATCGATATATTATCTTAGGAAGAATGGATAAAAACGACGATTACAAATTATTTTTATATGTAATTATTTATTTGCAAAATTAAAATCATCCATACACACCTTTTTAATATCTTGCGTCATAATTATTTTCAATGCAATGCTCTCATTGCATGCTAATTAAATACAAAACAAAGAAACTATTTAGGTATAGATAAATATATATATATAAATACATACTATGTAATTGGAAAATAAACGCACGGGTCAGAGAAATCGCTAACTTTTTCGAAATATATATTCTATAGCCTATGTTAATGTTGAATAATGTAGCATTCAAATGGTGAAAGAATTTTCGAAATCGGCCTAGTAGTTTTTGAGTTTATTTGTTACATACATTGATACATACAAATCTTTCCTCTTTATAATATTAGTATAGATAGAGCGGATATTGGGGACGTTTTGTTACAAATACTTTGATACCAATTAGTTTGATTCTTTTCTTTGCCAGGGTGATATATTAGGAATGACACTTGACAGAACGTTTTGTTTCCCACGAGATATACGTAGGAGTAAATACGATTTTGTTCATTATGTCGCGCGTTAATATGAACAGAAGCGCGACTGCTACGCTAGAGGTCCTGGGTTCGATTCCCCGGTCGAGCAATGTGTTATTGGAGTTTTTCTATAAAATTAAGGGTTGATGCCCGATTAATGGCAATAGGCTCGCCCCCTAAGTACGCATCTGTCTAACCCTTCGGGGAATAAAGACGTGATGGTAAGTCGTGTTCCGTACTCTCGTTATTTCTTTGAGCCGGATATCGAAAAAAGAAAATAATGTGTTTGGAGAAACACCCCGAGAGGCAGGGCATAGTGGAATTGAATAACTCCACTTAATATTGGAGCTGCCCAACTGCGGAAATACCTACACTTTGCAGAAAATAGTAGCCAAATAACATAGCACTGTACTATTTTGTGTTCTTAACGGTGAGCAAGATCACCAGAGCTCCGCGAGGAAGCGTTATGTTGGCAGTGGGGGTACCGGTGTTGTGGGTTGTCTACCGGGTGTGAAAAGATTTTTACAGGGTCGGCAACGGGCGAGTGATACCCCAGGTGTTGCAAGCGTTCATATAATAGGCTACGGTAACCACTTACCGTCAGGCGGGCCATGTGCTAGTTTTCCCCTTAAGCGGTAAAAGAAACCCCAGACCTTCAAACCGTAACGTATCTTAGAAATCATTTTCAATGATTTTTAAAATACGATTTAAATATGTTAATTTATAAATTCTTTTGTCAACACATTTATCCGCAACGGCTTAAGCTATTATTTATCAATCACACCTACTTCATTTTAAATTAAGGTCTTTTGTAGATCTGAAAAAGTAACAAATAAAATATCTAATAGCACTGCATATCAAAAATAATCAATAATCTTAGTTACGTCATTTTCAAAAATGTTATTTTATTAAATTTTATAAAAATATAGTAATATCATAAATTCATGATATTCATCTTTAGTGATCTTTAGCAATTACTAGCTTCTGCCCGCGGCTTCGCCCCCGTGGAATTCGGTCTGTCATCACATCCCACGGGAACGGGATAAAAGTATCCTATGTCCGTCTCCTGGTTTTAAGCTACCTCTCCACCAATTTTCAGCCAAATCGGTTCAGCCGTTCTTGAGTTATAAATGGAGTAACTAACACGACTTTCTTTTATATATATATAGATTATAATTTGGTCTTACATTGAACACGAAAATAATATCGATATCGATTCGAAATCGTAAACAATCACTATCACATCATTAATTAAAATGACAAAACAAAAGAGGGACATAGTCTCGCTACACTTTTTAAAATCCGAGTTTTATGCATTATGTCATAATATATATAAGGCCTATAATTGCCAAAAAAAGGTAATTCTGCATTAAGACCTATGATTGGAAATCATAAATGGTGACATCCTATTGGATGATATATAATTGAAAATAAAAAATGACATTTTGATGGATATTTCAAATTTAAATCTTACGTTTATTAGAAGAAGGCTGATATTGTTAGTAAAAAAAAAATTGCTAGTCTCGTGGGGAGTGCGGGTAGTCTCGTGGGGAGTGCATGCTTGAACTAAACGATTATTTTATACTCGATTATTGAATCGGTAACGTCCTCGATCTTTATTAATAAATTGTATTATGTGATTTAAATAGAAATAAATGAACTTTAATACTTACATACGGAAAATAACTACATCTTTATCTAAATAAGATATTAGATATTTTTTTGCATACATTAACTGCACGTGTATCGGTATTTACACGGAGCATTTATGATGACCTTACTAAGCGGAAACGATTCTGTTAATGAAAAATCGATTTCGGAAACAGTTTTGATAAACGCGTTAGATTTTTTAATCCACTACCTTGACAGAGAGGAATGATCATGAGAGGCGGGTCCTTATAGATAGATAGTCAAAGGATGAATATTTTTATGTTCCGTGGTAAACACGATATAGGTACTTTTATTATCTTATCTGTGCTATATTACTATACACAAAAATGTCTTCCGAGTTAGATATTTCTGCACAAAATCTAATAAACAAAGCCACCCGATGACATTATAAAGTTAAAAATATCATTGAAGCCACCATAAAAAGTCTCCAACATAGATCTTACCGGTAATAACGTTCTTCTGTAGACAATTGGTAGCGTTCCATTCGAAAAACGACGATCACGGAATGTTACTTTCAGTGCCGCTTTTAGTACTACCCTCAGGTACTACCAGCGCCCTGAGCGGTGCTGATCACAGACTACTAAGAGATATGGTGCTGATATGGCGCTCTCTATCTGCCGTCTAAATCCATGCGAAAAGGCGAAATCATTAAATGAATTGGAATGCGGCAAAAATCAGAATTTTAGGTACGCTAAAATTGTTACCTAACAGATCTCCGCAACCCAATTTCAAGGCACTGCCGATATCTTAAGGATAAAATGGTTGTCAGGCTTTTTGAACTGTAGACTATCCACTACTAACGATTGTTATTATCATCATAGGTGTTCGTATGTCAATCAGGACCGACTTGTGGATCAGGGGGCTCAGTCGCAAAATACCCTTTCTCAGAATGTCGGTTTTTGGGGTTCCCCACCCAAAGGGTAAAACGGGACCCTATTACTAAAGGGCCCCATATACGGTACGATTTATCTGTACGATCCGTCGCGTCAAACTGATCGAAACGACGAATCGTTGGTGTATGTCAAGATCGTTATAAACTAGGCTTACGATGTTGATGCTGATTAGCGACATTTTTGATGCGATCAATCGTCACGATTTTCATCAGATCGATCGTATAGACGAATCGTACCGTATATGGGGCCCTTATCTCCGCTATCCGTCGTCTGTCACCAGGCTGTGTTCACAGATGATGTATTTCTGATACCGCTATATTAACAAACAAATACAAAAAAAAAATATTTAAAGCAGGGTTACACCTTCCATGAAATTCACACCCTTATGAAGAGATCCATTCCATCGGAAGAATGATTGTCTTCGTCTTCAAAACCCGTTTTTTTTTATTGTTTGCTTGCGGCTATAATGTCACTGCGACCGAAAATGGTCTATTGTGATCGCCACTCTTTGAGTTAGAGTTCACCGCTGAATCCTGCAGCTACTATGAACTGCAGGATTTTCCTAGGGGTGAGCTCTTTTATTTCATCCGGGCTTAAGGTATGTTTCCCTAGATGAGCGCTACGCTTGTGCCTTAGCGATCCACATTCCCCAAGAAGATGAAGTGGCGTTCATCAGCCTCTTCACAAGGTCGACAGGTTCATGTATCTCTCAGCCTTAGGTTGAACATGTGCTTGTTTAAACAACAATGTCCCGTTAAGGCTCTTGTCACAATGCGCAGATTATTCCTGTTCAGCGCAAGTAAAAGGCATGTATGCCTTTTATTATCCTACCCTATTCCTCATCCCTAGAGAGTTTAATCGAGTCATGCAGTCTTCTACCAGTTTCGACGAGATGACGTTCGAGTCCAGCGCTAAGAGAGCTGCTTGGCTGTCCGAATTTATATAAATGGTGTGGTTGTTGTAGTGCTTCTGCAGATTGGCTTCTGCGCATTCCACGATGGCGTAAACCTCTGCTTGGAAAATGGAGGCGTATCGTCCGAAACCCGTTTCCGATTCATCCGATTAATTTCGCTTCCACGAATGCACAATTCAACAGTCAAATTTATCAAAAATTCTGTCGCTTTCCTTATATTCTTGCTCGATATTTTTTATCTACTTTATTGCATGTATTCCAATCCCATAACGCAATACCGACAAAAAATAATAACGATAATAGCAAAAACACTAAATACCAATAACGAAAACGAAATAAACGATTCTGAACTCGACTGTATTCTCAGAACGCAATGCGCATGTGTTTCACGTACGGACGTAACACTCACACTGTCACACAGTTGCAAGGACGCGAGCGTAGGAGGCTGTGCACGGGTGACCGCAGTGGGCGCCAGCACAGACTACTAAGAGATACTAGTATGGCGCCAGGGACTTATAACGTTATCCATAACACAATTCGTAACGATATAATAGTATCGATCCTCGGCCAACATATCGTCGTTTTCAATATTTTGCATAACGTTATACCTACGGGTAACAGAACGAAACAAACATCAACAGCCTCCAATGAAATGAAGAAACATCTTATTACTTATCTGCAACAATTGTTTCTGGAGATGGGTTGTAAAACATAGATATAGCAGATATTTTAATCTTGATGAAAGTAATAAGACGATAATATAAGAAAAAAAATAATGTTATTATTTTTTATAACAATATTTTAGTAACGTTAAATTGACTAAGGTAACGGAACGAAATTATAACGTTATACTTAAACAATGGTGCGCAAAATATCGTTTTTGATGACGTTATTCTCAAAAATAACGTTATCTCGACCTTGGGCAGAAAGCGTTACTAAATTATACCGGTACTAGCTTCTGCCCGCGACTTCGTCCGCGTAGCGTGATGATATATAGCCTTCCTCAATAAATGGGATATCTAACGCTGAAAGAATTTTTCAAATCGGACCAGTAGTTCCTGAGATTAGCGCGTTCAAGTAAACAAACAAACTCTTCAGCTTTATATATTAGTATAGATTTAAGCCACTGGTGGGCGCCCCATGAACCCGCGCTCTTCCATCTTCCCCTATGATAACCATAATATGCATTCTGTGCAGCGACTCGCGCGTATTTTCAGCGAGGCCAAAAAGATTGGAGAGTACCTACTGTAATATGCGTTTCGGTTTTATTGTTCAACAAATCCTGCCAAACTCCCGAAATAGTAGGTATTTTAGAGCATGACAACTAAGGTGAAGTAGTGTCTACGTTCTTTATTTCTACGTGCTTTGTCATAAAACATGTATATTTTTGCCCCATAATTTAGGTGTAGGTGTACAACTATATTAATATATACTCTTTGGTGTAGGTAGGTACTAGGACTACCTAGTCCAAAGTCCAAGTCCCAAACCACCACATTTCGACTACGAAATGTGGTGGTTTGGGATGTAACAGTGAATTCCGGGCAGACTAGCTAGAGTAAACAAATACCAATGAAATCTGGAGGAAAAGTGGTTATAAATGTTTTAAATAGAAACATAAAGTTTAAAAAATTAAAATTAATTATATTTAATAATTACAAAACAAAAATCAAGCAATCTTAAGATATATTAAAATTAGAATAGGGTATAAAATAAATCGATAAAACCTTAGGAGGAAATAATAGTCTTAAATCTATAATTTCTATAAAATATACAAATACTAATAAATCTAATCTAAAGAATTATTTTGACATAATATTATTGCAAGATTATTTAATTATTGTAATAAATGGATGCATGGGATTTATTTATATGCCATGATTTTATAACAGATTGTTTTTTGCTATTCATACAATATATATCAATAGGGGACATAGCAGAAATTCATTCACAAATAAAAAATTTGATCACATAAAATAATGTTTGATTTTGATACACAGTTGTAATATGTACACAGGATGGGTTAAATTGTCAGTATTCAGTTTCACTCTGATATATGAAACACACGAGGTTGTGGCGTCAGGCTTATAATATGCCCATTTTCTAAAGATCAAGAGGAGTTTCCGTTTTCACCATTATCTTCGAAATTGTTGACATTTACTGAGAAAGGTGCACCTAATCCATATAAATGTCCACTAGAACTTTCAATGTTGTCATCAAAAAATATCTGTAAAAGTTAAACAAGGATACTGTAAGAAATGGTCTTTATGTAATTACTAGCTTCTGCCCGCGGCTTCGCTCACATGATGCTATATCAGGAGTAAAAATCCAAAACCAACATTGATGACCTCTTCTTTGTATGGGCCTCTATACATCAGGGAGGTCAAGCTGTATCTCAGGATTAATTTAATTAATTGAGATAAGAAGTTCACCAGTTTTTAAGTTGGAGCATATACTTTCTAACAGTGATAATAAAATTAAAATCTATACAGTAGTTTTTGCGCAAACCCGTAACAAACAGACAACAGACAAGAATTTTAAAAATCACATTTTTGGATTTGGAGACGTTTATATTCCATAACGTGTTTTTTTTATATCTTCGATGTACAGACAGCTTTTTTTCAATTTTATAATAGTAGAGATAAGAGATATAGAGATATGGCCAGAGGGGTCGCTACAGATTCGGATGAAGACCACATATATTTAGTTATGGCATAGGGAAATTGCATGTTTTTTTTTGTATGGCGTATCTTTGACGTGGGATAATAACCAAGTTCATACATATCTAAAATGTAAACAGTTTTTAAAATTTGCGCCGGTGCACTAGATCACCGCTGTAACAAGTAACTGATTTTGTCAAATTAAAAACTTGTAATTAAAGTAAGAAATGCAAAGATTAGATAATAAAAAAACCGCGCCATTGGTTTGGTGTTTCAAATAAATTATGTATGAATTTATAACTCAGATTTTATGTACAACCCAATTTATTTATAATAATTTTTACCTTTGCTTATTTTTTAGATGTACAATGATTAAATTTAATGCAAGTTCCCTATTAGTAAAAAATAAGGTCTGAGCTCACTTCTCACAAATTAATTGCAAAGATTTGTTGTTATTTTTTTAAATTTAGGAACTATGTTAATGCATAGGGGCACATATACCTCTTTTATTTTAAAAAAGGCCATTCCTGTGAGATGTGAGTCAGAACCAGCCTGATGCTGTGGTCCCACTCTTCGCAGTTCTAGTTGGTCAGCTACCTCCTGCAGACCACCCTTTAAATTTTTACATAACTTCATTAAGTACTGAAAAAAAATAACACAAATTTAATGCAAAGTCAAAAGTCAAATGTTTGATTTCAATTAGACCAGTATTACAGGTACCTTTGAATTGTCAAAAGCTAGGTACATGTTAATACATTTAAGTTATCATAAATTTTAATAAATGTGGCACATTGAGTAGCCGTGTGTCAGTAAATCATATTATGATTCTTCATATGTAGCGATATTAGCACCCATAGTCTTAACAGTAATGATGCAATAGCAAGATGAGGTTAATAGTCTCAATATACCTCAACTTTTTTTTTCGAAATTTTCTATATTAGTGACGTAATGTTACTTGAATATGAGAACTCACCTTGACATCATAAACTGTTGGAAAATATAACCTCAAGCTTTCAAAGAAATCATTTTCATCCTGTGGTAGGTTCTGGTCAGTAAGCAGTTTAAGGAGGTAGCCAAAATCATATCCAGAATGAAAACTGAGCCATTTGATATTATCAATTAGCACCAGTCCTGTAAAAGCAAAGTTGATTTATAATTTTTAGCACATGAACAAAAGTTCAAAACTAATGAATAAAAGATACATATTATTAAGATTATACCCGATGACATCAATAACTCTGCAAACTCCAGAGGTTCAATACCTTCCTCTTCATGTTTTCTAAATTGAAGGCCAGAATTACGAAGTAAGTCGATAGAATCTTGAGCATACATGTCTTCCCTGAAAATCAAAAAGAAAAATGGGATATGGAAATATCCATAAGTATAATATTAAGTCAATGGACTGATATTTAAAGGCAAACAGGATAGGTAAAATATACTTACTTAAAAACTTTTTTTTAATACACTACTACCCCCCTATTACATGGGACCTAAACATACTGGTAATATGGGTGTACATTAGTACGCCTCTACTTTACCCTTCAGGGAATACAGCCATTATGGTTTGATGCATTGCATTTTGTGAAGTTCAATATGTATGCAGGTGCAATTTCATCAAATCATCTGGATTGAGAATTAATTTTACATTGCAATGCTGGAGATTTTATTTTGAATATTTAAGCACTAGACTTCCGCCCTTGCTTCGCACGGGTGGAGAAATCCCTAAATTTTTAAAAATATTCTATAGCCTATGTTAATCTGGAATAACATAGCATTCAAATGGTGAAAAAATATTGATATTGGCCCAGTTGTTTTTGAGTTTTTTCGTTACAAACATACATACAAACCTTTCCTCTTTATAATATTAGTATAGATTAATAATAACATAGATTGGACAAGAGACACTGGAAATGTATACATACTGTAGATTGAATTTAAAGTTGAATTGCCATGTTGTGTAACCAGGAGGAGTTTTCCCATTTTCATCCATAAATGTGAGACCCAATTGAATTATTCTCAACAGATCAACATTACATCTGAAAAATAACATTGGAATCAATGTCAATCATCAATTTATTATGATTTTTAAAACCTTATAATCACATATTTTAAGCTACATGAAAACTTGATAATTTAGAAAGGTGTACCTTAATAATTGATACTGATAGTCAGCAGTAGATCTGAATTCACCAATTGGACGGGCAACCACTCCTGGAAACTCTGTGTCCATTGCCACCCAATGGTACTTCTGGACAACCTAGTGCAACAAATTAATTCATGATTCTTCAGAAAACATAATATGCCTGTATTCATTTAAAAACTATCTTATGGACTTTACTCTGTACACATGGCAGTGTAAGCTGATCTTACATTGTATAGGCTTTCTGCAAAATGAGTGTTCAGGAGAAGGAGAATGATAGATTTGAATAGACTGGTATACCACAACAAGTTGTTATAAATAACTAACTATGCACCATGGTGCTACCTGCATTATCTTGCCAGTGATATTCACATGGAAAAATTCCACAATTTTCTTTCATAGCAAGCAACACTTTATAACCAACCTACAAACAAAAAACTCACTTGTCTTATTATTTGAAATTCTTCATGTAGGTTGTGATTCCATACATCCTTTATACCACAATCACTAGTCCCTGGAAGCTGTGATAATGATCCAAAGCTAGCTGCTGGCATCTATAAAATAAAACTTTTTTACTTGTGCTTAATGCCACTAAATATAAAAATTTGGATGAAATGATCTTCAAGAATACAATCCAAATATTCAAATGCTTTATTCAAAATGCTTAATGATATGTACTAAAAAAGTAAGTACTAACTGTAATCTTTGGAAGTAAATAATAAATTCATTAGTTTGTAACTGTGACAAGTTTTGAGGGACCTTTAAAATTTTATTCTAATCTTCTAGATGACATTTCACCACCTATAACTTGTATTCAGGTGTCAACTGTTTCACATTGTCTCAATGTGAGATACAGAATAGAACTTTCAGAAAACAGGGTCAATTCAGTTTCATTTTCATTCAGTATTGCAAGATAATCGCAGAATTGAGTAATAAAAAATAAACAAACTAACCTTGTATCGGTTATCTGCTTCCAGGTGGGCAGACTCTTCGGTTTTTTTCGACGCCGTGGTTTACGATTTGTTGTGTACTTGTAAACATTGAACGCCAGTGTTTTTGTATAAAAATGCTTGTTGATGTTTAGAGGTTACGACACTTGTTTCTAAAGAACATATCTGCGACTTTTGTCGCCCTCACCAAGTGAAGCGAGCTGCCCTGTCAATCAACAAGCAGTTTGGAACTCGGGTAAACTGAATATTTTATACTATTTCGACTATCTCTTACTTTGTGCGTTGATGAATTATTTCTCATAAAATATTAAAATACACAACTAGATAAATCTACGCACGTAACGCAACAAAAATAAGGGTTTACGTTTGACTTTGAGTTTTGAGCAAACGAGTGAATATGCGTATGCATCTCTTAGTAGTTTGTGGAGTGAATGAACGAAACTAGGGATGAGACGTATTTACTTTACTAGGTTTTAAAACCGGGGCTGTGTGTCGAAGGGTAGTATGGGCGAAGATGATTACAACTCTTTGACTATCTATCTATAAGGACCCGCCTCTCATGATCATTCCCCTCTGTCAAGGTAGTGGATTAAAAAATCTAACGCGTTTATCAAAACTGTTTCCGAAATCGATTTTTCATTAACAGAATCGTTTCCGCTTAGTAAGGTCATCATAAATGCTCCGTGTAAATACCGATATACGTGCAGTTAATGTATGCAAAAAAATATCTAATATCTTATTTAGATAAAGATGGAGTTATTTTCCGTATGTAAGTATTAAAGTTCATTTATTTCTATTTAAATCACATAATACAATTTATTAATAATGATCGAGGACGTTACCGATTCAATAATCGAGTATAAAATAATCGTTTAGTTCAAGCATGCACTCCCCACGAGACTACCCGCACTCCCCACGAGACTATCCGCACTCCCCACGAGACTAGCAAATTTTTTTTACTAACAATTTCAGCCTTCTTCTAATAAACGTAAGATTTAAATTTGAAATATCCATCAAAATGTCATTTTTTGATTTTCAATTATATATCATCCAATAGGATGTCACCATTTATGATTTCCAATTATAGGTCTTAATGCAGAATTACCATTTTTTGGCAATTATAGGCCTTATATATATTATGACATAATGCATAAATCTCGATTTTTAAAAGTGTAGCGAGACTATGTCCCTCTTTTGTTTTGTCATTTTAATTAATGATGTGATAGTAATTGTTTACGATTTCGAATCGATATCGATATTATTTTCGTCTTCAATGTAAGACCAAATTATAATAATTGCTAAAGATCACTAAATATGAATATCATGAATTTATGATATGATATAAAATTTAATAAAATAACATTTTTGGAAATGACCTACCTAAGATTATTGATTATTTTTGATATCCAGTGCTATTAGATATTTTATTTGTTACTTTTTCAGATCTACAAAAGACCTTCATTTAAAATGAAGTAGGTGTGATTGATAAATAATAGCCTAGCCCGTTGCGGATAAATGTGTTGACAAAAGAAAAATAAATTAACATATTTATATCGTATTTCAAAAATCATTGAAAATGATTTCTTAGATACGGTATGGTTAGAAGGTCTGGGGTTTCTTTTACCGCTTAGGTGGAAAACCAGCACATGGCCCGCCTGATGGTAAGTGGTTACTGTACCCTATTATAGGAACGCTTGCAACACCTGGGGTATCACTCGCCCGTTGCCGACCCTGTAAAAATCTTTTCACACCCGGTAGACAACCCACAACACCGGTACCCCCACTGCCAACATAAAGCTTCCTCGCAGACCTTTGGCGATCTTGCTCACCGTTAGGAACACAACATAGTACAGTACTATGTTATTTGGCTACTATTTTCTGCAAAGTGTAGGTATTTCCCCAGTTGGGCAGCTCCAATTTCAAGTGGAGTTATTCAATTCAACTATGCCCTGCCTCTTGCGGGGGGTTTCTTCAAACACATTATTTTCTTTTTTCGATATCCGGGTCAAAGAAATAACGAGAGTACGGAACACGACATACCATCACGTCTTTATTTCCCGAAGGGTTAGACAGATGCGTACTTAGGGGGCGAGCCTATTGCCATTAATCGGGCATAAACCCTTAATTTTATAGAAAAACTCCAATAACACATTGCTCGACCGGGGAATCGAACCCAGGACCTCCAGCGTAGCAGTCGCTTCTTATCATATTAACGCGCGACATAATGAACAAAATCGTATTTACTCCTACTTATATCTCGTGGGAAACAAAACGCTCTGTCTAGTGTTATTCCTAATATATCAGCCTGGCAAAGAAAAGAAAAAATCCAAATCAAAGAATCAAACTAATTGGTATCAAAGTATTTGTAACATAACGTCCCCAATGTCCGCTCTATCTATACTAATATTATAAAGAGGAAAGATTTGTATGTATCAATCTATATACCAAATAAACTCAAAAACTACTAGGCCGATTTCGTAAATTCTTTCACCATTTGAATGCAACATTATTCAAGATTAACATAGGCTATAGAATATGTATTTCGAAAAGTTAGCGATTTCTCTCACCCGTGCGTTTATTTTCCAATTACATAGTAGGTATGTACCTATTTATCTATACCTAAATAGTTTCTTTGTTTTGTATTTCATTAGCATGCAATGAGAGCATTGCATTGAAAATAATTATGACGCAAGATATTAAAAAGGTGTGTATGGATGATTTTAATTTTGCAAATAAATAATTAAATATAAAAATAATTTGTAATCGTTGTTACGTTTTTATCCATTCTTCCTAAAATAATCTATCGATATAAAATATCGACATAGTAGCTTCCTAATTATTTTTATTGTATTATACGTTCGTATTGTCGTCAATTCTTGTATGTTGACGTATTTGACCTCTATGTGTGCGTAAATTGTGTTAGTGGTGAAGATTTTAATATGTGTGAGTTCGTAGCGATACAAAATGATTTTGAGTATGTGTGCAGCAATGTCTATGTAGTGTTTCCTCCCCCCGCACCAAAAGTGACAGACTTTTTTGTTCAAAGAATTAAGCGCGTCACTTGTCCAGGGATAGATAGTCAAAGTTACAACTCTTTTTGAATCGTTATTGTATGTCAAAAACGGTGGCTCTTAGGAAAAAAGTAATCAGATATTTTTATAGACAATTATCTGATCTACAATTTTGATCGGGGCTAATTTTATGATAAACCTTAGGTATCATTTTGTTGAAAATCATTAAACTCCCGTTTTTGTGACCTTTGAACCCGAGTATTTTTTTTTCCATGTATCGGATCGATGAGGACTTTTTACATTTCTTATAATTATGTTTCGAACAATCCTACCAATTTTCAGCTAGGTGCGAATTATTATAACCTCGGATCTTTGACTATCTATCTCTAAGGACCCGCCTCTCATGATCATTCCCCTCTGTCAAGGTAGTGGATTAAAAAATCTAACGCGTTTATAAAAACTGTTTCCGAAGTCGATTTTTCATAAACAGAATCGTTTTCGCTCAGTAAGGTCATCATAAATGCTCCGTGTAAATACCGATATACGTGCAGTTAATGTATGCATAAAATATATAATATCTTATTTAGATAAAGATGGAGTTATTTTCCGTATGTAAGTATTAAAGTTCATTTATTTCTATTTAAATCACATAATACAATTTATTAATAAAGATCGAGGACGTTACCGATTCAATAATCGAGTATAAAATAATCGTTTAGTTCAAGCATGCACTCCCCACGAGACTACCCGCACTCTCCACGAGACTACCCGCACTCCCCACGAGACTAGCAAATTTATTTTTACTAACAATATCAGCCTTCTTCTAATAAACGTAAGATTTAAATTTGTAATATCCTTCAAAATGTCATTTTTTGATTTTCAATTATATATCATCCAATAGGATGTCACCATTTATGATTTCCAACTATAGGTCTTAATGCAGAATTACCTTTTTCATCTTTTTTTGGCAATTATAGGCCTTATACATATTATGACATAATGCATAAACTCGGATTTTAAAAAGTGTAGCGAGACTATGTCCCTCTTTTGTTTTGTCATTTTAATTAATGATGTGATAGTGATTGTTTACGATTTCGAATCGATATCGATATTATTTTCGTCTTCAACCAAATTATAATAATTGCTAAAGATCACTAAAGATGAATATCATGAATTTATGATATCACTATATTTTTAAGAAATTTAATAAAATAACAGATTTGGAAATGAAGTAACTAAGATTATTGATTAGTTTTGATATCCAGTGCTATAAATATTTTATTTGTTACTTTTCAGATCTACAAAAGACCTTCATTTAAAATGAAGTAGGTGGGATTGATGAATAATAGCTTATGCCGTTGCGGATAAATGTGTTGACAAAAGAATTTATAAATTAACATATTTAAATCGTATTTAAAAAATAATTGAAAATAATTTCTAAGATACGGTACGGTTTGAAGGTCTGGGGTTTCTTTTACCGCTTACGTGGAAAACCAGCACATGGCCCGCCTGATGGTAAGTGGTTACCGTAGCCTATTATATGAACGCTTGCAACGCCTGGGGTATTACTCACCCCTTGCCGACCCTGTAAAAATCTTTTCACACCCGGTAGACAACCCAAAACACCGGTACCCCCACTACCAACTCGCGGAGCTCTGGCGATATTGCTCACCTTTAGGAACACAACATAGTACAGTGCTATGTTATTTGGTTACTATTTTCTGCAAAGTGTAGGTATTTCCCCAATTGGGCAGCTCCAATTATAAGTGGAGTTATTCAATTCCACACATTATTTTCTTTTTTCGATATCCGGCTCAAAGAAATAACGAAAGTTCGGAACACGACATACCATCACGTCTTTATTCCCCGAAGGGTTAGACAGATGCGTACTTAGGGGGCGAGCCTATTGCCATTAATCGGGCATCAACCCTAAATTTTATAGAAAAACGCCAATAACACATTGCTCGACCGGGGAATCGAACCCAGGACCTCTGGAGTAGCAGTCGCGCTTCTTATCATATTAACGCGCGACATAATGAACAAAATCGTATTTACTCCTACATAAATCTCGTGGGAAACAAAACACTCTGTCTAGTGTCATTCCTAATATGGCACTAGACAGAGTAGTAGAATATGTCAGCCTGGCAAAGAAAATAATCAAACTAATTGGTATCAAAGTATTTGTAACAAAACGTCCCCAATATCCGCTATATCTATACTAATATTATAAATAGGAAAGATTTGTATGTGTAACAAATAAACTCAAAAACTACTAGGCCGATTTCGCAAAATTCTTTCACCATTTGAATGCTACATTATTCAAAATTATCATAGAATATATATTTCGAAAAAGTTAGCCATTTCTCTGACCCGTGTGTTTATTTTCCAATAACATAGTATGTATTTATCTATACCTAATTAATTTCTTTGTTTCGTATTTAATTAGCATGCAATGAGAGCATTGCATTGAAAATAATTATGACGCAAGATATTAAAAAGGTGTGTATGGATGATTTTAATTTTGCAAATAAATAATTAAATATAAAAATAATTTGTAATCGTTGTTACGTTTTTATCCATTCTTCCTAAAATAATCTATCGAAATAAAATATCGACATAGTATCTTCCTAATATTTTTTAATGTCTTTTACGTTCGTATTGTCGTCAATTCTTATATGTTGACGTATTTGACCTCTATGTATGCGTAAATTGTGTTAGTGGTGAAGATTTTGATATGTGTGAGTTCGTAGCGATACAAAATGATTTTGAGTATGTGTGCAGCAATGTCTATGTAGTGATTCCTCCCCACACACCAAAAGTGACAGACTTTTTTGTTCATAGAATTTAAGCGCGTTACTTGTCCAGGGATAGATAGTCAAAGCCTCGGATGTCTAAATTGACCGGACTAACTCTGAGTATATTATGCGCCTTGCTAATATATATTATAAAAAAAAACCGATGTAGGAGTTTCTTTTTTCAAATATCATATCTTGCTGTGCTTCTTATTGGACTCACCACGTTGCCGGCCGGGGCGCCGTGGAGCCATCCCGTGAAAAATTGTACCGTTACTAAAGGGACAAAATGGACAATTTAAAAATTTTCTTTTTTAGGTTTCTTTACGATTCGATGCGGCATTTATCAAAATTTAAGAAATATATAGTTTATTATCTAAATAGTATATAGCTTTAAAAAAAATTAGACTTGCAAACATGATCCATGACAAAAACTGTCCATTTAGTAACGATCACTTAGGTAATATTTTGTCGGTATATAATCTTATTACAAATTCTTAACAATTTTTAGTTGAAATATATATACTCTTTGAAATTAAACTACTTTTTACGGATTTTATCGCGGTATATTGATATTATTTAGTTCATCAGTATATATATCTAGTATATATAGTATAGTATATATATTTAGTTCATTAGTTCATCAGTATGTATATCAGTATATTATATATATACTCTTTTTGAAATCAATTTCATTTTACCTCATTTGAAATATATTTATAGCTTTAAATCGCGTAAACTATTGCGTATAAAAACTGCCTCATTAGCCAAGTGGTCCTGAGCGCGACTGCTACGCTAGAGGTCCTGGGTTCGATTACCAGGTCGAGCAAAGTGTTATTGGGTTTTTCTATGAAATTCCCAGTAGCAGCTCGGAGTTAGGAATTTGTGCCCGGTTAATGGCAATAGGCTCGCCCCCTATTACATGGGACCTAAACATACCGGCGAACTGTGGGTGTACATTAGTACGCCTCTGCCTAATCCTTCGGGGAATACAGGCGTGATGGTATGTTATGTTATGTTAAATCGCGTATTAAAATATTTTCGTCACGTTTCAGGTCAATGCGTCTAATATTTTTAACTCTGTAGTTAATTTATCGCCTTGAAAATAAATTCAAAACTATTTTAAATGAAAATGAGTATCATATTCTATTATATTTCATCCAAAATATACCATTACTAGTAATAAATTCAACTTTACAGCCGATAACTTGAAATATAAAACTGTGACAGTGACTTAATTGAAACATAAGCGGTGTTCATAACAATTTTAATAATCAAAAATATTAAACTTTTTCTTTTTACATGTATTTTTACTGAAACAAAACATTTTTCTTTTACAATCAAATTAAGTTAAGCTCCATGAAAATGCTCATAGAATAAATTACTTCTGATTTATTACTTTCTGAAGTTTTTGGTAATTTTAATCGAGAATAATAAATGTAGGTGTAGTTTTTTGGTATAATTAAGCAGGAACGTCCACCTAGATGCTTAGATTTTGTCAATATCCACCAATATTCCCATTATTAATGAATTTTGAATAGGTACGCGTAGAAAATCTGAAAAGGAAAAATAATACCTACTTTAGGTGTAGGTACAAATAAATTAAATTCTAAATAATATTTTAAAAAATGAAAATAATTATTAAATTTAAATGCTTAAGATTATTATGGTTAAACCTACAATAATCTAAGCCAATCTGCTTCGTAAATAAACCAAAAGTTAAAAGACGATAGACCACCTACAATGATTATATAATTAAACAGAAATACAACTCCATCATAGTTGTTGTCGGTAAAACTTGCACCACGTAAACTTAGACCCACTTGCACAAACTTCTTAAATGTGTTTAAATTGTATTTAAACGCGAAATTTCTATGAATAATTGTGTTTAAATACAATTTAAACATATTTAAGAAGTTGGTGCAAGTGGGCCTTAGTCTTATGTGTCCATTTCGTCACAAATATTGTTCTACTAATATGTCACGACACTAAACGGACGTGACGAACTCCTACTTACTAATAGTAATTGACGACAACACTCAATATTCTTTGTTCTTTTAGTTGAATAAGTATAATTCGCAAATAAAATAATGATTTAGGAACTTACCGGTATCACGTTAAATAATGGACTTCTTAATCGACTAAGGTTTACTTTACGGCTTTCGTCACCGATCACTGGGTCACAACCGTTCCTATATTATATTGTAGTCTTTGGTCACAACTGACCGATGGGTAAAAAGAAATGGCTGACCTACCATAATAATGGTTTCTTTTTAATTTTTTTATTTGGTTAAACAAACAGTGACAAATTACAATTAAACATTAAGGGCCACTTGCACCAAATTCTATTTAATCATTATTTTATGCATTTAGTTAAATATTTTTAACTCCATAAACATAACACATATAACATCGTCTTGCACCAAGTCTTGTCATAAGTCAATTTAGTTAAATGAATTGAACATGTCGATAAAACAGTTCTCTACGTTCCGTTTTTACATTACATCTACATTACATCATAGTAATGTGAAAAATCTATTAAAAAAATTATGTTATGAATAATAGATATAAAATTAAATCAAATTTAATGATTATTATAATTATAATAATTTTAATTAATGATAAATCGATGATTTTTATTGAAAATAGTCTGCATGTAACGAAACTTACGCCATTATTTTGACTTTTCGTTGCCATGACAACCAATCCAAACAAATTCATATTTATTTGTTGTGTTTTTTATTTGATAAAATGAAAAATAATCTTAAATAGGTGAATAATCTCTCATAGAAATTATTACAAGGCTTCTAGTAGTATTTTATGACAAAATAAACTCCATTCGTCAGATGACAGTTCAATAAACGGCCATTCATATTTAAGTATGATTTATCTATGGTCTTCAGCGTATTTATTTTTGACAGGTCTTTCAACGTATTTAACACTGATATTGTTTTGGTGCAAGACGAATGTTTGACTTAAATCAAAAATCGTGTTTAAATACAATTTAAACGAATTTAAGAAGTTGGTGCAAGTGGCCCTAAATGGTACAATTTTGACACCAGCATCGTTTACCACAGTTAACCACAGAATATGAATGAGAAACAGAGTAAGTACATTGAAAGACTGGAAGTGTTAAATTATGATATTATGTTATTTATTAGATTACCATAATAATAAAATAACTTGTTTTGGAAGTTTTTTACTATTGAAAGTAAATAAAACAGTAGTGACTAAAGTGGAATGTCCACCTAGGCTAATTTGATTATCATATTTCATGAATTTTATTGTAGTTATAACAATAAGATTTCTAAATAAAATTAATTTAGGATTAAAAAAAGACACAATCTATCTATATATATTCCATGTTTCAGGTCAGGTCTTTTCATTTTAGGTAGATATACAGAAAATGTAAGGTAGAAAGGGCAGAAAATCTAGTATCTAGCACGAGTATTTTCTTTAAAAGAAAGTCGTGTTAGTTACACTATTTATAACATATGAACGGCTGAACCGATTTGGCTGAAAATTGGTGGAGAGGTAGCTTAGAACCAGGAGACGGACATAGGATACTTTTTATCCCGTTCCCGTGGGATTTGATGACAGACCGCATTCCACGGGGGCGAAGCCGCGGGCAGAAGCTAGTATTCTATAAAAGCTCCCAAAAAACGCTGATTTATGTCTTAAAAAACCATGAACTTCGGTTCGTTAAAGTTAGCGACAGGAGGTGTGACACGCTAACATTGCCCTTTTTTATTTCTTCTTTTAAATTTTTAATCATTTGAATAAACAACGATTGACTCCAATTAAAATTCTTAAAAAGATAATGAGCTATACTGTACATAACAAAAAACTGCATTCAATAGATAAAGTATCAAGATGGTTTTGTAAATTGTTTGTAAAATTTTGTGACAGTACTTTTTCCTTACGTTAAATTTTTCACGGTTTGGCCCCGCGCCGTACGCCGCCGCGGGGCAGGCAACTGCCATTTACTAAAGACTTTTAAGTATTTTGATACTTGGTTTTGGACCCTGGTATTTTTACATGTAGTCGTACTTGAAAGCCTCGTTATTGAATTTATTATTATTAAGTATATCTCATGCCTAAACGAAATATTGTTGTAATGTCCGTACTCTGTGGTACCAATGAAATGAAGAGAATAGTTATTTTTTAATAGCAAGGCTACTGATGTCTCAATAGCATCTGTAGCCAAAGCCATGACAAAAAAAAACAATAATTCTGCCTAATTCTGTCAATTAGGGATAATTAAGCAAAGGAAAAGTTATATAGCGGATATTATAGTCGTCCTAGAAGGACATACACCGATCTCATTGGTGAGGTTCAACCTCATCAATGAGGTGCGTAGTACTCGCAACCGCCGCCGTGTAGGTTGGTATATGAGAATTTATTTATTTATTTATAGTTAATTAAAACGGTTGATTACAACCAATTACATCAACAGATACAGATAGATGACAATAAAAAAATAAAAATAAATAAAGCTGAAAACAGAATCAAAATATACATATTATGGTTATTTACATTGCATTGCATTGCAAATTAACATGGAACTGTGGACACTCTCGCATACTTTGACTCGCAGAACACCAGACATACTCGCTTAATTTCGCTCCATTCATCTGCAAACACATCACATTCAGGGTTGACAACCAGGAGGGAATTAAGCATCTCTAGGGTCCGACATACTGGGGACTGAGCTCTGGCGACTGTACGACAAGCTGGCTGTGTAAATAATTTGTGTCGGCGGCTCCGCCGATGCCCGAGGTAGTTGCCGGGAACATGCAGCCGACAGAATAGATTATGGAGCTCGGGACAATCGATTAGTTCGCGAAGAGTTTTACAGGCTACCGTAAGCTGAGTAAAACCCCTTCTTACCTCCAACGAATTAAATCCCAACGTCCCCAGAAGATAGTTGGTAGGTACCATGTATGGAAAGTAATTATAACATCTTTTGAATAGGAATCTTAGGAAAGTATTCAAGCAGCAATGTCTGGGTCGCAGTATGGGGGTTCCAGACATAGGCACTGGGGCCCTAGTCTGCTATTTCAATTGACTCAGAATGACCGTCCTATGGCACTAAATGACAGATTTCGTAGAGAAAACTGTCAAAAATCAACCATTATGAAGTCACTGAATCACAATTCTGACACAACTGAATAGTAGACTCGGCACCCTGACCTCAAGTTTGCTCCGTACTAGGGTGATGTATAAAAGCCTAATGACTTGTGGGTTCTTAAAGTCATGGGAATTACGCAAAACGAACCCTAAGCGCCTAAAAGATTCCTTAGCAAGAGCAGAAACAAGGTCTTTATGCTAGTAAAACGAGTACTTGTTTGACCATTTTATGTGTAGTTATAAAGAATAATTGGTCCTAACCCCCGAGCGTAGAACAATTTGTTTGGCCTGTTTTTATCAGAATTCAAAAAAATATATAATATGTTGAATAACTTTATAAAATGACTGATGTAATGAAAACTGGCCAAGTCAAATCTATTCTACTTTAAGATCTCACATTTTTAAATAACAGCAATTGTTACAGGTACCTATTCAATAAAGCAAAGAATAGAGTTTAATACTTGTTCATAGTGTTATTTTGTTCCTATAAATACATATTTGGATTTTGCATAGAACTTGGCACTCATTTAGATCTCCATTCTTTTTGCGGCGAAGCCCACAGCCAAGCATAATTTTTGTATTGAACTTGGCTCTCCTTTTTTACATTTATGTTTTTTTATTGCGTTTCCGCAATGGTTTGGTGGTTGGTTGGTTGGTGGTTTTCGTTTTTATGCTATTGTCTACAACTCTACATTATACCTTAAAATATTATACCTTATTTTCAAAAGAAATCGGAGATTTGAGCTAGCTTCATGAAATTTGGGATTGGAGGAATTGGGGATGGGCTTCTAGATTTCCATATGGATATAATTAAACACACGTAGTTTTATGTGTTTACGTTAAAGAGGTTTTGAGTTATAGAAGGGTCAAAAGTGGCACCAAGTGGTTCGTGTAATATTACACTCGGCGCTGGCTAGCCACTCTAGCCAGTTCCTTTGGTTGCACTTGGCTTGACACGCTGCCGCGCGTCTAGATACCTAATGTATGCAGCTGACGGCCCTGTGGCGGCCGAGCGAGACCGGATGCTTTAACCTTTTATACCTTTAAAATAACTAACAGATAGTGAAGAAACGCATCAAAATCCGTTGCGTGAAGCCGGAAGTACGCCTGAGCTCTTCAGCTCCTGGTGCGTCTTGCGGATTGAAAGAGAAAATAGCAATTCTCTTGCCCCTTCTACCGGCTCTTTTGCAAGCATATGAAGCATATCTTACCAGCAGTAGGCGTAAGTAGGAGGCTACATCTTCCCACGCGCTTTTGCTCCCGACCGAATCCTGTATCGAATTATGGCTAGAAGCAATAGGCCAGCACCCATTGCCGGGACAAGATCACGGAATTGCTCTGTTCAAGCTGGGTATAACATAACTCTAAGAAGACGACATTTCAAGAGAGCACGCGTGATCTGTGCTGGCACAACATCTGGCTGCAAAGCTTTATCATGTAAAGCAATTACTGCATGACCAGAAGCTGGAATACTTATCACAATCAGGGTAAAAAATTAACAACGTTTCAAGTACAAGTACGTCCGACTCCGCAGTTCTTGTGTATGACTCTTCTGCTCGGCTTTGAACTATATTGATTTATTGAGCACTGCATTACATTGATTTATTGACTATGGTATGGTATAGCCGTTATACGCAATTCCACGTTAATAAAAGAGGAATTAACCAAACCAAATAAGCCCAGATTTCCATGAATTCCCTGTGACAAAGGCGTGATATCTGAGCTATTGTGAGAATCCGCGTGAAACGTGTCTCGTTTCAAGTTTTAAATCTTCCACCTTTCTTTGTGTGTATCTTGTGCTTTGCAGGCATTTGGCAGGGGCCTAGTGCAGTTTTCACAAGTTCTATTTTCCATTATAAGTACCTACCTTCATACCTATCTACCTATTTATAAAAAAATAATAAAAATGGAAAGCATCTGAAATTAAAATGGGTTCCGTCTCATGTTGGCTTCGTAGGCAACGAGGAAGCTGACCGGCGGTTGTCCAAAAATATTTCACCGACCTATTTTGAGTTTGTATGTACATAAATACAAGATAATTTGTTACTAACTCTGGGGGGAATATTTTGATGAACGCGGTAAAGAGAAGGGCATATGGTACAAACCATCCAGTGTGCCTTGGTTTGTGAAAGCCAACATGAACAGGTTTTATTAAAAATTGTGTAGCGACATCTATCGCGCTACATAGATAAACTTCGACAGACAAATCCTAAATCGCGCAAGTGAAGTTTGCGACGCAAGCTGCATATATACAACCGCTCGACATCAACCGTCGGGCCGCGGCCCGCCAGGCCAAAACACCCGCGTGGTCGGAGGATCCTCCCTTTGGTTGGAGGGGCACCACACCTCGCTCCTCCACAATAGCATTTAGACTCGTTCGGGACCCTATCCATCCGCGAAGATTGCACATCTTATGAGAAAGACCGAGACTCCCAATTGCGCAAACTGTGGAAAAATTGAGTTTGTACGTTAAGCAGGATGGGATTCTGCGTTATCCGAGTTGGGGCACGAACACTTAAGCTTTTAGTGGTCTCTCATACATATAGACGAAACTAAAAGAAGCATAGGGACCGGCTCATGTCGAGATGTTTATGAATACATCGTCGATATCAAACACCGCCGTTCTAAAAAGTTCCTAAGCAGTACGTACGTAGTAAGGCCCAGCACTACGTCAGATTTGATAAATAAACCACAAGTCCTCGCAAAAGATAACCGATTCCTGCCCAGGATGATTCTATTGGAATTAAAAAACATTCAAATTTCAATTGAATCAAATCAGATCATAATCCCAACCCCAATATTGCAAACACGGAGAATACGGTGAGTGTGTACTGCGTGAACTACCTGCTTGTTGTACCTAAATCGCTAATGTAACAAATATGTAAGGTAACTGTTAGTAATAGTAATAAATAAATAATAACTTTATTTGTCATAAAATAGTAACAAAAATATGACACAGTATACAATTGTACAAAATTTGTTTTTACATGATAAGTGATTAATGACCTCCATGCTAGGATATTCCTGTGTTATGGAGGTCATCCATCCGTCCGTTAAGAATTGGTGTGCTTGTTACATTATTTTATTTTATTAATATTTTAATCTGTTTACATATTTATGTGGTTAATACCTAATATATATGTAATTTTGAGTGAGTATAGTGAGTGAGTGAGTAAGTGTTTGGTGGTGAGTGTATGGATATGTGGGAGTAAGGGTATGCGTGTGTATGTCTGTGGGTATGCCGTGTGTGTGTGTGTGTGTGTGGGGCGGGGGGGCATGTGAATGTGTGTAATGTATGTAGGATGATTTATTAAGGAGTTAAGCATATTGTGATTTTATTAGTTTTTCCGTGTCATCGTAATCTAGAGTAAGAAGGTGTTCCTTGATTTTTGATTTGCATCTATAGGGGTTAAGGTTATGAATTATTAGTTTTGCATCCAACCTATTGTAGATTAGCGTGCTTAGGAAAGGGTAGTGTCGTTGTGCAAATGTCGTGAATATACGTATTTTAGGACAGGCGGGTATTGGTCTTCTTCTTGTAGTGGAAGTATCGGTTCCAAGTTGTGGAGTAGTTTTGTGTTTACGTAGAATTGTGCGTAAAATAAAAAGTTGTCTGACTGTTAGTACCTCGTAGTCCGAGTACAGCTGTGTGGTTGGAAATCGGAAGGGCTTGTTTAAAAGTACTTTTATCACGGCTCTTTGGGCTCGTTCAACATGGATAATAGCGGTTTTGGCAGCACCACCCCAGGCTGTGTTGCAATAGCTCAGGACGGATTCACATAGGGCACAATAGACAGTGTTTAAAATGTGTTTATGAGCAGATATTCTCAATTTTTTAAATATAAATAAAAGTTTCCTAACTCGCGAGGATAGTGACTGTAAGTGAATTTGCCAAGAAAGACAGGAGTCCAGCTGTATTCCCAGATATTTTACTACTGGGGCCCTGGCCACAGTAAGACATGAACAATTGGGATCAGTATTGTTACATTGAACATGCGCTTTAATTTTGAGGGAGTGTTCTGGCGGAAGGGTGGCGGATCTAGAACCAAAGGTAACAAATTTTGTTTTTTCAATATTTAGAGTGAGGCTATTTTTTGCCAACCAGATCATTATTTCACGCAGCGACGATTCTGCACAGATTTTTGCTGTTGTCCAGTCATGGCCGTATGATAAAATTGCAGTATCGTCAGCATACGCTACTATGTGGTATATAGTAGCATTAGCATTACGATAATACCTCCAACTATTTATTTTATCCGTGGCCATGGATGCTGTAAAGGATTTGATAATATCAATACAACGCGATGAAATCGGTAAAAAGTAATTTAATTTCAATGTCTCATAATCGCGTAGGTCAGAAACCAATTTACCGATATGATGTCAAATTTTTCTTCCACATTCTGCGTTTGAAGAGACGTCGGAAATTTATACATTAAAATTTAACATAGGCATAGATAACACCTTTGAATATGTTTAGCAAATACAAGAAGTCGCACAACAACTTGGTTATAATCAATCAAAATAATAGATAAATATGCCTAATATTTTATGAACTGTAAAAATTGTAAAAGCGTTGATAAAATTATGCACGATACCGGATTAACTAAATTTCCCCAGCTCAAGTTTGAAAACCTAGACTGACTGAAAGAGCTGGAAGTGTAGTCGGTACCGGGCTCAGACGAGCCAATCGTCCACAGTCGTCAGTAAGCTCCCGCAAGGGCAGGTCGTTACAGCGTTGTTTCAGAGCGCGCCGGCAACAGGCGCCCGGTAACTTTGTATCATCGCGTGCATACCTATAACTTTTTCTGAAGATGTGATTTTATTTTGTGGGAAAAATTGTTTTGGTGACTCTACCTTTTTATTTGAAAGTTTTCCTATCAGAAGTCGGTAAGTTTAAGAAGTACCAATTAACTACAGCATAATACTATAAAGAGATTTGTATATTATTTAATATTAATTATACCTATCGATATTATTAAAATAAAATTTGAAAGACGCTTATGACTAATCATAGGTGTCACAGATCTTATCAGAGCCTTAGACCTATGTTTTTAATTATTATATTTATTTCTAATATATATATTCTTATTTATAATCAGGAATTATCCATAATCCACATACATATATTGAGACATTTTAGTTTATTAATGTTTTTTGCGGAACTCCACTAAACTCTTTTTTTATTGTACTGGTAAAACCATTAATTTCTCGACAAACTCACTGATTTTATTAATGGTATACATGAAAATCCAAATAATATTTTAAAATAATTTTATAGTATTTTCTAAATAATCAGTGTAATATCCTTTCCCACTCTTGGTGGTCTAGTTAGAGTGGTAAATGTTGTGGCTAATGTAAATGTTCTGCCCTTATAAATAGACTAGACTTAGTTATGTATTACCTACTAATAATTATTTGAAAAAAGAAAACTACCCTTTTGGCTTTATTTAGTTCGGTCTTCGAGAGATCTTTACTGGATGAAAATACCTATCCAATATCTTTGGCTATTTCATATATTCGTAAGGTTCTTAGCTATATGGTCAAAACCATCATCATTGATACTAATTGAAATAATTCAGAAAATTATTGTTGCGATACGATTTGGTTATGGCACTCGCTGGCGGGACGTTGTGTTGGCAATGTTGGCATAGATCTAACATATCCAATATTTACTTAAATCTTGTTATTCACATTGACGAGGTTTTTCCGGCACTCGATTGTACTCGTAGCATGCTCATAAATCTGCCATTGATACTCAAATCGTGTCCTGTTGAATCAGAAGTGCGCAAGGGCAAAAAAAAAGCAGAACAGACCTCTCATTATTTTATCAAATCTTAGAAAAAGGAATAATATGTAATATCTGTAGTAGAAGGAACTGTAACCTGGTGTCAAGTGCACTAAAGTCTCTATCAGCTTAACATTCTGATCTTACTCCTGGATAGGATAAAAAATATATCCTTAATATGATACCATATCAAAAAGAGCTATAAATAACTGCCTATTTACTAAAAAATAAGAAAAAAAAATGCCAACTGAAGCGGACTTAGGCCCACTTGCACCAAATTCTTAAATGTGTTTAAGTCATATTTAAACACAATTTTTCATAGAAATTTCGTGTTTAAATATAATTTAAACACATTTAAGAAGTTGGTGCAAGTGGGCCTTAATGCTTAATCGTAAACACTAGGATAAAGTTAATAAGTACTATATAAAGACATTTGTTGACAAAAAAAAATTTAACACGTTTTTGAATAGTTTTAAAGACAACGAAAGGGTAGGAAAAATAAACAAGTGAAAGGGTACGAAACTTTTTAACAACGTGGCAACGCCGTAAACATCAATATTCAAGGTTCAATAATTTCATCATGCGGAGCTTTTTATTGACCCTTTTGGGGATAGTTCTAAAGTTAACGAGTGAAATATCCCTATTGCTTGTGATATTCATTATTAAAACGGGTGTGAAAATTCTTGTTATTACATTTGTAACAGCCATTTTGTCGAAGGTTGTAGTAGCGTTCTATCGAATTTGCCTCGTCTCTGCCTACCCCAATGGGAGACAGGTTTGAAAATATGTATGTATGTAGTAGCGCTGTAAGTACTGTAATAAAATAAAATAATACGTTCGAAAATATATATTTGTAAATCTATGTAGTTCTATAGTATAGTACTTATAGATTAGTTTGTAAACACAAAAAAAATCTTGTTACCCTAAAATACTTAAACGATCTATACATATTATTATATCTGTAGCAAATCAATATAATATGACATTGTTTAGTCTCTCACGAATCCTGAATGATTGAATAAACATGCGGATAATTTTGTACCATGACCAATCCAGGTTCAAAGAAAAAAATCTTAGCGTTTCTTACCCTTTCGTTCACCGTTTAAGCTAGTAATAATTAATTTAATAATATACAATATCACATTATCATGAAAAGCCAGAGTATGGCCTTAATAGCCTTGGATTCGAGTTATCGGTCAGATTACATAATTATTTTTGCCATCCCATTATTTTTAAGTCCCAAGAGAGCGTGTAATACTTTATAACAACCGCCTGAAATAAATCATCTGGAGAACTGAAGAAATAAGCCAGTGCCTACGTACTTACATGTATCTTAACATAAATAAATAAAAAGAATGTTTATCACATGAGCATATCAGTTTTTAATAAACTGCCTAAGAGTCTAAAGGAACTTCCATTTAAATATTTTTAAATAAAGTTAAGAAAATGGCTAGTGGATAAGTGCTTTTATACCATAGAAGAGTTCATGCAACATAAAACGACTGTATCTGACTATTTGTAAGAAAAAATAATAATATAATGTGATTTAATAGTAATAAATATGCTAAATTATAAATAATAATATAGCTTGACACTTGTTAGTAATAATAATAATATAAATTAATAAATTTTGACAGTAATATAATAATAGCAACATAAATTGTAATTATAATTGCTTAACATCTATATATATAAAAGAAAGTCGTGTTAGTTACTCCATTTATAACTCAAGAACGGCTGAACCGATTTGGCTGAAAATTGGTGGAGAGGTAGCTTAGAACCAGGAAACGGACATAGTATATTTTTATCCCGTTCCCGATACTTTTTATTCCACGGGGGCGAAGCCGCGGGCAGAAGCTAGTTAATTATAAATTTTTGCATGCCTAATACAGACAGAATATAGCTTGAACTATGCACCATTGTTAAACCCGGTACCACCTGTATTCTGTGCAAATAAATGTCTTTCTTTCTTTCTTAATAATATACGTATCTAGTTGAAATATATGACGTCCCTTCATACACGATAGGTTTTCAAGCGCTTTGTTATAACTACGGAAAGGTTTATACGAAGACGTAACGTAGAGGGTAAATTAAAAAAGAAAATAACAGCATTGATCTGATCAATACACCAATTTACCACATTTTCATTAGTACCTATTTAATTAAGGTACCTAAAGCATATGATGTCATATATGTGCAGAGAACACGTATTTAATACCTTCTCAGGTCAGTTACTGCTGGTTATATGTTGAAGAGTTTCGAAGATTGCATCGTATTCAAAGACTTTCGTTGTTGACTTGTTATTGCTATACTGCGAATGAAATAGAATAGACATAACAGCTCCCAACAGCGATCGATTCTCATATATCTTAGAGAAATATTGTTGAACAATAAAAACAACATTATGACACTGATAATAGGATGATTATGGTTTCAGCTCTAATAATACACAGTAATATCACACATTGCAATATGTTTCGGGACCGTACTTATAGTATTTTTTGGCACAAATTGTGGAATGATCTATAGGATCTTGCTTCCTCGAGTATGAAGGACTGGTGGGCATTCTGTTTGGTAGGCTAGAAGTAAATGATGTGAAATCAGAACAGATTTTCAGGTTCGGAAATGAATTAATTATTCTATTCATAGGCATTTAAATAAAGTACGCCCGTAGTAAGTACGTAATATAACGCACGCAAAGTGCTTTACAAATCCAAGAATTGAAATGATGCAGAAAATATAATGAATCATAAGAATCCAGAGAATTTGACATGGGTGCTACTTGCCTTTTGAAAGGAAGACCTAATCATTCACAGAGTTAAAACTAATGCGGACGTTGGAGCCACCTACCCATAAGCCATCAGCATTACCTACTAACAAGATACTGTTAGGGCCACTTGCACCAACTTCTTAAATGTGTTTAAATTGTATTTAAACACAAAATTTGTATGAAAAATTGTGTTTAAATATGATTTAAACATATTTAAGAAGTTGGTGCAAGTGGCCCTTAATCATAATGATCTTATGTCAATTCTAGCTTTGTGCCGAGGTGGTTTTTTCAATCCTGAGTTTCCCTAAATCCTTTTTCTACTTACAAAATTTTAAGTCTGTGGTATCTGTAATTCTGAGATTTTTCTGTGTTTCTGAGATTTAATAATTTTAAGTTAATAAATAAGATCGGCGTTTTATATACTTACACAATAGACCTACTAAGGTCACAATGGTATATTCACGAAATAATATTATATTATAATGACATCGATTATATTTTATGACGTCATAATGATTTGTGTTATTTTACAAAATTGTCTAGTTATCAATATTAATCAGCAGCATGCGTTGTCTGTCATAGTGTTGCAAAAATTAATTTCATTAAGTAACTTAACTTTAGCATTTATTAAATTTACTTCTATCACTTTAATCTCAAATCCCATTGCTATTGACCTAAAAGCTTTTTAGAAAACTTGCTTTAATTAATAACCCAATGCTTTTGAATAGATGACAAATTTATATACTTAGTCACTCTCAATTCTTTCTAATCTTGATAGCGTTAAGCAGAATATAATACTTTTTTCTAAGAAATAAAAACTATTCAGTAAATACGCACTGTTAATGTAGTACTTATGTACTAAATCTTTTATTTGTATTTTATTTTAAAATTGCTAAAAATATTTATTTATTGTTGTCTCATCGGGTCAACTTTACGACTTTACAAGCTTTACGTTTATTACAAGGCATAGTTATGGAATCTTGACGTCCATGACAATTTTTTTTTGAGAAAGCTAGTTTGAGATACTTACTTAAGAAATCATAAAGTAGGTACCGGTTGACAAGCAATTAGTTTAAAAAAAAAGTAATTCTTCCCTATACTTCATCTACCACAGGATGACTTTGAAAACATGCGACTATCGAATAGAAATGGGAGGTAAATAATCTTACTTTTTATCATTGATGGTGCAATCTAAGCTATTATTTACAGGTAGGCATGAATTATCGGTATTTACCAAAAAAAAACTCAAAAAACAATACAATAATTATTTTGATACTTGCTTGAAATTATTTTCAAGCAAGTATCAAAATATTCGCGTGGCGCGCCCGATCCATCCATTACGCAGATAGTTAGGTACTACGTGAAATATTAACGCTATGTACCGACTTACTTACTATCATTATTTTTTTTCCATTCACGAGAAAAGTAGCAGATGAGGCGCGGGAGACGTTGCTAAACTCTCTTCATTTCATTCTCGCGTCTCTACGTCAGAATTACTGTATTTAAGAGTTTAAATTTGTTTCTTAATCCTAAATATACCTACTTACTGCATTCCTTTGTAGGTATTTACCTATTGGAAATAACAGAGCGCTTACACCGAAATAACAATGGTGTTATAACTTGAGACTAGGCTCTAAGCGTTATAAGTTTATACGTCCGAAACAGAACGTTATGTTAAAACCGAAACAGCAATCTTTGCCTGATTGCAAACGTATGAACCGCCTTCGATTTGCACATCTTACGCAGAAAGTTCAAATCTATACTTAATATATAAAGCTGAAGAGTTTGTTTGTTTGTTTGTTTGTTTGTTTGTTTGCTTGAACGCGCTAATCTCAGGAACTACTGGTCCGATTTGAAAAATTCTTTCAGTGTTAGATAGCCCATTTACTGAGGAAGGCTATAGGCTATATATCATCACGCTACGCGGACGACGTCGCGGGCAGAAGCTAGTACTAATATATAAAGCTGAAGAGTTTGTTTGTTTGTTTGCTTGAACGCGCTAATCACAGGAACTACTGGTCCGATTTGAAAAATTCTTTCAGTGTTAGATAGCCCATTTATTGAGGAAGGCTATAGGCTATATATCATCACGCTACGCGGACGAAGTCGCGGGCAGAAGCTAGTATTTAATAAACCAAGTCACAAGCACTGTACCTACACTAACGTGCACAGTTTATTTTACTTTTACTAATTGAGTGAATTGCGTATGACAGTTGTCCAGTCGGGAAATCTCCGTTTGCACAATCAGACAAGTGGGATTTCAACGACTAACTAAAATTTGGATGTTTGTTAAGACGAATACATTGAGAAACAGTGGGTGGGTGTTTCCTTTCAGATATAAGCGTTAGATGCTTTTTATTCTTGGCCTTACGCCAAAAATCCCAGCAATGATTTAATGCTTATTGAACTGTGCTCGTGTCAATATAATTAATATAATTTGATTACAAATATTTTGAGTTATATAAATGCGATTATCCTCCTATCTTAAATTCATTGATGTATGTTTGCTCTTTCAGTCCTGACCTTCGTTTTTTTTTGGCATTTTGTCCCAGCAATTTGTGATTATTTACGGTACGAATAGTGTTCAAGTTTACGCTCCTGTAGTGACTAATAGTAGCAAGAGTAATGGAAACGATGATCCCTAAAACGTAAGGATATGGTAAGTTTAAGTGGTAGTATCCTATTCTGACGTGGTATTGAGTGAAGATTGTAGCTGGAAAAATCCAGGGTGGGGCAAAAACGGTCTGTATGATGATGTTGGTTGAAATGTGAGTTTGTTATCGTTCTATCCCAGTGTCACAAAAAATTAAACAAATACAATCGTTTCAAATAAAAAAAACAATCGAAATAATATAAAAAAAATATTATCCTTGAAATTATTATGTCTGAAATTTAACAGGCTAGTCCAGCAGTGAAATATTCAGGTTTTATAAGATTTTTTTAAGAGACATATTATTATTATTCAAATTAAACTGAGTGAAAGGAATAATGATTCATTTCATATTAAGCTTGTAACTAAGTAATAATTTTAAACTGCGCTTGCCGCGGTTAGTCTGTGGCTGGGTGGCAATTCGTAATACAATATTTGTGGTAGTTAAAAGCCCAAAAAGACTGCCAACTTTTGATTTGCTGTATATCCTTCGAATAGATGTCCTGAAATTGGGATGTGGAGGTCTGATTGTAGTTACTTCGTGTAAAATACTGATATTCAGCCGCATCTGGTTAGAACGAAGCTGACCCAAATAGTTTAGAAAAAGCTAGGAGAATGGTATGTAGATTATTTTTCGACATGTCGATGTCGTCTGTAGTAGGGAACATGTTTAATATCGAGCGGCAAAATGTCGCCTTGTTAGTGCGGCCATTAGTGACATGCAGTGTTTGGACGTGAACTCATTTCTACGGTTCAGTCTTGTATTTACCGTAGCATGGAAAATTTATTGCTCGAAACGAAATAAAAGCAAATGTTCTTGAAACATTTTAATGTTTAGCATGATGATAGTCAACCCATATACTGTCCCTGACGTCTCTCGCTATCGGCAGCGATTTCATCCTCACACCCTTGCATGACTATCATCGCATAGGTACTGTACGGTTCCAGATGATCTTCATCCCACGAACAATCTGGCTGTGGAATGAGCTACCTGCCAAGGTTTTCCCAAAAGACTACAGTATGGGGTTCTTCAAAAAAGGAGTGAAAAGGTTTTTACGGGTCGGAAACGCATGTCAACCTTTGCAGTTGCAGACGTAACTGCTTACTCTCAGGCGGAAAGTAAGCTTGCCACTACAGTTGTAGAAAAAAAATTACTTACTGAGCTACGTTTAGCTCCTGTGTATTCAAAATCATGCCAGTATTTCGTTGAGTTATTTAGGCAATGCAATCATCTGACTGACACGAGTAGGTATGTATCAAGACTCTGATTTAGACTTGTAATTTACTACCAATAAAATAACCAAAGTTTACATAACAAGCAATCACGCCTGTATTTCTCGAAAGGTTAGACAGAGGTCCTCCTGTAATTAAAACTCCAAATTTCGTGTTTCTACTATATTTTAGCTTTCTCAATCAGAATTGCAACACAATAATGATAATGTAGCAAATAAAAATCTTAAATCAATAAATTTTGTCTTTAAACTTAACCGAATGTGTTATTATTATTTTTTTGGAAACTGTAAACTTAGCAAGATATACTTATTAAGTGGGTCATGCTAAGTTTACAGTGTCTAGATTTGATGTAGGTAGCATTGTTTATTTTGAATCTAGAGCATTTCTATTGTTTTATAGACTGGCTGTAAAGATGTTCATATTATTTACGGGCAGCCGTCTTTAAAATTGGATTAGTTGCTCACGACCAGTAATAAATAAGTCATTGTAAACATGCGGCGGCTGTACAGCTTTATAAAATTTTACAATTTTGTTTGTATAAATAAAAATGGTTTTAATGCCGCTGTTAACCGTCGGGATGGATTGCGAAAGCATAAGGCGTAAGCGTTGGTACATCGGGTTTTCGGTTTTATGGCTGTCGTAATGTGGAGAACTGCATAAAATAGAGTGTCTGACATGTAGTAGGTACACACCTAGTTAGTTGGTCCTAATCGATAATGCGACGGAACTTGAGCGACTATTTGTTCCCCTGCTATACAGTAATGACAACGATTCAAATCGCATTATGTGACAGGTAACTGTTATGACGATGTTTGTAGAAAACAATTGCCTGTTACCTACACATAGGAACAGAACATTATGTATTATGAGTAGGGTTGCCAATATTTTTTCAGCTAAATATAGTATAGACTAAGTGCAGATGTGACGTCGTAAATTTTTCCTAAGCAGATGTATTATATATGGGGTGCGATTCCAGGTATATTTTGTTTAATATTGTGATAGTATCTTGTACCGATGGGTTGCCCTTCATCGCTGCGCTTCGCTTAGCCGGTATTGAACCCACGACAAAATCCTTGAAATTTTTCAATAAGTCACGTTTTCTGAAGAATCCGTGAAATTCGATTATACAGTCTGACTGGGGAAAACGAGAGAAATTTATTAAGACGGTCATTCAGTATTCAATTGTCGTTACAATTATGTGTAGGTACATAGAACTTAATATTAGTACTAGTAACATGAAACACTAAACCGTAAGCACTTAGGGATCACTAAATAGAGTCAGACTCCATATAGCAGGCTAGGCTACACTACAGGTTACCCGCAAATTGCTGACGCGACAGTTTCTCACATTAAATTCATACTAGGTACCTTTTTTATATGTATACTAGTTACCTACGTGGAAGAAAAAAAAATGATTTAGAATATTTCCGATTTTAGAATTCTTCTTTGTGGAAATGGTATAAATATTCACCGGAATGTAAAATGATTTTATAAAACCGAATATTTAGCATAATTGAGTGCGATTACTAATTATTTATTTTATTTATTATATGGATGTTATAAAACAAATACTTGACTAAAGCTGTCGAAGTCACTGCCGTTAAACGGGTGTAGTAGTCGGCTTCCCACAGAATCATCGTAGGTTACACGGAATTGTTGTTTCACCCTAAACAGCTAAGTTAAGCTAGTTAGCTAGCTAGACACGACAGTTATCAACACAATTATGGTCATTTAATCAGAATTAACTCTACATAATTACTATCGCGTTCGTGAAACTCGAGCTTAATAACACTTTATCTACTATTTACTTTATCTGAAGTCCACGCAGACGAAGTCGCGGGCTGAAGCTAGTACTTACATAGTATACGTAATATATTATATGAATATGTATAATACCTTTATGTTTTGCTATACTTACATAACTCTCTAACACTAACACGTATTAGGTACATAGAAACATTACACAATGGTGATAGTAGAGAATTTATACCACGCAAATTACATCGCACCCTCAGAATTAAAGTGACATAATCCAAAATTCTTGTTTTTTGGTAATCTGATAAAATATTACCTGCCTCATTAGCCAAGTGGTCCTGAGCGCGACTGCTACGCTAGAGGTCCTGGGTTCGATTCCCAGGTCGAGCAGTGTTATTGGGTTTTTCTATGAAATTCCCAGTAGCAGCTCGGAGTTTGGAATTTGTGCCCGGTTAATGGCAATAGGCTCGCCCCCTATTACATGGGACCTAAACATACCGGCGAACTGTGGGTGTACATTAGTACGCCTCTGCTTAACCCTTCGGGGAATACAGGCGTGATGGTATGTGATAGAATATTATTATAAGAATCAGACTTTTTGTCACAAAGTAGTATTTGGGTTATATTAGTCATTGATATAGGTTTTTGTTGTATTTTTTAATTGTTTTATTGTAGTTTAAGGATTGTTTTAAACTTTTAACGTATGCTGAAGAAAAATATATTTGTCTATATTATTCATTATTCAGAGCTTTATATAGGTATTTAAGTGTGAAAAAAAGGAATCACTTATTTTTCGAAATAAGACATTATCCTTACGTGTCATTTTTTATGGGATAGGGGAGCAAACGAGCAGACGGTTCACCTGATGGTAAGTGATAACCGCCGCCCATGGAACCCGCAACACCAGAGGAGTCACAAGTGTGTTCTGCGAGGCCGTGGTATCACTCCGGTTGAGCCAGCCCATTCGTTCCGAAGCATGGCTCTCCCACGTGAAAAAGCCTAAAAATGTCAGTTTTTTATTGATGAATTGGAAGAATAATTATGGTATTATGAGCTTTTCTATTTATTAAAGTGATTTTGAAAAAAACGACTTACAGTTAATTTTGGGATCGAACCCACATCACGTGTCATAGAAATTGATCGCTCAGCCGCTACGCCAAACGTGTCGTGAATCATGTTAATGACCTTGTGTTTGTCATGGTGACATTGCATAGCCTTTGCGCACAAAAGGCATTTTTTTTCAAACTTCCTTGGAATAACTGTTTTCTTGAAAATTATTGCTTGAATATAGTCGATGCGAACAAATTCATAACTACATTACGTAATCTCTAACTAGATGCAGACAACGTTAATTATTTAATTACCCTAATTGGATGGAAATGTATTAAACAAATACTCGCTTATACTAAAAGAGTATCTTATCGTCTATTAACAAGATGGTTTAAGAGAAACCTTACATTATCCGCGATAAGTATAAGATTATTGTAAATGTGCTAAGTACTACATTGTACGGTTTAAGTAATTATAGTACCTAGTAACAATAATAACTATAAATACTTTAGTATTTACACAGTAAAGAGTTATTCTCTTCTTCGGGTATTTTCTTTTGAACCGCGTAGTTTTCTAGGAGAAACACTATGTATAAAGTAAGAAGGTACAGAAAAAGAATTGATAGCCTATATAATCGTGATATAATCGTGGAATTCGAATTCGATTCGAATTCGCAATGACGTGCAAAGTTTCACTCGCTTAAAAATTATGTAGGTAAACTTAGTGAGTTGTATTCCTGCGAGCTTTTATCGATAGCTTGTGAAGTCTGCCAACCCGCATTAGGCTAGCGTAGTGGACTTACGTCCAACCCCTCTCAATCTGAAAAAAAACCCGTGTCTAGTGTGGGACAGGGAATGAGATAATGATGAGGTGGTGGGGAGGAACACATGGTCTGGAAATAAATGTATATAACTTGTCTGTCGCACAGTCGCACATCTATATTGCAGTGAGTTGGATTTCCTCAGCAGATAAATGTAATAACGTGTGCTTCTTTCAAAACGTTGAAACGTTGTTCTTTCAAAACCCACACATTTGACGCGACGTCTCGTGGTAATTCTGAAAAGTCTGCGGATTTGATTGTTGATCATCGAGACGATATTTTTAGATGGTGTAATATCGAGTGGCGACTGAGAGACTAGCCAGCGCATCAAATCTTTCTGATATGTACAGATAGAATAGCATTATTTATTGGATTTAGAAACCAAGGATATAAATCCTCAGGATATTAAATCTCTGGTTAATAATAATAAAAAAAGATTATTCATTATGAATGGGTTACCTATAAGCAGGTGAACTTGTGAAAGCGGTAGCCTAATGGCTAGGGCGTCGGACTTGCGATCATGTGGTTGCCGGTTCGAACCCCACCCATTGCACTACCGACGTGAACCCACTCGTAACACAAGCATTTTAGCTTAGCACGAGGGGTTAACAAGAATACTAGTAATGTGTGACCCACATTGCTAGTAAGCTTTTTTTTTTTTAAAAAAAAAAGGTAATTTTTATTTTATTTGTAACCGGAAAATTGTGGGCATTGCTGGTTTAATATTTTTTTTAGATTTATAAGTTTTAGAAATAACGAATTTATGGATACGTATTCATAAAAAATAATCACGAAGTTCTTCTCAGTTCCTACATCGTGATGGTCAAACGGCTACCCAGTAGAAGTGTTAAATTTTGCACATTTTTATAAATTTTGTAAAAAAAACTACTTAGTGTAATTGCAATTTTACAAAAAATCTAGATACAATAAATATGAAAACACAATCTTTCGACGGTTTAGAGATCAATTATAAACTAGCGGTACTTAAAAAATTAACATTGAAAATTACCTTGTTGAATGCAAATAAAATATAATAATTATGAATATGCAAAACTTTTGGGTGGCACACTTCGACATTGCATATGCATTTTCGAAGCCCAATAAGTTGTTCCAGTTATTGTTGCTATTTAGAACTCGGCCGAATATTGTCGTATTCACGGGATCGTTTATTTTGGGTGTTAGAGCGACGAGAGCGTTGACTCAGTAAAATTACGATTTAAATATAGGCGGGGGCGAGTTGCCAAATCATTGGGGAAATGTTCGGGACCCAGCATCGTGGCACAAGAATTTCGTATGCGATTGTTTTATTAGTCTAAGGGGCATGAACTCGTGTTAATATTATAAAGATGACAGATTCTTTCCAGACAAATCGTGTCTTGATTTTATTTCAGGTTTTTATATACTCGCTAGCAGTCGTGTAGGGGACACTACAGCAGGTATATTAATATATCTCCGCAACTCTGTGAACTTATTGAAAGAGGTATAATTAGCTAGTTCTTTACTTGTATTTATTAAGTAGATACTTATGTACGCGCCCCAGAAGGACTATTGGTAGGTATTTGCGTAATTATAAGGACCTGGAACAAAAATCTTTATAATTTATCTGTTGGATGTAGTTACACTTCTAACTGATGTTATTTATATTCGTCGAAACAGATATATTTGCATGCACCAAACAGAATTATGAACTATTATTTTCACAACTGTAAGTTCAAAAGCAAAGGATGTTTTCATGATGACAAGGACGTTAGTTTTTCTCTCCTCTCTAGATTCTTATCGGGAATCCCTCCTCTCCAACTTACACCAAACTCACTTATAATAGAATATGTTGTAGGTAACTACAGCTTATTTTTCAAAATGACAAGAAAGTGTCTCCGTTTTCAGAATAGCGGTCATGAATATAGACCGTATCAACAGCGCCTCCATTCGTTAGTTTTCACTTGTAAACTCATGAACACAAACAAAACTCAATTAGTTAGCTAAGCTGAACATGCAAATTGGACAGCTAATTGAGTAATGTAATTTCGGAGTGCTTACAAAAACATTGAGGGTGATATATAATCCAGATTTGAATGTATTGTTTTTATGCTGAATTCACCAGCCTTTGGATCTGCTATGTTTTAATTAAGAGACTACAGTTCGAATACTATTTAACCGAAAGTTAATGGCATAATTAAAATAACAAAATAGGTTCTTTAATTTATTTCTGAATCAAAGAGTCAGTTTTTCTATTGTGATGAGTTCCTTGAGTGGGTTGTTACACGACCGAGGAAAATGGTAAAAACTTAACCTCAGTATAATTAACCATGTGTGTAACACAAAAAACAGCAGTTTAATACAGTGATACAAATCCATTTTTAGACATTTTATTTTTTTGTATGATTTATGGTGTCGTTTTCGTTTATATAAAGCTTTTTCACCCATGATTTATTTGTACAGCTTCATTAAATGATAATAAAGGATTTACCCAAAACTTTTTGGCGTAGGCGTAGGTAGGTGTCTGAATGTTATGCCAGCAATACCTCCGTGCGTACCTATTTATTAAGTTCCCACACTACAAAACTGTAGGGGCCATGTTGTGGTTGTTGCGATAACGCATATTATCATAAAAACAAATCTAATTTAAGCACTATCATATCACTTAGGTAATGTGTGTACAAGGAAGTGGCCAGTTCGTTTCCTGTGTATAAAGTATATCAACTATGTACCTACACTTGTCTAAGGGTTAGATACTACCAGTGTTTAACATCGTTATGTTCATCCTGTAGGTATATTGTTATGGAGCTATCGATTGATGTGTTATAGGGCAGTTCCTTCTTGTGATACCGGACACCCGATAAAGGCTGCGTTCCTTTTAATGAGCGTACAGCCAGTTCCTGTAAGCAGAGTGGATGCTAGTAGCCGGTTATGACGTACATACACGTTTGTATGAGGTTACTTTATATATTAATGTCGAAGATCTGAAGATTTGTCTTCTATTTTTGAATGACCGTGTCTTGTTTTCTTGAACGAGCATGTCGTCATCAGATGAATCAATCGGAGGGCTTACTGGTGGACATAGGTGAAGATCTCGGATCATGCCAATCAGTCAGTCAAATGTCAGAGTCGGTGAAATGAAACTCATACTTAGGCCTCGGCAATTATATACGGGTATCCCAATTATTTTTGTTATCAGTACAACGCAGCGCTAAAAGAGCTACTTCCAAAATTTGTAAACCCATCCAATGGAACCTGACTCGAAAAGGTAACCCAAAAGGATATAGAAAATTGCGAAAGTTTAGAATTGATATCCCGGCCCCAGCATCGGTGAAGACATAAATTAACAAACTTTGGCACAGCACAGGTGAATTATAAATATTTAGCTTACAGCCAAAGTTTCCAAGCTATGTCCGTATTGTAGCTTAAATTATCTACGTGGGAGTTGACTTTCATTATAATTGTAAAAACTTTGATGCTAATGATATTAAAACTTGAATTCATGTTGCTCATCCGTCATAGATCAAAATATTGCATCTTTCAAGAAGTTTGGGATGTATCAACAGTTCTTTGATGTTCATACTTCAAACATACGCTTCACAAAGTTGTAGAACTTGCTTGTTTTGTAATCAACTGAATGAGAAATACATTCCCGTATGCTAATTTTAGATATCAGTTTATAGTGTACTTACAGTAGACACGCTTCAGAGAAAGAAAATAGAAATGACCTAGTGTATTGCGTGCATGAAGTTTGTACTTCGGTATATATTTCTATTATTATAATTCTATTTCTTTAATATAATTTAAACATACTTCAACTGCTCTATAAGGTGTACGAATTTGTCAATGATTTATAGTTTATAAGAGGTAAGACTAAAACACTAAAGTTAAACTATCGCCATAAATAAATTAACTATGAATCAATACAATGAGCAGGCAATTGAGATTTTAAACAGCATGTTAATATAAATAAATTATTGCATGCATCTCTGTTGATAATCTCCAGAGGGTTGAAATATATTTATCGTATGTAAATCCGAATATAATAAGCATATATCGTAAGTTACACATGCTTTTTAGCATAGCACGATAGCAGTATATTTGATGTTACTGAATATTTCAGGCCAAGCAACGCTGTTATTTGTTATGACGTAGTTAACAAAGTGTGGCCGCCCACTACTACAGAACACCAGCGCAAGCACCCACCAGTTAGCTCGCTCCTGCATATTCAGTGGATGCAAAGCGGTAAATTCGCTGAATTGAAAAAGTCGAGACCGAGAAGTGGATTTAGAAAATGGATATTCCTTTCACTTAATATTATACAAAAGATGGGCGAGAGTGACGCTGAGTCAGCTTTGGGATTTTTGTTACTTTTATAAATTTTGTTTGTACTTATACATTTTTGTGTTAAGTGTGTATAGGGGCATTGTAAGAAATGCTTGTACCTTGTCGACATGAGATAGGGAGCTGCAGCAATATCTTTAAATATAAATGTTTGGGGTCATACTGGTTATTGTAAACACTGTTTGGGTAATGATATCAATGTGGGTTTGTTGTTTGTATTGCGGATTTTTTTAATCCGTGCAAATGTACCTACATTTTGATGGGGTATTACCCATATTCTTTAATATTTTGGTTTTGTTGCACCCAGGAGAGTACTTATTAGTAAATGACACAAATTTCCTAAGTGCAACTGCGTCATAGCAGTGCCGACAATGTACCTGCAAGTAATGCTAACAATGTTGCTCTACGAACTTCACACGTAACATACACATACGAAAAGTAGAAGTAGGTACCTATAACGGCTTTTACTCCTGCCACAGATACTCTTCTTCAAATTCCGGTTAAAATAGTAAAATACTTTATTAATCAGTGATAATAAAATATTAAGGTGTTGGGTAATTAAAATGAAGTAACTCACTAATCAATGGCTAGATGTTCTATAGTTTTAATCCTTAACGAAATATAAAGACAATCAATCAATACCGTGTGTATTGTTTTATAAACTAAACTTTCTTATTAAATCACCATGAACAAGCTAATTTCGCAAACAATTTGATGGTGATAATGCAAATTTTTGGTCTGTTTTTGTGAAGGCTGAATTATCATCAATATAAATTAAGGGCAGGTGTTCCGCCTCGATTTACAAAACAAAGCTTCGAAAGAGAATATTTCAAAGCTTTTTTAAATAACTTAGAGGAAAATGTAAAGTACCTAAATCTGAGGCCAAGCTCAGTAGGATTTCACACGGTGAGTAAAGCCGCTGTTTACCTGCATGATAAATGCTTTAGGGATGTAGCTGAAACCGAATTCCCTCAGGCTCACCAAATATTGCTTACCTAATGTATTCTGTGTATAATTACGCTGATACTTCGACCCCCATAATCCTTAGATGCTTTATGTATGTGAGGTAGAATAATAAATGAGGCTCATCAATAAAATGTATTCAATCAGAATTAAACTTTGGCCTATCTACCCATTTTAGTTTCATTTGGATTTCAATTTAATTATGTAAACCGTGTCTTTTGTTAAGTTCAGAAAGTCGGTGCTGTTGTTTTATTTCATTCCTTTATCCTAACAGAGTAATGAATATGTAAATTGGGGTCCCTAGTGGAATAGCGGCTATTTTCTCGATAGGAATGATAAAATATTCTGTGTAATTTGATTTACAGGAGTGCTGTATTAATTAGCGTACCTAATATGATTTAAACTGATTTCACAAAGCAGGTGCTGATTTGATTAACTAGTGCTTTTAGCTCTTTAACTTAGCCTGAGAAGGGCTGGGTATTTCATTTATTTATGGTAAAAGTTACTTAGGAGTACCTAACATTAACTTTAAATTTAAATTTTCATTGTAAATTATTAATTAATTAGTTGTACGTAATTGTAATTTATTACTTTAGGAACTGAACTGAATCGTTCTTGTGTGAATGATGTGCACGCCTGTAAGTGACCTACTCACATAGGATCCTATAGTACCTACTATTTTCCATTATATAGTGTTTTTTTGACAAAAAAGGCTGTGCTTTCTTTGAATACAGTTAAGATAAATAATAAATAAATAAATATTCTGGGACATTTTTACACAGCAACATCTAGTCCCAAACTAAGCAGAGCTTGTACTATGGGTACTAGACATTGGATATAATACTTATATATATATATATATATTTTTAATACATACTTATAATACATAAGAAACACCCAGACGAACACAAACACTTATATTCATCATACATTTTTGTGTCCTGTGGGAATCGAACCCACGACCTCATGGTCAGCAGTCCAGTACTCGAACCACTAAACCACGGAGGTCGTCGAAGATGTATCCACATAAAATAGTTTACTAATATGGTATAAATAACTAACATATTCATTGAATTAATTCTTAGTTGCGAGATTTTCCCTAGATCGTTCGTCGTTCCTAGATTTCATATCCCTAGATCAGCATGTAAATTATTTAATTACCTATACTGTAAGTGCCTGTGGCCTACGTCTAGCTAGATAACTCCCTTCCAACCGCATTACTTATTTATTTAAATAATTTTGTCTTCATATTCCGTTTAGTTTTTAAAATATATCATAAATTAGTAGCATAGTCTATATATTAGTAGTATCTTCTTCTTCTTCTTCTCTACTATTATAAAACCGTAAAAAAGCTGTGTCGGGTCGGCAGCTAGCTACATCGAGAAAAAACGATCGGGTTAGGTTATATAAACATCTCCGAACCCAAAAATGTGATTTGTCTGTTTAATACGGGTTTTCGTAAAAACTACTGAATAGATTTTAATTTTGTTATCACTTTTAGAAAGTATATGCGCGATCTTAAAAACTATGGTGTACTTCCTCTCTCAATTAATTGAATGGATCCTCAGACACAGCTTGACGTCTCTGGTGTAATACAGACCCATACGAAGAAATCATCAGTGTTGGTTTTTAATTAAAATATTTTTTGGGATTCATTTTTAATCTTAATATAACTTCATGTGAGCGAGGCCGCGGGCAAAAGCTGGTAGTTTATATAATTACGAAACAGGTTAACATTGTTCATTTGTTGTTTTATTTAAACATTTGGACTCGATCCAATGTAGGTAATTGAAGTCGTAATCGTTTCAAATAAATTGGCGTTTAATTCATATTGATTGGAACTTTTTTAAACCAAATAACACATTGTAATCTTTGTTTGTATTTTAGAGAAATACATAACTCATAATTTTGTCGCTTACTTTAATTTATAATTACTATTAAAAAAACAACTTATACTAGGACTTCATTCGCAAAATTTTGTGTATTATAACTGCGTTTATAAATAGAACTTCATGTGCACTATATATGATACTAGATGTAACCCACGGTATCACCGGCCCCCATTCCTAAATGTTGTAGCTTGAATCAACGTGATGTTAAATAGCCTGTATCATTTCTCATGAACTACTCCATCCACTGGTAAAAAACGTATGAAAAACCGATCCGATCTTTGATTTTATTGCATTCAGACAAACAGACAGACGCGGAGGAGACTTTGTTTTTATGTAGTGAAATGGTAGATTGAAAAAAGATTTTTGTCCCGTGCGAGGACTTTGTTATAGTATCTGTGGTTTCAGACTGGTGGAGTGATCGATCTTCGTAACGTAAACTGACAGAAACAGAAGATAGAAGCAATCATTGTCTTTATCTCTTTCAGTTTATCCAGTAGGTATCTTACTGCGAGTAAAATACTTCGTTATTCCGATTGCTTCCTGCTATGTAATACTGCTTCCCCATCAGTAGAAGTACAGTTTTCTAACAAAATTAAGAATATGTAAACTGAGGAATTCACCGAAATTATTTATAGCAAGTACGGTTAAAGTTATTATATAAAAAAGTAATTAATAAGTACATTAATTATTCTAAGCGAAATTATGCTTTGTTATAAATTTCTTAATTGGCTGGAACCGACATATTTAAGACGTGATTAATTGTTATTTCGGCTGTGTTCTGTTCGCGCTCTTGCCTTAATAGGGCTTCGGACGCCTGAATACTTATGACAACATTGATCTTAGTTTATCACCGCTTTCATTTAGGATTCATTGTCAATTTGTTATTTTCAAACTAAAATAGTCATTTTCTTTAAGTGCTTCTGAATTTTGATTAAAAGCATCTAAGTCGGACTGAAAAAGACTAAGACTAAGGCCCACTTGCACCAACTTCTTAAATGTGTTTAAATTATATTTAAACACGAAATTTCTATGAAAAATTGTGTTTAAATACAATTTAAACATATATAAGAAGTTGGTGCAAGTGGCCCTAAATTAAGGATCTATTTATTTAAAAACCAGCTTTCGCCCGCGACTTCGTCCGCGTGGAATAGTTACTTAGTCTTAGCGGGATGATAGCCTATAGCCTTCCTCAATAAATGGAATATCTAACGCCGAAAGATTTTTTTCTAATTGAACCAATAGTTCCTGAGATTATCGCGTTCAAGTTCAAGCAAACTTGGCAGGTGGCACTTGACAGGTGGTAAGAAGATGATGATCCCGTTCAGCGGCTTGTAGTATGTTTTGATTGAAGCTCACTTCAAGATATAGCCAATATTGTTAGTTGTTAATTGAGTATTGAGTATCCGAGCGGAACTTTAGTAAAATATGTCACGGGAACAGGAATAATAAAAGAACGCTAAATGAGGATATGTCCTTTAGAGCGTTTGTTGGGTCCGAGCGGACCCAAGCTCGGTCCACACGGATACAAAACAAACGCTCTAAAGGCTGATGAATAAAGTATTTATTTGGATAAGGATTAATATCATGTTTATAAAAACACCTACGCAAATAATGCATTTGGAATTTTAGAACAAAGTTAGCATAAAAAAGGTTATAGTGAGCCAACCTTAAAAGATAGACATATGCTGTCGCGGACTTTTTTTTAGAACTTTTAAAGAGGAACAATTCTGTCATATATGATTTTTGCGAAACTTTAACCGTTTACGCAGCGCACGCATCGGAAGCTCTCAAAAGGAAAAATCCCGATTTTGAAACATTCTTCATTGATGCTCTGCTCCTATTGGTCCTAGCGTGATGATATATAGCCTATAGCCTTCCTCGATAAATGAGCTATCTAACACTGAAAGAATTTTTCAAATCGAACCAGTAGTTCCTGAGATTAGCGCGTTCAAGCAAACAAACAAACAAACAAACTCTTCAGCTTTATATATTAGTATAGATTTAGGTAATGTTTTATTATGAAAAAATTAGCTTTTGCCCGCGACTATAATATACGCATGGAATTTAGAGTAAGAATTTTAATCAAGACAATGTAGCCTATATTTTAAGTCGGACCTTTAGCAATACACCGCCACCGGTGAAAACTGCATTCAATTCCATACAGTAGTTTTTGCGTACAGACAGATCGACAGACAGACAACAATTCTGAAAATTCTAATAAATACCCAATAAATATTACAATTTTATAATTATATGTAGACATAAAATATTTTTTCTCAGTGGTCCTTAAAGTTCTACTTTATTCACAAACGGCTTTATCATTAAAATACTTAAATGGAAAAATACATAAATAAAACCTATCTCGAACGCGAGTTTATTCTACAAAAATTGATAATACACTTATCCAATTAATTTTACTGTTTTCTGATTACAAATTCTGTTTTCAGATTCCAATTAGGTATTTATTACATCACAGTTTAAACGTAATAAATAACTGTATTTGAATTTAGTTTTCAGATAACTGGCTTGAAACAACGTAACTTGCGTTGTATTTCACCGAAGAAGTGAGGATACCGGTGCCCCACACCCTTTTAAAAGGCGGGCAACGCAATTGTGACTCCTCTGGTGTTGAAGGTATCCATGGGCGGCGGTAATCGCTTACTATCAGGTGATCCCGTCTACACTATCGTTTTATGATTGTAATAAAGTTCATTTAAAAAATTGTTGGACACAGAATTATCATTCGTTTATTTTATGAAGTCAAGTTCATTTTGATTGCTTAGTGTTTATTTCAAGATAAACAGACTCTCGTTAAGTGAAGCAAGCTGATACCAAAAAGATCATAAAATAGTTCATCCTGATAAATATAGAATCATGATGAAATTGTGTAGAAGTACGGATGCTACTTATAATATTTTAAGCCGGCGGGTCGGCACATTGACACGCAGACAGATGACGTGCCTGAATAATTATATTATTTTTGTCTGGCTTAATTGCGATTTGGGACAGTTAGAAATATACTGAGCTATATAATATTTAATGATAAAATCATACCAAGGCAAAAATTGCATGAAGAAATTTAGAAAAACTATTCACCTTATTTTACGAAAACTTCACAGAGGGAAGGATTTTGAGAAAACTGGTCAAAAGACTTAAATTTAAATACAAAAAATATAGAATAGATCATTACACAAATGAGATGCAACAGGAACCCAATAAAAACTAACATTATACCCAAATATCAAAGTAACTGTTCGTCTGTTTGTTACGCTTAAACCGCTGAACAAGTAGATAGAAATAGATTGTACCTTACTCATAGAACTACATTAGCGACATTTTGTCTGAGATGGAAATGAAAACGCAGACAGCTAATACTTACTTTTTCGTGATTATTTTACCGCTATATTAGTATGTAAAAAAATAAAAAAAAAAGAACTGCAAAGCTGCAGGCCAATATGACGTATCTGATTAACATATAGTGCATTATCATCTTCGTAATAATTTCATTCGCTGCTGAATATCAATGAAGTATAGTTACCATTGCAATGTAATAACAATATCACACGATTTGAATTTAGATTGGACACTACCCAGAAACTTGGCCACTGCGAATAACTTTGGGTACATTGTATTTGTCTTAGAGAGGTTTTTATCAGACAAGTTAAAGAAAACAAAATATTTTAGAGAATTATGATAAGAAATTATATTAATATTATAAGTTTACGGAAAACCTACTTCACTCAGACTAATCACATATACATACACACACACACACACGCGCACACACACACACACACACACACACACACACACTCACACACACACACACACACACACACAGACACAGGCACTCTTATCTGGCATGTTTTTTTTTTTATTAGTTGTTTGATTGTTTTAGTTAACTATTTTGTATTTTAACTCCTTTGTATTGTATTGTATCTCCTTAATCAGTAAAAAAGAAATCTTATAATTTTTCTAACGCTCTTACTCATACCGTGGGGTGAGGACCTGGTGATCTGTAATACAGGTATTTTCTATGCCTAACTCAGACACCAGCTCCTCACAATTTGTTAACATTTAAATAAATAAGATAACAATGTAAACTTTTTATTGTGAGGAGAAAATAAACGATTTATTATTATTATTATTAAAAAAATATATTATCTTTTCGATGGTGATAAAAGATATTTTTTGTAATCTGTCCCTTATTCCTGGATTTTTATTACCCCCTTGGTTGGTTGTAACACCGAAAACGACTTTCAGTAACTGCTTACCCATAAGATTTCTAAAGGGACCCCTTAAAACAGACTTGTTTATTGTTTGCAATATCTTTGAGATTAAAAACAGAATGGATATGTGAAATAACACCGATCTAAAGGGGTTTGAATCATTTATTGCAGTGGTTTTCGAAGTGTTTTTAGTATTAGAATATGGATAAATACTAGAAATGTTAATTGTATCTGCCTCGTTTAATAGGGCGAACTGAGGGTGTACAGTAACTACGACTCTGCCTAACATTTTTGAGAATACAGGCGTGATGTATAATTTAGACGATGAAGGGTTAAATAAGTGCCGTATTTTTTTGTATTTTTCGCATTTTCGTTCTGTATTAAAATCATTAAACAGTTACTAGACGGACGGTGGCTGGTGAAAGAGCATCCAGTCACTGATAATAAGCGAACTCCTTAATAGTTATTGGATAGTTTCCAAATACCGTTACCTAATTAAACAAATTGATTGTTAATAAAAAAACGTTTAACGGTAAACCTACAAAGGAAACATAAATTTGAATGATGTTAGGATTCCCTGAATTTAGTGAGCAGTGGACTGCCTATGTCGTTACTCCTCGATATAATTTACTTTTCGAATGTATTCGTCTTTGTGCACAGTTTCATATAATGTTATTTAACTATTTTAAATAATGTTAATGAGATATGTAGCCAAACGAGAAGACGTATCGCCGATCGCGATTACTGGGCCCATGGACACCTGCAGCAACAGAGGATTTGCAAGAGCGTTGCCTTACTTTTGAAAGGGTTTGGGCCTCCGGTATCCTCACTCACTCGACGAGACATAACGTAAGCATTGTTTCACGACAGTTATCTTGTGTCTATCCATCTATGTATCTATTTATCGATCATATGTACGTGATTCTTATACTAATCAATTCGTACCCTATGGACTAGCTCGCATAAAGACGAGCACTCAAATAAGAGAATTAGTAGGTACGTGAAAGCACGTATATAAGCCCTCTTGTCTCTCTGTCATGTTCACGTGTCTGACCCGAACTAAGACAATAGAAGGGTTATCAATTATAGCAATCTAGTTATAAAAGCTACGCTTCTGAGTATGGGTAGGTACGTGTCTGATTCAACCGTTGTTTAACCCTCGGGTCCGATAATATTTGAACTGTTATTTATAACACAGTATTATAATACAATAGCGTGTAACGTTTATGTAAATATTGAAGGTAACCATATCGATCTATTTGTCTCAATAACGTAGAAATTTCTTTAAATCCTTCGTATCGAATGTCACCTTATTGAAAAAGAAATTAGTTTGGTGGGCCTTATATCATCCAAGATTTCACATTAGTCACAACTGAAATGTATAAATCATTATAATGCTGTGATATGATTCAAATGAAAATGTATCGTTTGCGTGCAACCGGTAGCACTAACTCGGATGTGTTTCACACAAACCAATTCATGCCAACAAAAACAGTATTCCCGTAGCTCCAAAAGGGATACTTTGTTTGAACGCTGAAGGTAACATACATACATACATCCTCTAATTTGTGTGGATTGCGTGTACAAAACGAAAACAATGCATTACCAGTACGTTTTATTAGTTAAACGAAAGAAGAACGATCGACACGGAGAAAGAATAAAATATAAAATAGAGCTTAAAAATCTTCAAGATTTTCTTTCTACATAACAGAGGGTCACTGAGGTTATAATTTAGATGAATATCTTTTTATTGTTGTAGATAAATATCGACTCGTTTCATATCGCGCCATGTTCTATACTCCAACGGGACGTACTAAAGATAAATGATGATTGTGATAAAATGTTTCATAAAAGCTTCGGTGTAGCGTAACACACACCCACCTCCTTGTGTACTTAGGCAACATTCAGTACACAGAAGTTGCAGAAAAACTCGACGGTATGTGTGTGATATAAATAATGTTTTGTACCATAGATGTGTTGGGATTCTCGACTGGCTCCAAAAAGGGCGTAGTATTCTATTATATTCTCGTCGGTCGTTAAGTACATCATAAATATGCTACAAAAATACAATAAAAATCTTAAGTAGTAGGTATGAAAACACATTTTAACACGCATAATACCATATCAACTTTGACCGACGACAAGCCACTAATCGTTTTAAGTCAACTCTAAAAACAGTTATGTTAATATTTTATGTACAGCGAAGATTATGTGTCAAAGGAAAAAGTTAACGATGCCTAATGCCTTTCAAGGTTCAAGAATCGATTACCTGATTAAGAATAAAAAGTATTAGATAAAATATGCCTGTATGTGGATATGTCTTCGGTAATTCTTGTTCATATATCTTACAGATAACCATTCGCTCGCTCTAAGGGCGGGGTTGATTTATATTTTGCCACCGTCTGATAATACTTTAGATTTTTTACTTTGCAAAGCTCAGTGATTTATAAATCTCAGGTACGTTTACGATTTATTTTCATTCAACGGATATATTACTAAGTAACACTGGCAATGATATATGAATCATTACACTGTTCTTGAATGGGATTATTTTAGTAACACTAATATTAGTACTAGTAAAACATTACATGCTCCGTACCTTTGTTTGAAAACTAACAGGTACTTGTGTAACCGACTGAGACTGCTTTCATATAGTGATTGATTGCGGATACACCTGTCGGTTACACGAACTTTACAAGGGTGTCTATGATGTTTACGACGCTTTAACATTAGTCAGTATACATAATATATACATGGGACCGTACCGTTTTGAGAACGAGATAGCGCTATTTGATGTGAACGCGGCATCCCCCTCTTTTTATTCGTACGGCCTCTGTTTGAACTTCAGTGTCAATAACTTAGTTTGGTGTGTATGAATAAGATAGCATAGCAGCAGCAAAATAACTGTACATTCTTGGGTGTAAGAAGAACATGGATCGTTTATGATTTTTCTGTACCTAATTACAATATATTTCTACAATTCTTAGTATCAAGCATCACGGCGATAATATTTATTAATATAGGGAGCCAATATACTTAATTGATGAAGTAATGAAACGGAAAATGTAGCATACAGTAATAATTTCTTACAGAATCGGGAAGTGTGACAATAAATGATTGTTGCGCAATTTGCCAGTAACATAATATAACAGGCGTGATGGTAATCACGCCTGTATTCTCTGATGGGTTAGGCAGAGGCGTACCAATATAACGCACAGTTCGCCGGTATCTTTGGGTAGGTGTCATGATTACATGATAGTTGATTAACTGGCAACAAATTCCAAATTCCGAGCTGCTACTGAGCATTTCATAGAAAAACTCAATAACACTTAGCTCACCCTGGGAATCGAACCCAGGACTAACACCTCAAGCGTAGCAGTCGCGCAGGATCAAGGGTAATGAGGCAATTTTGGACAGCATTTTATCCGCTTGTAATGTCCGGCCTAATTATTACGTGGAAAGTAATCTTTCTGGATTAGTGTGTGATAAATTATTGTTTTATGAGCGTCATATAAAATTGTATTCACGTTCAAATACGTATAAGGTACATTTTTGTTTCCTTCAGACTATTGCAGTCCATACTGAAATGACCTTTTCCTGAGCTTAGTTACCACACTCAAGTTGTCCCTTTTCAGTTGGAAGCCTGTTTGTTATAGCTTTGTTTAATGTTTGGCTGTCGTAATTAATCTTGGTTAGCAAGGTTTGTCGTCAGGTTTGTTTTAAAACATTTCAGAACGTTAACGTTTGTTCGTTCAAACGTTTGTTACAGAAACATTCATCGTACCTAAATATGCTTCGGTATCAGAGATTTAAATCTGGTAGCCTTCTTGGATATTATTCTTTTTGATATGATCTGCGAACATCAACTTATACTCTGAACGGTGTTTAGTTCGCAGGACTTGGGGGCTGTATTACGTCGTGTTGTCATTTTTAGGTTGTGAGAATGGGATAGTGCTATTTAATCTGTAGAGCGACATCCCTCACTTTCATTTGGAAAATGATGGCATTAACACGTCATGATAAGGCCTCTGTTCTTGCGAATTTACGCGATAGGTATTATAATAGCAGTATTTTTTCCATGATACTAATTTTGACTGAACTGCCTCATTAGCCTAGTGGTCTGCTGCTACTACTGCTACGCTAGAGGTCCTGGGATCGGTTCCCAGGACTAGCAAAGTGTTATTGAGTTTTTCTATGAAATTCCCAGTAGAAGCTAGGAGTTTGAAATGTGTGCCCGGTTAATGGCTCGCCCCCTATTACATGGAACCTAAATACACTGGCGAACTATAGGTGTCCTTAAGTACGACTCTGCCTAACCCTTCGGAGAATACAGGCGTGATGGTATGTTAAGTTATGTTCACTATATTTGTCTTGTTATCGAAGACCACTCTAAGTCTACTTACTCAAGTAGGTTTGTACTTGAAGCTGAACGTTCTATTGAATTGATTTTATTTTCACCGCGACGATGATATGAATAAAAAAGTATTGTCGTTATTGCAGTCGTAATTTTTATTTTTGTAACAGTATTAATTGAAATACGATTTGGAGCCATGCCATGTAGTGTTGAGTTACGTCGGAAGCATTACGTCTAAAGATCTTCATGAATGGAATCCATTAAATCGGATCCCAATGAAGCTAAGTGAAGCGAATTAAATATGATATTTTAGTTAAAGAAAAGTTTAGGTTCGGACGGACGCTGAATTCCCCATAAAAACGTAATACCAAAATAAATCTTAGTAATTCAAACACAATTTAATCAAATTGTGTTAGCACTTATTTCTGACACTTACGCGAATATTAGACATTGAAATCAAACTACTTTTTACGCGTGTGCGTCGGATCACCAATAATTAACTAAAATGTAAGGTAGCTGTTAGTAATTTTAACATCAAGACGTCCAACACCTAAGTCTGCCCGTGACCATGGATACTGTAAAGGATCCGAAACTTCGGGAACTAAATAATATCAATATACCGCGATAAAATCCGTAAAAAGTAGTTTCATTTCAAATTGTGTTAGTATTCAGATTCTGATACCGTTAGTTTAGGTTCCTTCCCAATCATTTACTCTTCTATTACTTCACTGAAAATAAACGACCAGAAAGTCGAAACTTCGTAGATAGGTACTTCAACTACAATTATTTCCCGTGAATTATTTAGGAAGAAATGGTTGAATAGGAACCATTAATCTAGGATAATGGTATCCGAATCCGAATAGCAACAAAATATTGATTAAATTCTCTTTGAATTACTATTTATTTTGGTATAACGTTTGTACGGTGTATTCGGTCTGCCGTACCCATAAGCTCTAGTACCATTTACACAAAGAAATATCTGCGCTAGATAGTAACCATTTACTTTACAAAGTACCTCATTCTTCAACATTTGTATCTGACCTTAACCCAGCTCTAAGTGTCAGGGCTTTTATATATAAGGACATACTGGCGATGCGGGTTATGACGATAGTTTCCTTGACGTCACCCAAATTCTCTACTTTACTTCAGACAGGCGCCTTACTGGGATGCCAAGATATTTTGCGACTACACCCGAATCCCAGATACTACCTACAGTTACTCGTAGTTTATTCGACTTTGTGGACAGTTACTGGTGCATTACTGTGACATGTCAACATAAAGGTCGCCTACGATAGTTTTGTGCCATTTACTTCGCTTCCACCTGCGTAATTACACAGCGAGATTTTGATAAACAGGAGAGAGGACCTGCTTCATATAAAAAAGCATCACGTTACGCCTATATTTCCCGAAGGGTTAGGCTTTAGGTTCACCGGTATGTTTAGATCCCGTGTAATTGTAAGCGAGCCCATTGCGATTAACCAGGCAGAAATACAAATTCTGAACTGCTACTGACAATTTCATGGAAGAACCCAATAATACTTTGCTCGGCTGGGAATCGAACTCAGGACATCTACGGTAGCCGGCGCGGACCACTACACTAATGAAGCAGTCAGAAGAAAACCTACTTGCCAATGAGTTATATTTACATCGGACATAAACAGTCGTGTATTGTAAAGAGTTGGGTTGCATTGCTGTGCTTATTGAAAAAAGATTTAATAACATTTACCTATAATGAATTGATATCTGATTCAGATGTCAATGTCAATTGAGTACAAATAGATAGCTAAATAGTTAGTACCTACCTACGCTAAGAGAAACCCAATCATTTACATGCTACTGCTCTCCGATCCCTGTAACCTCATTACTGTGTAATACCGGTATCGAAAGGTATTCATTATAATAACATGCTCACTGAGTTATGATGAACAATGTGCGGTTGTTTTTTAGCCACGAACCCGTCTTGGAGCAGGTATATTTGTATGGCTACTGCTAACTTTCATGTTACGATGACAAGTTTAGCGCGGTTGTTGAGTGATTGGCTTCTGCGCTGCGTGTCACGGGATCGATCTAATATTTGTATGACCTACAGATAGTTGTTCCAGGTCTAGACGTTTGTCTATTTGATAATTTGCACAAACGCATGATACAGGCAACGTATTTATTTAAATAAATGGGATGTAATTGGCCACCTATGTATTTTGTACTTGTCTTCAACAAGCAATTTTAGATATCAACGTTTAAAAATGTTATGTAAGTCTGTCCCATGTAAGTACAGCCGTTAACGTTATTTACAGTCCATTTCCTACAAGATCAGCGTTTAATAACACCCTTTTCATGATATTGTTATTACCCACTGTGACCGCTGTGATGGTCCCTGTTATCGTAAGCTTTACTTGTGAAGGCCGCTCCGTTTCAGCGGATAACTTAATTCTGTAGCTCTGAAGTCACTAAGAGCAAATTATATCTATGACCGGTAAGTGCGATCTCTCATGAACTGGGACGATCTATTGATGCTGATCTAATTACGTCTTTGTTCGGCCCTCTTCCCCCGAACAAAAATATTACAAAAGTAATGTATATCATTTAACTACTTCTTGCGACCCGCCTTGGCTTCACAGGGATATGTTTATAAATTGTAATCTTCCTAGATAATAAAAGATTATCTAATTATCTGATTATCCTGAGATTCGCAACGAGAGGAAATACAGACATAAATTTATAATATATAGGTAGTTATAACATCAACATAATATATAACATTAATAAATGTAAGTATAAAGAAACGTCCATACGCTGCGGATAAAGAAGCATATAAGTAAAATAAATTACTTATTGTTTCAATCCTCAATTACTGTACGCCATTCAAACGTATTAATTTACATTTTCTACAGTAACGCACTCTTGGAAAACCGAGATTAATGACGCCAGCAGCAGTGCGACTAAATCCGGCAGCGAGTTTTCAACTTTTTTGTAAAAAACGTAGTCGTGGGTGGAAATTTATTGTTATAGCTGGCCAAAATGCTCTCTCTCGGCCTATTCAGCTACATCCCATACATCGCCCAATCTTTTGTATCACGCGCCGTGAAAAAGAGCCTCTCATTTATGATTCTAACTACCCTACTCGATCTTTGGCTTAAGTTAAAAAGTCCGTGAGTAATGTCGTTATCTTCGCATTTCAGTAGATTTTGTGAAAAAGCAAATTTACGAAGGTATTGTATTATAGCAAGTAATTTTGATTGCGAATCACGTCACAATCGTTTGCTACGTTTTATGTTGGGTACAAGGGTAGCTCTATTTGCTTCTCGCTGCGTGAGATGGTTTAATGAGGATACAGACTAAATTATGTCAGTCCTTATAGACTCGGTAGACAGTAATATAACTCTAGTTCACATTATATATAATTTAAATTACTAGTATGATATAACATAAAACATACATGATACCTACTTTATTTGGCCCGACCTGACAAAGCTACACGATGACTGATGCATGCTTGCCGTCAGTTAGGACTGGTCTACTCAAAGCTGCTATGGTTCTTTCCTCAAAAGGCCATTTCAGACATTGCCCTGCATTGTCCCACTCACATTATTTGCATTATTTTATGTCTGGACTTTAAAAGAGACCATCATTCTCTGAGTTTGTTTCGGTGTTTCTTCTCAGAGGTTTATAAAAAAAAAACAAAACATTGACTTGTAAAAGTGTCTCTAATAATCTACTTACAGAAATAAATATCATTTCATTTCATTTCAAAGTTCGAGTGACATGAACGTTAATTAAAGTTACAAATTATAGTTTTTGTCTGTTTTGTTAATGTAATATTTATATTTATCATAATAATATAAATAATTATTGTCTCTTTGTATTTGAATTATTGCTTTTTCGTATTGGATTAATACGAAAATTTTCCGTTCTGCATATTTGTAACATATTGTTTTTTAATATATTTACTGGCTATGCTTTATGGTGTTGCCCATATTGATTTAGTTTTTACCAATCCAGTAGGAATTTCCTTATCGACATCTATGGAAATAGTTGAATTTTGAGGTCCTTACCAATGAAATGTTATGTTATCGTTAAAAACCACATTATAGAGACCGGAATCATGATTTTCTTGATGGCAAACTTTCGGGTCCCAGTTACATCGTGAACTTATAGGAATTTATAAATAAAAGATATCGTAAGTTCGGGTTGTAGTGACGATCAAACGTTTGATACGATCGTTTCACTCGTATATGTAGCTACTATGTACCTATATGTTCAGGAGGAGGTTTTGTACAGAGGATTATTTATAATTTGTGTAGGTATCTTTAGAAATATTATATTATTTTCTTCAAACATCTCATACAACAATAATATTTTATCTTTTCTTATATTATCTTATATTAGATTCTGCGCCACGTGTTGTGGTTTCGATCCCACGCGTAGCAAATATTTGTATGATGTATGTACCAATAGTTGTTCCGGGATTTTGTGTTTGTAAAAGCACCCACGATACAGGAGCAAATCCTATTCATTAGGTACCTAGTATAATTACATGTACCTACTTGGGTCCATATTAAAAAAAGGCGCTTTTATTTGATGTAGGGGCAATTACAATTCACATATCGTAGAACTTCCTTTTGTGTTTATGCTGGAAATATGACATAATATAATAACGTTTTGATTAATCGATTGTTCGCATCGTTGTATCCGCATTCCTACGTACTTTTTTGTATTAATAAAAGTAATAAATATAAGTAACAAAAGGACGAAAATATGTTTGTATACCGGGTAAAGCATCACATGAGATAAAACTCGAGGGAAATAAAAGTAAATCGGGCACATGACCGACATTCAAACCGGCTAGCGGCTGTCTCAGATAAAGCCAATGCGTATAGCAACCTTTTTTGTGATTGCCCTATTTTTGGCAATTTTATGAGCTACGTTAGACGTGAAACCCATAAAGCAGCCATTATTTGATTAGCACATACGCCATATGGAATCTAAGTGATGGGATATCAATATTTTATAGGTGATGAGACGTGAAATAAACGTTATTCTAGATATTATTATTATGGACCGTTCCAATTTTTTCGTAAATAACTGAATTCAATATTATAAATTCAACCATTTGTAATGGCTCAAACTGCAGATACATCTGCTACCTAATTGTTTATTTTCATTATCATGGAAACGATATTGGTTTGTTAGAAACGCATTGAATTACTTACGTAAGATTACACTAAATAATATTAGCGTTTAAAAAAGAGTACCTACCAATGTTTCTTTCCGCTAAAACGAAAATAAGCACTACCATAAGCATAACCAACTCTAGACGGTGACGTCCAATGGTGTAATTTACACAAGTGATTACTTACATAGTTTGCAAAGAAACGAGACTTCTTGTAGCATTGGCTTTTTTGAGAAACCAATAATGCTAAAAATAACGATGTACCTTAACTATACCCATGTATGAATATCTATACTGCCATGTATACACTGCTTAAAATAAGGTACAGTCATGAGCTAATTCGTAATTTACTTTTTGCGAGGACCAAAATAAAAAAAACGGATTTTGAAAGATAAGGTGTATGTATACCTAATTATGCTAGTGACTGTACAATATTGAAATGTCTCGGGTGGATGGTTGGTATTCCGCAGACTATTAATCAAGGGGCACCCATTGTGTTTATGAGTGACCTATGGGCATTCTAAAGTTCCTTGGAGTCACAATAAGTAAATGAATTTCCCAAGGACGAGGATGTCAATAAATTTTAGAAATGCTTTGTCTTTCTCGCTTAATATTTTGAACGTTTTGGACTTTTATATCCGAATTTCCTTTGTTTCGATATCTTAACTTTCCTTTAGCAATGACAAATGAACCCGGAGATGATTAATCTACACTTTCATGTTTGTTATACTCTTCGGGAAAGCCAGAATTGTAAACAACAGACAATTATTTTCTCTAGTTAAGGAGCGAACTATTATACGTATCATCTACTTATAGCATATTTATGTACTTAACATAAAATTACTCACGCCGAGTCACGCTTCACTAAAATATTTAAAAAAAGTAATGTAGGTATGGTAGGACGTTACACTTATGTATTATAATATTTTTACATAGAATTGTAAACCAGGGGATAATAACCCTTTAATTTCTTACAACAGTAAAAATATTAAGTAACTTAGTGTTTATCTAAACTAACATCTGTATAATTTGAACGTGTAAATGAGGGAAGTTTTAGTGGGTTTTAGTGGGATCCTTAAAAGGAAAATTTATTACTGGCAACACGTTGGGCCTTAATTACTTATATATTATTAACGTGTTTAATTACAACGTTGACATAAATAATTAAAGCCTCATACGTCGATGGTCCATAAAACAGAACAAAATGATTCACATTAACTCGTAAGATGGTACACACAGACATACCTAATTATATGATCGTATACTTTGAAGTAAAGTTATTTTTATTGCAATTGCAATAAGTAAATTATCATTATCTTTTGTTGCAGATCAACCAGTGCATCGGTGCTCAGTCAACTGGGCCATGGTAATATCTGTAATAGTTGTACGTACACAAGAAGCCAGCCACCATTCCTAAATCGCGACAAAAAACTCCAAGATGTACGCGCCAGCGAAAAGATAAGAAACGTTGTAGAAAGGACAAGAGTCCCACCATGTTTTCTCTCTCTGAGGGCTGTGGCTGTGTCAGTTTTCGTGGGGGACGGCGACCGCGTTCTCAGGGCGACGACTCCTCCTCGTGTCGGAGCTCTGAGATAGAACAAGAGGTCCCCAAGCGGCTGGGCAAGAGAGTCCTCAACGGAGAATGCACTATCAAGGCCCTCGCCCCCTTTCTCAGATTCTGGCGAAGAGATGACGTCAGCATGACTAAGGCGGAGAGAAGTAAGTGAATACATATTTTATAAGTCCCATTTGGGTGACAAACTTTCCAAGTAAAACGCTGTATAGACATCATAAATTGTACAAAGTACCTAAACGTACTTAGGTACTTGTATGAAACTTAAATTGAAAAATTATACCCGCACACAAACAAAGATCTATATGAGTTTTGAGATTCACATATTGTTTTACATTATTCATATACATACACATTATTCATATTTAAATGCAAATATTCGTGAAACAAAAATATTCACGTCTCGAATTTGCAAAGAGAGAATAAGGCATTCTTACTTAGGTCTTATTTCAACCGCACTTTTAGTTTTACGGTCACTGATGAATAAGTAAGATCTCGGAACAGAATAAGGCTCTGATGGTATTTCCAACTTTTCCATCGAGTGGTTTCTACTGCGAATTTAAATATTTGATCTTATACCTACATAAAAATAAATAAAAGTAGAAATCAATAAAACAAGGAAGGATGAAATGGCACTTGTAACTTCTTAATCCAAATTTACACTTGACCCCGTCTTCAACTTTTATCTTTTACGATCTAAAAGTTCTGAAGCTTTCAACTTTTTAGCCTATCAAAGTATGAAATGTAGCAAGTCACAATTTCCCTAAGATAGGTAAACAATATTTTCGTATTTTATTACTGCTGGAAAATGGCCTCTCCTAACTCAGAAAGTTCCATCCCGGCTTGCCTGTTTTGATTGTTTTCTTTGATGCATAACGTTTATTTACGAGATTTGTATAAAATCACTTAAACGTAATATGTTTGTACTCAAGGTTGAGTAACGTAAATTGGATCTCAGTCTTACCTATTAGTAAACAACAAAGGGCTCAGGCGACAAGTTAAGGTTTCAGTTGTGTGTTACAGCCGCACAACGTTTACATGACGTCTTTATTGGAGTCAAACAAAGGGGAATGGTTCGTATAATTATTTACAAGGTACAGTTGCGGTTACATTATGCTAGTTCCATGTAGGTATGTCACCATACAATATTTGGCATAAGTATTTTTTCTGGTAATTTATTCCAGAAAAAATACGATTTTTACAGGGCCGACAACGCGTGAGTGATAGGTACCCCATGTTGCAAGCGTCCGTCCAAAGGCTACGGTAAACACTTACCATCAGGTGACCCGTATGCTTGTTTGCCACCTTGCCGCCAAAAAAATACCTGACGATTCATTGACATTTGTTTGCAAAAAGAGGAAATAATTATTCAAGCGTCCTAGAGGCTAGACAAGTTGCAGTTTAGCGTTCGAATAAACAAATGAATCGAAGTAAAATGTACAAAAGATGTATTTTATGAACGTCCGATTGGTCGAAATGTCATTTGCATACATTTTGTTGTTATCCGCAGATTATTTAACAAAGTTGAGGTAAAAGAAAACAAACCAAATAACGTCTAAATTTAAACCAATTCATGATAGCAATTAGAACTATTTCATAAAAATATTTTTTGATAGTTATCTGACATATTATTATGAAGTCTGCTTGCATGAGGTTGTCTGTACGTATTGTCTAATGACTATTGCTAATGAAATATTCTTGGCAACATTATCTGGCGCCGGTTGTGACTGGTGTAGTAGCGCAACGTAATCATGAACCCAATAACTATGTATGTACGTATATTGATTATGGCGGATTGCTCTCACACGCTGATTGTGTTACGTAAGGTTGAAAGGGTTGGAACATGACGAATGCTAAAATGTATTGTAGCTATCCCGGCTTTCTATACATTAATATACGTACTCGTACGTACCTATACAATATAATCATCACGCCTGAAGGGTTAGGCAATGGTGTACTAATGTAGATATACCCACAGTTCACAGTTATGTTTAGGTCCCATGTAAACGAGAGGCGAGCCTTTTGATGCTGTTAATCCAATAACACTGCTCGAATTTGGAATTGAACTCAGTAGGTACCTCAATCAGAGCAGGCGGGGTCAGTACCACTAGGTGACTGAGACAGTTAGTATTTTTCATTTCTTATTCTTGAAGGGCACCTTCTTATCTTATAATTACATGTTACTCATTCTCAAGCACCTTTACCTACGTGTTTAATAATTCAATGTAAGTTGCAGTCGCATTCGTGCCATATAAAGCTTATCAATTAGCTGCAATTTCACGGTGGACGTGGACAATGTCGCGGTTGGCCTGCTAATGATACGACATGCAGCTCGTATTATTTTACATACACGTTGTCTATTGACCTACATGTCAACGTTTATGTTTGTCCTGTCATGCGATAGGCTGTTGTGGAGTGGTGTATGATTAAACTTTATGAAAGCATTTTCACGGTTTGATAACATTTAGTTTACTAATTTAAGTAGCTTAGTTTGTAACAGTTGTTTCAGTTTGAATTGGTATTAACATCATCTGTATCCTATTATTTTATTGCATCCCTCACTATATGAAATGTGTTTTGCTTGTGGCAAATTAAAAAAAAAACATTTTTTAATTACATTTCATCCAATTTTTCTCACGCTATCAATAAAGGTATTAATAGGAGATAGAGGACATGTCAGGATTTTCACATTTCCTTGCACTATTGATTATTACTCTCATATCGAATTTCACAACGTCCCTCATATGAAGTTTTAATATATTTAAGGATAAGTATAAGTATTTATAATAATGACTTCACATTGAACAATACTCGCGGATCGAACCGTTTGACGTTTACGCGGGCGTACCATAAATAGATACCCTACTCATGTTCTGAAAGGCAGAATCTTTGTATTACTGCATATTATGGTTTGTTTATACATATTTGTACAAATGTACTTTGTACAATGTACTTTGTAAAAATGTATTGAGGCCGTATTATGACGTGTTTTGCTGAATTGCTATCATTTTCCGATTGAAAAAGAGAGATTCAATAGCGCTATCCCATTCTCACAACCTACAAATGATGGCGATAGCCGATAACACGTCGTAATACAGCCCCTATTATGTAATAGAATGTATCAACTAACTACGAGTATTCAGATATTTCAGTGACAAAACAAGTTTTATACTCCACCTACTCGGAAAGTGACCCATTATTAATCTGATATGATTTTAATACGGATATAATATTAAAATTTGATTGGCAGAGCATCTGAAAAATTTGAATTTCGAAGAAAAAACTGACTGAATTAATTTAAATGCATTTTTGTTTAAATTATGATAACAAACCATAACACAGCTGAGGCAGTAGGGAATTGAAAAATTCAATATTAGAATGAGTGTTAATTCCCGCGCTTTGAGCGCGATATCGCGGTTTTGTTATTGATTTTAATTTTTCGTAGTTTGCAAAATAGAATTAAGTAGGTAAATAGTGATGATGATTATGATTTCGACATAAGTGTGCCGTATGCTTATTTAATGATAAAGGTAAGTATGATTAGGTAGGCCTATGCAGTGGAAGCACAAAGGCAGCTCCAATTATTTTCGGATAAATTATGTAAGTACCTATGTAATATACTTATTTTATTTGTTATCCTTGTAGGTGAAGTATAAAGTACTATGCGTCACTCGAGGGAAAGTACACATTACATTGTCACTTTCTCCCAGTAAGTCTTTGTGATCTGCCTGATAATGTGAAGTGAATGTACTGTGTCTTTTTTAAGTTAAGCACAAGTCCATTCACTCGAAACCATTCAGACAACTGGTTCGCTGCATTATTCAGTCTCAGCTCTAGTTGATCCAACGAAGTTGCTGTAACCAGCACAGCTACGTCATCAGCATACATAAAAGTTTCAGCGCCGGTTATAACACTCGGTAAATCATTTAAGAGCAATGAGAATAAAATGTTTGATACCGATGATCCCTGTGCCACTCCCATGACCGACTCCAAGGAGTCTGATCTCTCAGTGCCTCCGCATACTACCTATATAAAACAAAGTCTGGATAGTTACACCGATATTTATGATTTTTGATTTGTTGGAATTATCTCCACCCCGAATAGCCGAATAACTATTAAAACATTTGAGAAAATCACGACAAAGAAAATTATGAAGAAATTGATTTTCTCATAGGTACATTTTGTTCGGATTGACTGATTTCACAGAAATAAAACACGGATAAGAATGAACATGGCGTTGTGCTGTTTCGGTAAGACAAGTAAGTAGATAGTGCATTGTCCGAACTCTCTTTTTTATTTCATAATTTGAGCCCGTAGGTGGCCCCGCAATCAGGTTCTATGATTTCTTTTTATTTTCAAGGCAGAATGACATTTGCCGGGCCCCCTAGTATAGTTTAATAAAACTTTGTTAGTCACAATACGAATTCTACTATTGGGCAGGGTATCTTTTATTGGAGGATGATAAGTAACCAAAAATAACACAAATGCTACAGAAAACGTGGCAGTGTCTATAGACGGTGGAAGGCGTCAAACAGGATCTAAGAAACACTGAGTGACAGGCTAGAAGAAAAGGGTAAATAATGGATCTATCGGAAAAAATCATTCAAGTCAGATCACCCGTTGATTACAAAGTTGACGGCCCATAGCTACAGAGGTGAATTCCAGTTAATGGGCTAAATAAGGCCACACATATAGCCGGAATCAATTCATATTTAGAACCCGAAAATTAAATGCAAAACTAATTAATAAACTAATTAATGTGAATCACATTTTGTATAAATAATTCATGGAAAGCGTGGGCCTTTTTAGCCCTGGTTGTTAGTCAATAGGCTCGCCCCTTATTACACGGGACCTAAACCTGCCGGCGAAATGTGGGTGTACATTAGTACACCTCTGATTCAATGTCGTCTGTTGATATGTTATAATTTATTTATTAGATTTGATCAAAATAATGAAATTCTGAGTCTGTCTTTGTGTATAGGTACTTTACATATGAATAACGTACGTAAGCAATTTTCAGTCTAAACACTGTCTGGGTGTGTACTTCTGATCTCCACCAATTAGCGCTTTGTGATAATATTAGTTTGGCTCGAATGTAATTTTCTCTTGTGTTGTATTTTTTTATAAAGCTGCCAATATGATTGGCACTTTTGTAATTCAAAACACAATTTACCGAGACTGAAATTACTTTAACCTAGCTAACTAGGTAGGTACCTTCTGTAGAAAATAATTATTATTTCGAATTCTGATTATTGGAGTAGTTAGGTAATATTTATTTTTAACAACATTTCGGCCGTATCTACGAATAACATAATAAAAAAAATTGATGGTTTTTTAAGCGCGGCTACTGAGCGTGAGGTGCTGGGTTCGATTTCTTTGGTAGAGCCAAGACGTCTAAAAGAAAAAATGTTAGATGCAGGTTGACATTTGCATTTTTTGGCTATTGACAGGCTTTCTATTACATTAAATCAGTACACCACTGCCTACGCTATCAGGGAATACAGACATGATGGATGGTATGAATTTAAAGAGTTTTGACTATTATTCTATAAGTACTTAATATAGACTAATAGACTCGGAAGAACTATCTGTTACCTGAATAACTAATTGATGTAATATCATAAATAGACAAATAATGTTTTTCTTCAAAAGCTTTCGTTTTTAAAAGCGTGCTAAAAAGGTCCCAACAACACTTCATCACTTTTCTTTGAGAGAGAAAAAAAATGGTTTTACTGCCGCGAAACGTTTGTCTTTATTTTGTGCGATGGAATTCATCAATTCTTGTCACAATGAAATAAGTAGGTAGGTATGGCTGAAATAGTTAGCTTGTCATTGTTGTTTCCATGTTTTACGCAGTTGGGTTATTGATTTTTTAAAGTAACTTTTTTTTAAATCTGATAAAGCCATCATCGAGCTTTGCATGTTTGGCACCCAGGCTTAGCATGCGGGGACGGTTTCACTGCCACCGTAAGTAAGTATTGTCATTTCACTATCATCGTTTTATAAAAAAAATTGGGGCATTTTTTACTTCTATATTTATATTATAAATTCTATAATAGAAGGAAAGGCGAAAAATTGGTAGTCTGGCGTACACAAAAGAAACTAAACACTTAAATGAAACAATACACAAATTTCAAATATAGCAAAATACACATACAAATATACATATAATCATACAAATAGTGTAAATATAATATACTAGCTTCTGCCCGCGGCTTCGATCACGTGAAGCTATATCAGGAGTAAAAATAGAAAATCAACATGGATGACCTCTTCTTTGTATGGGCCGCTATACATCAGGGAGCTCAAGCTGTATCTCAGGATTCATTTAATTAATTGAGATAAGAAGTTCACCAGTTTTTAAGTTGGAGCATATACTTTCTAACAGTGATAATAAAATTTAAGTCTAATTAGTAGTTTTTGCTCCAACCCGTAACATAACAGACAAACAGACATACAGACAAGAATTTTAAAAATCACATTTTCGGATTCGGAGACGTTTATATACCATAACCCACGTGTTTTTTTTAAATATCTTCAATGTACAGACACAGCTTTTTACAATTTTATAAAGTAGAGTAAGTAAAGTAATTTTATAATAGTAGAGTAATAGTAGAGATATAAACGTATAGTACCTATAGTCAAAAATTATTATTATAGCATAATAGGATACAAATGATTAAAATAGACTGCCTCATTAGCCTAGTGGTCCTGAGTGCGACTGCTACGGTTGAGGTCCTGGGTTCGATTCCCAGGTCGAGCAAAGTGTTGTTGGGTTTTTCTATAAAATTCCCAGTAACAGCTCGGAGTTTGGAATTTGTGCCCGGTTAATGGTAATAGGCTCGCCCCCTATTATATGGGACCTAAACATACCGGCGAACTGTGGGTGTACATTAGTACGCCTCTGCCTAACCCTTCGGGGAAAACAGGCGTGATGGTATGATTAAAATAGAAGAATCAGATCTTTATAAAACAGTTGCGATGTGAAGGAGAACATGTGAGTTATAGCGACAGAAAATGCAAATAGAACAATATAATTAAAAATATATATATAAATAGAAAAATATAAATAGAACCGGATCTCGTAACAGTAACCTCATAGGTCGAACAGGGTTTTCTTAACATTTTGTATATTGACGAATGTAGAAAGAATAACAACTGCAAAACTGTAACATTATCCTACTGTCCTACTAATATTATAAATGCGAAAGTTTGTGAGGATGGATGGATGGATATTTGTTACTCATAACATAACATACCATCACACCTGTATTCCCCGAAGGGTTCGGCAGAGGCGTACTAATGTACACCCACAGTTCGCCGGTATGTTTAGATCCCATGTAATAGGGGGCGAGCCTAATGCCATTAACCGCCGGGCACAAATTCCAAACTCCGAGCTGCTACTGGGAATTTCATAGAATCCCAATAACACTGCTCGACCTGGAAATCGAACCCAAGACCTCTGACGTAGCAGTCGCACTCAGGACCACAAGGCTAATGAGGAAGTTATTATATTTGTTACTCTTTCACGACAAAATGGCTGAACAGATCTGGATAAAATTTGGCACAGAGATAGATAATAGTCTGGAATAACACATGGGCTACTATTTATCTGAAGTCCACGCAGACGAAGTCGCGGGCGGAAGCTAGTTAATTATAAAGCTTTATTATTACTTCAAGATCGAGGTGGTTTATATGTATAGAGGTGGCTCACTATATAAATGTATGTATCTTTTACAATGTTCAGTCTCTAATGCATCATTTTGTTTTCAATCTAAGGAATAGCTGTCCATTACGTACACTTCAATGTCTGTCCGTCTTTATTTATCATGCGTCCCATCCCATTGCGCTGCTTTCGACATTTTAACTACTATCAATTCCATTTCCTAGTAAGTCCCTAGTGTAGGTACTTAGATAAAAACGTTTCACAGGGCCCCATCCTCTCTAAGCGAACATTTATATAGTACAGAGTAAGTAATGTAGCACTTTTGTAGAAAGTGCTTTTGCCACGATAACTTTATGCGGGTTCTCCCAAGCTCAACATCATTTTTACTATAATTATTCTACGTGCTTTTTGGCTGTTTGATGTTTCTTTTAAAAGGAAAGATCAAGCTTTTACTCAGGTTTATTTACACAGACTTTTTTTAAATCACAAATATTGGGCTCGAATACAGGTACTTTATACAGAGCGTACGGGCTTTTTCAGGCCAAATAGTGAACAATACCTATCTCGAAAATTAATGTTTAGAATTTTCGGATTGTAATTCGTCAAGAGTCTCTAAAGAAGTGATCCTGGTTCCTTATAATCTATTACACTATACACACTGTGACAGAATAAGTGCAAGACCTGAATATAGTTGGTTCACAATCGTCTACTTACTGAATCGATTATAGCGGTTTTCAATATGTGTTATTTTTTTCCGAAACGATAATTACAATACCTGAGACAATGGCCCCCTGATCTATCAGTGCCTCGAGTTACGGAAAATTGAAACCTATTTGCAAAAAGTATTATTGTGTGGGTGTTTGCGCCGAAATCGTAGTCGTTATGGGCACGACTGTAGTACAGCCACCAGTTTTGCCTTTAGCTGGTATAACTACATTCTTGAAAAAATAATGTGTCTCAAAATGACTATAGGGTTTCGTTATTATGACTTAATATTCCAATCGACGTGTTTGAGATCTTACGCGTATTCAGTTACCTACAAGTTATATAATGATTATGTCGATTTTATACTTTATACATTTTAGGCATCAGTGGTCGCAGGGTCTCTATAGGTTAAGTTAAGATCAATTAGCGCACCAAATCGTTACATTCAAAATGTTTAAGCTGTGGTTTAGGAAGCTCGATCTATCGATGGCGTTTGGGTTCCGTATTTTTAATGAAGTTATAATAAGAGTCATTAAATTATGATTTAAGTTAATAGTTTTTTTTTTTAAAAAGCCTACTAGCAATGTGGGTCGCACATTACTAGTATTCTTGTTAACCCCTCGTGCTAAGCTAAATGCTTGTGTTATGAGTGGGTTCACGTCGGTAGTGCAATGGGTGGGTTTCGAACCGGCAACCACATGATTACAAGTCCAATGCCCTCGCCATTAGGCTACCGCCGAATTACTTTTAGGCAAGCGTGTTCCATCTTAGACGGAACATAATATCGTTGTTTGATAATCAGGTGATATAGTAGTCACAAAGTTATTCAATAAAAAGAAATATAACTTATTTAAAAGGACGTCTTACACAAGCTTAGTATGTAATAAACCCAACAATTCGGCGCGAGTGTTGGCGACAAAAATGCGATGGAAATTGGGTTTGCGAATTTGCAATTCAGAGTATCGGATATATGTGCGGCTATGTTCGGCAAGATGACGGTTGACACCATTGTGGGCGTGGGTACCTCACTGAAAGCAATATGTGGAAAATCTAACCAAATAGGTAGGTACGTCCATGTTGTGAACTGGTTATTAATCCGTCTTAGCGTGAATTGGATTTGCGATGAGGGTTTAATTTAAATAGTACGGAATTGTTTGGATACTTGTTACTTTCAACAAGTATCAAAATAATTTATGTTAGGTACTTAACCTACCTTTGTTTGATGTTGTTCGGCTCTATTTATAGTATAGTATATAAATATAGTATATACCTTTTTATGAGACTACAAAAATAATATGTCAACTAGCCTATTAAGTAATATAATCTTGTAAATAATATTATTAATACCTACTCAAACTAATTTACGGATTAGAAGACATTTTTGTAAATAACTGCCTCGTTAGTCTAGTGGTCATAAGTGCGACTTCTTCGCTAGAGGTCCTGGGTTTGATTCCCAGGTCGAGCAGTGTTATTGGGTTTTTCTATGAAATTCTTAGTAGCAGCTCGGAGTTTGGCATTTGTGCCCGGTTAGTGGCAATAGGCTCGCCCCCTATTACATGGGACCTAAACATACCGGCGAACTGTGGGTGTACCTAAGTACACCTCTGCCTAACCCTTCGGGGAATACAGTGGTGATGGTATGTTAATGTTTGTAAATAATATTAGTACTAAAGTACTTACTTTCTTAATTCCTTTGACTTGCGTAATGGTAAGCTCAAACAAGGTCTGCAGCATGAATTCGAGTAAATACCCTTTTGAGCTTTGGTGTTGGAGCCAAAGCATTTACACACGAGGTATTTATACTCGACTGAACATAATACGGTAGATATACCTAGTATAGATATTATTATTATACTTCGCATAAGCCAGTCTTACCACATACGAAGCTGGTAGATAGCGTTGCGGATCATTAGATCCTGCCACAAAGCGTGCTTGGTTCTGGTGAATTTTACATCAGGCGTATTTATCCAGCCGCAGCAGCGTGTGGAGAGCACATTCTGTATTGTTCAACTTCCCACAGGAAATTGTTAAATTCATTACCTACACTTTGTAGGCCCTGAAAATATGATATGAATTTTTGTCACTAATCTAACTGGCACATCTTCACTCGTACATACTGAAATAATGATCTGTAGGGACAACGCAACTACTATTGTCTTCCCTTCTGGATGCAAGCGTCAAGGCTCATAGGCGTCGTAATTAATTTCTTGGTCGTATGCTTAATCCTAACCCAAAGTAAGTAGGTGTATGTAACTAAATGGCTTACATGGATACGTGTATTTAAGTGCAATGTGTAGGTATCTTCTTAGTTTCCCAACTTTTGACAGAGTTAATTATGTTTTGTTACGTCCGCCCGATAAGTTATTTGGAACACGCTGAGAACTTTTAGGTCTAACTTATATTAACAACAATTGTTTGATATAATTCAATTATCGAATGTTATCATTATCTACATGTTTAAATATAGGTAATGTTGACTCATAATGACTCATCTTGTTTGGTAGATTAATAAGTACATCTATTAGGTAAGTAATTACATATTAACTGGGTATTATGAACCAAATGTAGTATATTAAGAGCATTTATCCTACCGCCAAACTGCCACGCAGTTTGGTGGGTTTCAAAAAAAATGGTAGTGTTTTTGGTCCAAAAAATAAAAAAGGGAAAATTGGCTTTAATCAATTGTCTGATGTTTCATTTCATATATTTTAATAATGATGCATAATATTATATTGATGGTAATAGTTTCACCCCTCATTTAATGGAACCTATACACACTGGCAATAGCGGCAACACAGGCGTGGTGGTATGTTATGTAATGTGTTGGGTAAAATAACTATTTACATTTAAATAAATCTTTCATATACCTACGATTAACATAAAACATTGTAGGTACACAATTGTACTACAATACCTATGCAACGAAATAAGGACGATTTTTAAATTTCAGTCAAATTGCTTAAAGCGTTTTAGGCCCCTTTTCTTATTAATTGGTATCACGGAATATAATATTTATTTAGTTTTTTCTAAAAAAACGGTTTTTTCTAAAAACCGTGTGTAGCAACAAACAGCTGCTACCTTTCCCACACATTTATCGTAGGAAACTATTTTCGAAGGAAATATTGCTCAGGAAACTGTACTGTAGGGAGATACTTATTTTCAACTATACAAATGATAACTTATAGATATTTATATAGTTTTTCCATTTTATTTAGTCCAGATTTTTCATTCAGCAATTTTTTACATTCATTAAGTCTGTAAAACATCATCATTCAACTGCCTTGAGTATTCCACTATTATGTTAATGTCTGTAAACTGCCGCATTAGCCTACAGGTCCTGAGTTCGATTCCCAGGTTTGAGCAGTGTTATTGGGTTTTTCTATGAAATTCCTAGTAAAAACAGCTCGGGGTTTGGAATTTGTGTCCACTAATGGCAATAGGCTCGCCCCCTATTATATGGGACCTTGGGACCTAAACATACCGGCGAACTGTGGGTGGACATTAGTACGTCTGCCTAACCCTTTGAGGAATACAGGCGTGATAGTATGTTATGTTAATGTCTGAAATAGCCTGTTGAAGGAATAACAACAGCGGCTTTGTGTAGACCACTCTCATCTGACGGCACGCCTACATCAGCCATTGGTGAGCTCGCCAATAAATTAAGGAGCTAAAGAACCCATCGCACGTGAATGCCACGTCATTCATATTTTTGTAGAAAATTTGTGTACCTAATGATCCAATCCAATCTTCTCTTATTTTTCAAAGTTCAGTTTAATTACCATCTGACCGTCAAGTCGGCTTATCTCGCCTCGATAAAATCCCGAGGGTTTTTTTAAGGCCAAATAAATTTAAGATCGGAACTTTCTTACAGCTTTTCTTACAGCGTAAAAGATTGAACGTAAGATATTGTTTCAGCTATGAAGGCCGCTATCTTGATCCAGCAGTGGTATCGCAGGTACCTAGCGCGGATGGAGGTGCGAAGGCGATACACATGGACGATATTTCAGAACATCGAATATGCTGGAGAACAAGACCAAGTGAAGGTGAGCAATACATGAAATTAATTTTGTATTCAGGGTTATATGAAATCCCCTCTGAGACACAAATAGATTACTTAACCCTTTCCGTTAGGGGTCTGGCTTAACATGATTGTTTAATTCTACATATTGTAATAACTCTATGAATAAATATTGAAATTTACGCGTTAATTTTTCTAGTAAGAAGACGTAGTTTATAAATGTTTGGTGTGAACATTGAGTTATTAATGTATTAGAGGAATTCAAAATGAAATAAGTAGGTATATTGAAGAAAGTGACGCTACACAATATGTTTGCGTTAGTAGTCGATAGTAACTTACAAAAAATGAAAAGAATTAGGATGTATTATGTAGAATAAACCAGATATGTAAGTTCTGAATATAATTAGATCAGAGTTGAAACGGGGGTTCATCCGTTAACAGTATCCGACCACTCTCGTTGTAAGTATAAATAGAAGCAGTTTGTGTTCATTTTCTTTTTGTAAACACAAAACAATAGAAAGCTTATATTTTGGTATATTCAAACAATAATCGGTTTATTCCACTGTATGATGAGCAAGAATATTGTAAAGGGATCCAACTATTAAGTACTTCAAAACAAGGTAAGTATCCGAGGGGGTGTATTAAGTACCAGTTGTTATTATTAAGGCCCTTCTGGGATAGATTATACAATATAGACACAAGACCTGTAACTATATTATACAATTTCTCTATTAATAATAAATTTTAAGGTTGCACTTACGCGTTTTTGAAAACTTTGAAAATTAAGTGAATAATTGTATTACGATATATGATAATAAAATTATTGTACTTGCACGTGAAATTTCTCGTGCAAACTTTTAATTTTATTTAATTAACTGCAACGACGTCGTCATCTCCAAGACAGACGGTGTATCTGTTGTTTGCACCAGCTGGGAACAATATAATTACTAATCTAGGTAGCTGCAGTATTTCAGGAGAAGACGCCTGATAACTGCAATGTGAACAAACATTCCGAAAGAAATATTACAAACTAGCTTCTGCACGCGGCTTCGCCCCCGTGGAATTCGGTCTGTCATCATATCCCACGGGAACGGGATAAAAAGTATCCTATGTCCGTCTCCTGGTTCTAAGCTACCTCTCCACCAATTTTCAGCCAAATCGGTTCAGCCGTTCTCAAGTTATAAATAGTGTAACTAACACGACTTTCTTTTATATATATAAGATATCAGCCAAATCGGTTCAGCCGTTCTCAAGTTATAAATGGTGTAACTAACACGACTTTCTTTTATATATATAGATGACTAGAATTGCGGTACCAGAAAACTTAAAAACTGACGTAAGTCATCCAAAAATACAACACAAGTTACATACACTGACTAATGTTATTAACAAAGTAATATGAAAAGCATTAATAATGATGATTATCGTCGTAATAAAATAAATGATCGATCCTGATCATAGTTACATTCACAATTAGTTAGGTACATCTAATTTCAGGGACAACACTTTGCGTAAAATGATCAACTCATTGAAAACCAACCGGAACGACATTCTCCATTAGACTTTATTCATTACATTTTCATTTCCAATAATGTTGTATTCTTTTCAAACAATTATTAGGCACTAGTATACTTGAGTAACTTGAGCATAAATTTAACACCATAACTATGTAGTTATGGTGTTAAATTTATGCTCAAGGGTGCTCGAAAAATGATCGCGTTTTATATGTATAAAACGCGATCATTTTTCGAGCACCCTTTTATAAGATGAGAGAAGAGGCACACAGCACTTTCCCAATCTGTTTAGTCACAATAATATCTAAATATATTAAAATTAAACAATATCGGTACACTCGACCAAGAGGCGTTCGTTATCCTTGATTTATAATTAAATAGATAAAGGAATAAATTACACTTTGAGGCGATTAACGTTGTCGTTTAATTTAAATTTATCGTTGCGGGTCGCCTAACTTTCCAAAATATTAATTGTAAAATATTGTTATATATACTTACTTACTTATATTTTATTATTTTGTTATAAATTTAGAATTTACATAATTTCACGTTTCACGTACTATATAAAGAAATATGTTGCCATATTTACACTTTAGTGTTACTGTTGCAAAATAATGTAGAATTTGTACAGTTACTAAATTAAATATGAGTAGATTGTAATACTCCTTTTATAAGTAAGGCGCTTTATTCGATGTCATATTAAATTATGTTTGAGATGGGCGAAGCAATCGGGCCCCAAGGCAAAGAGGCGTCAGTTCCATTGACTCAATGTGTTCACTGAACATTTCTGTGCGATCATTCGCTTTCAGTGAACAAAGCCACGCATGGACAAACCGAATTACCATAATGTTTTGGCGGTTTCCGACAAATTTTCATTTCTTTGCTATTGGATTGGGGACAAGTTTCCCATTTTCCGATCCCAGTTTTTCGATAGAATTTGGTGGCGTTTTGTGTTTAGTCTGAAAATCCTTTTCAAGAGTGTATTATACATAGGTATATTGAAAATATTTTAAGGCTGGTACATTTAGGAATTGAATTTGTGTGGATGTAGCGGGAATGTAATCAGGGAAGGGACGGGTTAAGTGTCTTAACTTGCTTAAGGTGACGTGGTTTCATAACCTCAATTTTCAATGTAATTATTCAAATTTTATGAGTGCTCTACCTATATAACGATGGAATTATACCATTGGGGTTAATAGTCTGTTAAATGAAGGTTGTATGTATCACGTCGAGATTAGCGATATGGGTGAGCGGAGCGCGTCAGTCAGTGCAGCAGCGGTGGCACCGGTGTGTCGACCAGACTATTAGCTATTCACGCGAATGCACAATACTTAATGTGCGCACGGTACGCATGCCCAATGAATCAACTAAGCTAACTGAAGCTAAATTAAAAAAAAAAAGAAAAATTATTTTAAATCTATCCTTCATTTTCATTTGGAATAAAAACCATTAAGACACTTCCTTTTATCAATCAAGCTTTCTGCTCCACTATATCAAAAATTGATATGTAAATTTTGTCAATCGATTTTCAATTTAATCTCCAAATTTTAGAGTTTATGGATAATCCATTGGGGAAAATTTACAGTATGTGGTACCCTGATCTGCTGTTGACTCTACATTTTTCGAGAACGAGTTAATAAATTTGATTGTCGACAAAAAGTATATTTACCGAACGACAACGACAAATAAATGGCAAGTACATTATTCTAGAGTTTATGACTTTACAGTAGTCTTGTCTGCTTTTCTTGTCTAACTTAATCATTTAATGAGGCAGGTTCGGCCTACAATTCATTAGCGTTGTGGCTGTATGTGTAATGGCTGCACTCAAGTCGTGACATAATGCCCACGTGAATGAAACTAGGCATTAAAATATATGACAATGACAACACCTAACAGATCGGGTCAAGGTTTAACGTATATTACACTCTGATAGAGTAGCGTAGTAGCTGAGCGATCGGCTGGTTCTCCACGCCTTGCGGGTTTGATTTTCCCACGGAAAAATATTTGTATGGCAAATATAGGTATTAGTTTTGGGTTTGGGTTTTTGTATCTATATAATTATGAATGCATCTTCGACGACCTCTGTGATTTATTTGTTCGAGTACCGGACTGCTGAGGTCGTGGGTTCGATTCCCACAGGACTCAAAAATTTATGTGATGAATATAAGTGTTTGAGTTCGTCTAGGTGTTTCTTATGTATTATAAGTATGTATTTACAAAAAAAAAGTATATAAGTATTATATCCATTGTAGAGTACCCAGTGTTTTAGAGAGTTGTAGAGTCTAGTACCCATAGTACAACCTCTGCTTAGTTTGGGATTAGATGGTGCTGTGTAAAAATGTCCTAGAATATTTATTTATTTATTTATCTTTGTATGTTGCTTCACTATCATCCTGAACCATTCATCCGATTACGATGAAAATTTATAAGTTATTGAGCACGTCCCGCAAACTATACCGAAAAAAATATATAAAAAGGTAGTTTAAAGCTTTCTAGGTACTGTTTCAGTATGTTATAATTAATTTAATTATATAAACTAAACGGTAAACAGTTAAATTTTAGTGTGAGAAACTGCTAGCTTCTCCCCGTAACTTCGTTTACATAAAACCTTAAACGTCAACTTTGAAACTAAACCAAACTAATTTTGACCTAAAGTAGCATACCTAATGCCAAGTTTGTAAACTTTGTATGCTAGTTAAGTGCTCATCTATTCGGGCAGAAATCGGTATTTCAAGATGTTACGAATTTCATAAAAACATGCTTAGGAGATAAAGTTAGGTAAACTTTAAATGTGTTTGTAATTAAAATAACATACTATCACGCATGTATTCCCCGAAGGGTTAGGCAGTTGCGTACTAATGTACATCCCACAGTTCGCCGGTATGTTTAGATCCCATGTAATAGGGGGCGAGCCTATTGCCATTAACCGGGCACAAAGCAGTCGCGATCAGGACCACTTGGCTCTTTTTTTACTTAAAATACATTTAAACTATTACAATGCATCTTAATTAAGATGTTTTCATGTTTGATATACTACAACCCTGTAAGCTGTAAACTGTAAGCTAAGTTGTTACAATTAATAAACATATTTAAGCAAGTTTTTGTGTAAAGTATAATATATAAAATTGCTGACATTTGATTAAATAGTCCCGGTCCCAGTTAACCCGCACAGGGATTTTCAGGGTTAAAAACATTTTCTTAATTTATTTGCATTTGAACATTTTTTATTTCTGTTATTAATTCCCGGGTCGTCCCTTAGAAGGTTGTTAATTAATTAAATGTAACCTTATGTGTATGTCTGTTGGAAGCGATGTAACGTATTTATTTAATGTGTTACGTTTTGTTACAGCTGTATAACTTCTTCAACGCCTTACTGAGTCATATGAAGGACACCAGTGGGCGTCCCTCCTCCGAACGAACTTCGAGGACTGCTTCCGTTTGTAAGTCACTTCACCTTGGCATTTTCACGAGTAGATTATATCTTAATGACGACAACTCGCGACTTGAGGGGTTGAGAGTACGTAACGGTAATCGTTTGCGGTAAGCATCGCATTATCATCATAATGTGTTGGTACAGGAAATTATACCTATTTAGTACGCTTATTTGAAGTTGTAATAGGGGGCGTTGACGTAGTGGCTAAGAGATCGACTTCTACGCTACATGTAATGTAGTGTAGTGGGTTTGATCTCCGCCGGGAAAAAAATATTTGTATAACCTATACGTAAGTATTTGTCCGGGTCTGAGTGTTTGTGTACTTAGTCATTTGCGTTTGTAAACGCACTTATGATAAAAGAAAACATCGTAATGTGGGGCTACTCTATTTAAAAAAAACCTGGGGATTAACATTTTGATGTATCATATTATCATCATTCATATTGTTTAGTAATTACTAGATAAGGGTTTAAAACATGAATGAAACAGGAATCGTTGAATGTATTAATTTTTATTTATTTATTTTTTTATATTTTATTTAAAGCTTACTAGCAATGTGGGTCGCACATTACTAGTATTCTTATTAACCCCTCGTGCTAAGCTAAAATGCTTGTGTTACGAGTGGGTTCACGTTGGTAGTGCAATGGGTGGGTATCGAACCAGCAACCACATGATATGCAAGTCCAACGCCCTAGCCATTAGGCTACCGACGCTATTAGCTCCCAGAATACTTTTAGAAATTGTTATTGATGAAGTTGTTATAACAAACTACAAGTTATAAACTACGAGTGACAGAGTTATCGCCTACGCTCGACTTTTTGAAACGACTGAAACTTTAGCTGAACAAGTTGCGAACTATCTGATGTTGTGTTGTTGGAACTTTGTTATATTTTTATTGTTTCAAACTAAAAATGGTTGTAAAACCTCTTGAAAATCAATAGATTTTCGTGTGTCCATTTTCATTTTATTTTATACTAGCTTCTGCCCGCGGCTTCGCCCCCGTGGAATTCGGTCTGTCATCACATCCCCCGGGGACGGGACAAAAAGTATCCTATGTCCGTCTCCTGATTCTAAGCTACCTCTCCACCATTTTTTAGCCAAATCGGTTCAGCCGTTCTTGAGTTATAAATGGTGTAACTAACACGACTTTCTTTTATATATATATAAGACTAGCTCCTACCCGCGGCTTCGCCCCCGTGGAATAAAAAGTATTGGGAACGGGATAAAAAGTATCCTATGTCCGTTTCAAAAGAGTGTCCATGGAGTTTCTTGCCGGATTCTTCTCCATAGGATCGACCTTTTGGAACCGTGCAACTAGAATCACAACGTTTCATAAACGCTTGTAAAAGCTTATTTGAAATAAAAACATTTGAACTTGTTTTCTGGTTCTAAGCTACCTCTCCACCAATTTTCAGCCAAATCGGTTCAGCCGTTCTTGAGTTATAAATGGAGTAACTAACACGACTTTCTTTTATATATATAGATTATATATATTTTGATAGCTACGACCCGAAAGACTTATCGCACCTTAGAAAAAATGTTCTTTAGGTTTTTTGTTGTTTTGTTTAGAATGTTAAATAAATAAAGTTTTACATTTCAAGTTCATTTGTTTCACACTTGTGGTTTTCTACACGTATACCTACATGTATACCTACATGTATACAGTATCTGTTTTTTTTCTGGCTCTCATTCCTTGAGTTCCCCTTTTGTTATTCTTTATTCAACGGGCTTCGAACACGCGATGTTGCGGTCTTTCATCTTTACACATGTCACGAGTTAAATAATTCAGTTAACTGTAGTGACCTCTGCCACCGATGCAAATAAAACTAGGTCTCAGCTATTCTTGGAGCGCTCTGACACAAAATGTCGGTGACGTCTCGGATTATTATTTGGATATAAAATAATCTCGCAGTTTCTCATAATTTTAATATTTCAGACCTACTATAATAACCTACGGAGTCATATGAATATATGATTTTTAACATCATAAGGGCAGAAGTGACTTTTGCGGAAATATTCTAGGAAATGAATGTTAGTCTTCGTAAACTCGATTCACTAGCAACTTACACAAATGTGAATAAATTGCGGTATGTGGTTGGAACCAACTTACTCGAAAAATGTGGCTTGCTCCCGTATTGTGACTTCCCAGCACAAAGCACTTCCACCACTCATGTATTCAGTTGCTGGAAACGTAAGCAGTTCCAACTGGGTTTATGTATATTGTGTATGAAATTGTATTTCATATGTAGTATGAATAGAACCAATTTAGTATGAACTGTAAATACAATGATATTTATTCCCATTTCATAGTTAGAACATATCTAAATATTATCTTTCTTGTTCAACTAATATCTAGGGTGATGCTCTTAGTCTACACAGGAATAAATACTAAGCACCTATATTGTGCACAGTAGCTACGTAGATGCTTCTGCGAAATTGGAGTCGTGTTTGCAATATTTAATATCTTTTGTGAGCCAGCCCTGGGAACAGCTTACGAAATTAAAATAATAAGATGGATGTTTGTGTAACAATAAAGAGGCTCAAATTATTTTGTTACAAAAAATACTTATCTCAATTTTGTAGTGGAGCAAGTATTTTCCGAGGAGTCTGATGAGGGTGGGGGTGTCGACGAGACAGCGCCTCCGAAGCCGTCCCGCGGACCCGACATTGAGTTCCCGCTGCAAAGAAAGGATATCGACCTACTGATTGAGGCATTTAGGAAGAAGAAGGTAATTCTCAAATACATATAGATATCTACATATTATGGTTTTCAAAAGGCATTTCGTATTGTGTATTTGACTATAACATCAAGAAGTATTTAATTCAGGTGTTGCAGTAATGATTTTGATTTTGACATGACTACATAACCAAAATAGGTGAATAATATTATTTCTATCATGCAGCTTAGATAGATCTTGCGAGCTGGATTGATACATAGGCAAAAGCTGGTGTAACCCTTTGGTGTAGGATTTGGCATCTTTTTACGGCGGACACATGGAGATATGGGTTAATTGGGTTGATCCTATTTGTAACCTAGATAATAGGGCAAATGGAATCAAGCTCAAGCAGTGCCGTACTCAGGAGACTTTTTGCGGATATTAAAAATTCCTTTGCAGATTAATAAAAAAATATTTTCCTCGATGTTATTCTGTGGTGAAATATTGCAAGCTCTTGAAGTCTTATGAATTTCAATGGTCCAATGGGATGCGCTATATAATGTGATCCGATCTTTTTCATTCTGAAAGGTGGTTCTGGTAGGTGAACAGTGACAGATAATAATTTATCTTAACAATTTACCTACATACATTCATACATCTTCTCATACGACGCGGCGGTTGCGTGTCCTACGCACCTGACCTTTTCGAAGGACTTCGTCAATAAGATCGGCGTACCTATGTATCGACGCTGTCGCTGCTATAAACCTTAGAAATTCCTTTCGTTATTCGTCTTTCATTCATTCTCTCAACATGTTATACTAACAAAAATGTAGAAAACATATCAGATTAAAAAACAAATTTTATATAGGTAATTATGATTAGGTATTGTATATTTAGGAGCTCATTTAGAATAACTAAGAGACGCCTACGTCCAGCAGTGGACGAATATAGGCTAATGATGATAATCCCTATCTACTTTTTTACTTTTCTCCTTGCTTGACAAGGAGCACATAAAGAATTTTACGGTATCGTCCTTCGGCAAACCTCTCCAATAAAAATTCTATCTATATAATGTACTTCACCTTCGCTGTAATCTAAAACCCAATTTATTTTTGTAGCACCGGCTTCATCCAAAACACGTCGGGCAGATATTAAAAGAGGCCACACAAGTGCTGAAAAGAATGCCCAATATCAACGTGGCGACAACTTCTATCTCGAGCCAGATAACTGTGTGCGGTGACCTGCACGGGAAACTTGATGACCTGCTAGTTATATTTCATAAGGTATGACAACTCTTCATTCGAAACTGCCTCGATAGCCAAGTGGTCCTGACCGCGACTGCTACGCTAGAGGTCCTGGGTTCGATTCCCAGGTCGAGCAAAGTGTTATTGGGTTTTTCTATGAAATTCCCAGTAGCACCTCGGAGTTAGGAATTTGTGCCCGGTTAATGGCAATAGGCCTATACAAATCATGTTGTGGTTCGAAATACTTGTATTCCAGTGTGCCATGGATTTTAGTGCGTTTGGAAAATTGAAAATGAGCATAGATAAGTATATAAAAAAATTAGAGCTGAAAGCAATTACGATACCATACACATTCCGCCAGAATAAATGTTTGGACATATATAACAAGATCTTTATTCAAAAATGTCAAAGCAAATTGTTTCCAGTCTAGTGGGCTTGTTCACGAAATCATGACCTTCACCATGAACGGGGTCTGGTTTACCGCGCACCACTTATGAGAAAATGCTTTTAATCGAGTGCTTTCCTTACGATGCGAACGCAAAGTCAATTAATCGTAAAACGTTGCATCTAGGCCACCAGTGCGGTTTCAATTTATTATTCCCTCGTTGAGTCAACCGCTTTCTTAGTTTTATTGATATTGAAATCTATAACATTAACATTTAATAATCCGAAGTATCTTAACGTACCTATAGCTTAGCTCAATTTTATTATAGTGGGTAATCTCTACTGTTATAAAATTGTAAAAAGCTGTCTAAACATTGAATTTATTATAAAGAAACAAGTGGGTTAGGATACGTATAATTTAAACGTCTCCGAACCCAAAAATGTGATTTTTATAATTCTTGTCTGTTTGTCTGTTTGTTACGGGTTGGCGCAAAAACTACTGAATAGATTAAAATTTTGTTATCACTGTTAGAAAGTAAGTATGTGCTGCAACTTAAAAACTGGTAAACTTCTTATCCCAATTAATTGAACGGATCCTGAAGTACAGCTTGACCTCTCTGATGTATATAGACCCATACAAAGAAGAGATCATCAATATTGATTTTTCATTTTTTACTCCTAAAATAGCTTCATGTTGTTAGCGAAGCCGCGAGCAAAAGCTAGTATAGAATGATACTGTAACATGTTTTGCGGAAATTGAAAAGATAAGTTAAATAACCTACTTATATTTTTTATTTATCTTTTTAAATATAGATTCAGGATTACAGGCTCAGTAGGTTACTATTTACCTATCCCTTTTGTAAAGGAATAACCAACCTACAATCTATCTACCAAAAATTCAATTACCCATCTATTTCAGAACTTGCCCGGGAACGCAACAGCTGACACACACTTTTTTGTAGTTAACGGTATAAACTGTTACAAGTTCCCGAACCCTCTCGAAAATGTTGCTAAAATAAGCAAAAAATACAAGAGGAAACTATGTTACTTTTGCTTGCGTTGTAATATATTTTCCTAATCGGCACTTACGTCAGATTCATCGGATGTTCGTAGGGTTTGCTTCAAGTTGTTTTCGCTGATGCTCATTAAAGGTAGTGTGACGTCAAGAGGGCGACAGGTCGGCATGGCGCATGGTGGCCTGGGTCTCGGTAAACATGGCAGGGAGCGGCGCACGCGTCATCTAATTGGTGCCACCGTGCCACCGTCGTGCGCTCCGCGGTTTGATTGATAGACTGCCTGTTATGCCGGACGACCTCGTTAATTTGCAGATATTGTTTTCCTTTTGTTATTTCCGTCTTACAAGCATAACATAACCCAGTAGTCACTTAAGTATGTACTATTAAGAAAGACTAAGCGACGGCAAATGTTATATCATCTTTTTAGGGTTTTGTAAACTATAACTTCTAAGGAATGTCGTTGCCAAATTTGATCATAGCGTAGAAGAGAGGGATGATGTTTTTTGCGTCATCCCTATTCCACTACCAACATTGATGACCTCAGATCACTCTTTACTATCTAGTTAACTCAACAAAGTATTCAAAAAGGTTAGAATGTCATTGTATGTTAGCCACATAGTGTAGATACAATGATGTGTTTTACGAGGTCCAGAGGAAATATTTTTTTAGACAGTAAATAATAATGTCATTGGTGATGGCTGCCTTAGTAAATTGAGTTCATACAAACTAGCGCTTTGTAAAAATGTAACGAAAAGAATATCTCAATCGAAATCTCAATCTATGTTGCTAATAGCTTCATAAAAAATAACTGACAAGTGGACAATATTTCAACGATCCTTTAATATCAAAGGTGACATTTTATATGGTTGTTGTAAAGTCTATAAGCACCAATTACGATCAATGATATAAGTCGTGTGATTTTTGACCGTGACATAATAAAAAAGGGATCGTATCGGCCAAAGGATAATAATCGTGCTAGCTAGTATCGATTTCCAGTAAAAACATTGCGTAGGCGACCTTCGTAGCGGCCACCGCTGCAGATGTAAGGATTCACCAAATGCCTAGCGTCGATTGCTCTGTTATCGAGAGCGGTTTTTTGGAATTGCTTTGGTCAACTGTTCAACAGATTACTTACTATTACATCGGCTCGGAATAATTTAACTCTCAGCCGTTTAATTTGATAATTTGGCAGGGCAGAGCATATAATTTATTAAGGTGCCTTCATTGGAAAAATATATGAGCTTTTAAACTGAGCTTTAGTTCTCAGATTTGAATATTGTATAGTTACCTACTGTCACGATAAATACTACTACTATGGACCTTGAATATGTTATAGAACTACAATCAGCTAAAGACCAATTGAAATTTGAATAGGGCCGACCAAGGAATTCCCACTCAAAATGAAATTGCAAATTGAATTAAGTAATTAATACCTACTGTTTCTAGATTGTAGTTAATTCATTAAAGAGCGGTAACTTTACCGATGGTAGTAACAACTGTTTTTCTTTTATTTTAGTATGTTAATTATTCCTTGTTTGTTTCAAATCAATTCCACAAAATGTAGTCTCGATGAATTCGGGTATTCGGAGTTGTTGAATCATCTTCACAAGCATTTAATCTGTATATAAGGGTTGTAGAATGTAACAAAAGCGAAGAGTATTAAAAATGTATCTTGAGATCGTTTGGCTTGGGCTTTGTATACAAGCTTTATGTCCTAAAGGTTTTTGTGATTGCGTCTCAGGAGAGTAATGGAAGTTTTTGTATGCGTTCGTTGTGGTTACAGCCCTCATATATAATTAAGATTCGAGGTTTCTTGCTTGATATATAATTTATATAAACATTATATAAACGGGTTTCGCATAGTCATTTATTGTTTTTTTTTGTAATATTTTAGTACCTAGATCATAATTTGATGTAAAGAGCCAACATAACTGCCTCATGAGCCTAGTGGTCTTGAGCGCGACTGCTACGCTAGAGGCCCTAGGTTCGATTCCCAGTACGAACAAAGTGTTATTGGGTTTTTCTATGGAATTCCCAGTAGCAGCTCAGAGTTTGGTATTTGTGCCCGGCCTATTACATGGGACATAAACATACCGGCGAAATGTGGGTGTACCTACATTAGTACGCCTCTGCCTAACCCTTCGGGGAATACCTACATGCGTGATGGTATGTATATATGTATGTAAGAGCCAACATAATGACTATTCTCGAAGTCAAGGCAAATGCTCGTCTGAGCGATATGGAATTAGCAAGGCACATGAGGACTTCTCTTGTGCGACAATATTTTCTATCTCCAATGTTTACATCGTAATTTAAACTATCACACAATGTACTTATATATCCCCTCTTTACACTTGATACTTATACAGAATGGGCTGCCATCTCCTGAGAACCCATACATATTCAACGGAGACTTCGTGGATCGAGGCAAGAAGGGGTTGGAGGTATTCCTTCTACTGCTCTCTTGCATGTTGACCTTCCCCGGTGGAGTGTTCTTGAATCGCGGCAACCACGAAGATCTCATTATGAATTCTAGGTTAGTCACACATAACACAAGCATGACATATTATGCTCAGTAATACGCAATGTCTGTAGTTTTTAGGTCAAAATCTTTATAATGTCATGGTAGCGACCAGTTGTCTGATGGTAAGACGATTACAATTGATGTATATATGTAAATAAAATGAGACGGATCTTGTGAAATATGTCGGCCTAATATGCAAAATAAACGTAAAAAGTCGTTCTGAGGCAAAACGTCTCGTAATCACCAAGTATGACACATATTTAAGAAGTTATAATAACCTGTACACGCTTGTAATTATTGTTACCCCAAATAATTTTAGCATTTATAATTTCGACTTCGAATGAAATCAGCGAATATTTTAATTACTTTGATGAAACTTTACTGAAGTTCTATAGCTTTCAGCTCTCAGTTTTGGAGTCGTTATAATTTTATCAACGAGAAGACTGTTATTAGAAAAATTTGATGACATATAATGTTTCATTCAATTAACATCATGACAATCATTGGACGTTATTGATTTTATAGTCCCTTATGCATTGGACGGTATCTTCGGCACTATCTACTATTATAAAATCGTAAAAATGCTGTGTCTGTACATTGAACATATTTTAAAAAAACAAGTGGGTTTAAGGTATATAAACGTCTCCGAATTCAAAAATGATATTTTTAAAATTCTTGCTGTTTGTATGTTTTTTACGGGTTGGCGCAAAAAGTACTTAATCGTTTTTATTACTATTATAAAGTATATTATGTTCCAACTTAAAAACTATTAAATTTCTTATCTCAATTAATTAAACAGATATTGAGATACAGCTTGACCTCTCTAATGTATAGAGGCCCATACAAAGAAGAGATCATCACTGTAGGTTTTTGATTAAATTATTTTCTAGTAATTTATAAAATGTTATCGATGTATGATTCGATACTATACACGATTAGTTTTCGAAAAGCGTGTCATGTCTACAAATTTATTAAATCCTAATACATATTATATCTCTTCAGATATTATACCTATCTTATTTATAAGAGATTACATATTGGTACACAGTGCTTAATATTTACTTTTTGTTTAGGTACGGGTTCATAAAGGAAGTCCAGCAAAAGTATCGGGTAAGTAAAACGAGCAATAATCCTTACACAAACACTCTACTACCGAAACGGTCAAAATATGAGCTTTATTTTATTATATACGGGTATTGGATACAAATCGGTGATCATAAATCGGATAAAAGGTGAGCCGAACCGAAAACTAATTTGGAATATCGAAAATCCAGATCATATATTTTATCCTTTTGGTATAGAAGCTATTGGGAGCGTTATATAGCGACAATGGAAACAATGAAAGCTCCAAAATATTCACAATGTTTGTAGGATTGAATGTGTTCAATGCTAGCATAGAAAACAGGAAACAGTCCTTTTGTAGGATTGGATGTGTTCAATGCTAGCATAGAAAATAGGAAACAGTCCTTTTTGTTATCAACATTTTCCGATAGCAAATAGGAGCTGTGAACCGAAAATGTAATCGTCCTTCAAAGGGACAAAAATATTTTGTGGAAAAGACTAAATTTTCTTGCAACCTTGGATTTACTCTCACAGAATAAGATTTTTACAACTTTCTCAGTACAAAGGGTGTGCTGAACATATTTGTCTTAGAAATTACCTTTGAGACGATTTACCCTATTTGTGTCAGACGTGGCTAAGTAGTTGTAACTAGTCGCCTTTTATCTAAATAAAAACGTATAATATACATATATTTACCCCAGTGCCTGACCTCGGCTTTGTGTGCAGCTATTGCCTCATTTCCTTGAGAGTTATTAGCAACGTATTCATATAGTAACTACATATTGTAAGCTAAAGGGAACTTACGTCCTTCAACATTCAATACATAATTATATATATAATTAATAAAAAATATATTTGCTATCAGTATCCAGGTATAAGTACTCATCTTTATGTCAATTAACTATAAGCTTCTTAAACCTACCGTGCGTGGAAAAACTTTTGTAGGCATTAATCAATTTGATGATAATTTTTAAATATTCAACAGACATATAGGAACCTTCTGTAAAAGTAAAAATAAAAAAAGTTTACAAAATAACGTTTAAGTAATAATAAAATGTGAGATCTTTTTAACTTTTCTGTACACTGACGAAGGTATGTTAATACTTTGTGTCGCAATTCCGAGAGCGCTGCAAAGCGAAGCAAAGTATAAAAAGTACGAAGTTTAACTAACCAGGGCTGCATAAAGTGGAAACTGTTTTTATTTGTCCGAACAGTTATTTGGGACATACCTAAATGTCTTTTGACCACAATTTTATGAATTGAATTAAAGCTACGAATTAAATGGGTTTTGCAGTAAGGATGGAAATTCGTTTTGTTGCTTAAATTCTGAATGTATTTAGTCAGTAATTTGTTATTGTTCACCACAGCACAATTCAGAGCGGTTACTGAAACTGATAGAAGGCGTGTACCGCTGGCTTCCACTGGGCACTATTATCAACAACAGAGTGTTCGTGGTTCACGGCGGAATATCTGACACTACAGATCTCGACATGATACGAAGTCTAGATCGAGATAAGGTATGTCTCGCACTTAACAGTAATTTGCCTTTGGAAACTGTAAAGCGCTTGTAACCGTTGGAAGAAATTGAAGTACCTTCCATTATTATAATAACGTATAGAAAATAATTATAAAATTTTCTATTCGCCTACGTAACCATCAAGTTTCGAATAGACAAATAGTGCGCATGAAATGATAATTTATCTCGCGGATTATTTTGTTCTTTTATTTCACGCTCTGCGATTCGCAAAATACTGCAAATAGATAATATTTCACTCATAAAATCTTTTTGCAAAAAATACGCACTAATACATCAAGTGTAATGTGATAGATATATGAATTAAGCCTTACACAAAAGATTCCTTTTAAATTTTTAAGTTTTATATTAAAATTCCAAACTTTTTTCCAGTACGTGTCTTTACTCCGCCCACCAGTGACCGAGGGCTCGGCAGCAGGCGCCGAAGTCATAGACAAAGTGGAGTGGAAACAGGTTAGTCGTTAGCAATCAATCATTCACGATTCAATCTAAAGGTTTCGATCGTTCCATTGCCGGCTTCTTGGCATCACGAGTTTTTATCTATCTATGTAGTCACGTCAAGTCGTTGCCAATTTCTTTGATCCATGAATGTGATGAATGAAATTTCGCGAACAGAATATTTGCATGCCTAATATACACGATCATTACCATATTCAACGCGATCAATAAAGTTTTCGTAAACAATATGCTATTTCCAGAATAAATTTCAGATGAATGAATTCAATGAATTGTTCAGGCTAATTTGTGCACCTGGCTTGGGGACCGCCCTGATGTTTCCAGTTCAGTCTACGTCGCTGACTGATCCAACATTCAACAACTAATCAAAACTTTTGCTTTAAACTATCTTTTGAATTTCGGATCACGTCTTTTCCAGTATGATGAGATATGATATTGAAATGTAGGTAAAGGGAGTTTTAAGTGAATTTATATTATTTAGTAAAAAAAGTTTAATGGTTATATACATTTAGATGGGAAGTGGTGTATAAAATTATAAATGGTTCTGTTTTATATTTAGTCTGGAAAAGAGCGAAGGTCGTTCTTTCAGGTGTTGAGTACGAAATGAGTTCTATTCAAAGCTGCGGATTCAGGTTTCGTGTAATTAATCTTTTATTAGCAATGTTAATGAAGGTTTCATTTCTTGATGTGTCGGGCCCTACTCTACTGTGTTTATGTTGCCTTGTTTGTGTTTATTTTTCTTGGAAAATGTATAAATTATTGCTCCAATTGGTTATATATGACGGTAGAACCAAGAATCGATTAACTCTGGAGTAATTTGTAGATAGAAAGGTTGGAGGAGCAAATGTGTATGCAACACAGAAAGATAGACTTGCATATTTTTAAATATTGGTTTCAAAGTCAATTAAAAAATTAAAAGTACTTATAGGTACATAATTTGCCTAGGTATATAAAAATGTTAAACATGAGAAGAAAAAAAAATTGTTTAGTTCTCATCATCCGTTTCAGTTTACTAATTTTCCTTAAAAAACGTAATCTGGGCGTTATTTTCATGCATTGCATCAACTGTATTTGGCAAATCAATTTGATTAGTTCCGCCAGGAAATTAAATATTTATTAATCTATGTTCAAAGTGCGAAATGTTTGAAAGATAACGATCGGCATATTCGATCGGCATGTTGGTTATTAATAGCGTTTGCTTACGTGAAAATTACGATCTATTATAGTGGTTGCACATTCTTACAATCATGGCACATTTAAATATCTTTAGAAGTATCCTGGGAGACCTGATGACCTGAAATACAGGCGTTGGCCTAGTTTGGGCATCAGTCTCCCACAACGTTATGTACACCTATTATGTAAGCACTAAAAATACCATTTTATAATTTATGTTGTGGAGAGAAAATAAAGAATTATTTATTATTATTATCTAAGTGGGTATGCATGGGTTTCAATACATAGATTATTAATATATGTGCTCAGTTAATGGTATTAGGCTTGGATTCTGTTACATGGGGCCATAAACATACCGGCGAACTAATATTACTTGACTTCTGCATAGGCCTTCGGGGAATAGAGGCGTGATGTTATGTTATGTTACTCTTCGCGAGTATTATTAGGCTATCAAAATCAATCTGGCAATAAAAGGGGCGATATTCTCAATTTCTCGGAGTACCACAACGTAGGTAAAACTTTACAGAAAATATTTTTTAATATTATCTGGTGTTTAATTTGAGGTTAGGCATGGTTTTATTTAGACGCCGCGAACATAAAAACTGGAATGGCATCATCATGTTTTATAATAACTAATTTCTGGCTTTATCGCCCACTGCGTTCTAAGATAATATTCGTTTATATCGCATAAAGCTCATTCGGTAGCTTTGTCTCCTTTATTACAGCACATCAATGATCTTATCTTATTTCTTTCGCTTGAAAGCAATTTCTGCGACCACCATCCTTGTCGTAATACAATTTGCCCGGGTCGGACCCCCCGCGGATTGTCGCAAGATAAACTTGGGTACACGTTTCGCGACCGCTTTATGAAGTTCAGTCCCAAAAGGTTGGTTCTTCTAACAATTTGTCACCCACTCCACACATTTTGTACGAGCCAAGTTTTGTGCGATATCTCTGGCGAGATATTTTACTAATGAGATTGTTCAAACACTACTAACAAGTAAGCAATGGATAAACCACGAGGACTGTATTTCGAACTGCTATGCATTCAAATTTCCTATTGGTGGCGTTCAGTGTTCCACTTTCCGACTGGGATTTGTAATAGGTACCTATTTGATAATATCGAAGATTCCGTTTTTTGCCCTCGCGCTTACGTCATATTATGAAGAATATGTTAATGTGGCGATTTGTAACACTTTTGTCGATTATTAACGTCGCAAAACAGACAGTAGTTAAATTCGAAAGCTTCCCGTCGTTCAATATGACCGCTGAAATAGATTTTCATAAGGCATAAGTAATTAAATTACCTAATTGACACCACTTCTACTAAGGAAGTTGTGTGTTTGCATGTTTACTTCTTTAATATTCATCATCATCAGCCTATATTCGTCCACTGCTGGGCGTAGGCCCCTCCTAGTGAACGCCACAGAGCCATCTTTACCATTACAGTAGGTTAAAGCATTGTTTTAAATGCGAAAGCATTAAACACAATGCCATGGTTGGTGAAAGCTTTTGTCTTATTTATTTACGTTGATTAATATTTGTTTTCAAAGTAAAAAAATCAATTATTTAAGATGAAAGATTTTGTTTTCCTATTATTTCATATTATCAAGAAAATCGCGGTTGGTAAATGCTTTTGAGGTATAACACAAACAGGGACGCCATTACAGGAGCTTTGTTCTCATATGAAATTTACAGTAATAATCGCTACAAACTTTACGGTTTCGCTTTAGGTTTGAAGCTAGATAAAGCAATTGTGTTAAAGTTTACGATCGAGATACAGATATTGCACAAATGGCGAGGTGGGAATCCTATTGATGGTAAGATCTAAAATAACTTGCTCATAGATTATTAGTAACACGCCAGGCTTGGAATATGGACACCTATTTCTTTCAAATATAGTTAGATGTATGTAATTTCTATGTAGGTTTATACCTCAAAATTAATTGTCGCATGAAAGAAAATCATTTTAAAGCGGCTCGCGGTGGACATAGGCCTCCCCTAATGTCCGCCATTTCACCCTATTCTCGGCTTTACGTATCCAGCTTCCACCAGTAACCTTTCGCAAGTCATTACTCCATCTTGCCGGAGGATTGCTTGTATGAAACTTTTTTTATCAGCCGATTAATTGAGAAATATGGATGGGCAAATAGTATAGTACCTAAAATAAAACAAGGATTATGTGTGACGTAAGCGAGAAATATCTAGGATTTGTGGAAAGTATGCATGCAAAAGCAAGGACATGTGCACAACAATGCATTGTATAAGTTCTCAATTGAATGCCAATTTACTCGCGCAGTATAAAACATTCCTCTGGGTCGACGTAAACAAGTTGAGCGACAGAAATGTAAACTAAAAACATTACTGTCTCGTGCTAAAGTCACAACAAGAAAGACATGCTATTGAGAAGCTTTCAAACAAAACATTTTGCATTTCAATATAAACATACTGAAATTAAAAATGTCTGCATGGTAAATTCTGTATCATCGTCTAAACCTGTCTGGATATTTAAGTTTAACCTTTGAAAGCATTCACTTTTATCTTACTCGTTCTAGTTCTACGTGCAATAAAATATAGTGCTTAGTATATTTCTTGTAAAATCTGTATTTTCCCTACTGGGCAAAGTAGATATGTCAACTGTCTTCTTGGAGAGTCTCATTCGTTTTAGACTTGTTGGATATATTTCTAGAACTCGTTCTATTTTTAAGGACTGAGGGACGGGGCAAACCGGGTAAATCCCCGGGGGTATAGGTAGAAGAATAATATATTGAAATAGAAAATCAAAACAATTGTGATGTGTGCAGTTTACTAGATCAATCGTAACAAATAGCGTTGCCTATTAATCACGCGCTCGGCTTGACTATGCACTCGTTTGACACAGCAGGCTTAATTATTTTCGCTCTTCAATGTTTACTGTGAAAGTTGATAGCTCTGCTTCAGTTTTTATTTCCCTTTGTACAATCAATACGATGCTTTTTATTATTCATTATTGTTGTGCAAGGTAACAGGATAGTTTTGCTTTGAGCGCGTACTACAGTAAACGGAAAGCAATGAAGTCATTAAGCAAACAATCGTACGATCTTTTAACCATATATTTAATTGTTTTACATTAATCATTGCATTAGTCAACAGTTTAATAAATGCTAAGTTACAGTTATTTACTGGAAAATATTTAACATTATATAAAATTTACCTATTTATACAAATCAGCAGAAAAAAGGACTATTTGTAGACTGTCAACTTCTGCAAAAAGGTCCATATAAGTTAAACTTGTTTAGTTTTAAAAGGTAATATACAATTAATTATTTTTGGACACTTGCCGTAATTAGAGTATCTTTTTAATTGAATAATTTTCCATGTCGTTTAACTACATGACACTTACTGGGGCAACATTTTTTATTATCCATTCCAAGTATGGCTTTTGCAGCTAATTGGAATTATTCCAAGTAAGTTGAAGGTGTGCACAAGTCCGTGAATATACCAATTATTACTTCCATGTAAATGTAATTCGTGTTTCTAGGTTGGTCAGTGTTAAATAATATATTAACTGCGCTTTCCCTGCCTTCCATCGGTCGATACAATGATATGTATTGATTTCTAAGGACAGCTAGTATTTTTTCGATTGACTCCTTTAGCGTTATTGTAGTCGTTAACATTTTCTCTTCCAATTATAATAATTGAAACTTTAACAATAGGACTGGTTTATCGATAAAACTGTTTTGTTTACCTTGTTTTTCGTTATATTGATATTAGAACAAAACTAAAATGGAGAACCCACTTGTAAAGGTTGATCTTAGATATATTGCAAACGAGTGTTTTGAGGAATCCTTCGCCACAAAGTATTTTCAATACCTTTTCCATTGACGACTCGTTTGCCGTAGCGGCTGAGCAATCGGCTTCTGCAACACGTGTTGTGGGTTCTATCCTCACACGGAGAAAATATTTGTATGATCATTGTTCCGGGTCTGGGCGTTTTTGTATGTGAGAATTTGTGTTTGTAAACGCACCCACGACACAGGAGAAAATCCTTGTGTGGAGCAACGTTTTTCTTTAAAGAACCAAATAGCAATGTGTGTATTTAGGTATCTAATTGTTTATTTCTGCAACTGAAACGTGTTTTTCCTCCTTCAAATGAAACAACGTGACTATGTCGATTGGACTATAATGGTATTTGAGTAAATTTCCACGACATTTAAAGAGCTTCTTATATAAATTTCTTTCGCTTTGATTGCCGAACAGTAACTTTTGTAACTCTTACGTAAGACTTCTTAAGTATTCTCTTTAGGGTTACTTTTATACATTTTTCATAGAGTTGAAAAATAAAAAGGTCGAAAATGACGAAATTCTACCTTTGAAGAAGCCACTTTAGAGCCAAGTTAGAGCCACAAAATTAAGGCGAATAAAATTGTGATTTCAAATAATTTAAACACCAACAGATTTAATAAACATATGCTTATCTAATACATATAAAACATGTTTAACTAATAGATATAATCGTGACAGCCATTCTTCTTTTCTTTTCTTGAATTAAACCCTGGTACAAACCGTATCTAATATGTGTCTTAGCGTATTTGATATGTACTTAGCATATATCCGAACTACGAAAAGCGCTCTTAGAGCTTTTATAAACACTGACGTAAAACCTCTTTATGACGTGGTTGATTTTAAAACTTACGATATAATATCTAGAAACGACTAACATAAAACGTATAGAAGGCAAGCGCATTAAAACGCCAAGCAAGTCATTATACTTCCCTCCGCGATCCAGATTTAAACAATCAGAGCGGTGCATACTTTACTGTTAAATTGGGTTTCCCCTACCTACGTTACAGGTATTTAGGTCGAGCGCCTGGAATTGATTAAGGTCCATAGTTGACAGAATAGCTATAACGAGGGGACCGGCAGCCTACGTCCGCACACTTTGTCAGTTTTATGGAGATGTAAACCCTTTCAATTTGGAGGCAATAGCGCCGATATTCCAGTAATGATATTTCCTCTATCGTTACTAACTTCGTTTTCAAAAAACCCAAGTGTTTAAAATTTAAAAAATATTTACGTTTTTGTAGCTTGAATATGTTCCTGTCAACATACCTATGCATTTATCTTGTTTTCGTTATTAATGTTTGACGGGAAAGCAGATAGTGTGAAATTAGGTAATTCGTAGGTCGCAACTGAAAGCGGTTAAATTGATCAATAAAACTTGTAGGAGGCGTTTGCCATTTATCTTAAGAAACTACTTACACAGTCTGTAATGTAATTTAAACTGATTTTTACTTTAAGATAGTAGAAGTATAAGTAAACTGGTTAGGAATATCTTTAGATTTAAATAGGTACGTACGTAAGTATTAGTATTATTTTATTCTGTATTTTTAAAGGCGATGAGTAGTTTACTTTTTAAATTTGAAATGTAAATATTAAATGAAATGTTTATTAAACACGCGGGAAATATTGTTATTTTGCATAGAATTTACTTACTCATAAACTGCGCTCGCTTATATTGTCTAGAACATAGATATTTGTATATTTATCGTTTTATTACCTGCAAGAACGTATTTCGTTCGTAAGTTTGCCAAACAAAAGCTTAGTATTTTTAATAAATTTGTGTTTGTACAATTTGGTTAACATTACAGGTTGTTATTTAAACTTAAAAAAAACTGTAGGTCATCAGAATCGACACGATTATTATTACAATAGGTAAATGTAATAAATAACATTTAAACGTTGATATCCAATATATTAGATGGTTTTTATAGCCAATGAACAATTGTGACCTCATAGAATACGTAATAATGGGTGACTCAACACTATCAATAAAGTTAATGTATTTGCCCAATCGGCGAGGAGTAAGCGATTAAAACAGCTGCCGAAGCTAATTAATTACCATTGAGTTTAATAAACGTACTTGCTGTGACACGAAGGACATTGATTGTCATTCATTCATTCTGTCGGTGACGGGATGACGGTAATACGCACCACGTATTTATCACGGAGGCTTGTGGTAAGGCAACCTACATACATCGGTTGTAACTTGTAACACGAGTTTTGAACATTAGTGCAGAGTGAAAATATTTATGACCATCACGTATATGAATAATCATATAATCGAACTGTGAAGGCCAGAAACAGGAAGATTATTATTAGTTAGCATGGATATTTACCCCAATGGTAGTATTGGATCCTAATGAATAGAACCAGGCTGAATAAATATAATCGACCAAAATTATACTAGCTGAATTGCTGATCTGGAAACGAGTAGAACTGTAATGTCGAAACGATAGTTAATTAGTAAAAAGAGCTACTTAACTAGCTGACTGGACGTGAAGCTATCAAGGACATTGATTGGCGTTCATTCACTCGACCGCTGACACGCCAACGTTTATTTACAAATTATATATTAAACACGTGAAGGTAAATAAAACGATTAGACGGCTTCTAATCGAGTCTCAATCCCTGAAGCACTGTAATTAGTTTCATACACAACATCAACAAAATATTTTGACCCAATTACGCGGTACTATTCCATCGACTTTGGTGTTAGAATGAAGACCGTGATAATATAATAACATAACATACCATCACGCCTGTATTCCCCGAAGGGTTAGGCAGAGGTGTACTAAGGTAGACCCACAGATAGCCGTATGTTTAGGTCCCATGTAATAGGGGGTGAGCCTATTGCCATTAAGAGGGGACAAATTCCAAACTACGAGCTGCAACTGAGAATTTCCTAGAAAAACCCAATAACACTTTGCTCCACCTAGGATTCGAAACCAGGACCTCTACAATAAGCTTGTTTGTTTTTTTTAAATATAAATATTGGCCGCAGTTTCACTCGCATCCCAAAGAATATTTTGAGACAAAAGGTAGCTTATGTTCTTCTCCAAGGTCCATCCTATCTGTATACCATAATTCATCACAATTGGTTCTGCGGTTTAGGCGTGAAAACGTGACAGACAGACAGTTATTTTCACAGTTGTAATATTACCATGTAGGATTATGGATGTTGAAAAACCCTGTGCTAACAAAGTACGAGTAGAAACTACTTATTTAAGAGCGCTCGCGCACTTGTGATTTTTAGTCGGGCGATAGTTTGATCGTTCTGGGATTCACTATGGAGTTATATGACAGTGCGCGCATTTGACGATTAGAATTCGACATGAAATTATATACGACTACTACAGCGACTAAACTATCGGTAGAGTAAAAATCACAAGTGCGCGTTAGCCCTAATAAAACGAGATAACTATCACGCTAGGTCACTTGTTCATTTATTCCGCTGGAGCAGCCACACGTTTATTTACACCACATTGATTATCGTGACGTGACAAACCGCCGTGCTATTTGACGATCGATTCAATAAAATACTCGAGGGGTTTGATTGAAAGCGAATGCGTGTACCTAGCTCCTTTTTCGATTTAGTTAATTTGATTTGTAATAATGTTTTATAAAGTGCTTTTTTATTAAATGCTTCTTCGTGTTATAACCGTAATAAAAGAGAATTATTGAAAACCTGTTTTTCACATTATACTTCCATTTATTCAAATATAATCATATTATTTACATTTTTAAATATTTTTATAAAAAACAAGAGAAATAAAATCATTTAAAAATATAAAAATAGTTGTCCACCGGCATGGGGAGCAGGGTCCAAGCTACATTATACTTATTATTTAAATATTTTGTCTACAATTTCGACTCTTCTATATAGAACATTAGACATAATAAAGTCTTATTGAGTCATAGTGAAAAAAAAGTACCTGATAGGATAGATATGAATTAATAAACAATGTATAGGTTACTCATAAGCGCATTGTGTTATCGGTACATTACTAAAGTTTATGTAATTCTACTATTAAAACAGTTTTTTTTCTAGGTGTTTGACATACTATGGTCAGACCCACAGTGTACGGGTGGGTGTGTGGCCAACGCACTTCGTGGTGCGGGAACATACTTCGGTCCAGACGTAACGGCGAATTTTCTTCAAAAGAATAAACTGAGTTTTCTGATTCGAAGTCATGAGTGCAAACCCGGTGGATATGAGCTGCTACATAATGGAAACGTAAGTGTTTAACATTATATGTAGGTAATATGTATATTTAAAAAACAACAAAAATATCTTGTACTTAAACACCAGTAACACGTTCTTTATCTGTATGTTAATTCTTCTTTATAGGACGTTCTCAAACTTATTTAGTTTACCGCCTACAGAATTATAGTGTACCTACCTACCCCAAATTTTTTAAATTTACATAACAGCTTGAACCCTAATGTTCTCTGAGCTTCTTAGCCCTGTAGTTGTCCAGCGCCCACAAGGAGGTGATATCGCCACTTTGAGAACCTCTGGGCTAGATACTCTCGTAATTTAATTCTAACTACACGCATACGGATCAAATATTATATTATTATAGACTACTGAATATAGCTTTTGTAAAACTCTTCTAACTACCACACCGCAATAGCTCATTTTTGACAAAAATATGTGAAATGAAAAACGAAGCCGAAATATTTTTTAACTTTATCACTAGAAAATTTAGAGCTTTTTTGTTGGCCATTAATTAAGAAAATCGAGTTTATGAACTGCCAAAATTGGATTCTTTATCTCAGTTTTCTTTTGAGAAATTTCGGATCATTAAAAACCAATTAAATTTTCCTCAAACTTTGATGTAAGTATCTACGTATACCGATATGTTTTGGAGAGTTTTGTTATTGTTGTAGAAATTTTGATCCTGCAAAGTGCTTACTTTAAACAAGTTTTCTTATAAGTAGCTACTAAATGAAATTGGTAACTCACATTTGCATGTTTAAGTAGGAGCGAGCTTCATTTTATTCTTGTCCTCGTGTTGTGAGCAGATTTCTTGGTACATAACCAAGAAATCTCCACCACATAATCTGATTTAGTCTGGTTTTATGGTAGATACATCTTGTTTATGTGTTTATCAAGTTTACTTTGGGACTTGTATGTTGTTACGAAATTATGTCGCTGAGCATAATAGCACTAGAAACTACTTTACTTTTTTCTTCTTTCTTGTCCAACTATGAAAAACGAAGGAGAAAGAAGAAAAGAAAAACGAAGGAGAAAGAAAAAAAGAAGTTTAAGTTCGTGTTGATTCGACTCAAAAACGGATCCGATTTTGACAAATGAGGTCTCGATGAATTCGTGTTTAGAGAATATTTTTGAAAAATTTAAACAAGATGGCCGAATAAAGATAAAAAAGTGACCGAAACAAATTAAAGCGAGATATATGATGTGTTTTGTTCACTAGAAATTCATATAAAAGTTCCATATTATCTTCCTATTTTGTTCTATCGTAATAATAAATATGGTGATGATGTATTCAGGTTTTAATAACTTAGTGCTTATATTAATTACGAACATCTCAGGGGAGACATTACATTTGACAAAATGGCATTTTTCATCTAAGTACCTACCTATATTATTTTCACTTTACGAAATTCGGGTGTTAGGTTCAAAACAAGCCGAGTTAGTGTCTGAAGAAAATTCAACCTGGCGGTTCGGAGCTTAGACTTGTGTTCTTTTCACAGTAATAGACTCGTCCTTATTTTAAGGGACCTAAAAATATATTGACTTTGGGGAAAAGACGTAATAACGTTGTATAATGTTAATACTTTTATATCTTACTAGCTGATTTCCGGTGTTTCACTCGCGACCTATAGTGACGTCATGTTTAACTTGAGTTACAACATAATAAGCATAATTTACTCAGTGATCATGTAACATTATATTAGTGAAAGAATTTTTTAAATCGGTCTAATAGTTTTGAGTTTATTCATCAGAAACAAACATACAAATCTATTCTCTTTATATAAGGATAGCTTTAATATAAAAGCTACATACAACTCAATTCTCTGGTACCAGGTCATAACTATCTTCTCTGCATCGAACTACTATGAACTGGGGTCTAACAAGGGGGCTTACTTGAAGTTATGCGGGAACTCCTTGGAGCGACAGTTTGTCCAGTACACGGCCGCAGTCTCCCGCACTCGTCGCCTCACCTTCCGTCAGCGAGTGGGTCTCGTTGAATCTTCGGCGATGAGGGAACTTCACAACCAGATTATGGTGGTCCGAAGATCATTGGAAGCAACTTTCCGTAGTATGGATTTGGATCAAAGCGGTCTGTTAATTGATTTTTACATTATGGTTGTCTTTTTGGTACCAAATGATTTAATTTCTTGCATGACATATACAATATAGAATCTTCTAGTTAAAGAGTTGCCTACTGTGTCCACTTAAATTACAGAAATATCCGATAGTGATGTTATAAAACATTTAATTAGGGACATGAATGTTTATAGGCTACATATCGATCAGTGATTGGTGCCAAGCGATGGAAGAAACCACGCATTTGGGGCTTCCCTGGAGAATGCTCAAGGACAAACTGGTGCGGACTGACCCCGACACGCGGCGCGTCCGCTATATGGATACATTCGATCTGACTACCAGCGTGAGTAGAACCAATTAATTAATTTATTTATTTATTTCCATTACAGGTTTTAAACTTAATGATTGTTTTTCTATGAAAACTTCAGTATTGTGTACATTATAGTAATAAAGAAATATAAATATCCTAAAGCACCTAATAAAAATAATTTCCAAAAAGTAAGAGGTAGGTACTCAGTACTCACGTATCTTAAATAAGTATAAATATAGACTGAGATCATGCACGTTTCTTTTGTAAGATGAAATAAATAGCAGGGTTTGCCGAATAAGCCTGTTGGCTTTTACGAACATGAGACTCACATTAACAATACAAATGTTACGAATCTAAAGCTACGTTATCGAATTTCCGTTTCAGAAAATTGGTCGTAAAACAGACTCCTCGAATGTCGTGGAAACGTTATACAAAAATAAGAGGAGCTTGGAAGCGATTTTCAAAATATTGGACAAAGATAATTCAGGTAAATATATGATCGTCTTCAAATTAGTCCAAGTTATTTGAATAAGTATTCAAATAACATTTTCATCACAGGTTTTATCACGCTTGAAGAATTCTCGGAAGCATGTCAGCTTATTGGTAAGTACATGCCAAATCCTATGACGCAAGAGCAGCTGGTTGATATTTGTCGTTTAATGGACATCAATAAAGATGGACTGGTCGACTTGAACGAGTTTCTGGAGAGCTTCCGTCTTGCTGAAAGGAGTTTACGATACGAAGATAACGAGATAGCTGAGATACAAGCCACCTGACAGGAACTAGACCGTCGCCATAGCAGGACGGCGGTCGATAAAGATGAGACAGGCGTTGAAATTGAAATTCTAACAGTGGAGAACGATGATAAAAGTAAAACTGGTAAAAGTAATAAAAACGGACGGGCGCACTTAATGGGCGAGAGCGTCCCCACGTCGCGCGATATGGAGGATATCGAATTAATTGATAGCGAGGAAGCGCCGCGGCGCGGGCGGCCCGGCCTCCTCGAGAGCGACATTTAAAACTTTTACCATACATTACACTGCCGGAATATAACGGGATTATCGGAATTTCCATGTCATATTCTATGGTGACACTTCACCGCTCTTTTTATAGCTGTGCTGTGTTTCAATTAATGTTTGCGGTTATATATGTTTCTGTTTATGTATAAAGTTTGATGTACATTCGATTATATTTTAAAATGATGTTTAAAGTCTTTTATAGGTAATCTGATATACGTAGATTATAATTTTACGACCATGATCACGAATATTAAGTAAGTACAATTGATATGTTACTAAAATATTATGGACCTAAGGTAGTATTTATTTAAAAAGCTATACCAAATTTAATAACTACGTTGTCAAATGTCGAATTATAATTAAAATTAATTGGTGCCAATATGTAGCGAAATGAAACAAAGAGATTCGTATTTATTTACATTAACTGAACTGATTGGCAATTACGCGAACAAAAATTATATTTAGGTGCACTTTGAAAGTTTCATGACGCGATCAATTAACGAATGGGAACAATGATACCGATGACTCTACAACATTATATTGGTGTACTTTCTGTAACCACAATTACTGATTATTATCTTACTAGATATACGTAGTGTAGTTAACGTGCTATTTTCTAATATTATCAGCTACATAAATTTTAGATTGGAATAAACTTGATCTTATATTATAATAAAGTTCCTTATTATGATAAATTTTCTTCCTATTATAGATATTACGATTAGATAATTTATATCTATATTTTGTTAATAAAATTGCAATTAATCTGTCTTAGCGTTTTTCTAGTCATTAGTAGAGCTATTTCGTATACATCCATATTACATATCTTTATACTCAATTTAAGCATTCCAATCTTTACCAGAAACGACGCATTACAATATCTAATGTACTCTATATCTAATGTAATCGGAGTGTAATTACTTATTCGGCAACATTAGCCCGACGAGCCTCGTGATTTTCAGCGGTCTGCGATAGGCAGGCCTCGTATTTATAAATCGAATCTAAACTTTATAATCAGTAGCGTAAAGTAGGGTTGTTTTAAAATCACTGGACAATTTTGACTGCCATTAAGGAAAGTGCTTTTCAAATAAAATTATAAGTGTCACAGGTGCTACACATGAATTCAATATTTCATATAAAGAAAATGTTTATTCATATCACGGATTTTTTTAAATTGGACGTTGTCGATTTTATATTATTTTCTAAAACTTAATTTCGCCGAAGTTTAATGTGTAATTATGGTGTATAATTAACCATTACCACGTTCGTGAACGTGTGCGGCGAGTGAAGGTAAATGATATAAAATTTAAAAAATCGTGACTTTTTGGATTAAGTCCTATGCTCCATCGTAGCCTCAATAAAGTTTTCACTGTTTTATTGGGGCAACTGATCAATTGAATACTTGACACTGCCGAATACAAAAAGTGTGGTGCCATAATATAATCCCATGCTGGGAACTATTATTACTTGATTAGGTACTCCTTAAACCTACTTGACACTGGTAAATACAAAGTGTGGCGCCGTATTAAAAAAAATGTCATGTAAATTGGCCAACGGTTGTTAAAATGCTCCTACTATACCTCTAAAATATATTTTATTACTCGTGTCGTTGACTTATAGAATATTAAGTATAGCTCTAAATTAAAGGTGCCTACTGACTTGTAACATTTTTGATTTATATTCCGCGTGACAGCGGATTCCGTTCAACCGAAATGCTATTTCCACAGACATGTCAGCAGGTTATTATTATTACCTACGTCTTCGCGTTCCCAATTTCATCAAAATAAACCAGTCAGTATGCGCCTTAATAAAAACATAATGAAATGAAAATGTATTGCTATCAGAATTTATGAACTTCTAAACTCTATTTTATATCTTATGATAAATGATAAAAAGTTATTTATGAAAATATGATAGCTTATATTCTGTATTTTTAATATTTGTCCATTAAATTGTGATATTGCAACTAGTTGTTTCATTTTACTATGGCACCTATTTGATATAGCATAATCTGCATTGCAGTAGGCATGCCCGCATTGAAACTAGTACCTACTTGTTATCTTCTAGTTTGTAGCGCAAATTGTCAAAACTAGCGCTAAAACATAATGTTTATTTAATTTTATGATATTATATACGTAACAGTAGATAATATGGAAAAATAAGAGCAGATATCCTCCCACGATGCTCCATCGAGAGGGGTTCAAAATGTCACATTAGGTACACCGCTCTCATAACAATAATTAAAATGGAATTTGCTAAATTATTTTAGACTTGCGGAATAAGACGTTCTGTATCTTACTGAAGAATGAAAAATGGGACCGAAATGGGATAAACCATGCTAACGGTAGACGAAAAACATTGATATGGCCTAATTTGGATGACATTTTTCATCGATATTAACTACTTTTGGATTGATAATTTCTAGTATTTCACTGTAATTAGGTTTGAGATCCTGTGCGTGTGTGTGTGTAATACCAAACTTATTTCATATAAATAAATAATATAAATCAAAATAATTATTTATTGACGTAAAATAACATATCAACATTAGTAAAGAATTTCCTGACTGCTGCACACAATAGATACCTACTGTGTTACAGGAGCCAGTGTCCTCCATATATGTTGTACAATTCACAAAAAAGTATCTCATTGAACTGCAATGTAACAGAAAATAATTAAAGGCACCATTATTGTATGATCTTTTAGATTTCGTGCTTAGTAAAGTGGGCACACACAACGTTTATGATGATATTAAATTATGAACCCTCGGTATTTTTGCCTAAAAATACTATAGAAATTATGTACACTAATTTATTATAAAAAAAAACTATTTTATCGCGTTGTATAAATCCCAACGTTTCGGATCCTGTAGAGCATCCATAGTCACGTATAAACTACGACAAAATAAAAGTACTTTTATTTCAATGTCTAATATTCGGATAACTGTCAGAAACCAGTATACTGATTTAATATTAAGTTATATTAGTGAAGGAAAAATTCGACTCTCAATCACCTCCCCAGATGGCAGACGATCCGTAAGAATTTGCCTCATCCAAGAGGAAAAAAAAGTCTTAGATCATAAAATCCCTGACCCTCAAATATGATAGATGAATAATGATTAAGTCTACAGGCAGGTCAAAAAATCAGGTGCGTATCGTTTGTTTTTTCCATTACCACGAACCAGCAAAAAACTTTAAAAATAATTTGATGGTGATAGATAACAATTACATTTTTAATCGTCCGCCTTCACAACTTTACCTTACCCGTTCGGGGTCATAAAAGGTCACGAAAGCTATTAACGGAAACATCTGGGCAATGAATTAAGTATCACACGCTAAGAATAGATATTTTTTTAATAGCTTTTCGTAAAAATTCAAAGATAAATTGTATGGAGCCTACATTTATCATTAGGTATTTATTGGAAGTCAAAGTTAGGACGGGGATTATGTTGGAAGACCAGAAAATGCGGTCGTATTTATTTATTTGAAACAAATGGTCTGAGAAATGCTCTGTGTTGTCACGATAATGTAGACTGTGGTATTAGAAACGGAATTGTATACGATTTCACAGTTTATTTATCATGATTAATTCTTGATGTATACACGTTAGGACAAAAAATGTGGCTCATAATGGGCGCTAGATGCTTCTAGGCGGGCCGTGGAAGAAAATTAGGAATAAGGCACGTTACGAATACTTATTATTTGTACCTAAATAGTTATGTAAGTATAATATGATGGCCACGAATTGCGAAAGTTATCAAGTATTGCATTCCCTTACATTTATTTCCAGTGATATATTTTGGACGAAATGGTAGAGCAGGAACCTAGATAATAACACACTTTGAATAAATTGTGTTTGAATTAGGTACTATTTATTTTGGTATGTATTCAATTTGTATGGGAAATTCAGTCCACCGGCCTTTTTGAAGAAGAAGAAGAAGAAGAACTGTGGTTTACTGGCCAATTTTGAAAGTTTATTATCAGTATTAATGCAATGAAATAAGCCAGTTTTCACCAATTATATATGTATAAATGATACCTATATCTACTAATTTATTATAGTGACCGGGTGAGTACTCTGAATTTTAATTTGCCATTCCATAATTAAATTTCCATAATGGTCGTTGTAATAATGAGAAAATCCTTGAAAACAACGAAATTATCTATGCGATATTAGGAACTTATTTCATTAATCATTAAAAGGGTGTCATGTGGGTGTCAGCCCACGTCGTGAAGTGTTGGGATTGTGGACTGTGGTACCTACTTACTTATATAAAATACATATAAGTCTATTAATATTACCGAGTGGATCTACATGCGAGAGATAGCATCTTAGGAGTTAATTTTGCCCTGAAGTTTATAATCAAAGCCATCTTAGGCTATAGCCTAAGATGGCTTTGATTATAAATATTATATTATATTTATATGGACATTGTGATCGTCTGCTTTGGGACGTTTCTTTCTTGTCCTAGTCAGAAAGAAAACGATAAATAGAATGAGATGTCGATGTCACCGCCACCTGGCACCGCCACTGATGTGGTAGCCAGTAGTTAGATTTATTTTTAGATACCTCAACGTCGATTCTTTCAAAGTTTTAACACTTATAAATTGGACAATGAATAAAATAGGTAGTTAGGTACATGTATTTTGATAACCTTAACCTAAAACATGACGATAGACGAAGTCACAAACTCGTGACGCAGTTTTCCAATAATTGTAGTAGCGAGAGACTACGGAATTAACGGACTACGAAAAGTCGTAGCGTCAACGGTGCTACGAGATTTCTATATCTTTTTAGTGTTTTTAACTTTTAATAATTTTCCGCAGGTATTTCTATTAGAGAAATCGTAGTGTCTGGAATTTTTATTTAAACATTAAGATGTGGTACCAATATAGAAACGATAGTCACTGATAAGTACCTATAAACTTCCAGTAAAAACTGCTGTTATCATTTCCTATCTTAGGCTACATTATGATTTAATTTCATTATGAATACTGGCAATAGCTTACTATTTAGGTACTCGCGTTCCAAAAAACTGCCTCATTAGCTAAGTGGTATTGAGCGCGACTGCTACGCTAGAGGTCCTGGGTTCGGTTCCCAGGTCGAGCAAAGTATTATTGGGTTTTTCTATGAAATTCCCAGTAGCAGCTCGGAGTTAGGAATTTGTACCCGGTTAATGGCTCGCCCCCTATTACATGGGACCTAAACATACCGGCGAACTGTGGGTGTACATTAGTGCGCCTCTACCTAACCCTTCGGGGAATACAAGCGTGATGATGGTATACGTTCCAAAAGGACTAAGTATTTATTAAATTGTAATTGTATGTATATTGTAAGCGATTACCGCCGCCCATTACCACACCCGCAACATCAGAGGTTTGGGCTTCCGGTAACTTCAGTCACTCGGCGAAACACAACGTAAGTGTTGTTTCACACCGGTTGTCTGTGAGGCTGTGGTATCATTCCGGTTGAGCCAGCCTATTTGTGCCGAAGCATGGCACTCCCACGATAAAAGTAGAGAATAGATTTTTGTTGAGTCTTATAGTAGGTGTGTCTATATCCTTTCTCGGGTTTTGAGAAAAGGTACCTAGATAATCAGAGCTACTTTCGCAGTCCCGAACGATTAGATTCCTAATCGTAAATCAACGCCTTCATACTCTCGTCGTGACAAAAAGAATACCTACCTACTTACCTAGTCTTGTTTGTTTGTACAAGCGTAGACATACGAGTATTGGCATTATACATCGGTATAAGGTAGGTAGGTAGGTACTTTATCGCTCACGTACGACTGTAGGAGTAATACAATCTTCAGCGTAACAATGTATCTTAATAATATGTCAATATGAGCCACCGGTCTTTGTTTCAGGCACAATTTATGCCACCGAGAATTTAGGGAGATATATTAACGTTTGTTTGTACGAAAACAGCGGAAATAATATCCTATATAATAAATCACATTATGTATTAACTGCCTACTTCCTTTTATACCCAGTCTGCCATTTGCCAAAACAAAGCAACTTTATTTATGAAGTCTATCATTAGTTTGGTTCTGTTAGGTTTGTTTTAACTAGGTACTTCATAAAAGCATTCCTCTGTTTAGTTACCTACGTATGTACTTGCCTAGCTGCTAAAAATAAACCTAGATGTGTGGCAAGGATGTCTATGGCGTCAATTCTGCTAAAATGATTTATCATCTATACTAATATATAAAGCTGAAGAGTTTGTTTGTTTGTTTGCTTGAACGCGCTAATCTCAGGAACTACTGGTCCGATTTGAAAAATTCTTTCAGTGTTAGATAGCCCATTTACTGAGGAAGGCTATAGGCTATATATCATCACGCTACGCGGACGACGTCGCGGGCAGAAGCTAGTACCTACTATAAAGTAATTATAAATTATGTTTTGGTTTGGATACGCGATGCAGCTGCTGAGCCATCTGGCGAATAATTTTAAAATCTTATTTGTTTAGTTCAGTACTTCAATGAAAGATGGCGGTAAGTAACTGGTTGAATAGTGCCATCTGTTGAGTTAATAGAAAATTATTACAATACCTAAGTTTAGTATGCTACGCAGTTTACTTTCATCATGATAGATGGCGCTGTGTTCAGTAATGATTAAAAACAGTTCTGTAAACGGTTCTGAGATGGCGGTAGTCGGTAGTTTTTATAATTTATTTAATTATCCAATTGAAATTGCTCCGTGAATTTATGTATGACTAGCAATGGAAATGAAGTTTATTATCATTAATGCAGAAGAATAAGCTTAGAGAATTTCAAATCCCACAAACATGGTGGTATTCTGAAATCTTTGTGGGATTCTAAATTCCCAGAAGAGTAATCTCATAAAACCAAAAGTGCACTTGATTGTGGATAATATACCCGATGCCCATACCAATTTATATTATAATTAAAATGAATGAGTCTAGTAGCATAGCCAATACTGGCCTCCGGAGGACCCTCCGGAGGAGGGTAGTCTGAATAGAATATCGCAGGTTTAACTTTCAAAAAAAAATGTAAGTATAATATTTCGAGTCATCTGACCGGTTTTGTATGTTTGACACATGTTTGTTATCTGAATTGACAAATTGACATCGAAGCTTTGTGACCTTTACTTGTCCTGGCTTTTCCTTTTTCTTTACCAGTAGAATCGGATCACTTGAAATGAGTCATAGTTGTACCATGTCATGGAGTCTTATTAACCTCATTATTATTCCAGAAAATTTTGTGCTTTTGGCGAATATTTATTACAACGCATTATACTATAAAACTAAACATAGAAAAAGAAAACCTTATAGTAAATTCACCTTTTTTTATCAAGGGTAGGTAGTAAGCGTTTCTTACTATCCTCTCAATTATTACTTAAATAGAGCCAAGCGGAACCAATAGGCTAACCTAACCTTAAAATAACTATTAAGTAAATTACCGTCAAAAATCGTTTATTTAAACGGCTATTTTGGGACATAATTACCCGCTAAATGTTTGGACCTATCTTTAGTGGTCAACCACTTATTACGCCAACCTATGATCGTGCCAATCCCTAAAAAAAGTTTTTCAAACTGGACAAAGATTCTAGGTAGGTGCTTACAAAATGCCGCTCGTGAAATAATAGTTGGTAGCTATTAGGATAATTTATAGCCGTTTAATATCCAACAAACTCGCAGAGATTTGATTATCGATATATTTTTTTTGTCAGACGCCGCAGATCGCGTGTCGCGTGCTCTGGCATTTTTTTCGGTTGGTGTTTCGGGGGTGTAACGCACAAAAAACATCATAACTGGCTAGCGACTACCGAATATAATTTTTGACAATTTTATAAATTATACAGGCGTATCGCTTCATAATGGGTAGCTACGGGCATGTTTTTATTGTTCATAAGATAGTCAGTAGCATTTGGGTTTCTTTTTATGCTAGCACGAATACGGTAGGTATGTAATAGGTTGATTATATAATTATTATATAGAGCTAATAACTTCATAATTTTATCATTGTTATGTAATGGTATTAGCTATAGTTTTATTAAACATAAATAATCTATTAGGTAGAGTTATTTTCATGGGGTGGATTTCAATTTTAAAATAGAGGAGATTAACATGACTGGATAAAACATCTTACAAATCCTTTAAAGGTATCTCATTTATAGCAATCCTGTAGTCAGCGATATAAAGGTCGGTGAATCGGCGCTGGCGCAGAATTGCGGCGACGAAATTGCGCGGTCGCGCGCGCCTTCGCTCTACCGCGAAACTTGAGCCGCAGCCCAGCAGTCCGCACTTTACAAATACTACATGACGTCATGATTCTGTATAACGTACCTTACATGAGCTTTGAGTGTCAGAAAATCAGCATTTTAAACAAGACCCCTAAAAAAGTGAATAACATATAGTACTTGCCTACTTTCCTACCATATTGTGTTTATTTCTTAAATATGATTTAAAGCAAAACTAATAGGTACTTCGGCAGTTCGGCCAAGCCATCTGTGGATATAATTTAATTTCATTAATTATACTAAATTAATATTTAAACGAGCCGTTAATTTATACATAATTATTTCAATGTTTCAGTATTCAATGACAAATTCTTTGGGAATATTATTTAAAGATATAAAAAAAATAACAATTGCCTCCGCCGAGTTGATCTTATTGTTATTTTTTATAATCTCGCAAGAATTTCACTAAATCTTCTTTCTGATAGGGAATGCGTTCATTGCAAAAGGCACGGTGTCTACCATTTTTTGAGGGAGTACTAAATGATGGCACAAGGAAGCTGTAAAGAAGTCTAAGCTGAAACCAAACTTTCAGGTGTTGGCTCTGAAATTAGTCAGACTAGCAGTTAATCTGTTGACTCTACGATAAAAGAAGTTGCACGTTGGTACGACGCCACTAGTACATGCTACTTATGACTATGTTAGATTTAGATCCAATTTTCTCACAATCAAAAGTTGGTTGGAATTCGTTTGGCGTGATCACGTTACGAGGCGGCCGCGGCCGGCGCGCCCAGTAGCGATGCCCGCCCGAGCCCAGAATTTTTTGTCTCATCTCTGACAGTTCGAATTAAAATAAATGCTACGATAAGGCGTCCTATAATATCATCCTGTATTTGGTTACGTGAACGACTGACGTGCAGTGGGAACAAACGAACGCCGTAGGTGGGACCAGAGATGTTGGTCTATAATTTCGGGTTCGGTACTTCAACTGAAATATTGGAACCCTTATAAGATATCTACTTATACCTAGAATCCATTATGCGTCTTTACCTCTGTTAAAATCACTTGCCCCAGAAATGTATGGTAGACTCCTGAGATCCAAGTATTATAAGTAGTTAGTGCCTATTAAATACAAAATAATGAACAAATTTATAATTCCATGAAAATGTCAGTAAATATTGTTTTTACTAGCCTGTACTTTTATTAATTTAATATCAGGTATTTTAGATTAGAAATATAATAAGGTATATCAGAATATTTGTTTTAAAACTTTAAAAAAGTTTAAATGTTTTTGTTTAAGATATTACAAGAATGAGATTTTACAAGCATTTATGAAACGTTTTTGAAACTAATTGGGTTGCAAAAAGTTGATCATAGGATCAACTTTTTTCTCCATAGGGAGAAGAATGGGGTAGAAAGCTCCACGGACACTTTTTTAAAATAAGTGTCACTTCATTCTTCAACCTCGGCTAGATCTTGGTGAAAAATTAGGTTACTCAGAAAGAGATTCTTCATAATTCTAAATCTAAATCAAACCACTTGTGGTACGGAACCATTTACGTATCACCATCGTTTTGATTGTCAGGATTGGGTTTTAGAATATTGATCACGGTTAGTTTTACTTCTTTTCAGTTTTAGGGTGTGGCACCCTAACCTTTGAGACCTTAACTTTTTGGAAAGTGCAATGTTATACTACTTACCTACTTACAATACTTAGATGCATTTGAACCTAGCTTATGTGTTAAGAACGAAAAACTGGAAAGCGTTTTCAAGTCCATTAATAAACGATAGTGTAACAACAAAGTGTAAACAAATTTCACCCAACAGGTACCTACATTAGATAACAACAGACAACAACATACCCACTGAGGCGTAAAAGCTACTGAATTCAACGGAAAAAGGTTTGCCTTTTTTCTGGCAGACCGTTACAAATTGCCAGATGGTCTATTTTCTTGTTTCAACACATCCATAATAATTATGGTCGACACGTATGATATATGCTTCAACGAGAATTGGGAATTCAGTAGCAAAGCACCGAGAAAAGTAAACATTTCAGTCCTTTTGTCGTAGAAAAGCGCGATTGTATTGTTTTACACGCAATGTGGGTATATCCATTGTATGATTCGATTCATGTTTTTGCAATTTTACAGGCTGAAAACAAAAAGGAAAAATGTGTGTTTAGTATTGGTTAATTATTCATCAATGTCATGGACCTTAAAAACTTGTAAAGTGGATCATTCATTTACGAATTTGTGTTATAGTAAAATATGTAATAATTAACATTTTACCATAGACGATTCGATACATTTAATTTAATGTAGGTAAACAAGAACTCTCATAATCTCTACAAGTATTTCATGAGTATTGTGAATACGACAGGAGATAATAATTATAATCGTGTCTCGTTTATCACTGGTTATCAGAAATAAAATAAAATGTAGGACCATGATTTCAAAAGTTCATTGTACAGTATAAACATCTACATGGCCGAAAATTGAAAATACTAAAACAAAAGCAATTTCATCTTAATCGTTCGAAATACTTGAGCGGAGGCAGAGCGATATCCACCTTATCGAGTTACCTAGGCTACTGGGCATCTCTGAGTGCACGAGGCGAAATGTTCTAACCTTCACCTTCAATAACATATAAAAGCCTTTATTAATACATCCCTAAAGCTTAATGTTAAACGGGTCATGACGTCGACTTAAAACAAAGACCGAACACACAATAATAGTCGCTTCGGTGATTTTATGGAAACGTGATATCGTGTTGGCCTCTTACAAAAAGAATAAAGCGAAACTCGAACGAAATTGTTTTAATCGTCGGAAGCCACGGTGTACCACGTTATTACTCAGTAATTATATTAAAACGATTAAGTAGTTTTATAATTGAAAACTCATGTAGTATTGCTAAAAAATGTTAAAAAATAATTTTGTTTATATATAAAAAATAAAATCCACCAATTAGTTTTTTTGGCTCAATGGTTAAACGTGTGTGTCATTGCCATATTGAGTTGGGTACAAAAAACATGATTGCTCAAACAATACTTTGTCCATGGTTCGTTGTAACAAGCGACGTTTATTCATCTCGATCGTGACCGTTGACGTAAAAATAATGACGTGATGCGATGGGACACCGTACGATTTGTTTGAACTAACTTGCGCATGAAATATCGGTCGGAGTCAGCTACCGATGGTTCGCTGGCTTACCTACCGCCGCCGCCGCCGCGGCCACAGAAAAAACTTATAGCTCTGTCTTAAGGCATCCGAATTCCTTTGAAGCAAATACGTGTGTGTAATCGCACGTAACAATTTATTTAATTCAGCGCGAGTTAAAAAGCTGAGTGAGAAACAAGAAGTTGATTTTTTCGTCCGATATGGTTATTCATATGTTGTGATTAAATTGTGGTAGCAAGTTCCTTTGTTTATGCGTCGAGCGCTGAGTTTAGCATTTGCGTCGGCGGCGCCTACCTGAGGTTTCCGTGAAGCGCGGATCGCGTGTCGAATACAACGGTGAACATTCACGAAGTGGACTTTAACCTTACCAACGTTTGATATTTCGTTTATAGCCTCCTGTAAAATCATAACCTCAATGAAATTCCTTGAAATTGGTTCCATAATCAAACAGCGAAAACGTGTGCGTTTTGTAAAAAAGACAGTATAATGAAGGCCGTTTTAAACATTCTTTTTAATTTGAAAGCACATGACAAACGACACATCGGAGGGAGCAGCAGCAGGTGAAAGAGAAACAAAGCCCTAATAGATTTGCAAAGTTGACATCAAAAGGGTGAAAAGCGTAAGGTATCTTTTTACGAAGTTTCGGAAACCACAATAAAACCGCATACCTTTTAAACGGTGTCGCGTGGCCGTTGCTAAAAACTTTTACCAAATTATGCTTCGCCATTCAAAGCATTTTGGCACATGGCTTGTCTGCTTAATAGCCCGGAAAAATACCATAATAACTTTTATAATTAACGAATTAATTTTGAAAGCTTCTCATAATAATAATTTCTAATTAGGCTAATTTCTCTCTAATTATTTCTAAAATATTTTTATAGTACCAATAAATGCATTTCGACAAATTCAACTAGATTTTATCGAACACTATTCAGGAGACAAAACATCTATAAATTAACTTGACGATTTATAGCAGTACTAAAGTTGTCGCCTTTTAGTCTATAATGAGGTCTCATTTAACTGTTATTTGAGGATTTTTATTTGTTTACCTGGTAAATTGTAAATTGTTTTATTAACTTTCGATAGCGCATAAGGCACTATTCAAATGATCTGGTCCGTGATTATTCACATACTAGAATCGGAGAAATGGAACTTGAATTGTAGTCTACAATCTGGACAAGTTTTGGTTCTTTGATTTATGATCCTAATACATACTACCTGATTCGTCATAGATTCGGTTCCCAGGTCGAGTTTGTCCATTAATTTCTCAGTATCAGTTAAAATTTTTGTAGACACCCTATATTCCATGAGAACTATCAGTAATTTGTGTGTGCTGAAGTGAAGCAGAGGCGACAACTGTCTAATTTTTATACGATACTGGCTTGATGTTATGCTAAGTTAACCAATAAGTGTCCAAACTTTTAATAAACAAAAGGTCCAAACTTATAACAATAAAGGCTGGGCTTGAATCTTTTTTGTATTTTATTTGCAACATTTCCTTTAGTCACAATTGGGAGTTGCTCTCATTTATTATTAAAATACAGTCTGTTTTTGTTGCATATCAAATATTATACTCGCATAAATATTCGGTTCCTCCGTTCACGATGAATTGAATAGTAGGAGAAAAAACCTGATATAAGTTAAATCATGTCGCAGGCACGTATTAAGAGCTACATTATGACTACAAACCTGAATCAGTGGGTGAGCAGGCGATGCATCAATTGAGCGCCGCGAGGGGCCGCCACCGTCCCGTCACTCTGCCTTCAAGAACGAACAATGTTTACCACGCCGAATATCGATGTCCATACGTTACATTATGTAAAATCATCGACTGTCGACATTTTTAATGTAAGTAATATTTTATTTCGAGCATTCCTCTTTTGAATAAAGAAGTAATTTTTTCAAATGTAAGTTTTAAGTCACACCTAGCTTCATTAGATACTCGTACATTCTAGATATGAATTGCGGAGTGTTATGAGAAGTTAACGCTAAGAAGTTATTGGAATCGATAATTATGAATTGTGCATTTATTATGTAGTAGGTACACCTCTCGAAACGTTTAAGCGATATGATAAAGGTATGGTCAGTGATGCAGTTCGGAGAAGCTGCGGCGCGGACGTCGCATTCCCGCGCTCCTTCACGGCGCATGCGCGAAACGCCGCCGACACAACTCGATCGTAGATAAAAACCACTTATGACATGAACCATGCCTTTATTCCAACAAATTGATTTCGAATATAGAAGTCATATCGACGATTTCGATCTCAGTAACATGGAACAAACGCCATGTTATCGTTTATAAATTGACACGTAACTTCAAAATGCACCTCACTGCGAGCAGATGATTGATCGCACGGTTTTATTCGATTATTACCTTACATACCTGGTATATCGCCGAAAATTAGTATGTATTTAATTTATAGGCACAGTCACAAAAGAAAGTTGGGATTCGGAATAATTTCTAACAGAACACGTTCAATTATTATGGTATCCGAACCTGTGATCAAGATAACCGATTATTAATCGTCTCTAATTACTGCTGGTGTTAGTTCGACCTTTATCTGGACACCATTTACCTATGGCTAACAAAAAAACCTCACAAAAAGTGTTAAGAAAGGTTGATTTGTACCGCGATGTGTTCCGCCGGTGACCGTTTCACCTGTTCATTGTTTGGCTGGCGGCTGTTAAACAAAAGGGTTCAAATATCACAGTTTTGGGATATAATCGCCGTGAATACAATAAATCTCATCGGTAATAACTGCACTTGCGAAGCCTTAGATTATCGCTGTAATGTATGGGTGAAGAATTTATTGTTGGATGCATGATTTATTCAGAGGATATCCTTGTTTTAGTTAACACGTGAACGGGTATGTATTTACACATGGAGAGAATTAACTGAGGGTCTGGTTTTTTAAAGTAAAAACATTTAGGTTTTTAAAGCGTAAAGGTATTTTTTTTTATATTTAAAGTGTTATAAGGTGGCAGCTTTCAGGGTATATTCTGAGTTTATCCGTGATGAATTGAAATATATTGAACCACCGGAAATTAATCTCATAAAAAAATCGTCTTCAAACCGCTGTCATTCCCAGCATTTCGATGTACTACTCGGACCATAGGTACGATTGTATTGTTTAGAAATGAATTTGTAGGTAAATTTTCTTCCGTTTTGGTTTTTTAACAAAACATTTTAAATCGTTGCAACCGACAATCAAAACGATATTAATAATAAAATTAAAATTCTAGTTGTGGTCTTATTAGCCTGGCATCTTTTTCATCATCTAGATTTTATACGAGTTTCCGTTTGATAATGGAGACATTACACTAATCACGACAATTTGCTATCTTCATACTCATACTAACATAATATGTCACCTTCCTCCTTCACTAATCTGTGTATGAAGTGATGTACGTTCGTCGTACGTGTCGCATAGTGATGTGCCACGCGGCCTAGCGTCCCGCACAGCGGATGCAAACGTCGGAGCTGGGAGTCGCACCGATAAATCCCGGGATCGCCGCCGGCGCGGGATTCGGGAGCCATCAATCATTATGGAGGAGCAACGTCGCTGGGGGTTCGACAGAGCGCTTTGTGAAACAGATCAAACTGTTGGTTACACGTCTTGTTTAGACGTCGGTTTAATTTTTTGATGTTTTTGTTAAGGGTAGCGTAATTAATAAAAAAATATCTCGTTAGTAATATTATTGTTTTTTTCTATGACATTTTTATCCACCTAATGACTTATATGGGACCTAATAAGGTCATCAGTCAGAAGGTTGAAAGCTAGAAACTCTACGGTACACAAACTCACGTTAAAATTTGATGAATCGATATAATTAAGATGTAACAATCCTCTCTTGCATAAATACCTAGTGGTTAACAAAATACATCTTTAGAAGATATTTTCAGGTATAATTTTAATGATCTGATTATAGTCCAACAAATGATGACAAATTGGAATTTGATCATATTCGCAGAATAATAATGATCACAATCTACGTCTATATATTAAATGTAAGCTTGAAAGTTACCAAGCTGCTTCTACACAATAAACTACTCTGTACAGTCCTCTAACGACTCGTTATTAAAAGCTAACCGACGTTTAAGGATGTCAGACAATATTTGATACATGATAACTAGAGGCAAAGTTACATTAATTCGCGTTGCTCGCACTAACCGGATAATTCACTTATACGCATAATGGCGTAATACTGCCTTATTATAAACATCATTATAAACAGCTTATAAACAGCTTATAAACATCATTCAATTCTCGTGGTTGCCGTGATAAATGGGAAATGCTAATGGGAAGGTAAGTAGCTGGATCGAATGAAGCTTTTGCAAATCAGGCTCTGAACGCAAGTTGCATCAAATCGATGGGAATTACCCGTATTGTTTATGGAGCTTAAATTTACCAATAATATTATCAGTTAAGTTCCTACAATAGTAATAGATAAGGGTATGTATGGGTAGGGTTGCGCGCCATGCGCAGATCCGCCTGTGTGAATTTTCCTATCTAAATTAAGACAAAAAAAAACAATTTCATACAAACCTTGTTTTAATAATAACGAACATATAAAAACATATGCAATTTGGTGGAGTCGTTCGGAAGTTATGCGTTATACATTTCGTTGATTCATTTTTATTTACATAGATAGATGCGGAAGATAGAGCTATACTTTTTCAAAAGACCGAGAATAAGAGATTAGCCTACGAATTTGCTCAATGTTGATTTGTGCTCATTAATCTCCGGATAATACTCACTCACAGGATATAAACTAGGATCTCCCACTTAAATCAAAATTGTTTTCTAAAACAAGGCGTAGAAAGTAGAATTTTGTTTAGTGCACATTTGGGTAATTAAAAAAATTGTTTGACAGATTCTGTTCTTTAAAAGCAAGCGTATAAGGTATAGTTTTAGATAATGGATTAGCAGGCGAGGCTGGATGGGTGCGAAATCATCATTTGACTGAAACGCTAGCCGCGAGCTGGTGATTAGGGTGTAAACTTTGCGATTTCTTGTGTAGACCAAGAAATCTAGAAGAGGAGAGCACAATTATCACAGCTTCGGACAAACTGTTGATGCATAATAGAATCGTTAAATATTGCCTCAACTGATAAAATTATATTGTGTTAATAAATATCTATGTAAGAACGGAATGGAGTAGGGAGTCCTTTGAACAAGAAAATAAATATGTTAAAAAATATGATAGTATAATTTTCCTCTGCACGACTGCTCTGCTAGAGGTTCGACTCCCAGTCTAGCGAAATTGGGTTTTCTTTGAAATCAGAGTTTGGATTTGTTTCCGGTTAATGGAAATAGGTATGAGCTGTAAACAAACTAGTGAACTTTTGGTGTATACTTATCCTTTGCAGCTATGTGGAACCTCTATAAGTTTTACAATACTCAATTTGAAGGGTCCACAGCTGCGAAGCAGTCCACCTGATTGTGGCTAATGTATTTGTTATTTTGTCCTAAAGGCACTTATTAGAGACTCTTTGGCGGCGAGTATATCACCTGAGGCAGCTCTAATGCTCTCCCATTGTTGTTTATTACGAAATGAACATTTTGAACGCAAAGATCAACGAGATGCTCAGTGATTTCGAAAACAAAACAGCCTAATTTTTCTGCAGTGAAATATAGCAGGAGTAACAATGAGAACTGATTAGCAGTTGTAGTATAAATTCTTATGTAGAGTATCAAGCCATTGCTTACATGCACGCAACTTTAAATGTATCAAGCAAAGTATTAGTAAATAAAAGTACCAAAAATTTGTATTAGCCAATTGGTCCTGAGCGTGACTGCTACGCTAGAGGTCCTGGGTTCGATTCCCAGGTCGAGCAAAGTGTTATTGGGTTTTTCTATGAAATTCCCAGTAGCAGCTCGTAGTTAGGAATTTGTGCCCGGTTAATGGCAATAGGCTCGCCCCCTATTACATGGGACCTAAACATACCGGCGAACTGTGGGTGTACATTAGTACGCCTCTGCCTAACCCTTCGGGGAATACAGGCGTGATGGTATGTTATGTTAAAATTTGTATTAGTGTTAGAATTAAAGAAACTTTCTGACAGTGCATACGTATCTACTATTTATAAAAGCATAAACCATAAGAAGAAGTACATGAATAACCTTCTCAATTGAACACATTATTTAAATATCCGAGTACCAATATTTTAACCCAGATAAGTTCACGATACTGGTGTTTGTGTAGGCAATATGAAGGCCGGACCTAGGTGCATTATTCGCCTAGAAATTGTAGCAATGGTTGGGTAACCCCGACATTACGGGCGCGGTAACAGATCACCGCTTGGCTTTTGAACTCGATGAGTGAGCCTTCAACACAGTCCTTAGAGTTGGATATTGTCGATATTTTTTTTACGATCTAAGCACGTAAGCATGCTTAACATAGGACGCAGTATCACGTACCAAAATAGGGTAAACGTAGTATATGAAAAAACAAACATAAAATTCTATGTGTATGACGCCTATATTCTCCGAAGGGTTAGGCAGAGGCGTACTAACACCCACAATACTCTGGTACATACGTTTAGGTTCAATATGATAGGAGGTAAGTAGTAGTTAATTGCCATTAACGGAGTACAAATCACAAATATAGAACTGCTACTGAGAATTTTATAGAAAAACTCAATAATATTTTGCTCGACCTGGGGATCGCACTCAGGACCTCTGGCGTAGCAATCGCGAATCAAGACCACTTAGCTAATGAGACAGCTAATAAACAGGTAATAGTTGCTCTTTTAGGTAGTAGCAACACTTGAAAATATTCATTGGAGTAATACGCCACAAAAAACGGTAGGTGCTTCACGAGTCAAATTAAGGTTCCGTTGTCACCTCTTTAAGGTATGGACGGCAAAAAATAGTACAACAATCCATCACTAAGCTGTCAAATTATGCCTTTGAGTGATACATGGCAGTGCTCAAAGTAATGTAATTGGTTGTAAATTGAGGGCGTGACTTTATTAGAAATATTCTTGCGTGTAATAGGTAGTGGAGCATTCACATCTTAAAACGGCGTGAATTTGTCGTACGATGTTATCTCTGTGTATCTATTAACTTGATAACATCTCTTACAATTTCTATAAATTAATTTTGATCTTTCTGTATGGTAAGATGTTTTAGGTGACTATTTGTGAAAAGTTGTACATTTGCGTGGAAATTGGTGCAATATTTGTGTAGTCCTAATTTATATTTCAGCTCCTTTTGGGATGGGTTACCTTTTCCCGAATAATGAAATGCTTTCTAGCTCCAACACGTCATAAGTAACTATGATTTCGAAGAGGTAAAAAACACTTGCAGTCTAGTTAGGCTAGAAACCACCCACGGTAACAAGTTATCTGGAAGAGCAGTGAGCAGTATTTAATTGCTAATTTCGGTACACTGTTAAATCAATTGGAATATTTTTTATCGGAAAAGCAAATGGTTTGGTATCTTGGTGCTTAAGAAATAAAATGATGGGGTTTTACTATATAAAAGTTATTTTTATTGCATGATTGATATAAATAAGGTATATAACATTAATTTATGGTCACATAAATGCCTCCGAATGCCGGAATGCCGAACTTATATTGATTTATTCTGATTCTTCGATTTTTATATACCCTAACTCTTTCAAGTTTTCGATATCGAATTTTGAAGTTTCCACAACACTCACAGCCAGCCGTGTTATCGGTAATCGATACGATTAATAAAGTTGTGAAGCGATCGGTGCTAGATGGCGTTTGGTGGGGCCGGTCGCGATCTCTATTATCCTGTCGATACCGCAACTCGTGCGCACGAACATCGCTGAATTAGACCTCTATTTACTGTCAAACTTAATTCCTCGCTCGTGTCGTTGGCTTTCATTGCCACTTTTGATGTTTTTCACCTTATTATCATACTTATGAGTTTTCGTTTAAGGCCATGATTCAATGTATAATGTTCATTAAAACGTATTTATCTTAGAATTTCATGTATAGGTCATGATAGAGTCTTTAATGGTAGATAAGTTTTAAAATATGCCTTAGTGTTTCCAGATTAATACTTATTTATTCTGTTATTTAACACTACTTATGTTAATTTAAAATACAAAATTTATAACAGTATCGGGTAAAAGTAAACACTCAAGAGCTTTTTAAGATTGCCAAAATAAAAGAGGAGAAATATCATCTAGCGGTATACAAATCGATATGAATAGATCTTCTCCTTTGTATCTTGCAGATAAAGTTGAATTATGTTTCACGATATTTACACTTTAGTGCGAGTGATTAGTTAGCTGTTATAATTTAGGATTAGCGTCAGTGAGACGGTTTGTATCGACCGCTTGTTAGGTTCACTTGTTATTGCGCGCGCGCTCATCTACAGACACGTCATTATGAGTAACATAGTGTGGAATGACTGCTTCTTCATAAGTATCCTAATGCTCCTATAATATATTATTATAATAATATAACCATGTACAAATCAAAAACTGCTGAACCGATGTGTGTGATCTCAGATTGTTTGGTTTTTTTTCAGACCCGAATAGTAAAATAACTATTAAAAAATGGTAATAATTAATGCTTAAACGAAGTTAGCTGGAAATGGAGTACTATAATAAATAACACGCAGGCTTCGTCCGAAGAAATCCGTAGGACGAATATAATTGAACGATCGAACTGTTTTTTACCTTTATCGAATAACGTTTGTTTTAAAAGTCGGTCTCGGCTTTCATATCCCATAAGTTATTTTGAAGAAACTGAATTCATATTCAAATCGTACTAGTAACTGTCTCTGATATTATGGTAATTATCGGTTACTTACTGCTATTATTATTGGTATAAATAAAACTGCCAGCACTATTGATTGAAATCGTATTCTTAAAGAATGAGCTTTCAAAGATGCTACTCCACTCTACCATACCCCGATGCAGACACTAACAGATCGATGACCATTTATTTACATTAGAACCATTTCTTTATCAGTTTATCACTGATTGTCTCGAGATTCCTATTGAAGTGCAGCATAACTTGTGTTGATTAATAGCCGATGGCTAAATGTAAATATGATTGAGCTTTTGTTACACCTCTCCACAAGCGTCTGCGCATTATTTTGTTTGGCCACAAGAGCCAATTGCACGAACCTATTTAGCATCGAGATATTTTGACAGGACAAAAAAACCTTATTGATGATCACAAAACTTGTAGAGCAATGAAAACATCATTTGTTGATGATAATGAATGGCTAAGTGTATTTCTTCTTGAAGAGTGACTCACGTGCGTGCTTAAATCTAATGAAGCATTTAGATAGTGATTCTATTTATACATTTGACGGTACAATTTTTTTTGCGATCCATTGTCAAACTAGGAATCCTTATTATATCTGCGCCTTATTGGTCAGTCCGTCACTAACAGTTGTTTTATTCGTAGGCTACGTCACTATTTCGCATGGTTACAAAAATAAAAAATAAGGCTAGATACGTGTAAAATGGGAATTATATTTTGCTATTGATATTGTGTAGGTACTTCGTGGTGTAGATTTGTAGATTACCTACTATATTTTTTATAACTGCTGCAATTTACATGAACTTTTAAAAACATGGATCTATGTGTGAATATATTATCGATACAGAGATCCGTTTAAGATTACATAGCTTTAATATCCGTGGTCTATTTTGATAACATCTCCCCTACCAAATGAACCAATGATAATAAATAATTAGACTATTACTAATTATTTATTAGCATAAAAGTGGAATTAACAACAATTAATTATTAGCATTTATATAAAATTACATAGTAAATTATCACTGATTAGCAAGCTTTACTAGTTTATAGGTATGTATTAGTAAACTAAGTTAAGAAAGAAAGAAAGAAAATACTTTTTATTTACGTCAACATGACGCACGGAAAATTAAAATAAACAACAAAAATAATCTTACATATAATAAGAATGTAAGTGAGCCGTGTCTGTACATTGCTTATATTTACAAAAAAACTAATTTGGGGGACTCAGAATCGGTAACACAATCCATTTCTATTATTTTTGGAACTTTTGTCTGTCTGTTTGTCTGTCGGTTTGTCTGTCGGTTTGTCTGTATGTTTGACCGCGCATCAAATGATAACTACTGAAAAGATTTGGAGGAAGTGGGCAGGAATTCATAGCCTGTTTCTTGGATTAACATTTTTAATTCAAATCGGTTCTCTCCATCAAAAGTTATTAACATTTTAACCATTGAAAACGTTGAATTTTAAAAATAACCATTGTAGTCAATTTCTTTTTCAAGTATTTCTGTACTAGACTAGCACGGATCAAGAATTATAACAGAATCAAGTAATAAAATAAAAAAAAATACACTTACAGGGACTAAATAAGATAAAACAAGAAAATAAAGCAGATCAATCAGAAACCATTATTGTGACCAGGAATTGATTATTAGTACAGTTATTCTAACACTACTTATACAGGGAATCACGGGACATACATAGGATTTATCCAGGGAGCACAAGCCGGTGTAAAAACTAAATATTTGAGTAGGTTATAGAAGTAAACAAAGAATGACAACTTATTTTCTAGCGGACTAACACGACATCGATAATACCTCAATGAAATTTGATTCGATAACAGGTGTCATTTTGAGTTGACAATTTTGACCATTATTGTTTTCTTCTTTAAAGCATCCAGCCATATAGTAACTTATTTTATAATTTGAAACCTCCATAGTGTAAATACAGTGCGCACACTGTATTTGAGAAAATAACTAAAGAGTTTTCATTTATTCAAATAATTAAATAATATACCCTAAGAATATACCACATATGTATGTATAATAATAAAAAAAATGCAACGTGCGTTAATCTTAATTTACTGACGCCGAAACAGTTATTTGAGATTTTTGTCTATGTAGGTATGTCTGTTTATATTTCCATGCTTCACGTCAATACCACGTGAACAAATTTTTGAAATTAAGTAATTTATAGGTCAGAAATACGGTATTCAGAGGTCAATGGCGCTAAGTGTATTACAAATATGGAAAATCAAATTTTTCGAGGTGGTTATTTGAAACTTGGAGAGGACAACGTCTCTCAGGTCAGCTAGTATAAAATAAATCTGTGAAAAACATGCGTTACACCCACTCAAAAACCGCCATCGCTCAGCTTGAGCTCAGTTATTTTATTCTGAAATTGGATTCGTGAAAACTTTATGTAACTTTGTAACTTAAAATGGAACCCTTTATAATCGATGGTCCGACACGCGCTTGACCAATTTCTTGATATAATATCATCTTTCGACATAGCTTTCATGTCGTTTGGTGTTCCACGGCGATATGATTACGAAAACGCTAGAAAATATTTTTGATAGAGAAAACCCTTTGAGCGCGGACACACCGTATTAATATGAATTAGTAGGTCGACTTCATTGAAAGGTTGTACCACCGCTGTGCCTTTGTGTAGGCCCCTATTAACTGCTTCAGAAGTTCATAGTATTTTTTATCCCGACTCACCGGTGACATCTATTGTTAGTGTGACTTATAAGTGGGTTTCTTTGAGTTATTATGAACACCTCGACCGTCCTTAGGCGTTGATCGCCTTATACTGGAGTATTTTGACACATTGCTTTACATTGTTTATGATTTTTTGAGGTCGTAAATTATTTTTTTCGTCGCCGTGGTGATATTTGACGAGGATCCAATGCTGTGATTTGGGACTAACTTGAGTTTATGATTTATGTGACATATTTATTGTGATGTGGTTTTGTAAGATTGCCCGTTTAGATTTCCTTGAGTCTTTTTTTAGTATATTATTTTGATATAGGTGTTTGAAGGACTTACTTGTTTTTTGTTGTTAAATTATATTTAATATCTATATCTTTCATTAAATTGAATGAAGTAAATTAAACTTAACTATTACTTATAGACTAACGAAAAACGATATGATTTTGGGCATTTATAGGTAGGTACATTGGTAAAGTACAATAAAACAAATCTGTGTTTCATATTGAAAATCCAAATGTATTATGGTGTCGTCAACAGTTTATTTAGACACACAATAAAACCTTAAGATTATGAATTTAGTTTTATGTTCACAAAAGTACGGATCGCAACTGATATCTTAGCTCCAGTAATAATTGACAATATTATTATGTCAGATACTTACATAATACGAATGCATAAGATATAACATTCTTGATAAGATATTATTATACTTACATTATTAGATACATATAAAAACATAACTTCTTTCACCTACAGTATAACCTAAATGGTTATATCTATATACTAATATATAAAGCTGAAGAGTTTGTTTGTTTGCTTGAACGCGCTAATCTCAGGACCTACTGGTCCGATTTGAAAAATTCTTTCAGTGTTAGATAGCGCATTTATTGAGGAAGGCTATAGGCTATATATCATCACGCTACGCGGACGAAGTCGCGGGCAGAAGCTAGTGTAAAATATGTGCAGACCACTTACTCTGCCAATGTAGACGAGCCCTTACGTTTAGTGTTGCGTCTAGCGTAGTCAGGTGACAAAGGCGCGGCGGTGCTTTGAAGCCGTCGCGCGTAACAAGTGTGGTAAGTGGTAACCAATTGAGGAGCGGGGTGACAATGGACGCGCACAGTAGCGGGCTTCCGTGTCACCGCCAGCGCTAGTGCTAGGAACACACAGAATACAACCACTACTAAACTGGTTCCTACGTTGAACAACTCCTATTACGCCAATTTATATTTAGAAACTTGCAACTCGTTACCATTTTTTCTAATCTGAATCATAAATGATGTATCAGGAGCAGCCATTTTAGCTCAGGGGTTCCTTACCTATTTTCAAATGTGAATCATATATAAGTACTTACCTACCTATTATGATTTACCAAAAGCGTTCATTCAAACATTATTACTTCTGTAAAAAATGCTTGGTTCAACTATAGCCTCAGACAGTAAAGCTTGATTTTTGAAATTATGGATTAGTGTTGTCTATTTGAGTATTGAAGGAATGTATTTCAACAATGGGGTGCAAATAACGAACGTTAAAAAATCTTACTAATTATTGTATTTAAAAATATCAAAATAACTTATATTAGTTAGGAGGCTACTGAAGTTTAACATTATGATATGCCAGTTAAGTATTTAGTCTAAACTATCGTTAGAGATATTGAGTCTATGGTCATGTGGTTGTTATTGCGACATAATAGCTTGTGGTGGTTTAGGCGGGAAAATGTAAAGTGCACGATATCGATTTTATATTATTTTTCAAAACTTGAATTTCTCCGAAGTCTGATGTGTAATTATGGTGGGTAATTAACCATTAAGTGTTCGTGAACGTGTGAGAGTGTAGGCAAATGATATAAAATTGAAAATCGTGACTTTTTGGGTTCACTCCTAAACTCCATCAAAGCCTCAATAAAGTTTCTACCGTTTTATTGGGGCAACTAAACAACTTAAACTTGACACTGGCGAACACAAAAAGTGTGGTGCCATAATACAATCCCACGGTGGGAAATACTACTTGATTACTCTAATACTTGACACTGGCAAATACACAAAAAGTGTGGCGACATTATAAAAAAAAAAAAAAAAAATAGCTTGTGGCGAGGCGCACATAGGCCACGGTAAACAATTAGCATAATTTTAAAACCTTTGCCTTTGAATGTCGCCGCTTGCCGCCTCCACGCGTTTCTATTTTGTTATACACAGAACCCTAAACCTGAATAGCCATGTTAACTATGAAAGAAATTAACTATTAATTAGTCCCTAGCTCCCTAGTGACTTTATTTTTATTATTATTGTGAATAGATAGATACAAAAGGGCCCACCTGATATTCTGTGAGCATATGTATGCTCTCAAAATATTGTAACTAACTGTATTGTAAATAATTCCCTCAAACTGAATATTTCTGTCATACTTATTTAAGCTTTAACCTGTAGTACTATGATTTTCTTTAGTAGTGGACTTCTTTTGGCTGGTATCTATGATGACACAACTTTTATGTATCAATAACAACTATATTTACAAACATAGCTGTTTTATGATGTGAAACCTTTATGGTGTAAAATTGTAAATACAGTGCGTACAGGCGTACATACAGTTTATTTTAGACACTAAATAATTTCTAAAAATCTCTTTAAAACATACAATTGGTCTCCATATAAACATCTTTTATGTATAACTCAAGAACGGCTGCAGGTTGGAGCGATTTTTATGATCTTTGATTTGTTGGATTTGTCTCTACTTCCAAAGAAAATTATCCAAAAAATTGATTTTCTCATAGATTCGGTAACCCAAGTAGATTGACTGATCTGACAGGAACAAAACAAGGTAAGTATGCTGGTTTCGGTAATGCCAGTAGATTGTGCTGTGTGCATTATCCACAATATACTTCGACAGCTGTTTTTTAATTTAAATTTAAGGGCAGGTCGAGGACAACTGAGCCCGCTAGTATTATAATGAGACTAACATAGAAAATCTATAAATATGTACTTACATAGATGACAGAATACTAAGCTATAACAACTAAGGTTATAAAAACATATAACACTATATAACCACTACATAGCACTAATGCTCAGTAGTGTTATATACTGCGTTATGTACTCGACCCTAATGCTCAGTCATTGGCGAGCTTCACTGCGCATTCCCCTCCGAAGCAATTAACCGTTTATTGCTGCCCTCATTGGTTACTTGCAAAGCTTTCAACGCCATGTATAAAGATAACGATGCGGGCACGGGCAATCTTATACATAATGTAGATAGATAGAACTTCCAGGGCTCAGAATAGAAGCGTAGAATTCTAACTCATTTTATTTTACTTAGTTTTGATAATAGGTAAGCAAAATTGAATGTAGATATAACTTATAATTTGGTCTTTAGATCACAGTTAGAATCAGTCAGTGAATCGGTTTCTTCTAGGCAAGCGCGCTCCATCGTAGGTCGCAGTGTCGCTTACCATTAGGTGAATTGGCGACCAAGTGTAAGCCCATAAAGAATAAAAAAAAAAATAGGTAAATACTATCTATTACTATAAGCTAGTAAATACATACGCATTTCTTTATTTCGGAATTCAATTTTTACGCAACTGCTTAGGATTTGAGGTCAATAAAAAACTGTATCAATCTTCAACACTCTCCATCAATCAACAATACACGATTAAAAGTATTATACTTAAGTAATACGATTGGACAAAAATCATACTTATATGCGAGAATAACTCTGTAGCTTCGTTTGCTACGTTTTCACGTCTAAATCGCTGAACCATTTTTGATAATTCTTGATATAGAGACGTTGGAGAACGACATACCTTTTGTCTCAAAAATCCTTTGGAATTCGATTGAATCCGCTGTAGAAAATTAATAATAAATGTATTATCAACTATGCTATCAAAAGTGATTGCCAATTTAGCTCATATGGCATATTTTTGTTACAATAAAACATATTTGGGAAGATAATAAAAACCCATGGTTTTAATTTAACACCTTTGTCAATAAGTAAGTAACATGTGTAATTGTATATGAAATAAGCAACGATATAATATTGAAATATTTGGCGTAATCTTGACACAGTATATTTAATACAGTACTTGAATAAAAACGACTGCCTCATGAGCATTATGGCAGGACCAAGCACGATTGCTACGCTAGAGTTTACATTTTAAAATGAATAAGTAATGTTTACTGAACCTCCCATGAATGTTCTTTATATCAAGTCGAAAAGAAAGATAATCCGTATGAATTCATAGATCAAAATAATAGTCACATTTTGATTGTGGTCGTTATGTGTTACGAAAATCTAAACTAATTAAATTCTAATTACAAGCCGTCCATATTTAATATCTCCAACGGAATGAAACATATTTTTTCACATGTTAAAACAATGGCTACCAACAGTTGCTCCGTATGTGCTTATCAGACACATCAATAAATGCCTTTCTTTGAGCCGTTCAAGAATTTTATATACAATTTTAATTTTTATATCCGTCCAATATAGCAAGACACTTAGCTGATAATTTTTTTTTTTACAAAATCGTTCTTCTTATGTTGGCTAAGAGTTCCTAAAATAATGTATGAGGAATATGTGGGTAGAATTAGATATGGGTGATGATGGTCACGGGGTGGTCACCATGTTTCCGTTGATGGGGTTTTAATTGCAGCGGGGCAAACACTCCGCCCTTGCTCGGTCTGCGTGGCATTAACAATTTGTATTTTTATTATGATCATTTTATTGTTAATTAGTATCAACTAGTTGTTACTACGAGGGAATTTGAGAAAGCACACATTTATCTGGATACATTTTTTTTTAAAATATACGCCTACGAATTGGAGGCATTTATAGCTATTTTCATTACAATAAAGCTAGGTTAATTTAATGATTAGTCTACAATTAGTGTCCAAGAAAATACACATGTGTACCATATTCTGCTGAAATGGGCCATAGAGGTGTCTAGAGCTACTGCCGATCTTCTAAATAAGAAATAAGTAGCCCTTCGATCGAAGAATCGATACCTACTTAAGTTAGCAAAGTACCTACCTACAGTTTTATTCTTTTTCTATATTAACACACCTGTCTATGCATATTGTTTTCGTCAGATTCTTTTTAGTCCAAACCCTTCGAATTATGTGCCTTGGGTCTTAATGCTTTAAAATTCTAACATTCGGGCGCTTCGGCCATCAGTGCATCGCAAGGTGCGCGTTTGAATATGATTAGCAGCTTGTCAAAAATGAGTTAAACGTATAATGTATTCAAATTTATCCAGCAAAGGGTTGCCTCATAAATTATGTTACAATTAATGAGGACTATGAATCGGTTTTTAATAATTTGTTGTATTAATAAGCTAGAACCCAATACTCTCCAGAGTATCGGTTGATTTTTAGCTTGAAAGATGTTTTTCAGTCTCTAATTAATTATAGAGATCATACCGATACTTTACTTATGTAGGTCCACCACCGATATTCAATTATGTAGGTCTAGGATAATGTGCCATCTAATATTTACTCTGGTTTACATCTAATGTGGAAATCGCCATTTCTGAGGATGAATTATCGATTCGATTCGATCGATTTTGCGATGGATCAAGATTATTTTAAGATTAAAGTAACGTAGTAGGTATATTTTCGTCCATACAAAGTGATGCACTATTTAATACAACGTTTAATCACAATAAAATATCGCAAGTAAAACATCGCTGTTGATAAATAATACTTATATTCCAAACTAATTGTATCAATGATAACAAAACCAAACAATTTACAATATCTATTAACATATATACTTATGTGTTTCGGATCGATGAAAAGAATGAGTTGATGTGTGATGGAGATAGTGATAAGCCACCCTTAGTGTACAACTGTCCGATGCGTGGGGGTGCTAAATCGTCCTTACTTCGTATTAACATATCAGTTTTACATTGTTTTGCATAATTACTTGTCTGGTTACTAAATTAAGTTTGTTTGATTTCTGCTGTACAACGTTTTATGACAACTAAGTATAATTTAAATTTGGTAAAATATTGAGCGTAGAAAACTCCTTTGGAATTATTACAACAAATTATTCTTCGATTGCCTGATTAGCCTAGTGCTCCTGAGTGCGACTGCTACGCTAGAGGTCTTGGGTTCGATTCCTAGGTCGAGCAAAGTATTATTGGGATTTTCTATGAAATTCACAGTAGCAGCTCGGACCTTGGAATTTGTGCCCGGTTAATGGCAATAGACTCGCGCCCTATTAAATGGGGCCTAAACATATCGGCGAACTGTCGGTGGTACATTAGTCCGCCTCTGCCTTACTCTTCGGGGAATACAAGCATGATGTTATGTATGTATTCTTCGATTTTCTATTCTGAACTACGATAGTAATCATAGGTTATTAGGTTAGTAGGTTCGAGTGTCACACACGATAACGTCTGTGGTTTGTACTTTGGTTTGTGTAACTTTTTAATGGTACTAGTTATATAAATATTATTAGGTATTAGATACATCAGTTAAGATACAGCTAACGACTGATGTCCAACTTTCTTCCCTCCGCCTCCGGGGGAATGCATGAGTCATTTTTCTTTCTTTTTTTTTCCTGATGGTAAGCGGTTGCCGCTGGGATAAAGATTAAGGAGGAATAGTTGGGTTGGCAGCATAGGACACAATAAGTGTGATGCTTAAACACCATCGGTGTCCCCCAATGCCAACACAACCCTACCTTGCGGAGCTATGGCGACCTTGCTTACCGTAGGAACACAACATTGCACGGTGCTATGTTATTTGGCTACGATTTTCTGCAAGGTGGAGGTACTTCCTCAATCGGGCAGCACCAATTGAGAGTGGAATTATTAAATTCCACTATATCCTACCTCTCTAAAATTTATATCATTGAAAGATGAGTTAATTTAATTCAGGTATCTTATCATGGTATTTGCACTGTCTTTACTTAACATAATTTCAATAGAAAACATTGGACGCTCATGTGGATCTATTGTATCCTGGGTGTGTTTACATCACTATGTTTTGCCATCATCGTATTATCACAAGCAACGCTGAAATTACTCAAACATTTCAATGTCACACTACTGTGAAAACAGCAATACCATTGAATAGTCTCGCATTGTCGCCTCACAAATTGTTAAACATAAACATGTGCGAGTCTTGTGTGCAATGTTCGTGTTTCCTCATCAAGATAGGGAGGGCAGTCAATTGTTGGAAGTGCACTTCGTTGTTGCCGCGGTAAATACACACTCCGAACGGTAATTTTCCTATGACGCTCGTGTTGTACGACGCGATCTGTTTTGTTCAACACGCGAACAGATAGCCAAAGCCATTAATGTCATACTCACACACATTATCTGAACATACTCAATTAACAGAATGGGATGGAGACTTTATTACTTTTAAACGTCCATGACCTTTTTCTCTGCGAATACGGTTTGATGTCTTGATGTGCGCTCTCTCTATAAATATTTTTTTTACATCATATTTAAAATGTCACGGCCTGACGGCGGATAATATATAGATTTGAAGATAAAGCCTTTTAAACTTAAATCCAAATTAAACAGGTAGATACACGAACAATGTCGACATTGTAAGTTTTGAACTCATATAACAAAGGTATTAACGATAAGCCTCTATAAAAACGAAAGGAGTCACAGGCATGCTCGGGATATTTATCAAACAAAACCGTCTAAAGTGTCTCCCCTTCCCTGTAAGTATTGAAAAGTCAGTAAATTAATAGCTATAAAGCTCCGTCATATGCAAATAGTGGCATCCCCTCGGCTTAGCGTATCTAGCACATCACGGCTCCCATCGTACGTCTTGTTTAAAATTCGTTCCACCGCGACTCTGATATGCAAATGGCGGGCGACATTCGAATACAAAAAGCTCGAGCGCGGTGGCAGCGAGTAAATCAATCGATCAACGCCGGATATACTCGTAGGAATACGTCTTCATTGTGTTCATTAGCGTCGTCGGGCAACCGCGGAGCCGGGCGGCCGCACCTGCCTCGACAGTGTCCCCGCATTCCGCAAAAAGCCCACGAAAATAAACACCCCTGCCGTTTAGTAAAATGATCTTGTATCAGAAATAATGTTTTTAAGTGTCCTTGTTGATCGGCTGACGTATGTTCGGTACTGGTGCTTGTGTCGCATAGTGACATTGGACACTTCACAAATTGCTTATGTTAAGTCATCACTTTATGAAATGTTGCCTTCATTAATTGTATGCAAATTAGTTGATATAATATTTATGTTAAATACGTTTTACATGCAACAACATTGCGTAATGAGTACCAATTTATAGTGTTTGCAAAGTTATGGAGAGTACATAGACGGTTTAATTTAGGGTTTTATTTATTTTAACCATTACAATATTTATCAGAAGGGGCATCAATTTATACATATAAAATTAATTGAATGAATGTGATGCCATGATGATCAATATTCTTGTACCATTCAACCGAGGTCCCCATTTTTTAGCAAAAGGAAAGTAGAAAGTATCAAAATACGGATAATTTATTGATATAACCAGCGTTAAATAATTAAAAAGCATTAGATAATTTAAGAAAAGGACACGCATTCACCAAACTTTTTTCCACGCTTTCAATAACAAGTTGAGTTGCTTTAACGGCATAAAAAACACAATGCTATTCGATTGAAAGCCATTACCAGCTATTATGCTATTAAACACCCTAATTACAGATCAAACGCTGTAACCACAAAAGCTTCATCTCGCATCGCATTTTCGACTTTTGTGTCGTAAAATTCATGGTGTACGGACTGGCTGTATTTAAGCGGTTTTAAAATTACTTCGAGTCCCGTTTACTGGTGCTATTTGGGGAACAAAGAGACGGACTTCGACTGTTTATCAAACGCTATCAGTAAGTGGTGGAGGGCTTCAACGAGAATAGCTAGAGTCTCCCTCCTCTTGTATACAATTATTACAACAACGAAATGTGAATAAGTAGCTAGTTAGTATCGTTGGAGTTTCTTGCCGGCTCTTCTCCATAAGACTCACTTTTTGGAACCGTGCAACTAGTTTTGACTTTTCAAAGGTAGTAATTTAGGGTATTTTTCATAAAACATTTAGACTTTTGGACAGCTAAATTTTCACGCTTCCAAGATGAAATTACATACTCACATTTGAGATATGTCATCTCCAAATTGAGATCTCAAAGAGTCTTCATTATACATTATGATTTTGTTACCTGCACTCGTTATTGGAGTGATTCCATCCATCGTACTATTCGTGAAAAATAAATACATTTTTCTAAATAAATTTTCCAAATTTAAGCATTTCTGAAGACGCTCTTTTTTTCTTATAACACGTGAAAAATACGATTTTTCAGAAATGCTTTAATTAAAAAGTATCTGTTAACACTTACCCATGATTTCCAGAAACCTTTTTAGGGTTCCGTACCTACTTACCTCAAAAGGAAAAAACGGAACCCTTATAGGATCATTTTGTTGATTCTCTGTCTGTCTGCCACGACCACTTTTGTCAGAAACGCGTGGAGGTATCAAGCTTCATGTCAAGTCTACTGTTCCTTGGAGCTGTGAAAAAATCAAACTTCTAAGCCAACGCAATCAAAAGATACAGCCGTTTATACTGCAAATTTTCGACACTCGCAAGGGAATCAAAACCTACTGGGTAGTAGGTAGTAGTAGTACCCGTGAACTCAGAATCTTGAAATTTGGTACGAAGCAACGTCTTCTAACACATAATAAAGGAAAAAATATTACCCTTTTCCTCATGAAAAAATACTGAGGTCTAATAGACTTTAAGATGAAAAAAAATACAAATTAAAATAACCTAACTTTTACAGATTTGTACGGAACCCTCGGAGCGCGAGTCTGACACGCACTTGGCCGCTTTTTCTTGATGGGCATAAATGACATTTTATAAGCACCATCTGTTTTTACTTTTTTCCTATTATAGGGATAAGATCATCAGATAATCATGCTTCTATAGATATTCCCATCATAAGAAAAATTGCTTTATTAAAAACCAACTATTCGGACAGAGTAGGTATATCAAAACAAAATGTAGGTAAGTACCTGCACACCATTGTGTTAAAATGTTTCAGAGTTCAAAATGAAGTGAGCTGAACAAAGAACAAATATTCCTTGCATTATCCATTGTGATATTTTCATTTCACATTATTAGCCCGTTTTATTTCATAAACCACAAGCCGCAGATACTTTTGATATTTTGTTATGATTTTTGCACTTTATGACATACCCTGTTATTTTTCATTTGTAAGTAGCAGTTCCCACGTAGCAGGCAAGCTGTTGGTGAACCTTGGTTTTTGTTCTGGGTGCTAATTATGCGGACGTGCGTCACTACTTCAATAGTGACTGTTAATTCATAATTTTAAATAGTATAGCTAGTATTCTTTTATCTGTGGTATAGTGATAATATAATGCACAGCGTAGCTTCCGCGTTTTATTGTCTGCGCTCTTTTCCATACGCGTGAAATTGTGGTGATTTTTAATTCAAATTCACATTCAAATCTTTATTACTTTGATATGTATGTAGGATGTTACAATAGTTATGTATCATTACGCTGCAAATTTATAATTCTATGTCATTATCATAAGGCATTACTTAAATAACATTATAAGATTGTGTTATTTATAATTACAAGATTTTATGGTAACTTATCTTATGAATTCAAATACAAACATAAACTACAGTCAAAATGGAGAAGAAAGCGTTGATTCTATTGTAGTACTGCATTTCCTCCACATCCCTCTCCAATATAATCGAGAGACACCATTTCGTTTCAGTAAATTTCTTATAAGCCTTGTCCAAAACGGTTCGGGTCGTAAAATTTAAGCAAAAGACACCAAACTGCGGTTGTTTAGAAAATAAACCTTATTAAGGCGCGTTATCGCACCATAGGTACGTGTAGCGTATTTACGACCATATATAAGCCTTAAATCGGAGCACAAGCGGGTAAGCCATAAACGTAGTCAACCGTCCATTTTCCCGCTATCGCGACTACAGGCAGCCAACACGCAGACCTCACTAACCACCTGAAAAACAACAGTCATAACTAGTATTCGTAGCTCGAGGACAAAAAACTCTATCTTCATTGAAATAAGGGTTATTTTTGTTACATCTGAGGTGGGGTCTATGAATTTTCGTCTGTCCGGTGGTCTATTAGCATAACGACCCGCGCGCACCTTAACGCCGCATGCTTGGTCACGCTGCCCCCTGACGTTGGTCGCAATTTCCACAGCGGGACTTTTCGTGAAAAGTGGCGCGGCGCTACCTACGTTTTATTATAATGAACGCTATAAAATAATGGAATAGGAGTCGTATAAAGAAAAGAAATTTTAAAAAAACGTAGATACAATTAGGTATTAAGTATAGGATATAATAATATCATTACACATTGAATTTTCGATACAATACAATTCGTAGTGTAATGCATTCCTTCACTAAAATAACTTTATAATCTTACCATAGAAAATGCCAAAAAAATACAAAATGATTAAACACACTTAGATAGGTACCTATTTAGGTAACCTACCTATTTATAAGAGAAAAATTACTTGCAACCCTAATGTTGCTCTACCCCATATTATTCTCCTGTGCCGTGTATTGTAGTGTAGGTAAATAGGCAACGTGATAATTCGGGATAATGTTTTTTAAACCATAATCAACACATAATTATTTAAATTCGGATAAAAAACATAAGGATGTCAAACTTCAATAGTATCGGTACTAACTTACGCAATGCGACGTTCTTTTCGATGATTTGAAAAGATTCAAAGACACCTTATCAAACATAAGTAAGGTCCCTCAAAATCTTTGAACTTTATTAATATATTCCAAAAATTACAATGTCATCCCTTATCCACACAGATATAATCAAACTATACTTATACTTACTTAAATTTATTCCTAGCATGTCACCCCAAAAATACATACATCAAGCCATGTCGCGAGTAAAACTTGCTTTTCACGTAAATCCAATTTGTGCGGTTCGTCCGAAAGGGCGAGTCGTGGCTGGCTGTAATTATTCACGTGTTATGACATCTCATTTGCATATAATCGGTGAGCCAGTCCCCGATGCGTGAGGTAACAGAGCCAGGCGAGCCAGCGAGGCAACCGTAGGCCATTCACACGAACGCGAACGCCTATCTTGATCGACGTCGGCCTATGAAAAAGCGGCCACTAATTAAAAAATAAACTGTAGCTAAGATCGTACGTAAATACACGGAAGCCGCCGGAAGAGATTTGCTTTCACGTACTTCTATTAGTTACGAAACTAAAATGAATGTTGTTAATTATATAGAAAACGTATAAAACTGTTCGTTCTTTCGATACGCGTCAAAGTGGTTCGTCTCAATGGTACACAATTAATTTGATTTTAAGATAAATTAATTTAGAGAGAAATTAAACAACGAGCTAAGTCAATACATACTATGTCTGCATCTCGAGTTTTCTAGTTTCGAGGTTTCTAGTTTATAGTGATTCAAAAATACACTGTGTGTGTGTGTGTGTAAGATTTTTATAAAAAGATTTTGAACTTATATTAATAAATCTTGGTGGCCCAGTAATCGCTACCAGATACCAGTGGTAGCGATTATAATAATAGATTACAATAACAATTACCTACATATTATTAATTTATTCCTGAAATTTAAATCTCGCGATCCTGCAATCTGGGGAGATAAAGTGTACTTATTAATTCTAATTGAAAAAAATGAGCTATTTTCAGAGTTTGAAATTATAACAATAGATTATATTTAGGCAAGTACAATACAAATCAGACAAGTAATAAAGCAGACAATACATCGTCACAACGCATACTTTAAAGTTTTTTCTTCATTTTGTACAAACGGCGATGTAAGTACTTTGAAAATCAACAAAAACTTACCTCCGCAGCTCCGGTCGTATCTGCAAATCTGATCTAAAATTGAACAGACTGAGTTAACAGTTCACAATGTAAATGATGAGACGAGAGGCAATTTCCCGAGGCAGCACAATGGCCAGCAATTGGAAAGCGTGGTGTGATGTGTGTGTGAGCGGAGTAGCTGCGTATTTGCATGACCTGCATCGTCCGCTACTATCTATGCATATCGCCCATTGTGCCCGCCCGGACCGCGAAGCGAGCAAAATCGCCTCCTTTATTTGCGAAATGGCGTACAGATACACACAATGTTGTTAGTCGATGCAGTTTAAGTGGATCTGGGTTGGGTATGACCGGACCTGTCACACCTGAGCAGCATATTCTCCGAATTCCTGAATATGTGGGTTAACTATGTTAACTATGCGCAAATACTTAGTTTAGTAATGTATGCAAAATTTCTGTTGGAATACTTACATATTACAAGTTCGCCAATTTTAAGTGTTCTTTTGCTTGCTCAGATTTCTTTGGTATAGAAAGTTTTGGAAAGGCAATAACATTAAAGCTCAAGGACAGGAAAGAATGTTTAATTTACGTCATAGTTGACTGTATGACACAATTCCTCGACACCAGGGTTTGAGATTAATATCTGATACGAAGTGAAATGTATTTTTTTCTAATATAGTTGTGAACTTCTAAGGAAGTTCTTCTGTTTACGGCACAGAATTACTAATAAATTCTATGTAGATACAGGACCAGTTTCAGCCCCGCGGATCTTAACGCCCCCTGCACTTTACTGTAGTGATTGCTGTCTCTTTGAAACTAGGGTCAGCTAGCGCCAAAACTTAAAGCATATGTAGCGGTCACTATTTTACATAACATTACTTCTCCGGTTGATAAAAGTATTTTATCAGTCCCAAAATAAGACAATACACACTGAAGTGACGTGCAGTAATCTAATATATAAAAACAATGTGTACCGGGGGTATTTATTTATGTAAAATTTTAAAATAAAGTACTTAACAATTATTTTCCTATTACACTATATACTTACACTATTTACATAAATTACATAAAATTAATTCATCTTTCAAGCTCAGCTGGCTGCGCTGGCGCTGCTGCTGCTACTGCAGAGACTCTCAAGCGGCGCAAATATAGTAACCTTTCTGGTAACTATATTTTTGAGCCGTTTGGGGTCGAAACGCTCGGGTCGTGGGGTCCGAGTGCTCGTCTCCTTTTTAAAGAACTTTCAAGGAGACTAGTCGACAATTCGCGTGACCAGAGGGCTGGTTTGTTTCTAGGGGAGCGTATAAGCATTGCCATTCAACGTGGCAATGCTGCCAGCCTTCTGGGCACGTTACCAGACGACAGTGATGCCGATGAATACTTTGACGCTTAGCCGCGCCGCAGTTTTTTTAGTTTTAGTTTATTTATATATAAAAACAATGTTAGTTTGTTCGTATTTTATGTGCTTCCATACCGTTCATCCAATTCCGCTGAAACTTTAGCGGGTCCTTGTATACGTGCCTGGAAGGTAATGATAAAAAATGGCATAGCAACGCACGTGAACTTCTAGGATAGGATAAAAAGATAATTTAAATTTATGTAATTAATATAACATACCATCACGCCTGTATTCCCCGAAGGGTTAGGCAGAAGCGTACTAATGTACACTCACAGTTCGCCGGTATGTTTAGGTCCCATGTAATAGGGGGCGAGCCTATTGCCATTAACCGGGCACAAATTCCAAACTCCGAGCTGCTACTAGCAATTTCATCGAAAACCCAATAAAACTTTGCTCGACCTGGGAATCGAACCCAAGACCTATAGCGTAGCAGTCGCACTCAGGACCACAAGGCTAATGAGGCAGTTTTTATGTAATTAAAAAAATAAATAATGAATGCTTATTTTATGTAAGCTTTAAGCTTACATAAAATAAGCATTCATTATTTATTTAAATGAAAAATAAAGCCTTGTGCATAACTTATCAAGACTATTTTTTAGATACCTAAACGCAGCTACAGAACCTTGAGTTTATCCCCAACTTTACTTTGCATTCTGAACATTACCTCGGTACTCGCCTTCAGGTTGGAATAACGTCTCATGTCTAATGTGGAGAGCGTATGTGAAATGACGATTAAGAACAGTTGTAAGTAGCTTTTGTTCGATTGCGATCCAGATAACCGCGGCCATTGTGGCGGCAACACTGCCTTTATTCAAACGGTACATACGTGAACATATTGCTTAGTAGCATATGTAGATATACAAACATGAATTAAGATACTATCACGCCTTTAGGTTGCTCACTAACTAATTTTTTTTTAAAAAAAAGCTTAAGTACTAGCAAATTGGTTCGCACATTACTAGTATTCTTGTTAACCCCTCGTGCTAAGCTAAAATGCTTGTGTTACGAGTGGGTTTACGTCGGTAGTGCAATGGGTGGGTTTCGAACCGCCAACCACATGATTGCAAGTCCGGCGCCCTAGCCTAGACATACCGGCAAATTGTGATGTATGTACTAATGCCTCTAATGCGTCTCTACCAAACCCTTCAGGGAATACAGATACAGGAGTGAAGCTACCTATCTATGTTATGTTACTTGACAAAGTCTGTATTGATAACCTTCAATCAGGTAAATTAAAAAAAAGGGTTGTCACCAAAATTTTTGAATTACGTACTTACATTCGGCGAACGTAAATACCAATTTCTACCTTCGATCAAAATATTTTTATCTTCAATAAGTACATTATTTTAATCATATCTAATTACAGGTTTAGAGTTCTGATTTCAGTAGAAAAATGTATGTAAACTATTTGCCATTACGAGTATTTCTCTACAGAAAAAAACAAATTCGGAGTGATAGATTGAGGAACAGTGTGTTAGTTATTAGTTTGATGTAGCATTCATAGTTTTTGTACAAGAATTTTTTTATTGCAAAGAATCAGAAGTAGATTTGTACTTCCGATTTGGCTTCCTGTCGGCCTGGCGGCTCAGCGGTTAGGCTGATCTTATTGAATGTGGCAAAAGCAAAAGAAGTATGCAAAAGTTGTAACAAGTGGCGGTCTATAGTTTCTGCCTACTCATGTGGGAGAAAAGCGTCAGTGTGTGTATATTATATAAAAATTGCAGCCGAAAATATTCAACAATCTTACCAAGAGATATAGAGAGTGGTGAAGATTGCTTCACAAACAACAGCTTTTAAAATTAAGAATTAGAGCCACAAAATGCTTGAGATAAGTACTATAATACACAGTATATGTAATTTTGATAGAGATTTAATTAGATATACATATGTATACCAATGTAGGTCTATAAACACAAAGAACAATGAGTTTCTCCCCAACCATCGTCTACGGATTTCACAAAACATTCGACGTTGCGTCTATTATAAATTTTGGAGCATAATTTAACTTGCCACCTATCTATTGTTAGTTTTCGTTCTCACCATCATTTAATTACCTAACGTTCCGTAATTAGCGGCTCATAATTGAATTGAAAGGATAATGAGACACTATTCGTCGTCATTTCTCAATAATACCCGATAAAGTAGCGTTTAAGCTATTTAGAATTGATATTTCGACGTTGTACGACGGTCGACACGTATTAGAATTTCATTGGAACATTCCCATGGATAGGGTACAACGTGTAATTACACGGAGGCATACGGCAATTGATTTCCGTTATTAAACTTGGTAATTTGTAGATCGGTTTGGTCGGCGCGGTTCTCGTCATAATGGTAGGTTTAGGTACCTACATATTTCTGTATTTACATAGCAGGCTGGGCGTCAGTTGTGGATGTTTTTTTTTCAGTTAATGTATGTAAATGGGAAGCAATTAGGCGAGATAAAACACGGGGTAGGCAGTCTAGGCAAGTGCGCCTCGCTCCCCTTCTGACAGACGCCATATGTTAGGGGCGGCCGCCCAACTATATAGCGTGTTATAAAATTTTCATTTCATTTTAGAGTCACATGCAATAAAATGTTTTAATTGCATTCTAAACTATGCTTGGTATAGCCTCCTTGAAGGTCTCTGTTAATTTACCTTACGGTTGTTTGAAGTAGGCAATATTTTGTCGGCGTTATAATATTACCTACTTAGATATTTTTTAATTATTCGTGTAGATATATACCTACCTGCTTAAAAGTTAAAAAATATTTTATTTTTTTAGTCCAAAACTAAAATATGTAATATAAAACAAAACCATCATAAGGAATCAAATATTTTTTTACGATTTATGGAGCCTCAATTATTAATTAGATATCTAATATAACGTTGAATTATTAAGGTTAATACCTAATAACAACTAAATTACTGATATACCTACAATGACCTACATGTATTACAATATAGGTAGGTACACCTTCTTTACCATGTCTAACAAAAAGTCGATTGAAATATTTACTGATTTTTAAGGGAATAGTTTTGAAATAAACGTTATTCCTGTAAGCGAAAATAAACGAGTCTTATTTGTCTAGTGGCAAATAGTTACAAGGATTACCGCTGGGCATAAGGACATATGGTTTCAATCCCAGGTCAAGTAAAACTTAATCGGGTTACCCAGAGTTACCTACTACAGTTTCCCTCTGCCCAATCCACCATGTTATGGAATAAACATGTTTATGGATTGAGTATGACTAGTTCTGTGAGCAAGCAGTGATAGCCAAGTGATATGATAAGAGTCCAGTGTACCGAAATACACCTGACTCTTGACATTTAACAATTACCTTGTTTCATTCCTTTATAGTCATATAGGAAAACATCGTAGAAAAGACAGCGTGTAATGTCTGCCAACCGGCCCAGCCCTGTTCATTCTCAGTGGAGATCCTTGCCCAGCAGATTACTTCTTGGGAGAAGAGGCTTTTTTATTTCTGAAATTATATACGAGTACACCTACTTAATACGGACAGAAATTGCTGAATCCGAACCAACTATTTTGTTTCGCCAGACGATTGATAGCCGAATACATTGATAGACCTTTTAAAGGAAGCCTTCTCATAATGCTTCTAGTTTCAGCTCGTAAAACAGCGATTTGATAGGCAAAATTTACACTTAATGTAGTAGTTAGTAAGCAATAAATCTTTGACTCTTTGAATCTTCAGGACAGGGTATTGGTTTCGTAGGTATTCATGCAATATTGCTAGATAAAAAAAACTATACATCTTAATACGTCATGGGATGTTTGACAACGGACCTCGACTACCTGATTGGATAGAAATTTAAAAGGGTTATAGAGCTAATACTGGGACCATTTTTATTTATTAAAAATAAAAATATTATCCCGTTTAGATTTGATTTCTCTATTATTCAAGCTGACGTATAACACTTCGACAGAGCGATATTTCCAATTGGAAATAAGTTGAAGATGCCATCTATAACTAGTCATATTTAAATGTCTTTGGCTGATTGCAATCTAAGGTTTGAATTGACAAACAAGAAAAAAACGTTCGAAATTATGCATCGTTCAAAACTATGCATACTTATCTACGAGTAGAACGTCCGATTTAGACGTAGCTTATCTACGTCTAAATCGGACGTTCTACTCGTAGATAAGTATACATAGATAGAATATTATTCATTTCTGAACCACAAAAATCAATGCAATTTACAATTACTTATTACTAATTACTTACAATTTTAAATCGTAGAATGATACATTGGGCAGTGTCATTGAAAACTGCAATCTTTTAAGATAACTTTTGGATGGATTCAGGAATTGCAAAAGCGATACCTAAGACTATTTACATATTCCATTTCCATATAATAATATTTAGTTTATATTCGGGTAGAACTGGATCGAGGCGGAAAAGCAGCAGTATTTCATCGCAAACAGTTTTATAGATAAATTGTATGTTGCTGATGCAATGCTACTGCTGAATTGCATCCTGTTCCATGCTTATGAAACTGTATGGATTGACATTGATACTTTTCTCTACCGGGCTTGCGTGCTGCTGTTCTGCACACTCGTGAGCATGATACCTAGCGTATATATTCGTAACATACTAATTTCCATAATAGAATAGAATAATATGGGGTTCAGTATAGTAACAGCAATAGCGCAACTTCAAAGTCATCATAATTATCATCTCACATTTTGTTGAATCCTTTTGCTAACAGTAACAACAATAGCAAAACGACAATTGATTTCGTACATATAGTAATAGCTTAATTTGAGTAAGGTTTAATTTGAGTTAGGTGTAGTACCTAATGTAGTTTGTAGTTACCTACCAGTAATAAGAGTTTAGAATGCATATTGATCAGTTACTTACGAGGTGCAAGCTATAATTTTGCGTACCTACCTACCTTAGTGATGATCATATTTCGTAACTTTGACATTATTTTTGTATTTTACAATTAAATTATACATTTAAAATACAATTAATAGATATTATCAACAGCCTGTATGTATATCTGAATATCCCTACCAATTAAAGTCATACAACAAATATTAACAATTCCAACTGGGACAAAATATTGTTAGCTCTACATTCAGTTTTGAGCATCGATATTCTTTCGAATTACCTATTGGGAATTTGGTTGGTTTGTTCGGTTTGGTTTTTTATTGTATAGAAAAATACCAATTTGAAAAATCGATTAGTTAATACAGAGTATTGAGCATTGCTATCGCTCAAAAAGAATGCTATTGTCTTAATATGTCTTGACTGAATAAATTACTAGGTAAGTTGGCCTAGGTAACTAATTTTTTAATTTACATAACAAAATCGGTCTAAAACACTAATAATACTTAGCTAGTTATAAATTCAAACAATGAACAATGTTATGATTATTTAGATTTCGCCTTTTTAGATCATATGAATATATCATAGATCATATGAAATAAATATCTAGGGACCTAGAGAATCCTACCAGAATACCTAGACGGGTCATTCCTGTAGGAATTTCTACCAGTTTGCAGACCTGGCTGTCTTTGGTAAGCATAGGTAGGTATATGAGAGTCCTCTCATACCTTAATGTTTACCAATGGGAGTCAAATGTAGTAGGTACTTAGGTACCTAGATATTTCCATTTATTTTGAATTTTTTCTTAGTACTTACCTAGGTATATTATACTATTTTTTTTATTGGTAGAGTGCATGGGTAGTTCCAATCGCTAAGTACTTAACTAAATCTGAGATAATTTAATAAATTAATTGGTAGGTAGGTAAATTTGGTAGAGTCAAGTACTTACCTACCCCTGAAGTAACGATGCACGTTTGATGTTATCTGCAAGTGGTTTTGCTGTGGTAAATGTTAATAAGAATTTATAACTTAATCTAAATAACTTGGCGTAGGTAATGACAGTTTATAGATTATTGTCCTTACTAATTTCGATATTTTTGCATGAGAACACTTACATAGGTAAGTTATTTGACCAGCGCGGCTGTTCGCAATGGCTAACTTCAGACGCGCGCAGTTATTTCGGGTGTACCTACTGTACCTACAAGGACTTCTGAATCGATATTTGAATACTTATTCTAATTTTAAAAATTAGTCGTTTATTAAACTAATCGCAACATTAGGTATACGTACAGAGTAGGTATATTTTTCTGTTTTCATTAGCGGCTTTTGTTTTAGCAGTGAATAGTGTATTGTCAGGTCGGCAGCGGGTGGGGCTTAGCGCTCCGCCCCGCGTACAAGCGCGCCCATTGGGCAGGGCGACGCGACGCGCCTTTACGAGCTTCAGTGACATCGAAAACGAACTCGGTTTATTTGCACCGATTTTTATTGACGATGTTTATTTAGGAGACGCAATTTTGTTTTTTTTATTGAAAAGTTAAATGGTATTATTTTTTATTGATTCTCGTTTTTATAAAAAAAATCTTTACTATTCTATTATATAAAATCGTAAAAAAGCTGTGTCTGTTCATTGAAGATATTTAAAAAAAAAAACAAATGGGGTAGGGTATCAAAGGTCTCCGAAACTAAAAATGTGATTTTTAAAATTCTTGTCTGTTTGTCTATTTGTTACGGGTTGGCGCAAAAACAACTGAATAGATTTTAATTCTTATCACTGTTAGAAAGTAGGTAGGTACTCTACCTATATCCACCAACTTAAAATCTGGTGAGCTTCTTATCTCAATTAATTAGGTAGGTACCTAAACGGATCCTGATATAGAGCTGGACCTCTCTGAAGTATATTCATACAAAGAAGCTATCATTAGTTACTGTTGGTTTAAGATTAAACTATTTTTAGGGATCCATTTTTAATCCTTGGCGAAGCCGCAGGCCAAAACTGGTATTAGATACCTATATAAAGTAGGTAAACAGACACTTAATGAAAATCATTGTAGGCTTATTTTATCAGCCTAAGTGCGATTTTATCATTATTTTGGAAATAATAATTAAATATGAAATGAAAAAACCTAGAGTAATAATTTTATAAAAAATTGTAAACATTTTAAAAATAAGTATAAAAAATGGTGGCATTATTATTATTATTGCATGGTAGCTCGATTGATTTCTAATATTTGATTTCGATTAATTTTGTAACAGAATTGTGGGCCGTTATTATTTGAATTAAATAGGTAAGATAATTTATTTTCAAACTAAAAAATACCTACTTTTTACATTCATATATTTTTAAATGCACAATTCCCTTTACTCCTACTGAATAATGTTGACGTGTAAAAGTAATCGAGCAGAAAAGGAGCGAAATGGAGAACTTTGACCCATTGTTCTAGCAGGTACCTACCTACCTACGCGAGGTACAGCTCAGATCGTGTGTCAGCCCACCTGGGTGGTCCAAAATAGATAGCACAAATATTTTGAACACATTATAATGTTAATATGTCCGTCTGTTGAGAAGCCGCGGCTTTGTGGTCGCGAACCACGACGAATGTCAAGCCATGTTTAGTAACCACCCACCATTTTACTAAGACCTCTAAGGGACAGAAAGTTTGGTGCCTCTGACAGCGAAATATTACGTAGGTCGGGGTCAAGGTAAACTGGACGTGTAGGTGCGCACGCGATGTGTAGAATCCTGATTCCGTATGTGCTGTGGGTGATGATTCGTTAGTCCATTGTGGACGGCGCTATTGTTTGGTCGGGTGCTAATGCGAAAGGCACATAAAGAAAGAGCTGCCTGTATTAGGAATATTTTTTGCTGTTGCTTAAGTAAAAGGTGGAGGGAAAGATACCTATCTTAGGTAGGTATTTAAGGGTCCGGCGGAGCTTGAACTGCCCACAAAAACGTAATCCTACCAAAATAAATCGTAATCCAAACAATATTTTATCAAATTGTGTTATTATTCGGATTGAGATACCGTTAATCTAGTCTAGTCTTCTGTTAGTCTTCCTACCGTACTTACTATCTTGTCTCCTACTAGTTCACTGAAAATAAACGACCGGAAAATCGTTCAAAACTTGGTAAAGTTGACAAGACTTGCTGGATACTTAAATGTATCCGAATGATACATTTATTTCCAGTAAATAATTTTGGATGAAATGGTAGAGCAGGAACCTAGATTGACGGTACTTATCGGAATCCGAATAATAACACACTATGAGAAAATTGTGAAAATAACGATTTATTTTGGTATTACGTTTGTATTGGAAATTCGGCCCGGATTCTCAAGTTTTTATTTTGTACAATAGTAATTTTTTTATAATAGAAGGTACAAAATCCGCATTGCACCGCATCAATAAATAGGTACAGTACCTACCTACCTTCTACATACAAGTATCTATAGTAGGTACTTACCTACTTACCTATGACCAATGTAGGTAGGTAGGTACTACTTCGAAAAACCAAATTCCTAGTAGATATGTATTTGTTGTCTCTACCCAATTTGTATAATTTACATTTATTAAACAAAAAGAGAATTAGCGTAACAAAGATACAAAAAAAAAATTACTACAGATAATTGAGAACTTCCTCCTTTTTGAAGTCGGTTGAAAAGAACGGCCCATAAAGTATCATTTGAGTTTCATAAAAATAAAAAAGAACTGCTCCTTCGGTTTTGTGATGAATCCATTGTTTCATTCGATGATATTTGATGAAAGTATGAATGGGAAACCATATTTATAATACCTATTAAGAAATTTTATCAGCAAAATGTTTGAAGACTTACCTTCTATTTTGGGAAAACGAGCGACCGTGACTTGGCGCCGTCCGCAACGTCGATTTGTTCCCCGATATCTACGAACAAAATTGGTCGGTTGGTTTATTATAGTTTATTCCAATTGGAATAGAGCAAATCTATTTAAAAATAAATATTTTTTGTCTTTTAAATTGAGTGGTTTTTGCCATTCATCTTTTGGTTAGAGGTTGCGAGGACGCCCGGGAAGTTTATAACAAAAAATCTATAAAAAAGGCCATTGCAACGTTTGTAACGCACAGTACTACTAGTAAGTTAATAAAAAGGAAACAAAATGATTCTGTTAGCTGCGTTTTATATATCTAGGTAGGTACAAGCTTTCGTCCGGGTGGAATAGTCAGTTAGTCTTAGCGTGATGATTTATAGATTGATAACAGCCTTCCTCAATAAATGGGCTATCTAACACTGAAATAATTTTTCAAATCGGACCAGTAGTCTTCGCGAGACCTGAGACTCTTCGCGTTCAAGCAAACAAACAAACAAACTCTTCAGCTTTATATATTAGTATAGATATAGAGTATAGATTAAAGTCCTCAAATAACGCTTATTGCTTAGAGCTCTACAAGCTACATAAATATTTAAAATTTGCAGAAAACAAAGATACACGAAACTACTATAAATCCTCTCTCTCTTAATCTCTCAATTGAAAACGTTACCGCGGTAAAAACTACTTAAATTATCCTCTTATCAAAATAAATATTTTGATTACCTACAGTACTTTATTTATAGGCGCTTGTCTAATCACGAGACTAATCACAATAACGACCGCATACAGGATAACCCATAAGTAACGGGTTAATCGTAACTGGAGTGTAACAAGTTCGATATTCAAACACCATCGGTTGCGTTCGGCCAGATAAAAGTGGCCGGGTCCACATAAATAAATTTATTCATTAGGTGACACCCACACCATGTCGTCGCACTAAATCCTCCGTGTCGGCCTCTGTCTGGCTGTACGTAAGGTAAAAAGAAAAATTTGTCATCATTATACACTTACATTTTAAATGTATGTATGTTGGTAACCGTGCTCCAGAATTTTGCTGGTCGTTTAAGATATTTTTTTAATTTAAAGTTTAAACTTTTCTCATGCCTTTATAGGCGTTTGAATGATCGGTGACAAAACTGACAAATAGTTCTCTTTATATCCGTAATGATTTCAAAACTTTTTAAACTTTTCCAAAGTAGTCTTAGGTTTTCTGAAATCTGACTTATTAGGTACTTACTTTTTAATTTTTTTACATTTGCTCACCTATTTTTAATTATTTATATAAACATGAGATTACTTGACATAAATAACCTTTCTTATAACATACTTTCTAAAAACTAAGGAGATGTTTCATCTTGTAAGTCGTCCAAAATAAAAAAAGGATACTTAGGTATAAGTACCTGAGTAGGTAATTACCTTAATAGTAAGTCACTCATTTATTTCGTAAAAAATAATCATAAAACATAGAATTAATGCTGCAATTTAAATGTTAGCATAAAATAGATATACCTAGGTACCAGATACTTATCTAGATACATTTAGGTATGCAATTAAGGCCCGAATTAAGGTGCCTGTAACTAGAATTAGAATAAACACCTATTTTAATTAAAAAAACAGATCTTAAAAAGAACAAAAAACCTTCCAGCTGCTGAAACAAAATTTTGAATTTATACGAGTAATAAATGTAGAGAATAAATATTATATTACATAGGTATCTACCTATAGATAATAAATTAACGTTGGGTCAGTTCACGCTACTTTAAGTTAAGTTTTTTTCGCAAAATAAACAAAAGCAAGTTACAACAAATTATCTTTATGAAATCATAAGAAAATCGTGCTAAACTCTAGATAGATCGATGGATGGTTCCAAATTTCTCCTCTGTTGTATGATCATAGCTATAGCGATATCAAATCAAAAACTCAGCCTGTTTTAGCTAATGTTTTAGAAGTATGCTGTGGCAAACTGAGGAGCTAATCATTACTGTCTAATACACATTCAAGATTAATTGGATATTCAGGGAAGTTCAACGTTCAACAAACGCGTGCGTAGCGTCGCGCGTCGGGCGGCGGGCGCAATGCAGCGCGGGCGCATTGTACACCGTACCTACCCAACTTATTCTATTCTTTATTACTCTATCAACTATATTTATATTTGATATATTTTGGCGAAGGATTATTGTTACATTGAACTTACTGAATTTTAGAAGCTTAATTTATTGATCAATGGTAAAGAAAGATAATTTCTTTGTAAAATAGGTACAAAGAATTTATCTCCTATCCTATCCTTCGCCATTATATAAGTATCAAATATAATTATAGTTACGTAATTACGTGAAATAATGGAGCCTATGAAAGAAAAATAGCATTGTAACGTTTAAACGCTGTCTCTTGAGTTGGACGATATTGTGGCTTTTTTTTATTTTTGATGGTAAGCGATAACCGCCGCCCATGGCCACCCGCAACACCAGAGGAGTCGCAAGTGCGTTGCCCGCCTTTAAAAGGGTTTGGTGAAACACAACGTAAGCGTTGTTTCACGCCGGTTTTCTGTGAGGCCGTGGTATCACTCCGGTCGAGCCGGCCCATTCGTGCCGAAGCATGGCTCTCCCACGTGTGAAGGCTACGACACAGTGTTGTTTTGGTTCCAAAAATAAATAAATAAATTTACCCCACTACGATATCTACGATAAGTATCTATAGCTGCAATTTTATGTTAGTTACTTAGGTATTCATGTTGTATTTTCTTCTATATTTTAACAGATTGCAAGCATCACGTCTACCTCCACAAATGATCTTTTGTATCGTTTCCATTGAATAGTTTAACAGAAATACGCAAAGTAAATAAGCATACCTATTGAAAACAAAAAGTATAAAGCTACTAATTAAAAACAGATCAGTAATTTTTTCATAGAATGTATAAAGAAAGAAGCCCTTTTTAAATCCAAGTACAAAAGCGTATTTATCTGTACAGGAAACCGCAACGTTGGGCGAGATTGATGCAAGTTATCGAATAAAGAAAACTTCCAATTAAGTTGTAAGAAGCGGATACAAAGGTATACGAGCGCTGTGTAGTAGTGGAACAGGCGCGTCAGTTGCTCTGCGGACTGTTCGTAGATACCTTCCACCGACACTTTTTCCCTGTAATCATAACATAAAAACATGGCACTGATACAATACTTACGCTGTAATCTAGTGGTCCATCAAAATAATTATATTCCTACCGTATTTTGCACTACAATACTTACTGTAAAATATATTTTTAGCGCTACATTATCTTATTGTAATATACACAGATCACAATAGGATTGGGTAAGTAAGTCCTACTTTAACTTATTTATGTTAAAGTAGATGTTTATTTATGTACCTAATGGGTAGTTAATATTAATCGTGTAGTAAGTTACCTTTATTCTATTTTACAGCAGCATGCTCCCACAATAAATTTATAAATAAAAATAATGTCAACTACATGAATAAAATCATAACAAAGCTCTTTAGAATGACGAAGTTTAGAATATTAAATTTACTCTTCAACTTAATTAGAATGAAACTCACTCGATAGAGTAACAAATAAAACGGATGCATAGTCAACTAGATCTAGGTTTAATTAAGAAGCTAATCGGCACACTATCTTTGTCTCCGCCGATGCACAAAAAAGTATATAAGAAAGAACGAGAGAAGTATATTATTAACACCTCCTATATGAAGAAATGGTAAAAGATCACCTGTGCTCACTACCGTAATTCTACCGAGCGGTAGAGCACCTGTCCCTTTCATACGGTTCATGCTTAAGCTGAACCGAACGAGTGCGAGTAGGAGTAGTTTCATTTGTGCGTCGTGTAAAAAGGTCGTATGAGGAACGTTGCCGATACAACAATACAGTCATTGTGGTTATATTTTTAAGAGGCATATTGTTTTAGAATCGGAATTTTAAAATCTAAGAATGGGACGGAAGGTTGCGTTGCAATCGAGCTGTGTTGTAATTTTGACGCGTTCGGAAATCGAATTAAGAGCGTTAGAGTGAGAGGTGCGCGGAGGTTCACTCGTTGGAGGTAGTTTTTTGTTATTGTTTGGCGGCGGAGATTTTTTCTGAGGCGTGCAAATGGGAGTAGGCGCGCGAGTGGGCGCGCCGGCACGACAAGCGCGCTCTTCAGTGTTCTGGCTGAGCTTCAAGCGAGCGCGTGCGAGCCGGGCCGTCCGTCCTATAGGTGCTCATACCTTATCACAAACAGAGTTCAAAAGCCAATCGAACTGTTGAAAAACGTGAACTTTTTAAGTGAACTATTTGGTTGGTGCCGCATGCTTGCGTTGCAGGGAGCTAGTGACCTGAAGGTGGCTCGACCATGTTGATATCGGCGGGCAGTGGCCCCACGCCTGAGTTCTCCCCCGTCTCGTGCTGCGCCCCCTGGAAGATGGAGCCGGCACCCCCAGCCCCCGCTGCCATCACACAATCGCTCAACATATCACCCAATGGTAAGTATTTGCGAACCAACTGATGATATTTTTTGGGTTTAGCTCCCGAAACAACCCTAAGGGCCACTTGCACCAGCTATTGCAGTATTTAAACACAATTTTCTACTGTCATTCTGTGCTTAAATTCAATTTAAACATATTTCAGAAGTTGACGCAAGTGGCCCTATAACTTGTTCAAATATTGTGACAACAATTAGATACGTAATAATAGGTACTCAACTTAGGTACTACTTAACTCAAAATAATTATATGGTAGAAGTTTTGTTGATAAAAGCTACCAAGACCAACGCATAAGCATACAATAATGTAGGATATTTAAAACAGCCGTTAAAATAATGAATGAAAAGTAATCGGCCGGTTAATTATGAAACCATTTTTTTATTAGTAACGTTGTTTTTTTAGCTCTTACTGACGCTTACGTTTAAGGTTTCTAATTTTTTCTTTCTCAATTAGATACCTACTTACCTGTATACTTAGTAAGATTGAATCATATGAAGTGAGTTGGTAATTAAAATAATAATAATCGAAAAAGCTACACTAGTTAAAATAACAATTCATTATTGATCTAAAATAAGTTACATTTATCTCTTTATGTTGAGTAGGTACTTACTTATGTAAAGAAAGAAAAGTAGAGTAAATATGATTAAATTTTTGTTAAGCGTTATTGTTTAGAATTCTTCTTACATTTTACATTTTACACAGTTTATTGCCCATTTATTTATTCAGCAAAGCCCGTACGGACCCCGGTGTAGGTACAAGATAGTAGATTTTGCAATGTTTATGTAATTATTAAGCACTTGAAGTGTTATACTTAAACAAAAGTCAGCTAATTGCGTTTTGTAATTCAATTAGGAACATTAAGCCTAAGGATATTCATCTGTCTAAAAATGAATATTACCTACTTACAAAATATTGTAAAGGTACTAAAAGCTGTGAAAGCAAAAGAAAGCTTCTAATAGCTGAAAACTTTTACCATTAGAATTTATAATCAATAATCTATTTTCCATTATAACATCTAAGTACTCAATAAGAATGCTTTGGAGACGGAGATAATGAATTTTCTACAGAGAAAATAAATATTTTTGAATGGACTTAATTTGGTGCAAGTAATGCTGCAACCGCTTGCTAACAAATAAAATCATTGATTAATATAAAATTCTCATTAGGATATAATTTTAAAATGTTATCTAGGTGAGTAAGAGACTTTTCCAACATTTGACAATAATAAACTGAATTTGAACGCAAAGTTATTAAACTAATACTCATTGACTAATATGCAACAACAAATTTATATCTAACAATACCTACTTATGCGACAAATTGACAAATAATCCAAATTTATTTTTATAATATAAATTGTTTGCATAGTTCCTTTTACAGAATATAGTTGTTTATTATTTGAATGTAACGTAATTTTGAAGAAGCACTGGGTGCTTCTTTTTCCGGCGGGCGACGACGGTGTCAGGCTTTCATAAAAAATAACATACCGTCTAATTAATTTCCATAATAAAAAGTATGAATAAAATATATATAGAATAAACGCAAATATTTTATTCCCTTTGAAATTCTCCGATATAATTAATGATAACCAATATTTATTTTCTTTCTGAGAGATGATAATTTTATTACTCGTAGGTACCTATTTTGTTTCGGTATTTTAGGCAAAATTGAATATAATAAATTGATATAATTAGATCATTACTTTTATTTTATTCTATAAATCATCCTATTAAAAGTTAAAAATATTGGGACAGAAAATGATTTGCTTTTAAATTTTGCATTCTGCTCGTCTAACTTTAGCATAAAAAGCATCCACCAAAGAAAAAAATATTTTATTTATTGCTTTTAAGTAGGTACTATAAGAACTGAATAGCGTGCAAAATTTAACTACGCATTCTTTAGAAAATCATTTTCTCTCTTTTTACAAAACGTCCACGTATTTTTTGGGGAATATTGTAAGGAATTGTTATAAATCTCTACTATTATAAAATTGTAAAAAAGCTGTGTCTGTACATTGAAGATATTTAAAAAAAAACACGTGGGTTATGTTATATAAACGTCTCCGAATCCGAAAATGTGATTTTTAAAATTCTTGTCTGTTTGTTACGGGTTGGAGCAAAAACTACTGAATAGATTTTACTTTTCACTGTTAGATAGTATATGCTCCAACTTAAAAACTGGTGAACTTCTTATCTCAATTAATTAAATGAATCCTGAGATACAGTTTGACCTCCCTGATGTATATAATACATCAGGGAGGAATCCCATACAAAGAAGAGGTCATCAATGTTGGTTATTCATTTTTACTCCTGATATAGCTTCACGTGAGCGAAGCCGCGGGCAGAAGCTAGTACATACATATTATTATGATTTTTTGTTGAAGGTAATGTAAGTAGGATTCTTAAAGATTCAAGGAAATTATTTCTAATTTATTATCCTACTTATTATACCGTTTAGTATGTAATTTATTGTTTCTATAAGCCATAATGTCGTCTATTGGACCTATAGGCATTTACAAATTGTATGGCTACATTACTTTTATGAAATTATAATTATAAATGGTATTATATATACACTTCTATATAAGAAGCATACTAGAATGTCTGTTTTATCATGATTAGTATCATGTCTAAGCTCTTCCAAGTATTATCATTCTGGCTTTTTGTATAATCTTACCTACCATTGCAGCTCCTACAGTTAATATAACGCTTACGCAAGGCGTTATATTAACAGTAAAAGGTATGATAAGATTCTTCTGTAAATTACTATTTTAATTGCATTTATCTGATCTTGTCAAGCTTTTTGAGTAACTCGTACTCACATTTATCTCTCACGTTAATGTGGTTGTAAGGCCTAAATGTAACATTCATAAATATTGTATTATCATATTGTTGTTACAGGCCAACAATGTTATAACTACATAATTATATACAATAGTATATTAAAATAATAAAAAAGATAGATTATGTTGTATGTACGGTTATTAATAGAATGATAATTTCTCATCATCACGAATTTCGCGGTAACAGTAATAATTATAGAAATGCTCATACAAAGAGCTTAATTCAAATTACGCGGCATAGAGACTCGAAGGGATCACGTAGAGTCTGCGTAGACATTGCGTTGGCTTTGTGTAGAGTCTACTAGGCATCACGTAGAGGCTGCAATGGCATCGCGTAGAATCTACTAGGCATCACATAGAGACCGTAGGCATCGCGTAGTCTGTGTAGGCATTGCGTAGTCTGCGTAGGCATCGCGTAGTCTGTATAGGCATCGTGTAGTCTGCCATCATGTAGAGTCTGCGTGGTGCGTAGAGGCTGCGAAGGCATCGCGTAGTCTCCGTAGACACTGCGTAAAGACTGCGTAGGCATCGCATAGTCTGCGTAGACATCGCGTAATCTGCGCAGGCATCGCGTAGTCTGCGTAGACATTGCGTAGTCTGCGTAGGCATCGCGTAGAGTCTGCGTAGTGCGTAGAGGCTACGAAGGCATCGCGTAGTCTGCGTAGATGCTGCGTAGGCATCGCGTAGTTTACGTAGGCATTGCGTAGTCTGCGTAGGCATTGCGTAGAGGCTGCGTAGACATCGCGTCGAGGCTGCGTAGGCTTGAGCATCACGTAGAGTTCACGTAAACTAAGCCACCTACACTAAACACATAGATATAACATTCACGTTTGAAAAAGCTTAAAGGAAAATTTTATTTTTATTATTTAATAGAAACATTGAAATGTTAGTATTCTCTCCATTAATTTCTGCTATCGACAAGCTCCTATAGAAGTGGCATTGAGAAAGCATGATTTCTTGTAAAAGCACTACTTTTACTAGTTAAGTATTGATGAGCTACATCTTATCTGCCTTCATCAACGCAAATTCAAGGTTTTGCAACAATATGACAATTCTACTTTTACATCAACTAAAAATGAAATGACATAAAATTAGATTAATTTCCTCCTCGAAACCAAAACTCCAAACTCCTAGGAAAATTAAAAACGGCCGTCAAAAATCTGCTCCGCTTCGCTATCAGTCGACAAGGTAGGTAAGTACCTAGAAGGCTGGCTGCATTGCGTGGTTGAATGGCGATATTATAGTATTTTGGTATACTAGGTAATTATAGGTGGCTATAAATAAAAATTGGCCAAGTGCGATTCGGACTCGCGCACCAATGGTCCCGTACCATAAATTGCGTTTGTTGTATGGGAGCCCCCTTAAATATTTAGTTTATTTTGTTTTTAGTATTTGTTGTTATAGCGGCAACAGAAAAACATTATTTGTGAAAATTTCAACTGTCTAGCTATAGTGGTTCTTGAGATACAGCCTGATGATAGACAGATGAACGGAAAGACGGACAGAAAGCGAAGTCTTAGTAATAGGGTCCCGATTTTACCCTTTGGCTACAGAACCCTAAAAAGTATGTTCGATAAAAAATGGGTCCAGCCATTACCAACAAATAGTTGGTAAACGCCTGAACCGATTACCCATTTTCTCCAATGTCAAATATGTATGTTGAAAAATAAATAGAAATAGGAATTGGAATTTGGGAAAAGTGGAAGTGTTTTTCCTATATAGAAATTTTAATTTGTTCATTGAATTCGGACTGGACGAAGATGTCAGTAATAATTATAATTAACACAAGCAATGTATTATTTTGGTTCAGTGGAAATTATTAATGTAACCTTTATATTTAAAAACAAATAAACAAACAAACACCCTCTCACCCGAAACGCATATACAGACTCCGTTCCGTCATGGGAAAAAATAAGTTTACCTTTTTCTTGCGAACTTAAAACGAAAATAATGCTATAGATAATATTTCCAATATAGAACTGCTCCTTACTGCTTTAGGCAGAGGCGTATCACAGTTTGCCAGTATGTTTCGGTCCCACGTAATAGGGGACAGCTTATTGCCTGGGAATTTTATAGAAAAACCCAATAAGACTAATCGAATCCAGGACCCTAGCGTAGCACTCGCTTTCAGAACCGCTGGGTAGTTATAATCAAATTAATAAATGAATAAATAAAAGGTTCTATATTGAATCTTACACATTGCGTTTAAGACAGTCCTCATCTTTATTATTATAAAATTGTAAAAAAGCTGTCTTTATATTGAAGATATTAAAAAAAACAACTGGTTTAGGTTAGGTTATAAACCTAATGAATATGCATACAAACGTCTCCGAACCCAAAAATGAGATTTTCAGGATTGTTGTCTGTTTGTTACGGGTTGGTGCAAAAACTACTGAAATGGTTTTAATTTTGTTATCACTGTTAGAAAGTATATGCTCCAACTTAAAAACTGGTGAACAGCTTGACCTCTCTGATATATACAGACCCATACAAAGAAGAGATCATCACTGGTGGTTTTTGATTAAATTACTTTTGGGATCCATTATTTAATCCTAATAGGCATAATAGCCTTCTGTGAGCGAAGCCGCGGAAAAAGCTGGTTGGCTAGCTATTCCCCTATTCACCAGATTGTTATAAGTAGTACCGGTAGTACGTATAGGTCACACATAATTTGCTGCATATATATGTGAAGTGCAGAGTGGCCACGTCGACACCACGTCATTTGTCATCACTAGAGCCAGCTGCCGCGATGAGTGAGCGAAAAGTACCGACGATCACACAACATTGTTCGCATTGTACCGCCGATCGAACTAATTAATCGATAGATCGGCCGCTAGATTACCCAGTAGCGTTTCCGGTGAAGGTTGCTCAATATTCACCCGCCGATTTGTATGATACAGCATTCGAAACGTTTTGATTGACGATAGCAAATAATTGGACAAACAGAATTTGTTAACCGTTTATACAAAAAAACTAAATTGTATAAAGTGTAATAGAATGTGCATGTAATTTAGATAGATAAGTACCTTATTACATAGAATAGTCACTTAAGTACTCATTTACGTCGGACGTCGACAGCTAAACTTTATTTGATTCAGTCTTAATTACATACTTCACCTTTAGTAATGTTGACAAAATGTAAATGGGTGAGATAAATTCAATGATGGATGATTCAATTGGCAAGACGTTAATGTATGTACTTATGTAACTGAAAATATAAAATATTTTCACGTCAATTACCTGACTCATAAACGTCGAATAAATTTTCTTGAGCACAATACATGGCAGGGAATGTTTTTTTCACGTCAACGTTTATATCGAGACGCGTTTGATCAGGTGCTGTAACAAATCTAATTAACATTTAAATGGTGATCACGCATAATAATCAGGTGGCTTTGTAAACTGAAACGATGCTCCTTAATTAGTAGACAATAGCAACAATGTATTAATGAGCCATTAAGTCGGTTAAAACATTCAATACACGGGTTGATGAATAAAACTGCGACACACTTGTTCATACCGAGCGGGTGCCTTATGACGCAAGCGCTGGGTTTACCGAGCCGCTGGGCCTAATGCCTCCTATGACATGCACCGAGATGCCGATGGTGAAACAAGTGTACTGGCTATTGATATATACCGCCACCTGCATATAGAATCAGGTCGGAACCTTGTTGTGAACTGAATTCTATTTGAATTTAACAAGCTTAAATATAAGAAAGATATCTTTTTATGTTGATGTGTTTCTGAAAATAAGTGCCTTATTCCGTCTGCATCCGATGACTCTCAGCGACCTTTACTTGGTTGACTATTCATCTCGGTAATGGCCGTCCTATGCTACGTGGCTGTGTGGTCGACCCAAGAAACTTTTTGCCTAGCGGTCATCAGTTTACGAGCTCTGACCCCGCCCACTGCTACTTCAGTTTGCTAATCCTATCAGTTATTAATTAATTAATTAATTACCTATAATTAGAAACTAGGCTAGATCCGTAGAAGAATCAAAGTTGCCGATATAACTGAAAGAAATAGTAAACTTAAGTACATATCTAATATGAAAAGTTACATAATTTAAATTATGTATCTTTTTAGAACAGATATTTATTACTTTTTACTACTACACTGGCCTGCAAAACGAAGTATCATACTTTTAAAATTGCAATAACTTTTTAAGTACACAAGATAAACTTTCGAAATAAAAAGGGCTTGTATAGTTATACAGTAAAAGAGTTGTATAGTTTATTATAGTGTCGAAGAAAGCTGATAAAAATTACTATATAACGTTTTTATTTTAAATCTGTAACTTTTAGGGCCACTTGCACCAACTTCTGAAATATGTTTAAATTGTATTTAAACACAATGTTCTATTGTAATTTTGTGTTTAAATTCAATTTAAACATATTTCAGAAGTTGGTGCAAGTGGCCCTTATAGTTTAGAAAAAAAAATGATTTTTAAGTGTTTGTAGTACTATGCAGGCAGGTATAGGTAGCTTTCGCAGGTCAATGTATTATAAATCTGTTGCTCAAAGATTTGAGAAGCAGGTCAATTTTAAAAATAATTCCGGGTTTGTGTGCGAATTTGCCTATCGGCAATGCCATTAATATTGTATTGCGTTTTTCTTAACTTGTTTTTCGAGTACCCGTGTTAAAATAATATTCTATTTTCTAAAACGAAGACAAAATATAAATAAATGCCCAAATTTATTTTCTTCTCTTCTTTACTATTATCTTATCTTCTTCTCTATATCTCTATAAACTATTATAAAATTGTAAAAAAGCTATGTTTGTTACGGGTTGGAGCAAAAACTACTGAATAGATTTTAATTTTGTGAGTAAGTATAATATATTCTGTTAGTAATTATATGTTCCAACTTAAAAACTGGTGAACTTCTTATCACAATTAATTAATCGGATTCTGAGATACAGCTTGACCTCTCTGATGTATAGAGGCCGATACTAAGAAGAGATCATCACTGTTAATATGATATACATTTCTAATCCTACTATAGCTTCAGGTGAGGAAGCCGCGGGCAAAGGCTAGTATAGTATACTTATGGTAGGTACATTTACGACTTCTCTAAATTTATTACATGAATAACTGTGAATTTCTGAACATTATTGGGAATTAATTTCCTGGATTTTCTGTGTCATTAGATACGGTTTGTGTAAAGTAATCAATCAATATAACACCCATTAGGTCAAAAGATTTATTTTAAAATGGTACAACCCAGATCTTGAACAGGTGAAAAAACTTCAGGAAAAACGTTAGAAATGTTACTAAATAGTTGCAATTGTTAATTAATTAAAAAACCTATAATTTGATGTAGTCAAACGGTCTGTCACGTAGCATTCTGTCTTTTTTTTTAATTTACAAAAAAGCTATTATCTAGACATAGATTTTTTTCTAAAAAATAACTTCAGAGTTTGGTAAAGGCAAAGTGAATGAGATCAAAATATTTGTGATGATTAACGGAACAATGCCAATTGTTTAGGCTGATTTGTCTGTATTTTTGGCAAAGAAACTATTGCCAAATAAAACTAATAAGTTAATCCAATAAAAGGAAACGTAAAAGCGGGCAAAGTTTCGATTTTCCTCTAAGGAAAGAAAGATATTGCTATGATTGGATGGTACTTATCTGAGACTTTACCTTTTATTGTTTTTTTAACACATTATTTCAAAAAATTTTGATGTATCCCTCAAAAGTTGGAAATAAACTTTGACGACGCTGAAAATGCAAGTTATTTCTTCATAGCTTAGGTACTTAGAAAGTGTTAGTGATCAAATAAAAATTCAAAAATAAAAAGCCGCATTGTTTCCCCTATATAAATAGAATTGGTGAACCTTATGGATTTTGGCTGTTATGGAATCATGTTAAATCTTGTTAAGGAATTACTAACGGTGGCCTGTAAAACAGCTAAATCTAGGTACTTCGGGCACCAGTCTCTCACAAGTTAACTCTATAAGGAATAACTTTTTTATTATTAGGATTCTAATGAACTTGTTGAACCTATGTTCCATCTATAATATAGATACGCGGTAGCGTGTCTAGATAAGTTCAAAGGAACTGGTGACGCAGCAGACGTGTAGATATAATATTGCACCAAACATATCTTTTGACCGACTCTAAAACTATTTAATCTACATACAAAAAATATAAGAGAGCTAGCCAAGTCAAATCTTTAGGAGGATTATCTATATCAGAATTTGGCACTCATTTGGATTTCAATTCTTTTGTCGGTGCAGTCGACAACTAACTTACTACTAACACTGAACATTGAACTTGGCTCTCATTTACAGATTTATGTTTCTGAACGGATCCCTGTTACTCAATATTTCTCTGTTCCTATAAATACTCTATGGTAGGTGTGTATTTATTTATATATGTCTATACACGCCACATACTACTAAATATACTACGTACCGTAGACACAGTGGATATGTGGAGCTAACAATACTCGTACTGTGCCGAAGTCATACATAAATAACAAGTGATTTAAATACGAATGCGAATCCAACCTCCACAAAAAATATGTGAACAAATACTAAGTATAAAGCGTTCATTTATTATCTATATTAAAGCTTACTTCCGCTGCGGATGCCGTACGGACTGACTATTAAATCTTTGCGAATCGGGCCCATTGAATATGCAACGAAGTCGAAACACACAGGATAGCCACGTTGCGTTTGTCAAGCACACCAAAGTAATTTATTTACAGAAACATGGACATTTTAACAGATATTTTTATTTACTTCCCGGCCTGTAAGTAATACTGTCTATGAGAATGCATGAACATATACACACAAAGTCCACATTGTTTTACCGAATATTAGTGGCCTATGTCCAGTGAAACTTAGTCTGACACTATCACCTTTGAAATTACCGGTAAACGTACTTTGGAAAAAATATTTTTATACGTGAAGGGTACCCGATTAGTGTATCTGGCTATGTGTAAGCGATGATCAACAATATTAAACAGTATTCTAAGAGCACTTAAATAAAGACGTTCATTGTTAAACCAGCTCAAATATAGAATGAAAAACAGACATTAACTTTTAATCCTTAATCCCCTCGGGCGGTCATTGCTGGATGGCGATTATAAAGATGATGATGATCAATGATGCCAAATTCGTGCTAAAATTTTAAATAGTAATTTCTCCTACCACTAGCGATTGCGGTTGTCTTGGAAAACACAAGGCAAGGGACACGAAGATTATGTAAAATTGTACACAGTAAATGGATTGTTTCAATATTCACCACCACGTTGACGACGCATCAGACCAGGGTAGGTAATGCTGAACACTTAGAAGCTTTAACCAACTATTATAGTCAGTCGAAGTCCTTTGCCATTTAAACCGTTACCATTGCTTACTGCACGAGTGATGTCTACAATTATTAATGATAATGGAGATTATCGTTATATGCCATAAGTATTTCAAGAAGCTACATCAGTGTATAATTGGCTATAAACATATGAAGTTGGTAATTATACCTGTTCATTAGTTTGTTTCCATCTAGAGATAAATTTATGAGCAGGAATGCGGGATGCTTCTTAAAACAGTACGTACAGTACAGTACGACCTTATAAAGTAAACTCTATTTTTAAATTCTTATTGTTGTTTATTATGTTATAATCTTTGTATTAGTAACTAAGAGATTATTGTGTACGTAGCAGAATACAGGCTCAATCTGGTTTCAGTTAAAGAACTTTCGAATATTTGAGAAAATGAATGATAGGTGACATATAAGATGATCTTATTAGAAGGGCTGGGAATCTTTCTTAGATACCCCTTGTATCTAAGAAAGATTTTACACCAAACAAATTAATAAGGTCATTTAAAAAGTATAGGTACCTACAGTATTTGCAACCGGCGCGTGTGTGATAAGATGTTATATTAAGTATTAAGGCAGACAAAGCAAAAAAAGTATGCAAGAATAGTGAGTGTAACTAGCGCACGGATTAGTAGAGAGCAGGAACACCTTCGGTGTACTATGGGATGCAATGACTAGAACGTGAATGTGCCTCTTAGGGCAGCGCTATCCAAGACCAGAGGACTACAGACTCATACCTCCAGGTCTCATTATAAAGCTTATGAAAGAGCTGTTTGAAAAACTAGGAGAGGATGAGAAATAGGGTAGGTATCCAGCGGAAGGACAAAGGATCCCATTGGGTCGAAGTGCACTGAGGCTTTGCTGCCTCGGTCCCACACAAGATAAGATAAGATAGTGCACCGGATCAAACCAGAGGGAATCATGACGAAAAGCAGAAAGAAGAGAAAGCTAGGAAGCTATTGAAGCCCTTATAAGCTCATTGGAATCAACTTGTAAATTTTACTTACTTTAACTTTATTTTTATTCAGGCCTATTGGAAAAGGCGTCGAGCACAACTCAACGGAAATTAAAAAGAGTTAGACCATGGTCTAACATGGATGGTTGTAGGTGGTGTTAATTGTTATATAAGTACGTATAAATAGTTAGTTTTGCGAAGTACGATGCTGGTAAAAATAGAAATACTTAATTTCAGGAGTACCAAGAGCTCATAGGTATATGGCTTAATTGTTTAACTAGATAATGCAATGGTAATTTACGAGTATCTGAGTTTGATGCATCTTGTTTTTCTCTACTATTATAAAATCGTAAAAAGCTGTTTCTGTACATTGGAGATATTTAAAAAAAACCCGTGGGTTAGGGTATATAAACGTCTGCGAATCCAAAAATATGTTATTTTAAATTGTTGTCTGTCGCAAAAACTACTAGACAGATTTTAATTTTGTTATCACTGTTAGAATGTATATTATGCTCCAACTTAAAAACTGGTGGATTTCTTATCTAATTAATTGAACGGATCCTGAGATACAGCTTGACCTCTCTGATGTATGACCCATGCAAGGAAGAGATCATCATTGTTGGTTTTTGATTACCTAAATTATTTTTGGAATCCATTTCTAATCCCAATATAACTTCAGGTGAGTGAAGCTGCAGTCAAGAGCTAATTAATATTAAATTACATAAAATATATTTTTATCACACAAGTTGGAAAAACTGAGTAACCATGTGTAGTGTGTATCTGACTGGCAAAACTAACCGCGGTACACACGGCTGTCTCTGCACTTAAATGATACAATTCCTACAATATTGTCATTGGCTCTCCATGCGCCTGCGCAAGAAAGCCGTTTTACGTTGTTTGTGTTAAAATGGCTACTTTTATTATACGTCCTGCAGTGTAACCTTTAACAAACCTTTGTCGTTTATATGTAAATTGCACGTCAATTGGATTGCTTATCGATATTTTTAGAAGCTGCTTAATAGTTATATTGTTTAGCTGTTTGGGTTTAAAGCCATCTACCCGGATGATAATAATTATTATAATAATCTCAACGTTGAATAAAATTTTAATACGAGTAAGTGATAACTGTCTCATTAATATATATATTCTAAGTGCGACTGCTACGCTAGGGGTCCTCATTTCAATTACCAGATGCATCAATCAAGCAGTGTTATTGGGTCTCTATGAAATTCTCAGTAGCAGCTCGGAGTTTGGTATTTGTGCTTGGTTATACGGGTCCCGTCTCGCCCACTATTACATGAGACCTAAATATATTGGCGCACTGTGGGCGTAGACCCTAACCCTTCAGAGAATACAGGCGTATGTTGATTAATAAGTAGCTTTTAGCACCGAATCAAACCAATGCCAAGATAATTTCCTATGCCATAAAATTTCAGACAACTGTACTTACTTGTTTTTATGAGAACTGATTCAATATCTCAATCCCAACTAAAATATTAAATAAACAGTCCAGCTTTATTGATTTGACATACCTCAATAAAAAACAATCCGTAATGCATTTATTTTGATTGCTATCAATCCGCGTATAATTATTTTTAATACACTTCATATCCGTGATATTTACCGTATTTTGTTCTTTCGAGATCATTTCACAGACAATTTAACACAAATCACTGAAATCGCCAGTTTAATACAGAAGCCAGTAACAACAGTCTTTAACCGAACTCATATCCATAATTCATGCGTATCCTTATACAATTCCAAAAGAATTGTTGTTGCATGTAATTCTTTGCGATCATAAAGGGGCAATATTACGTACACTTTCGATCTCGCATTGAAATTTACACGAAAGGTGGTAATTTTCCGCCGCGTGATGACATTAATAGCTCCAAGACGCGCGGGTAGAACAATATTTTTTGCATAAAACTGTTTTACATTCGTACGAAGTCGGCGCTCTTCGCACGCTCCCCCTCGCATCACTTTACATGTTTATACGACGCCTGCGCAGGTGTACCGACCAAACTTACTTGTGTTTGTTTATACAATTAAACTATCCCTACATATAAGTACCTAATTTATAATTATTGTACCAGTTTAAATTTACGGATAGACCATAACTTCCATGTTCATTAATTAGCGACGCGTTTTACGATGATTATCTAATTATGTTTTTAATGCATACGGACTTTAATTTTTGAGGTGTCTAGTGCCCATTACCATTGAAAACCGACGTTCGCATTTCCATAAGTAATTGAAAACTAAGTTTAATCACGTATATCTAATAAGATAAGCTGAATCACAATTTGCATTAGTGGCAAAGCTAATTAACTAACAAACTGTCTATTTGGCATCGTTAAACATTAACAAATAGATAAAATGAAGCCGTAAAAGCCTAAAAACTGACGGTCAATAAATAATAGCGGCGACCATGCGCCGGAGTCAACGCCAGTCAATACATTCTAATCAGTGATTTATTGCCACTAATCCTCAGCTCAGCACAAATAAGCTATCTTGTCGATTTAATGTTGTATCAGCTCAGGCGTGAAACTCCCGCGCACCACTAAGTGGTCCTTCCAGTTTCCACTCGAAATATTTTAATAAGGCCCCACTGCTCACGCACCCTAATAAAAACACACACACGCACTCACCAACACGAACGATCTCCTCTACTCGTTTGAGTCCAATTTATTTATAATAGTAGCGACACTAAGAATCTACATTTTTGCTCTAAACGGTGTTAATTTATTGACCGTGGGCAGATAATATCACTTTTTTTCTCCCATTATTAAAGCGATTACACGAGAAATTATACGTCGTTGTTGAGTCAAGAGCGCTCCATCGGAATGGGCTATGCTATCTAAAGTGTTCCTTACATATCTTCAACAAGTGTCATTTTCCATTGTAAGCCTCACGAAAGCTTAATAATACTTTCGTTGACGAAATCGCCTTATTGACTCGCTAATAAAAAGTGTTAAGTTATGGACAAGTTATGCCACTTGCATTAATTTCGATGCTTAACCTGATAAACAAATTATGGTATATTAAGTTAATAGCTTAATTTATAATTGAATGTGTTACGATGTGTTCATAAGAAAGCATTGTTACGATCGGCCTTTAGCATATCTGGTTGTTGTTAACGACAAATTGCGTGGATAAAAATATATATGTGTACGTGTTGAAAGATCGAAACTTAATGGTTGAGAAACATTTTAATTTTGTATATATTCCATCGATGGATCCAGTTTGTCTGCCTATAAAATTTTATTTGTATACCAGCTTGTTTGATTTAAAAAAAATATTTCTTAATCTTATTAAAAATATTTATTTTATAGCTAGATTTACACCGTTTTGTATGAAAACTGAGGAAGGTTCATGAAAGAAGGTCTGTTATCATGCCGAGTTGATTACGTGTAGTTAAGTTTTCTGTGACAATTCACATAGGCTGTGTAGTTAGCGTATATTGGCTAGTAATAAAAGTGGTTACTGAGCCTTTGACACGGTATTGTAATGATACGGGGCCGCGACGTAACGAGCGCGCACCAAATCACTGCTTACGTGGAATCACAGGCGAGTGTTTCGCCAAAGGCACTCCCATCACGGTCACACATAAAAAACGAATGTTAAGTATATCAAGGAGGGCCATAAACTTTGCCAAATGACTGTTGTTATTTGTTTTGATGACTTAATTTTGTTACTTTTCCTGACGTATTTTATAGAAATCGTAAAAGAACCATACGATTTTAATTGATACTACTTCGGATTAACATTTTATTTGTTCAAAAAAAGATAGTGAGTTGTTTAAAATACGGTTTATAGGATTATGAATAAATTAGTGAGAGGAATATTTTAATAATTTCACACTTCCACACTAAAGCTTATCATCTCGCGCAAGTCGTAAAAGAAGGCGATACGAGAAAAGGTCTCAATGGTTATAGCTTAATCCTACCTACTGATATAAACAGGTACCTATTTGTCGCACGTATTTATTGCATAGAACAATCTTTACTCCATTTGAATGTTTCTGTATTTTTTTTAGTAGGTAATGTTTAAAGTAAATTGAGTTTTGATAAATCAAATTTATGTGAAAAACACGTTAATTTGTATTTAAACATCATCAAATCAAAAGTTCCACCGTAATAAAGTCGCCTAATTTTCTCTTACCGATACTTTATGTGATATTTGGTAGACGATATCGTGACTAAAACATAGAACCTCAGTTATAACAACGGATTTGCATCACGTAGCCTCTATTTTCTTATCGAAGGCCAATATTTTTCACGGCGGGAAGGCTGGTATTGCAACGCTCATCTTGGTGCATTTTGTTTCCAGTACCTGTGTCTCCGTCGTCGTCTGGCGGCGCGGGCGGCGGCTCGGGCACTCCCCTGTACCCTGGCGCCGCGTCGCACCCTCTATCCTCGCAGCTGTCACAACAGAGGCTACTAGAGCTGTCCCGCTTCGGGCTCCGGCACTACGACATCGCGCACCATGTGCTGTCACAGCAAGGTGCTGTAACCAAGTTGCTTGGTAAGCAGGTTATTTTTAAGTTGACGATGCCGTCATTTTGAAGTTACACTTGGTATGGCAAAAATATATTAGACTCGCAGACTAACGCTATAATAAAATACAAAAAAACGTTGCCCCACACTAGGATTTTCCCCTGTACTGTGGGTGCACTTACAAACACAAATTCTCACATACATAAACGCCTAGACCGGGAACAGCTATCTGTAGATCATTGGGATGGGTCAAACCTACAACACGTGTCGCAGATCGCTCACTCGCTACGCCAAACGTGTCGTCAAATCGTCGTTTAATATATATTTATTACTATATTTAATTTGTCTGCGGTTTCGTATCCAAAAGGATTTCCAATCCTGTGTCCTTTTTTAAGGTCTAGTCTCAGAGAGGCAGCTACTTTCGTATTTATAATATTAACTAGCTTCTGCCCGCGGCTTCGCTCACGTGAAGCTATATCAGGAGTAAAAATGGAACTACCAACATTGATGATCTCTACTTTGTATGGGCCTCTATACATCAGGGAGGTCAAGCTATATCTCAATATTCATTTAATTAATTGAGATAAGAAGTTCACCAGTTTTTAAGTTGGAGCATATACTTTCTTACAGTGATAATAAAATTAAAATCTATTTAGTAGTTTTTGCTCCAACCCGTAACAAACAGACAAACAGACAAGAATTTTAAAAATCACAATTTCGGTTCGGAGACGTTTATATACCACTAGCTTCTGCCCGCGACTTCGTACGCGTAGCGTGATTATATATAGCCTATAGCCTTCCTGAATAAATGGGCTATCTAACACTGAAATAATTTTTCGATTCGGACCAGGAGTTCCTGAGATTAGCGCGTTCAAGCAAACAAACTCTTCAGTTTTATATATTAAGTATAGATTATATATATTAGTACCCACGTGTTTTTTTTTTAATCTTCAATGTACAGACACAGCTTTTTTACAATTTTATAATAGTAGAGAAGAAGATATGGATTCGTGTTCTACTATTATAAAATTGTAAAAAAGCTGTGTCTGTACATTGAAGATATAAATAAGCAACTGATTTCAATTTCATGGTTTTCAATAGAGATGGATTGTCATATAATTGTTTATAGTACCTAGAACGCAGACAAATACAAGTGGAACATCATTCACTGATAAATCAGTATTACCTACTATTTATATCATGCATATCTATAATTAACTTTTAAATTACCTTGATTAGTGTGAGTGATTAGGCAAAGTACGTTGCGAAGTAAGTGTACTTGTAAAATACCTGTTTCTATTAGTATACATATCTATTTTTAATTAAAATGGCTTGATCACCTTTCTTAATCGTCTTAATACACTATTGATTAGTGCGAGTGATAACAAGAGGAAAAAAAGTATTTTATAAGTAAATAATTTCATAAATTGTAATTATAGAGATATTCATACTGATAAACTTATCATAAGGGTATGCGGGTATAATCTATACTAGCCTGAAAATCGATACCGAAAAACAGTGCTTTTATTTTATCATCAGCCTAAATAGTTCCACAGCTGGAAGTGGGCCTCCCCTATTGTGCGTCTATTTTAGCCTGCTCTCGGCTTGTCGCATCCAGCTTCCGCCAGCAAACCTTTATTCCTCAATAAGACAATAAGTATTGTCACTTACATGAGAACAATCTATATCTATACTAATATATAAAGCTGAAGAGTTTGTTTGTTTGTTTGCTTGAACGCGCTAATCTCAGGAACTACTGGTCCGATTTGAAAAATTATTTCAGTGTTAGATAGCCCATTTATTGAGGAAGGCTATAGGCTATATATCATCACGCTGCGCGGACGAAGTCGCGGGTAGAAGTAGTTTTATAAATTACTAGCTTCCGCCCGCGACTTCGTCTGCGTGGAATAGTTACTTAGTCTTAGCGTGATGATAAATAGCCTATAGCCTTCCTCAATAAACAGGCTATCTAACACTGAAGTAAACAAATCTATCAAGTAAACAAACAAACAAACTCTTCAGCTTTATATATTAGTATATAGATTACAAATGCCCAGAGAGGGTAGTTAGTAAAATCTTGGTACTAAGTTAAAATGTTAGCTACAAGACCTTTCGCTTCATATTATCGGGCGTTTGACGAGTTGCAGTCGACTCGAAAACTTCTCTCTTTCTTCTACAAATATGGCCAGCCCATTGCCACTTCATCTTGCTAATTCGGTGGGCCATGTTGGTAGCTTTGGTTTTCTGTCAAATGTCGTTATTCTTCAGAGATTCCGAGCATAACATACCATGGTAGGCCTTTATTTATTCATCCATCCATCTGTTCTTTGGTATCTATCCCTCTACTCCGTCTATCTCATAAAGTATAACCTTGTGAAAATAAAATAATAAAAAATATATAAAATCAGCACAAAAGAATAATTTTTGAGTTAGTGACGCATTTATTGTTCAAGCTTTTATGTTATTTTAATGATTTAAATAAGCGGGCTATATTTAACACATTTTATAGCTTTAAGATGTACAGTTCCTCTTTTATTAGTGCATTTAAGTTTGTCTAATATATTTTAAGATTTTATTGTTATTATTTTATCATTATCTTGATTACAAGTAAGTTGTAGTCATTTATTATTAGAGTCTTAAACGGAGTTCCTTGCAAACTCTTCCATAAGACCCTCTATTTATAAACGTGCAACTAGTTTTGTCAATATAAAAAATGATCTTTTGTTTTTTTTAGCTCTTATGAAAATCCTAAATCTGAAAATCTTCTATTTGAAACAGAATTTCTATTTTATAAGAATATCTTCATTTCATTCGTAATTACGGTAGTTAACGTGAAAATGAAGCAATAGACATCAAAGAGAATGCTGTTCTTGGAAGCTCTTTTATCAGGACAATTGTCGTATGAATATTTGATTGTAGTGTGCGATATTTCCATATGCACATAATAATTGGGTGTCACTAGAAAAAAAAAACTAAGTATTATGAAACAGTGTGTTTGTTATTATGAGCTTTTAATCGTTTTATCATGAATTTTTAAGTGTAAATATCAAGCGTCGCAATATCAAGGTGTAATTTCGTTTATATTAGTAGATAATAGCTGTCCCTTTTACATTTCAATACCTTTATAAATTAAAATATTGTTTGTTAGAGAATGAACGTAATAATACACGAGCAAAAATCACTGAGCTCGAGGAAAGAAATGAAGGACTAGAACGATTTATTAGAAAAACATGTATTGAGATCCGAGGTATACCCAAAAAAAAGAAGGAAAAAAAAGAAGACTTACTCAATATGATTACATGCATGATTAAAAAAACCGGTATTACTGACTGCCCCCCAAATGAAATTAAGGATGTCTACAGATTACCATCAAAGGAGAACGCACTGACATCTACTGTTGTCACTGAGTTTACCAACATTTTTGTTAAGGAAAAATTTCTAAGAAGTGTAAAACAATATAATAACCATCAACCTGGCAGATCCATCAGCACACTACATCTGGGTCTCGAAGGACCTGAATCAATGTTGTTTATCTCGGATCACTTAACCCCAAAAGCCAAAAGACTTCACTTTCTTGCCCGTGACTTCGCCAGATCTGACAACTTTCAATACTGCTGGATTGCAAACGGACGCGTATTCCTGCGTAAAAAGGAAGGTGACAAATATGTGGTGGTCAAAAATGAACAGACATTTCAGCACCTTCGAGAATCCTACAAACCTGTTAATTAATATTAGGTATATCATGTTCCTATTGGTAATAACTATGTTCTATAATGTACTACTCGCGCTAACTTGCACATTTACACCACATTTAACTCGTCACACAACAACCAAATATACACTTACATTTTCCACACAAAACTTGCACATCAACACACACACAACTAATAACATTCAATATACACATGGTTCGCTGATATTACACACCAAAATTAATAATAATAATATATTCTTAGACATAGATATATTTAATTATGAATACTTGAAAAAGGACCCAATCAGTATTACATCTCAACCCCTTTTATTAACAATTACATATTATGGCTAGCCAATATAATCTGATAGAAGACCTTGACTCGACAAAAATGTATATAAACACCAAAAGAAGCAATCCAGAAGATTGCTTGGAGGATATTGGAGACCCTAAAATTCAACTGACAATTGTAAGTCAAAATATACGCAGTATCCAAAAAAACTTCGACAATTTTACAGTATTTCTGTCTAGATTACAGTTTCTGCCGGATATACTCATCTTAACTGAATGTCGACTGAATGAAACTACACCGATTCTTTATCTCAATAATTATATTTGTCATTACTCTAAGCATTACCTTAACCAAAATGATGGTATTGCCGTTTTTTATAAAAGTAATTTACAACTGATAATTGAAGAGCCCTCTTTTAAAGATGCTAACTGTCTTCTTATTCACGTCCGTAAAGAATACACAATCTGCGCTTTATACAGGTCACCATCTATTCACAACATACATAATTTCTGTGATTCATTAGAAAAAATTATGCAAACGTGTAAATCTCCCAATAGTGTCATAATGGGGGATATTAATATTGATATCTCATTGACTTCTAAGGACAAACGTGCTAATGATTATTTAGATATCACTGGCCACTATGGCTATTACCCGGGCCACCAATTCTCTACACACGATCAAACCTGCTTAGACCACGCTATGATAAAAACTAAAAAAACAGCTAGGATTGTAGTGTGTGCCTCGGGAATAACTGACCATGATACCGTTATCATGAGTATTGCTAAACAAAAACCGTGCTCCTTGCCTGATGTGAAAAACAAAATTAAAATAGATTATAAAAGCGTAGCAAAAGCAGTTTCAGACATTAACTGGGATTCTTTTTATTCTCACGTGGAGGTTAACAATGCACTTACAGAATTTACAGATATACTCAGTAAAATAATACAAGACTTCACAACTATACAGACCATCAGAAACTCTAAATGTATTAAAAAGCCGTGATTATCTGAGGGTTTAATGAAATGTATCCGAAAAAGAGACCGTTTACACATAGAAGCGAATAAAACAGAGAATAAAGATAACCCCATTGTTCAGCAACGATATAAGAACTACAGAAACTTATGCAATAACTTACTTCAAAATCTTAAAGATGCACATGACAAAAAGATTCTAAAAGAGGCAAGTGGCGACAGCAAGAAAACATGGACTGCTATAAAAAGAATATGCAATATCAATAGGATCAGTTCTAACAGCCAAGAACTTTTAGACGTCTGTCCTGACCCAAAAGAGTCCCTTGACCGGGCTAATATCTTCTTCACAACTGTGGGTGAGCAACTTGCTGAAAAAATTCTTACGTCACTTAATAAAACTGAATCTGAACTGGCTACTTTATCAGGAACTTTGTATGCAACAACTTCTCCTTGTAACTCCTTCTATGCAAGCCCGACAGATAACCTTGAGATTAACCAGATCATTTCAAACCTAAAAGACATTTCGGCACCTGGATGGGACGGTATTACAAACAAAATCATTAAACAAAACAAGCTTTGTCTTGCCCAACCCATCGCCTTCTTATGCAACTTAAGCATCTCCACAGGAAAGGTTCCGGATGCTATGAAAATGGCTCATGTTTGCCCAATTTTTAAATCGGGAGACAAAACAGAAGCATCAAACTATCGGCCCATTTCCCTACTCACATCGCTATCAAAGATCCTAGAGAAGTGTATGAATGCCAGACTTCTAAATTACCTTGAGAAACATGGTATTCTATCAGACAACCAATACGGCTTTCGCAATAATAGGTCGACGGAAGATGCAGTTACGAACCTAGTTGATTTTATCGTGACTACACTAGATGGCGGGAATAAGTGCACCGGAGTCTTCCTAGACCTTGCGAAAGCCTTCGACACCGTGTCTAGAAAAATCCTTCTCCAAAGGCTCGAATGCATATGAATTCGTGGTACGACCCTTGAGTGGTTCCAATCTTACTTAAGTGACCGCACACAAAGGATCAGTATAGGCAAACACCATAGCGATTACGCTAGCCTCAATTATGGTGTGCCGCAGGGTAGCGTACTTGGGCCAACCCTTTTTATTATTTATATTAACACTCTTTGCTCCCTGCCACTTCACAAAGCTAAGCTATTCACATATGCAGATGACACGGCCATAGTTTTCTATGGAAAAACATGGGAGTCTGTTTACGAGGCCGCAGAGACTGGAATGAAGCAGGTCGCTGAATGGCTAACCCACAATTTGCTGACACTTAATGTAGACAAAACTAAGGTCATAAATTTCAATGTTAGTTCAAGAATCCCTTGTCCAACCTACTTAACTGTCAAGCTACACTTGTGTAAAAATTACACAGACACGGCATGCTCTTGCCCATGTTTTGATGAGGTGGATAACATAAAGTACCTCGGTGTTTTTATAGATAACCACCTCACCTGGAAAAAACAAATTGAGCATGTTAGTGGACGTGTTAAAAAACTATTACACATTTTTAAGAAGATGGGACAGATAGCAGATGAAATCACCCTGAAGATGATTTACCACACACTGTGTGAATCCATCATAAACTACTGTATTACCTCATGGGGGGTGGCACATAAGACACACCTAATTAAAGTAGAGCGTTCTCAACGTGCCATCCTCAAAGTAAGCTATAAAAAGCCATTTCGATTCCGAACTAATATCTTATACCAGGAGACTGGTGTCCTGCGTGTCCGACAACTATATATAATGGCTGTAGCACTAAAATTTCACAAAATAGCACATGTAGTAATGGAACCCAACATCCGCTCTAGACGAAAACCAAAATGGCACAAACCCAAAACTAGGCTAGACTTTGGTAAAAGATGTCTTTATTACATGGGACCATTTATTTATTACAAATTAAATAATAAATTAAATCTCCTACAGTTCACAAGATCAAAATGCAAACACCATATTAAAAACTATCTCAAACCTATGGATTATGACACTACAGAAAATTTCCTTAGGATAACTTAGATATAATATATATTTAATGATTTATAATTATGTAAATGTATTTCCTAAATCTGATATCCATGATACTAAACCGTCTCATTATTATTAATTTTGGAAAGCCCTACAAAGCCTTACATTCTTGCACTCACATACCTATACACCGAAATTGCCTCTTACATATACACGTACACTCACTACACACACATGCGCACGCACCACATACACACACACACGCACACACACACACACACACTACACATACACACACCACACACACCACTTTATTAGATCTAAAAACCGTGCTCACACTATTTTTATTTATTTTTTTATATACTTTATTATTGACACTGTTATTGTAAAGATGAAAGAGACTAGTCTCCACGACACAGGGAATCCTAGTGTGGAGGCTAGTGAACTTCCTTTGTAAATCAGAATATTTTTAGAACAATAAAGTATTATTATTATTATTATATATATAGCTTATGTTCCTTAGGAATAATGTAGCTTTCCATAGGTGATTTTTCTTAAATCGGTTGAGTAGCTTTTGCGTTTATCCATAACAAACAAATTTGCAAACAAACCTTTCCTTTTTATAATATTAGATGTAGACTAAATAAAACGTATATATTTTTTTTTGTTACCTGATTGTCTTTGCTGTTTAGGGAATAAATGGTAGTAGTTGATTGTGTAATGGTGTGACTGTAGTGAGTGTTTGCATTTTACCATACTACATGAGGATATAAGAGTGATTAGTTATAGAGTGTAATAGTTAAAATAAACGCATTTTTATTTCAATCCTTGACAGGGGCTTAACCTCTGCGGTGTAGTCAGTCTGTCAGTCATAGAGTTTTACCAAGTAGATACAAAATTAAAAACGAACTTCTCAAGTTACAAACTTATAAATAAACGAAAAATATTTGTTGATTTTCTTTTCATTAGCACTATAGGTATGCTCTATTCGGGGATTGTGTACATTATGTTACACCCTGTATAATATTATAATAACTACGTTGATCCTAAAATAGAAAATATTTCATTAATGTCTTTCGTGAAATAACGTTTTCTAATTCCTCTACATGACATCCAAATGTCAATTACCTACACATTCACATCGATTTACTTGACCGAACAACCTGAATAGTCTTGGCATACAGTTAGAGGGCACACTTATGTCTAATTATTATCCTTGCTTCAAAATTCAACCTTATATTTTTCTAATACGGTCGACTTTAATACTGGATTTGTGTTAGAAAAGTTAACTATGATCGAAGGAATATAATTGATAAAGGGAACTTATGCCTACTGGGTATGTATTCCACTGTAATTAGAGGACCTATCTACGTGTGTATTATTTATAGAGTATGTCGAGGACGGGTGCTCTTTAGCGTTGTATTGATTTATACATGCGCTCTTACAGTTGGTAGGTAATGCCCCGAGCATTAAACCTCGCAACTACACTATTTGCAATAATTACTTCACTCGCCCACATAGAATGGTCAGTAATATTGCTGGTTCCGTGGAACAGCGGTTGACCTGAAACGCTTATCTACTTAGTTTTTCCAATACTTACTTGGAAGGTATTTTCTGTATTCGTGTGGTAGGTATAGCACTCTGCAAACAATGAATATTACCAGTATTAGATTACCGTATCAAAATTGATGTTGGTTACTAAGCTTTATTCGTGAAATGAATCATATGATCTTGCAAATAGATCACAAAATAATAAAGAACCAAATAAATAAGACGGCAGACTATAATTTTGTTTTTATTACAGCCGGTTATTAACACTATAAATGATATCGGATAATATAATGACAAGTCAGCAATTATCAAAAACGACGCGACTGCGGTTCGAGTTTAACTTGCATCTAATAACACGGTTAGGGCAAAAATCTCAATCGCTATTAATCATCGATAAGGATAAGGCATCAGCAGACTCCTCCGCGATGAAAACTGCTATTGACGAAAGCTTAGATCCTAATCGATTCATAAAACTTGCAGCGTGTTAATTATAAGCCACCGGGGTGCGGATGAATGCGCCCGCGCTGCCGACGCGCCGCCTCGCCGCGAGCATGCGCTCCCGAGATCTCGATTGTCGATGTCAGAACTATTGTATCTTCGACGATTTTTCATATCGACAACCCTTTATTTGACTGTTTCCTTTACAATTATCACAGCTGCCTTTTATACGATTGCGGGCGTGTATCGGCAAGGCGAAACGCGCGATACACTTTATATACGCCGCAATCATCTACAATACTTTTGTTAACATAAAAATACCACAGGAAACACGGAGTTATTAATTGTACAGGAGTTTGTCAACTGCTCATAGCAATTACTGCGTTCGTTGATTAAAGTAAACAATGTAGATATACCTAGTTAATGGCAGAGCTATAATAAGCAAGGTGAGTTCCAACCGAAGCGTGAGTTGACTATGACATTGCAGACACTTGACTGTATTCAGTTAATTTGCTGAATTAGTTCTGTGAGGTGAGCGGTGTGTAATTAGGACACGTGAGACACTTTGTGTTTGCTCAGGACTCGTGAACGGGCGATTCCAAAACCACTCGACCGTTTACAACGCGCACTGTATTATTTTACGCCGTTTGAACATTCTTATTTCTTACCAAAAGTGCAGGTTTTGTATTTTTTTATTATTTATTTTAATTTTTCTCCAGCGTTTTTCTGCAGAGTTATTATGCTATTTTTTGCAATGATTCAGCAGTTAGATGTTATTATAGATATTGTCGTGTTCTGAGAATCAATTATCCGAAGAATCAACTTAAGTACCTATGCTTTAAATGAAAATGAGAAGGTTGAGTAGACTTACGTTATAAATACCGGTATTAAAACTTTTACAGGGGAATTAATGGACACGTTAAAAAGGTTATTAAAATGATACTACACTAGATGATAGTCAAATGTGCAACAACACCATAAATATACAAACGGTATTGAGGTAAGCGTATATTATGAGAACAGAGGAGTGTAGTGTCAATCAATTTTCGCCGCTGGTGATTTCATAACGTCACGTGTCGGGTTCCCACGGAAGCCCAGCTACAACCCGCCCAGGGCCGTCATGTCCAACCACTTAAGTATTTAACATAGGTACATAGCCTTAGCTTAAAAGTTATTATCTAGCCTAAACAATTTCTAAGCTGACGGCATGGAAATGGGCACGCATAAATAACGTTTCATGGCCGAGTTTGAGTATTAAATTGTTGGTTGCGATGCGAACGGAGTGACGAATAAATTGCCCATACACTGTCTAGTTTGCTGCCTCTTACAGATTAAGTTGAGCACATGGCTTTATGCGATGCCACAAATTGCGTGTTTGAATTATGTGCGAATCTGCGTATTCCTCATAAACAATGGCATTAGCATTAGAAGAGGTCTATTTTCTTTTATAATTTGAAGTGAAGCAATTTAGAAACGGATGTGTAATAATTTAGGAAGTTAAAAAGCACAGAAATAAATCACATAGTGAGTAATTTAATATTAAACCGGTCATTTTATTTCGTCGTACGTTTTGTTTGGTAGCTAATGATACCTACTCAAGATGATTGTCCGCGGATCGCCGCGGCCCGTAATGAAGCCGTATTTAAGCTTTGGTCCTATAATCAAAATTGAATTATCCCACTTGACATTCTTGCTTCAGAAACCATACTTTTTCTTTTTCCGCTCCAATTCTCTTGGACAATTTGAATTTTTAATGGTCTTCGTTGTCAATAGAATGTTATTCTTGTAGATTCATATACGTAGGTGTGCCTACATTAAAAATCTATACTTTAACCGCCAGTACCTAAACACATAAAAAGTGACATTACTGAGTTTTTTAAGCGATACCTACTCGAAAAATATTATGCATAGCAATAAAATGATAAAGTATCGTTTAGCGTAAAGTGGGTAATATACAAATTAAAACTAAAAACAGATTTTGATTACATTAGACAACTTAAAATAATTTCACGCATTTTTTAATTACTATCGGGGTTTGTTAACAGACAATGGACAGATTATCCTGTCATTGTTACAGTTGACTTACTTCGTAGACTAAGTAAAATAATAATATCTGATACTTATCTATTGTTAAATGTCATAGACCTTAGTGATTCCACTTCAGTAACTTTAGCTCTAGAACTAACTACTTTTTGTTCCAAAATTTTTATCTAATTGCTTCCGAGGGAGCAAGCGCAAACTGATTCAAGTTTTATACAAAAAAGTCGATCAATCACCGAATCAAGGCGTCGTTAACACGCATTGCATTATGTTCAATAAACCGGGCCATCCAGAGCCACTTCGCCGTTAAAGATTTTGATCTATTAACTAGATGACAGTGCACTACTGCGCCTGTGGTTAGCTTTAGCGCCAGCCAATATAAAGAGCCACTTCTGAATACTTTTAACACAAATTTAATTAACTAGCTTCAGGCCTTTTCTGTGTCGTTTAAAAAGATCTTTGTAGACGCACCGTGTAATGACTTAAAGCCTCCATAAACGACTCCTGTGTGGAAATTTATTAACAGACGTTTTGAGTGTGCATTGTCCCTTTGTGGCACTCACTTCCTAAAGCGTACCGCTGATGATTAATTGCTTATCTTTGTTTTGCAACATGAGTCCTTTTAAAAGGAAAACAACAAAAACTTGAAGGGATTATTCGACACCTTGTTTGTGAGTTGTGAATGTGTTTATGTAGTTTCTCTCGCGTTTATGGCGAAGTGTTAAACTTCCAATTGATTCGTGCCGATCATAGTTATGACGCTTATTATCATAGCGAACACTTCGTTTAGTATTTATGAAGCAATTGATGAAAGACAGTCCGGCTAATTTATTGTTTTATTTTATTTATGACACACACGGACCTATTTTAAACTTTTCATTCATTCATATAATGAGTTTTTTATTAAAATTATTATATTTTTAGTGTTATTTGATTCGACGTTATTATTTGATAAACGAGTAGATAAGTATACAGGATAACTTTTGAAACATGCGACAAATCGAATTTACATGATCTACTTAAATTGTAAAAACATAATCTTATTTTTTACTGTATTTGGTGCAAACTAAGCTATTGTCTTCAGGTAGGCATGAATTATCTCTATTTATCTAAAAAAAAACAAATAAAATAATTTCGCCATTACGCAAATAGGTAATAAGTTACTACGTGAAGTGTAAGGCTTTGCATTTACTATTATTTAACCACCTATTTTTTTTATTCACAAAAAAGTAACAGTAAATCCTTACTAATTTTCCATTAAAAGTAAAAAATGATTTCAGGATTCCTTAAATCACATGCTTGAAGAAATAATGTTCACTAAATTATAGGTATTAACCATAACTATACAAATATCTGTGGTGAGTCCGAGTAACATTAGGTGATATGGAATGGGCTCAGTTTCCACGTAAGTCGTGTGTACGCGCCGGGAGCGCGCTTGAGTTTCACGCAAATAACACACATTTAGCAACAGTTTCAGTGCCTCACACGATCCGCCTCTGCCTAGGCAACGCCGAGTAATTGGCCCCGGTCATGCGATTACGTTTCTAGCCGATTTAATTATCGCGAAATGATCAGTGTGCCGGCCTCCCGCAATTTAGCTATCAATCAAGTCGAGAGCGGTTATTGGCGTTCCGAGGCGGTCTAGTCGCAATATGGATTTTCAATAGTTACAGCAAAAATGTAGTGAAAGGTGCTGTTGGATTTCATGCACGTACCGCATAATGTTTGACGTTCCGGTGTCGCCTCGTCAGTGCCAATGAACGTATCCGCAATTATATCTAGCATTGTAACGGTTCGTATTCTGGTAACAATTTTAGGTTTTTTTCCATAATCAATACATTCAATTTTTACCTCAGTGTCGTAGTTTTTTGCCATAACAAGAATATTGTAAATGTGATTGAGGAAAATTTTATATAAAAAATTATTTAAGTAAAGCTCAATTTCAAAATATGTTCCAATAGAGTAAAATCTATCCGGATTTCATGATCAAAACTGTTAATGCCTTTTTACGTATAAGATAATTATTGTATTTACTTTAGTGCTTAGAGGCGAGAAAAAAACGTAAAATACAGACCTAGCTAACGGAGCTTACCGAACATAAGGAGGTACCTATGCAATCGCAGCAGCACATTATGATATCCAAAACTGTCAAATTTCTTCAATCGATTTTCAATTTAATCTCCAAACAATAGAGATTATCATCCATTGGGAAAATTGAACAGTTTGTGGTAACTTAATGTGCTTACTAACGCCAAAATTATATGAAGAAGTAATTGCTTATTTTGAATTGAATTATGAGGTATTTTCGTTGATCGATTTCGATTTCGATATCTCTATTCTTATATAAAAGAATTACAAAAACAACTAATTAGTAACTACGAAATCAAAACACATTTAAGTATGCGGGGTTCTCAATATTATGAAGTAACTAAGAGGTAAAAATGTAGGGCCTACTTACATTTTTACTTACACTTTGGTATGACTACTGGTATCTAGGGTTTTATTTTCCACGTTGCCTTAAAGGACTTAATTTACTATTCCCGTTTTAATAAACTTATGAATATTATCGCTACGTTCTAAATCTATGTTGAAATAATTACACTAAATGTAGCGTTCGCTTTTTACAGTTTTGTATCACGCCACGCTTGCTTAATTACCCATACTTACCCAACTTTCCATAGCCAATACCTACACCCACATGAAAACACACAAATTTCTACATAAATTTATATTGTGGTCGCAATATTTAAATGGGTTATGGCCTATTAAGGCGATGTGTCGCGGACCTCATGTTAACTCGAAATTGAGTTTTTGTTCAGCCGCGCCATTTTGGTCGGTAAGCTTTAGTCTTATCAAGACATAAAGAGACTTATGAATTCATCTTGAATGGCGTTGACAAAAATGTGAATATAAATAATGCCTTGAATAATTCAGCGTGTTATCGGTATGGATGAGCAGTGTGCGCGTAAAAAGCGAGCGGTCCGCGCGCAGCCCGCCGGAATGCCGCTGCGTCGTTTTTACGTAATTGTCCTCATGCACGCACTCATCCATTATCTAACTGACTTAGGCACCCAAGAATACGTTAGTTTTTACCATCATCTCTAATCATAAGCCACTCCGGAGCAAAGGAGTGCAAGAATTTTCCAGTTTCATAAACACTTAAAATTTCAGTACCTACCTTTACGTTCTGCTTGCATTAGTTTCATGATGGACACACACAGAAGTCGAACGGATAAACTTTCATTTTGTTCGTTGGGACAAGATATTAGAGCACTTCGATATTCTTGGTTAACAAAACACCATTAAGTGAATACCACGTGTTTGAACATTATAAAAACAAAGCTTGAGATAAATGATAATTAAAAATTCACGTCTCGTCACATGCAGGGTTCATTTAGCCGATGTCAATGATTCTGTAATTATTAAAACTAATTTAAAGCTTTCATTGTTATTCTTACCGCCATGTTCGATTATCGCTTTTTGTGGGGCCGCACGTCCACCGTCCTTTTAAATATAAAGGTACAAATGTTGATGTGCAGTTTTTAGGTGTATTTTGAGGTTTATTACTGTTTGGATAAGGGCTAAAAAGTAAACCTATGGATTGTGTCGCAAGAATTGATTCGCGACAAGTAACTTGCGTTTACTCACGTTTAGCACTCAATGAAATTGCATCAATCGGTATCGTGTCGCTATTACGGCTATTTTTATTTGAGTCTCTAATTCGATTTTGTGTGTGTTTTTTTTTATTTCCTTTGCCGAGTAGCAGGTGACAGTTTGCTCAATTCGTTTTTTATCTAAGAGTGGTAAATGTACTCACTTGAATACTGATTGCAAATATTATCGCACGAAGGTATCCGTATTGTCAATAATTAGCTACTATTAGAAAATATGAACCTATTACCTAACCTTACCTACTATTAGTGTAGTAGATACTGTCTTATTTTACGTTTAAAAAAATTTAATTCAAAGTATTTATTGCGGACTAAGTGTACACAATAGTTATATGGCTTTTATATCATTTTAATGAGGAACTTTACATTATGTTGTAAGACGATGTCTTTTTGCGGATTTTACCGCATTATTATCTACTAGCGACCCGCCCGCGGTTTCACCCGCGCTGCCCCGTCCCTAAGAGTCGTAGCGTGATGTTAAATAGCTTAAAACCTTCCTCTTGAATCAATCTATCTATTAAAAAAACCGCATCAAAATCCGTTGCGTAGTTTTAAAGATCTAAGCATACATAGGGACAGAAAGCGGGAAGCGACTTTGTTTTATAATATGTAGTGATGATAGTGATGTTGATAAGTATTAATACTAGCTGACCCGACAGACATTTTATGAATTATACTCGTATGTCGAACGCCATAAGGTAATAAAAGGAAGAAGAAAAGATAATTATGGTCGAGTTCAGTTTTCTTAAAATGGTATTTTATTACAGTTTTTTTTTCAGAAATTGCTCTACCGTGGGCTTTCTTAACGAATAAATATAACTTAATATAATTACTTATACCAGATTATTTATTTGCGATTTTGTGAATAAAATAAAGGTTATAATTAATTACACTGCTCGACCTGGGAATCGATACCAAAAGACGTAACGTAAAAAATAAAACTACATACAAGGGATGTTTTCGCATTATATTTATCTAATTTAATTCTAAATGCTATAAATAATTCTAAACGCCGGAATTAAATATTATCATTATTACGCGATAAAGACTTAATAAGTAATTTTATTTTAATATCAAATTTTCGTGAGTATCAAAATCCAGTAAATATTGGTAATTTTAATCCCCTGTTGTTATGTTTCTATATTCCCGACCGCCCTTTACTAATTGTTTTTTTGTTTGCTTGATCCAGGCACTCTCCGGCCGCCAGGACTGATCGGCGGAAGCAAGCCCAAGGTTGCGACTCCAGCGGTAGTCTCAAAGATAGAACAGTACAAAAGAGAAAACCCCACCATTTTCGCCTGGGAGATTCGTGAACGACTTATATCTGAAGGTAAACAAAACATCTAGGTATTTATTTACGGTGAATACGATTGATAGTAAAGAGCTTTTAGTTAGTATATAAATGCAAACTTAAGGTTATCATTATATTCATCACAAATATTTGGAGAGCCATGCTTCGGCACGAATAGGCCGGCTCGACCGCAGTGATATCACGGCCTCACCGAAAACCGGCGTAAAACAACGCTTGCGTTGTGTGTGAGTGAGGTTACCGGAGGCCCAATCCCTTTTAAAAGGCAGGCAACGCACTTGTGACTCCTCTGGTGTTGCGGGTGTCTATGGGCGGCGGTTATCGCTTACCATCAGGTAATCCATCTGCTCGTTTGCATTATTCCATAAAAAAACAGCTAAAGGAAGTCCACGGCTGAACAAAGGCCTCTCCCATAGAAACATCATACCATCACGCCTGTATTCCCCAGAGTACGTAGTTACTGTACGGCGGAGGCGTAGTTATGTACCCTACAGTCCGCGGGTATATTTAGCTCCTATGTAATAAAATAGGAGGTGAGTCTATTGATTTTAACTGGACCACTAGGATAATGAGGCAAACTCCCCCTAGAGTTTCACAAAACCGATATATGTTTACCCCATGTTTTTCCAAAATAATTTAACCCTTCGGGGAATACAGGCGTGATGGATAAGTTATGTTATTGTATTTTTTTACTTGCAAAGTAATATTATTAGGAGAATTGTTTTCAAATTGTTAACATATTAATGTAAGGTATATAAATATACCAATTAAGCACAGGAAAGATTATAGTATTGCTGTATTCCAATTATGAACCAGCAAATATGTCCCAACTCGGTTGTGCGTTTACAATTCTTCAATGAATTCATTGGATACCAGAGTTAAAATGTATGGCTGATCATAGGTACACCCTAGATAAGTTTATCGTCAAAAGTTATAGAGTTCTTCAACTTAATATATTATTATAATTATTTTGATCTAGTGATCAAAGGATTATTTTGACTATTGGCCTCCACACTAGGTCTAGCCTGTCACGTGGTTACCTTAGATACCAGAATAACTTAGTAAAATATCCATGAAATTCGCGTTAAAAAATACAGGACACAGCTACGTAGTTTACTATGCCTACATACCTACTTCAAAATTGGAAATTAGGTACTCAACTTGTGGCTACAATAAAAACTTTTATGCAAAACTTTTAGTACCTACTAAGTTGTAAAATGTGGTATGGACAACCAAATTGAAATTTGTATTTAAAAACGCAGCATTCAGATAGAAATCTCCTTTTGTGACGTAGGCTCGCAATGATAAACGTACCTTTTTTTTCGCGTGAATCCTTATGGATGTGATCCGTCTCACAGACGGGAACTTGGAGGGTTAGATACATAGATAGATAGAATACTCTTTATTGTACACCAAAAAGATTACATAGAGCTATGGATACAAACTTGTTTATTGCTTATTACTATTGGCGGTCTTATTGCTAAAAGCCATTTCTTACAGACAACCATAATTGGATGGACACAGATTATGTAAGAAGAAGAAACGGGCAATTGGTGGTGTATATATTGGTACATAGAAATATGCATAAGTTTCTAAACTAAATTATATAATATTGGTTTTGTCAAATACATAAATACATATTATTAGAGAGGAGGGTTATGTCGGACCTTTTGGTTTAGGAACCTACATAAAATATGCAGGCCCGTATTTAGGGGGCCAGGGCCCCTAGGCACTTGGCATTTGGGGCCCCCCTCCCCCATCTCGAAATCGTTCCATTTTCATCCGGCCTCAAAAAAGAGGTTCTCAATTCGTCTCTATTTTTTGTGTGTTATTCGGCCATTTATAAACCGATTTAGAAAATTATTTTTTGTGTGAATAAGTGGTCCCATTTAAAATTGGTGAAGACCTGATGTTAAAATAACAATAACACGTACCAAATGAGTATTGCAACCACGTGGAGGTAGTTAGATTCTACTCGCCACTCAAAATGTTGAAATAAAATAACTTTTACCAAAAAAACCACAACCAAAACACAAAAAATAATGTTATGTGCGAAATTGTTTCGGAAGTCAGGGGTGAAAACAAAAGACACAACTAGAACTGAATTACTGTGCTTACGAGAAGAGTAGATAATACATGGAGCACACTAAAAGTTTTGCACTTCTAGCTAATCGGAACTATTTCAATTTCGAATGTTATATTTTTTTAAACGTTGCAACCTTCTTAGTAATAAAAAAAAAACAATTGGCGGGAAACCATTTGTCAATTGTTTTTTATCACACATAAAAGTTCTATTCTACGTACGCAACGAAAATGGAATTAAGTCGAAAAGATTTTAGAGCGATGATTTTTTATGATTTTAAAAGTTATCTCTCTCCGCAAGACTGTGCCGCTCGTCTTCAAAATGCTTTTGGGAGAGAAGCACCTTGTTTGAGCACCGTGAGGTGATGGTTTGCTGAATTTGAGAGAGGTCTAGTTTCTTTACATGACGAATTTCGTGAAGGGCGGCCTTCAACTGCCGTTAACGAAAATAATGTGGCTACTGTTAAGCGGCTAATTGAAGAAAACCCGCGGATTACCTATGAGACAATTCGAGGACTATTAGGGATTGGTGTTGGGGGCTATGAGCCAATTTTAGAAATTTTTAAACGAAGAATTGAAAGTTCGGAACCTTTGTTGTCGTTGGATCCCTCATGAACTGACAGCGGAGCAGAAGCGGGCTCGCGTGGAATGGTGCTCACAGATGCTACTGAAGTACGACCACGGACATTCTAATGCTTTTATGACATTGTCACAGGAGACGAAATGTAGATTTATTGTTTTGAACCCTAAAAAAACAGCAATCTTGTGAATGGGTGTTTGAAAATGAGAACAGGCCAACAAAAGTAAGGCAGGCGATAAACGTTGGTAAAAAAATGATCGCGTTTTTTTTCTCAGCTACGGGTCCCATCTGTACAATTCCACTTGAAGATCAAAAGTGTGTTAATACCGAGTGGTATTCTTCCATTTGTTTACCCAGGGTGTTAGAAAAAAATCGCAAAGACTACCCAAAAGCCGCGTTCTCCTACATCATGACAACGCTTCTTCACACACGGCCAACAAAACAAAGTCATTTTTAGCTTCCGAAAAAGTACAACTCGTCACCCATCCTGCGCATAGCGCCGACCTAGCACCCTGTGATTTCTGTATTTTCCCCAAAATCAAAGATTTGATGAGAGGTTTCACTTTTACCAACTCCGAAGAGGCAGTGATAGCGTTCAATCAACACGTAGAAAATATGCCATCAGATCTGTGGTCCTCCTGTTTTAAAAAATGGTTCAATCGCATGAAAAAAATTTTAAAATGTAAAGGAGAGTATTTTGGAAACCAATAAACATAAAACATAATAAATCATTGATACATCCAGAAAAAAGTAAGAAAATTGCCTGCAAACAAATATGGATTGTCCCAGTTGTGTACAAACAAATTTAGTCACTCAAGTACAAACTGTTGATGAGAGATCAAAAGCACACTCAGTCTCTCCAGAATATCGTCGACATCATCCTCTGTTGTGGGAACAATGGTAAAGAGCTCTTGAAAACAATTCATGGGAAGCAAACGGAAAAATAGAAGATTTGATTGATCATAAAGGCGAAGAGCCGAGTCAATTGGTCCATATACGTGGGACACTCAGAAGTTTTGAGAAACTAAAACTGGACTGGGTGTCCCAAGACTCTGACGCGTGTGGAGTCCAGGAAGTCCCTCGTTTTGATCGCAGAGTGCGCGGGCACGTTGTCGTGGTGAGGAAGGACCCCGCGGAGCCCAGTATTCGGTCGCTTGTTGCTCATTGCAGAAAAAACTTCGGGCAGGCATTTTGTGCTATACCATTCGGCGTTGATGCTGCTTTGGTCTAGAAGTGGAATTGAAATTAGGTACCCCATCAAAGTGAAGAAACTAGCGATCAAAATTTTTCCTGCGCTCCTCGATCGCTTCACTCTCGTAGGCGTTGGTTTATTTTGAAACAGCCAAACTGTCGACTGACGCTTTGTTTCTGGATCGTATTGATAAATCCAGGATTCGTCACCTGTCACAATGTCGTAAACGCGCCATGACGAGCCTGCATCAAATTTTTGTATGATATCACGGCACCAATCCACACGGGCCTGCTTCTGAGCTTCGGTGAGGTTGTGCGGTACCCAGCGGGAAACTATCCTCCTTACGCGAAGGTGCTCGTGCAAAATCTTGTGAACACTTCCTGAACCAATCAGCAGAGTATGCCGAATCTCTACGTACGTAATTCGTCTGTTTCCTTGAATTATTTTTTTTACTGCCAACACACTTTCTTCGGTGACAGCCGTCGTAGGACGAGCACTCCTTTGTTCATCCGCCAAAGTAAGACGACCGCATTTGAACTCGCTATACCAGCGGTAGATGGTTGCTTTTGAAGGTCCTTCATTATCAAATCATTGCACGAAAATGTTCTCGATGCAGATCCATTTTTTTATGAGACAAGAAAATTTTAATTGGCTCTCAAAAAAATGCGGAGGGAAATTTGAAAATCGAACAGTGGTATTTTTACTTTTAAATAATCGAAGTTTTCAAAATAATTACAAGTGTCTTATACATAAAAACTTTTTGTCGCAAAACTTCCTGAGTGGCCTATTCCTATTCCTATAGCTGCAGCACGTTTAAAAGAAGAAGGTCGTGAGGGTATCGCCTCGCATCTCATCTGTCATCGAAGATAGGCTGAAAGATCTTGAAGCAGCTGCTTCGTTCGTACGTGTGTTTTGTTTGATAATTTGGCAGACAATGTCCTGGAAAAGTGTGTCCACAGTAAGGCCACTAACTTTTAAATAGTTCGAATGCGTGCGAAGTCTTTTAAGAATATTTTCGATAAAGTTTCAAGTTTAGGCCAATCCAAGCTTTTGAGCTTGTATGTAGGTTCCGCTACTGGAACTGGGGCCCCTAGGATGGCGGGGCCCCTAGGCCAGGGCCTTGTGGGCCTAAGGGGAAATACGGGCCTGAAAATATGCGGCCATCCATAGCACATTTCGAGGGAGTCTCCGAATCCGGAGACAATTCGAATTATATTCGTGCTTATGTACATATAGGTACCTATATATAAACTATTGTACCTATACCCCCGGATCATGGAACAAACAAACAATTATGTTCTTGAACCGTCTATAGCCGGTACCTACAGTACGTGTGCCATGAATGCTGTGGGCGATCACGAGGTGGTCCGATGTAACTGTGCTCACTCGACGAGCACCCGCTAACGTGACGCACTCATTGCATTGCCATTTTGTACTGCTATAATAGTCCTGCATTTCGTATCTTGTATTGTACGGGAAAATTATAAATTGTTGAGCAGCATCTTTGTTAGTAAAATTTTAAGGATGTGTTGTTATTATACTTAGGCCCAAGTGCACCAACTTTATAAATACATTTATGCTTAAATTGTAGTTAAATACAATTTTTCATTGTTTTATTTAAAACACATTTAAAAGTTGGTGCAAGTGGGCCTTAGATACCTACGTATATTTTTTTAAGATTTACATTTAAATTATTAAAATTAATTTCAAATGGAATGTTTAATGTTGCGTTTTTAGCCGCTCAAAGAGTTCAACTAAAAAGGGCTGCTTTAATTAATCATAATATGATTCACATTACAAATAGTTAAGGAACTGCTATCGGTTCCAAATATGGATTGATTCAAGGAGAATTCTCCTCGGATGTGAATGTTAACGAAACTCTTAGTAATATTCGCTGATAAATAAATTAAATTGCTTATTTTACTTTTTTAGAATTGGTATTCAATGTAAAATTTTCCAGTTCAGTTTTTTATCATTAAGAACTGAAACATCTTATCAGAACGTATTATTTGGGGAAGATAATATTGTGGTATTCATTTCTTATCAAATTCAAAATCAATATTAAAATATATAGTTTTTAAAACTGCAGACGAAACAACATAATACTTAAGCTTATTTAGTTTACTTCTCTGAAATCGCAACGAACGTTGCAATCTAATGCACCAGAGCTGTACCTAACTGTTCAATTCAATTGAACTTTATAAAACAGGATGCATTGTCAAATTATAATGCTGTGTCGTGTAGCAGTGAACTTTTCACGCTTTTGTATTTATTTAAATTATGAAATCCAATTCACATTACAGTAACTTTTTTTAAACAACGCGTCATACAGTTTTAAATATATATGTGGCTATGATTGATATTATTTAATCTTTGACTTAATAATCATTTGAAACGGATAAGTAGTTTGTTTTTTTGGCAGATATTTCGAAAACATACGGGACAAAGAACTGTCCCTTAAATAGCCTAAGATTAAACTACTTTAAAAAATACTATTCCTACTCTGGTTGGATTTACTAATATAGGTATCTAATTACATGATACACACACTCTACACCATCAAAATACTGCTGGTAGTGAGATCAAACTTCGCTACGAAACCTCTATGTATATTCCATTTCAATCAAAACTGTTCAAATTTTATTTTATGGGATACGGGTCAAATGATCAGATGGAACACCTGATGGTAAGCGTTTACCGCCGCCCATGGACACCCGCAACACCATAGGAGTCGCAAGTGCGTTGCCCGCCTTTTAAAGGGCCTCCGGTATCCTCACTCACTCGGCGAAATACAAAGTAAATATTGTTTCAAGCCGTTTTCTGCGAGGCCGTGGTGTGGTCGAGCCATTCGTGCCGATGCATGGCTCTCCCATGGGACAAAACACAACAAAAATAGTAAACAGTAAGTAATAAAATAGTAGTAAACAATCTTTTTACTTTTCGTTTATCTAAATCTATAAAGGCACTGTTGATAAAATCAAATTTAGAGTTCTACACGTAAAATAACTATAAACAAGTTAACTACCAAGTATACAACGCCATATAATTTCAGTTTTGAATTTAAAATTTATCAATATAGGTACCTAATTACATACGAGTAAGTACATGACTCGACCAAACCGCGCTACTACTAAATTAAACAAATAAATAGATATACTTTACTACTTGCGATTTCTACATAGAATAATTATTTATAATTCTGGATAACACAGAATAAGAACGTTAAAAACCGTATCTACGCTGCAGACTATGAATTTAAAATTGGGAAAATAATATTTACTTGGAACGATAAAGTGTACACAAAATTACATTTGAAACGATAATAACTGCTATATCATAAAAGTTAAAAACTCTGGCGCAGCTATTGACGCCCCGTTATATAGGTACTATCATTTTCAAATGATCCAGATAGACTTAAAAAACAAATTAACCTACGAAATATAAGTGTGCTCGGGATAGGTGCAAGAAGGATCTCTAGCTATAAAAGGTATTATTATAGACCGAGCGTCGCGTAATACCGGTGAGCGACTCATGTTACAGGCGTTGCGTGCGCGCACACACGATATGGAACCGTCTGATCATCGAATTATTACCGAGTTACCTTATTAAAATAATTTATGGCAATTTACAGATTGCTATTAACTCGATGAACGTTCTTGAGACGTGTTTTGATAGATTGCGGACGGATGATGACGTGCGAATTTTTGTATCAGCTCTAGTTTTTTCCTAGGTGTTAAAAAAAGAGAATAGGTATAGCTGAAAATATTGATTGATCGTGGGAGAGCCATGCTTCGGGACGAATGGGCCGGCTCGACCTGAGTGATACCACGGCCTCACAGAAAACGTGAAACAATACTTATGTTGTGTTTCACCGAGTGAGTGTGAATACCGGAGACCCTTTTAAAAGCCGGGCAACGCACTTGCGTCTCCTCTGGTGGTGCGGGTGTCCATGGGCGGCGGTAATCGCTTACTTATAAGGCGATCAGTCTGCGCGTTTGCCCCACCTATCGCATAAAAATATATTATAATTAACATAACATACCATCACGCCTGATTTCCCCGAAGGGTTAGGCAGAGGCGTACTAATGTACACCCACAGTTCGCCGGTATGTTTAGGTCCCATGTAATAGGGGGCGAGCCTATTGTCATTCACCGGGCACATATTCCAAACTCCGAGCTGCTACTGGGAATTTCATAGAAAAACCCAATAACACTTTGCTCGACCTGGGAATCGAACCCAGGACCTCTAGCGTAGCAGTCGCGATCAGGACCACTAGGCTAACGAGGCAGTTAAAAGAAATTAAGAAAAATAATTGGCATAGGAGAATTTATACTTGGGGACTTTCTTTGTTTTTACACGATAACCCAACAAGATCGAAATTATTAACAACAACGTAGGTAAAGAGAAGTATTTATTAGTTTTGAAATAAAAATATTTTTGATGGTCTTTATTGATATTATTCAAAACAAAACAAAAATTCATAGTTTACAAATCATTTATAGCATTAAATTCATACAACAGCTATTCGTTTTTGGAAATATTTCTTCATGAAACCATTCCACTATGTCACTACTTCACTAGTGAGTTTAAAAAAACCTATTTAAACGTTAATTTCATCGCGATCAATGATAGCCCTCCGTAAAATAAGGATCGGGCCTATCTAACTGCAATATCATGTTTCTTAAGATTTCCGGTAAATAACTAACCGCTTACGGACTCCTGTTCTACACCTAATTGTCGTAAAAGCGATTTAGGAGTAACTCTAATCTGATGGCAAGTCGCATCCTCTTAAGCGCTAGGTGCGTGCGGAGGTAATGAACATTATAATTTTAAAGATAAACTAGCGGTTGTGAACTCGACTGCTGGTATCTACTGCTGGACCTCGATTCCCAGATCGAGCAAAGCTCTATTGGGTTTTAGGATTTGTGCTTGGTGAATGGCAAATCTCGCCCCCTACGTCACATGAGATCTAAATAATATATCGGTGCTTATTTCAAAGAAACAATCAACATATTATGCAATTAGGAAAAATCTAGGAGAATGAGAATGAATGAATTTAGTATTAAGTAATGGTAAGCCCATTTAATAACTTTTATTTAATTACGCGATAAAATGAACAAATCATTTACATGCCTGAAAAAGTAAGGTCACCTAAGCCCGACTAACTGCGAACTGCTCTGTTTACCCAGTAACCAAACACTTATCTAATTATAGGATTAAAGTATCAGAGTAATGAACATTAGATGAGTGTCAAACAGTTTCGGGAGGGCAATAGGCAAAGCCATTCAAGTGCGAGCCCAAATATGGTCTGATAGTTTTGTAAATGGCCGCCACTGCTGTCAGCGGATATAGCGTAATTTGAGAACATCTATTGGATTTTGTGACTATGTGTGAGCAACACAATGCTTTTGGTAGTATTATATTATATACTAGCTGCTGCCCGCGGTTTCACTTGCTTTACAAAAGGATTTACTATAGCCCGCTTTCTAGGCGGCGCTTAGTGGGGCAAGTCAGGTATCTACCTTGAAAAGTAGCATCAAATAAACTGAAGGGGCTAAATCATTTTATATGCTATTCATTAAAGGGCTTTATGTAGTAAGAGACGAAATACATATTATATATATAAATTACACAGGAATTGTAATATATGCAGCTTTTTTTAACTTTCCTATTTCAGCTATTAGAGCAACAGTAGAGAGTTTCTTAGTATGTACGCATTTTAATACGCGTGTTAACTCTAACGGATAATAAAATTATTGCTTGACAAGAATGGATTCTAGAAAAGAATACCTAGATACTAAATACATATTCTTTTATTTCGGTACATAGGTACTTTTTGTTTTTTGTGAATTCAAAATACAATTAGGAGTTAGGATAGACGCGAAGTACCTAATGTCATTTGAATTAAAAAGAGCGATCAATTTCGGAACTCACAACTCATAATTATATTCTTCAAGACGGAATATGTAATTCGAAAAGTATTTATACCATATCACTGAAGCAGTGTGTAGATAGTAGATAGATAGTATAGATACTATTTTGAGTTCTGAATCCTAAGTTTAGGCGGCCAATTCTGAAATTATATGCATCTGAAGTTGTATCATTAACCACAGCATATATTAAATCGAAAATTATGTCAATCGGTTTTCCTTTGATCCCGAGATCAAATGAAACAATTTTGACAAAATTTCTACGCAATAAAGAGTAATAAATAAAAATGCCGTAGTGCGGCGCGGTGGGCCCGAAGCCAACTGCACAATAAATGTGTCACTATAGCTGAGGGCTTTGATTATAAAGATGTCGTTGTTACACATAATATGCAACTATATTTATATTATAAAACTGGTATGTAGGTATAGTTAAAAAAACTTTAGTAAAAGTTAAATGTTTGGTTTTTATATTTTTTTTACTGCTCATAAGTAAAATTTTCATTATCTCCAATTTTGTATCGTCAATTATAATCAATTGCAATCTAAGGGGGGACCAGGATAGTATAGAACACAAACATATCGATTAGAGCGGACATTTACTGAAATGTCTCTTCGTATAATGTTACCACGACACACAAACATGCGCACACATATCTTGACTACGATGGGCGTCTTTAGCTCTGAGGCCAACGAGCCAATTGCGATAATTGCACCAACGACACCTCTCGTGCCCATGCGTGACGTTAAACATCGCCAACTTCAACAAAAGAGGACGTAAGCGCCCACTATCCGTACAATCAATTCTTATCCAACACTCGAACAACTTAAAGCTCAAAATCGCAAGCTTAATTAAATATAATTAAAGCGTTAGTCGTCGAAGGACGTTATTCGCCTTGATGTTTTCTCTAGTGCAGTTCAGTTCGGTAGGGTGCGTGTGATCGTATTGGAACTGGTTTGGCTTACAAGACCACTTCTGGTTTACGATATCAGTGGGGACCGGATTAGGAGACGATAACATTCTTGATGGGAAACACTGTGCTAAACTGAGTTGTTAAATTGGTCCGCAGCCATTAAATCCGCAGGGGGCGCCGTAACTTCAGAGCATATGATTGGGTTAACGTCTATATATGAAACACGTTTTATTCAAGTGATTTTATGATACTTGGAAAACATATCTTGTAGGTCAAGCTAAATAATGTTTTTAAAGATTTTTTTTTCCTAGATGATATACTTACATAGTCTATAATTCGTCTCTTAACTTGTATTTCTTCGTGCTTATTGCTCTTTAGTCGTTGTCAAAACCAGGAAATACTCTTATAGCGTATATATAAAGATGTTTAACCTATAGTTTAAAGTAACTTGCAAGCAAAAAGTTCGAAAATGAAGTAAAATTTTAGTCATAAATTATGTCACGGAGTTCTTATTATGATCCAGGTCGAACAATTGCTCAGTGAATGCTTTTATATTTTTATGTTTTTTTTGTTCTTATCTCGGCGTCCGGCTGACATTATCGTCATTTGTTGAAATGTGTTTAAAATAATTGCTCGGGCGCAGTGAGCGCTCATGCCTCCGTTGTATGCGAAAATTGCACGCGATCCCACGTCAGTCGGTTGTTTTGCGTAAATGCTCACATATTTGTCGTAAATGTTGCTGTATTTAAATAAATTCTGCTCGAAACATTTAAATTTTACAGCTAACTTTTGCGGTTACGATTTAATATAAATTGAACGGTATTTCATGGGGAACAATTGTTCAATTTGGATGCTCGGGGTTGTAGTTATGATTGATTCCATTAGATCTGTCGATGGTTTCGGTGTATCAAAGTGTGTTGACCGGCCCGGACCACCTGCCGATCAGGGAGCCCCGTTTAACAATTATTCATATAGGAGTATGCATCTACTACACTCGAACTCGCAATTTAATTTTCTTACAGACTCTTGTGACTATTCGTTTTCAGAGTATTTATTAAAAAAATAATATACAATCATCCAACATTTAATTTATACAATGCGCAAAAAGGAGACTACATTCAAGTAAACGTATTTGTCAAACCAAAACGTGACAATGTCTGTCTGTTTTTTATTAGGTTATCTGAAACAATTTTTGAATTATAAATTTGAAAAATCAAGGAAATTTAAAAGTTAATGTGTATAATTTAAATGTGTAGTCAGTATCAGAATTTGAAAGCATACATTGATTGATTTTAAATAATTATTGTCATTGGTGTAAGACCTGCGTATAGTATAACGACAATGGAATCGGATATCAATTTACCGTTTATTCATTAGGTATTCTACCTTTCAAATTTTTTTTAAATATAATTAATGTATTATTTGTTGTCTCTATTCTCCTTATACTTACAATGAAATGTTTCGATTAAAGTTTTTCTGAGAACGAGTGTACTGTGGCGGATGTTTTTAAGTCTATAGCGCGGTTAAGAAATAATGTCTAAGTAATAGAAATTTAATCAAATTTATAACAATATGATTCCATTTTGAATCACTAGTAAAACGTGCCAAGTTCTTCGAGCAAAGAAATGCAGATGAGTTAAAAAAGTTATTTTCTTTCTTATACTAAAGCGTTATAAACGCACGCTTTAAGATGTCCCATTTGCCAAATAAATTGATGAAGATCATGATATAACACATTATTTTATATAGCTATGAGGTCATATTCAAACTATGATAAGATTTGGATGACAATTACGTATTGATGACAATAAAAGGAGACGATTAGGATTACATACTCTCGAAGCAGGTGCATAACTTCTCTCAAGGAAAATCAAATTGGGAGATGAGATCATTTTAAAATAGTTGAAGCTACACTGTCTGTAGAACGCTTTAAAACTTGGCGGTGCACTAACGTGCACCCAGATCACGCTCAACCATCGAGCCTTTTGTCACAAGCGCGTGCTCAGAGCTACCCGCACTTATTCAACTTGGCCAAATTGATTAAATTCACATCAGCACAGTCGGCACGTAGCTACACTAAATTTAATTTCTTTATGCATCATATAAATAGCTCTCGATATATAACTAGTCAATATTCTTCATATAGAAGAAGTTAAAAAAATCCATTAAAATTCATATTCACTTATAAAAATATGAAACGTTCCGAATGGCTCAACTCATTTTAACTTAATATTTATACAAACGGTGAATACAAAAGGAATGTGTCAAAAACGCAAGCACTCGAGAGCGGTGCGCGCTGCGCGTCTGTCGATCGTTTTCCGACGAGCAGTTATTAAAACAGAGCAGCTCATCGAAGCCGGCTAAATTTTAATAAGGTATCCACTACCGTCTTTGTTAGCCATGACGGGGCAGTTTTGGACAATGGCTTGCGCAACTTATCTACTAAATCGATATCGGTTTACGAGGCGTTACGGGCTCTAGCTACTGACCATATTTTGATTAATTGCATTCTTAGCCCACAAACTGTATGGGTTACGTTGAGGCCCAAATTATTGGCTGGCGCCGATTAATTAGCGAAACGGATGACGAGTGAGTTTAAGGTTGGGGTGTTAAAATGTTTTGGTCGGCCATAAAAACACTTTTATAATTTATTATTTCTTGTTAATGTTGTTTTTACGAGACGCGTTTACTGATCATATTTAAAACTTACATTTTTGATCGCCGTTTTTATTTTTTTCCAATTTCTCCGAATTTATTGTTGTTACTACGGTACAGGTTACTACGAGATAGAGCGAACACTTTTTTGTTAGTCTTTTGACATTTACTAACAAGGTCCCACCTCGTTCTCCGTTATTGCACGGTCGAAATAAATCAAATCGATCTCTACACAGCTTCCAATAAACCGATACATTTATTGATTTGTTACAGTATTAAATTGGTTCCCAGCAGTGCATCACATCAACAGTGTTGCCCGACGTTGGGAGGGTCACGGTCATGATTTCGGATTTCGGTTTTGGAGAACCTTTAATCGTCGGCTGTACATAGCGCGATAAAAAATGTTTTGATCGGTTTTTGCTTAGCTATTGTCGTGTTATTGAATTACCTAATGGGCTTTGTGAGTTTGAAAGCGACGAAAGTTGCACAAGAATGGTATCTGTACATAAATAAAACGTTCCGATAATCATTTGCTGTAATGCTATTGGCAGCGATTGAATTGTGTGTCGTTTTGTTTTTAATTGTTGCGGGATAGGTTGATATTCAAATGATATGAGAGCTAGATATTGCAGGGCAATTATTCATCGCGAGTTGGCACATCTTTTGTGACTTTGGCCATTGAGAGCTAATTGAAACGAGTGGAGCGCGTGTGCGTAGGGCAGGCGTTTAGCGCAACGGTTGCGCGAGGCCCCCTGGAGGTACAGACACCTTTTTACTCAGTCGACGCGGCGGGTGCCGCTTGATTGCATCCGATCTCATCGTTTTATGTTCCCCATAAAGCCAACAATAATTCATTTAGACGACGTGACGCCACTCATTCGTTAACTGGTTCTAGACGTTCGATGAGGACGTGATTTTTATTTTGGAGTGACAGTAGTGAAGGAACCTTCTAATCGTTGTCAAATTAGAATTTGAGCTTTGATCGAAAATTTGTCGACTGTAAACCGAGAGTTCAAAGGAACTTTAATTAACTACTTAATAAACGGAAAAACCGGCGCCAACATGTATGATTGAACTCGCCACACATGATTTGACGCATGTTAATTAGTAAATTAATTATTGAGATTTATGACTAAATCAAACGCAGCCAAAATGTTACAAAATCCTGATCAAATGTGAGGATTTACATTATGTAAAAAATATAGTGAAGTAGGATATGATTTTTTAGATAGGTAGGAACATTTAATGAAAATAAAGTTACCTCAGTTCCTTTAAAATACAGGTAGGGTATTATATACTTATATTGAGGTATATATTACCTCAATATAAGTAGGTAAGTATATAGTACATCAAAATTAACAATAATTTTCCTTTCATTTCCAGGAAGTAAATAGTAGTCTAATTAGGAATGTACTATGTGACTTAGGACATACCTACTTAACATAGATAGATTTCTTTTATAAAATAGGACTATTCCTATCCTTATTCCTATTATTTTTTCTTGATTACAATACAATTAAGAATTAGATAGGTATATTAATCCCTTTCGGGTGATTGCAGTATTATTTGCAGTACCCTCGGTTAGGATGACATATACCTAGTGCATATTATTATCATTGATCGATATCATCGATTCCTGAGGAATTTCTCTTGTTTTTAGCCCTCTGGATTAAAATATTGACTAGCTGGCAATATAATCTTCTAAAATATGCGGTTGCTTGCTGGCTCTTCTCGATAAAACCCATCTCTTGGAACTGTGCAACTAGTTTTGACTTTTATAAGTAAAGTAAAAGTACTTTTTATGTGGTCTTATTGAAATAACGCATTTCGACTTTGACTCGTGGAGCAGCAGCATGTAACATAACGTTAGACCATATTTCCATCCCTGTGCGCATTTATTTTTTATCCAATCTAGTAATATAGACCATGCCTAGATGATGATGAAATGACCGACCGGTGGAACATGTAACACAGCCACTTAAATCGATTATTCGACGAATAAATTCAATCAGTCCAGTCACTGTTCAAATTATTCATTAATGAATAATGTTTATCGGCGTAGACCACTAAATAATATTGACATTTGCGCCGAATGCCACTAGTTACCGATATAAATGGTTTGCCAAACCAACTTCAAGCTAATTCACTTTAGCGGTCATTTAAAAGATTGTCTAAAACTAATTAGCGTGGTTCGATAGAATGCGACATCCGTCGCTTTACCAACCAAACGTATCGAAGAACCGGTACAGGTAAAACAAACAAACAAATTCATTCCAAACCATTAGGCACGAGATCCGACTGTTAATGTCTCAATTTAGAAACGAGCGTAAATCTTCAAAGGCGTGACAATTACTGTTACTTCCCGGCATTACAAACAAAAAGGTTTTCCGTCAATTATCGATAAATTAACCCGATTAAACAGTCTATAGCCAGACGGCGCCGGAGTGCCTTATCTTCGGACATGCCACGCTTTTAGGCAGGTACCAACTAACAACACTCCGACGCAGAAACATTAAGATTTTTAAACCAATTTGCTTTTTATTAGGATGCCATGGGAAACCAAATCACTTGTTCGATATATAATCTGAAATATGACTCGGTAGTATTAACCAGTAATTTAATTTATTCTGTCATTCAATTAGCTCGCAACATTATAGCTTATTAAATAATAATTGTTACATATCAACACCCATCTCTTGCGCAAACGTAACGTGTTCTTGTTAAGCGCGCACGTATAAAAGTTGTTAATTCGATAATTAATCGCTTTCCGCCGTATAATGATAGAACAAGAAAAAACCAGACCTCTTTTAATAGTGCCGTTACCGACAGCCCCTGCGTACTGATGTGTAAGATGGTCTTTATGTTGTAGACGTCTAACCTTTTAATAGAAGCGGACCCTATTGTGACTAATCATGATTAAACGACTTTAGACAAATTGCATGACCGTGACTAAGCATGTAGGCTCCGGACCCGAACTCAAATCATTAAAAGAACAATTATAGATATCGCATTCCCACCTGCAACCTGTTGATGGATAATGATCTGGCTCTAAACAAATAGTGAAGCTATGACCACTGACCGGCGTTCATTGTCCATGGAAGCTTTCGACAAAAACGCGATTGATTAGCAAACGTGTTTCTACCTAACAGATGATACTTATACGGTAAATACAATCAACTGCTGAAAAGTGAATGATTTCGCACCACGTACAGACAATCGAAATAACATGTTATCAGATCATTGACAGTAACGCGTTTAGATACTTTTTTTATAACAAAATTATCGACTTATCCAAATTGAAAACACGCCAGCAGAGAACGTTGTCGATCGAAACTATTGATAGGCTACGTGCTTGTTACTAGACAAAAACCAATTTAACTGTTCTGTTAAAGATCATTGAAGTTTTTTGTCATTTAAAAGAATAGAAAACGAAGTAGATTAAGTAGCGGCGACGCGTCGCTGAGCTCCCACAAAATGTTAAGAGATTTTCAACGGTTTGTTTTCTTTTTCAAAGACTTCTGCTCCCATTATAATTAGAGATCTTGGCTGGTAAGTGATGACTAGTCACCATTATACTGTTCTCAGCCATATCAAGCTTTTGACGTCCACGCGGCACAGAAGGCGGTTCTATCGAGCCTTCGTCTCAACGGCCGATTACGAGTCAAACAAATTGTGTAGAGGGCACCTTTTTATGCTTTTCGACGTGCTAACAATGAACGAAGCCGCGCAACTGATCATTACCATTATACTATATAAGGCTTTGTGTTTTGAGTAAATTATAACAGGTACGTATTGTGTTTTATTTGATACGTCAAGCGGAGGTTGCGCGAAGCGCGCCTCACTGCCTCACAATGGTGCTTCATTACCAACAGTGACCGCCTTTAAATCCATCTTAATAAATTGCAATAGTCTCAAGTTGTTATTATAATAATTATTATTCATGTCTGAGGTCCATCAAATCGTTTCCTTATAACAAACAATTGACAAGGCGGCATATTTAACCACGAAGGCATAATTTTGTATTACGAGCCTAGTCTAGAAAATGTCTCTTTAACCGCACACATCAACAATCATTAAGCAATTAGGTTCAATTATTGTTCCTAGATATAATTGTCTCAAGTTGATACCTACTTAAATGGCAGGCCAGCAATAAATGGATCTATTCTACGTAAATGCGGACAAATTATCTTTGAACATTGAAGGTAGGAAATAGGTAATATCTACTTACTGTTACTACTTACCGTGGAGGTAACTTTATTGTCTGAACAGGCAGTTATTGCATTTATTAGTCATTAGCTGTGAAAACTGGGGACTACAGGCTCTATTAGCTCAGGTTGTAAATAATGGCACCAAAGTGTTTACAATCGAAACCCAGTTCATTATTTCTGTCATTTACTTATATTTTTTTATCTTTTTGTGATTTTTTCGCATTTTTCATGCGAAAAATGCGATTTTTCCTTCACTAAAATAACTTTATAATCTTAATTATAAAGTTATTTTAGTGAAGGAAAAAATAACTTTATATTTTTTTCTTATGAGTCCTTTCATTAAAGTTATTTAATTTATTATTCATAAATGAAAATATCAAGTAATATGATGCCGTTATTATGTATCTACGTTTATACGACAGCTCACACTTATACTTAAGCATTATCGTATATTTTATTTTTTTATTTGATTTAAAATTCTTGATTTTCCTATAGGTATAGAGAGAAAGACGTTTTTATAATTTCGTTTATATTATTCTTCGGAGGGATTAATTTATTTTGTACCTACTTGAAACGTACATTAAATAAAATAATGTAAAATTAAATTGGATTAAACATAGGCACTTCTATTTCAAATGTTTCACTAAATAAATTCAGGAATAATAAAAGAGTAGATAATCATAATCGAGTTATTTAAAATATCATTGGCCAGTTCGGTGGCTCGCTCGGTAGCTCGACGAAACCTACGACAATTACACTCGGACAGGCTATGATTAAATTATGGCACTTACTCCGAGTGTTTCCTGAAAATTACATGGGATGGCTCTCCAAGGCTGCGCCGGCACGCGATCTCTCTGCACGCAGTCGACTTGCGCACATATTTAGTTTACGTTACTACAAGATGAGGACTAAAGTGCTAAGGCGCAAACCTTTTGATCTGCGAAAACGAACTCGTCACTTGTCACCGTCATGAAATATAATGTCTAATCACCTTAGCTAACGATATACCAGATCTTTGTTTTACCTTTAAAATAATAATAAAATGAATCAATGTTGCTTGTGAAAAATCATTAGAAAATATAATTATGGGCTATAGTGTATACCTAATTGAATTTCGAGAATTTGTTGCATAGCGTTTAATTTACAGATGTTGTGAAGGAATTTACCCTTAAGTTAACTAAATAACATCAAATTAATAATAATAATAAAACCGCAGCTCAACATCAACATCAACTAAAAAGCGGCGGTAGCCTAATGGCTAGGGCGTCGGACTTATGTGCAACCAACATTGCTAAGCTTTTATTTTATTTTCTTAAACTTTTGGCTTAATATTCATTCAAATATTATTGAAGTAACAACATACAAATTTTCAAATCGATCAGACCGGTGGATATGGCTCACATCCCTCCATCAACATGAACAGAGCTGATAATCTACAAATAGGTGGTCTGATTTTCTTGAATCTCTAAACACTCGACAAGTCACCTTCAAACGAAAAAGAAACGGAATCGAAATCGGTCCATTCGTTTGGGTCTATAAACTTATAACACCAGTTTTTTTATGGGATAGTAAGGCAAACAGACGGATCGCCTGATGGTAAGCGATACCGCCGCCCATGGACACCCCCGACACCAGACGAGTTTCAAGTGCGTTGCTCGCCTTCTAAAAGGGTTTGGGCCTCCGGTAACCTAACTCACTCGGCGAAACTCGGCAACGTAAGTGTTGTTTCACGCCAGTTTTCTGTGAGATCGTGGTATCACTCCGGCCGAGCCGTCCCTGTCGTGCCGAAGTATGGCTCTCCCACGGCAGAACAGCAGATGAGCGATTTTAAAGTTTTGATATTAAAAGTTTATCTTAGTCCAGGATATTATTGTGCAACGTAAACTGATTGTGGCACTTAATGCTATAATGACAGGCAATTTTAAACGCGACCACTGACGTATCGGTTTTAACGCGCACGCGTAATTTTATGCACATTGTACATTAACGTTGCGTTCTAAGAGACACCGAGTTTCAAAACTACTCTACATAATTACTATATTCGTGCTCAAAGCGAAATGTTTCTAGCAAGGTGCATATTAACATTAAATACAGCTCACTGAGTATAACCATCGGTGTTACTTTAGTTGAAAAACAACATTCACTAGCGCATGTTTTCGTGGCAACGGTTTCTTTAACTCTTTGTCATTTTGGGCTTTATAGGTAATAGGTTTTTGCCCACAGTTTCATTCAAACCCCATAAGATTTTTTTAGATAAAATTTAGCCCATATTCTTCTTCAAGATGCAATCTATATCAATACCAAAAATCATCAAAATTGGTTTAGCGATTTGGGTGTGAAAACGTAGGTAACAAAAAGAAGTTTCTTAGCTTGAATAAAGTACATAAGTACTGATGAAAACTGTTGTAAAAAAGTTATACTCATTAAGTATATAATAAAAATACAGAAGTCTAAAAATGTCTGCCGGGCAGGTTACAGTCTTTTCCCGAAGGTATCATAAGCTCACATGTATTGTACTCCAACCAATAAAAAGGCAAAATTAGGTTATGAAGGTATTCAATATTTTAAAATGTTCATAGGCCAAAGTTTAAGCATTCTCGAATCCGCATTTGAGATGAATATCGAATATGACGTATTTGTTAATTAATCAAAGCTCATCATTTCCACAACCCATAAGAAACATAGATTTGTGTATCTACTGACAACTGATGTTCAATAATTATACCATTGTGTCTAACTTTCGACAATTCCTTGTCTACAGGTGTCTGCACTAACGCAACAGCTCCTAGCGTATCATCTATCAACAGGATACTTCGGAATAGGGCTGCGGAGCGTGCCGCAGCGGAATTTGCGCGGGCGGCGGGCTATGGCTTGTACGCTGCTCCTCCACCATATGGTGCATTCCCCTGGGGCGGCGGCGGCGGTGTCTGGCCCCCTGGCTCCTTACCTCTACCACCTGGAGTACCGGGACCCCCTACAGGAGTACCGCACCCAGACGTTAACCAAGCGTTCCTAACCTCTGGCAGAGGGTTTGTCGGTAAGAATGATAAAATCTATACTAATATATAAAGCTGAAGAGTTTGTTTGTTTGTTTGTTTGCTTGAACGCGCTAATCTCAGGAACTACTGGTCCGATTTGAAAAAATATTTCAGTTTTAGATAGCCCATTTATTGAGGAAGGCTATAGGCTATATATCATCACGCTACGGGGACGAAGTCGCGGGCAGAAGCTAGTAATTAAATAAATTAGTTCAAGTTTAGTGACTCTATTGTACCAAATTTGTGTTGTATCTGATAAACGCCGTATCGTACTTTTTGTACTGAATTCCAACTTATTCGTGACTGTTTTTGCCGTAGACGTAGATGGGGACGACTCTGGCTCTTTAGACGGAGAACAACCAAAGTTCAGACGAAACCGCACGACTTTCAGCCAAGACCAGCTCGAAGAACTCGAGAAGGAATTTGAAAAATCCCACTACCCATGCGTCTCTACACGAGAGCGACTCGCGTCCAAAACTTCACTATCGGAAGCGCGAGTTCAGGTAACGACCTCTTGTTTATTGACCTTATAAATAGATATTATACATACACAGTCGTAATATGATTCTCGACAGTTAAAGATGTCAGTCAATTTGCATTAATGAATTTGTTAACACAATGATGTCAAAATACTAATCAATTTTATTTACCGTTACTGACAGGTTTGGTTTTCCAACAGACGAGCCAAGTGGAGACGCCACCAGCGCATGAACCTCCTGAAGCGCGGTGGCGGCTCGCCCCCGCACCGCCTCCCCCACTCCCCCTCCCGCTCGCGCTCGCGCTCACTGTCCCCCGCGCGCGCGTCCTACCACACCCCGCAGATGGGCGGCGAGAATAGCGCCTTCAAGGCTCTCTCGCACCAGGACACCAACGCCCTGAAGGCCTTCGCGCACCAGCAGTTTGACGCTAACGCACTGAAAGCGCTGTCACAACAGACTACGTTCGATGGAAGCGCTTTTAAGCCTCATCCGGCTTTAGAGAACAGCGCGTTTAAGTCGCTTGTACCACACTCAGCGGCTGCAGCGCTTCTGGCGGCGCAGTCGATACAATTAGCTCGCGGCTATGAATCTCATTCGGATTCAGACGAAGAGATAAACGTCCACGACGAGAGTGACAACGAAGACAGAAACACTCGGAAGTCCCGGTCGGCGAGCCCGTGCCGACAGCGAGCCACGTCCAACGACCTACCATTACAGCTCACAAAACACGATCGTTGATACAGTCATTTTAATTAATTTATTTACATTATACCTACATAAAGTATTACAATTATCATTCCTATCGAATGTCCATGTTCCGAATAATTATGTAAATTAAGATTCTAGAGTGCTAATACTCCAGTTAGTTTGTAAATTAATGTAAATACCTATGTAGATATTGGAGTTGTTAATAAGTGTAAAATGAAGACGAGAATGATTAATTTTAATGATGCACAAACTATCCCGTTTAATAGTTAAATAAGAGAATAGTTGGTGATTTGATAAAATGTTTTGAACTGGGGTTTACAGGGTGATTTCAAGCTTGATTTAAATGGATGGTTTAGGAGTGGTAACGGTGTAAGTATAGTTGTAAATAAAATAAGATCTTTGCGGCTGAAGTTGCTTGGTAGACCTTAGCGCAATACATGTTACTAATATTTTGAAACGGATACTAACTGGTTTGAATTAAGTTAATGTGATACTTCGAGGGAGTATACCAAAGTATTATTATCAATGTAAAAGTACATTTTCAGGAGAAAAAAGTTCCTAGCACTTTTCACTATCTGCCGAAAAATACAAATTTAGACATAAATATCTACACCAATCTTAGATGGTTATGGACATTTTAAAAGTATTTGTTAGACAATGAATTAGGTCACTAAAGTTTATTATTTCGGCACTATGTTGTAGAATTCGTTATTAGGGGCACATTGCATTCCATCGAAAGCCCTAGTTGCTCTTAGGTAGTTATTTTGTAAATATTGTTACAATCATGAGCGTTGTATACTATTTATTGCTTAAAAGAATAATTATTGTAAAATATAAGAAACAGTTTACATACGTACCTAAAAATATGAAAATAAATAAAATACACACACTTCAGTTTGTTTGTTTAAACATTTACCTATCCACTTACAGTGAAGTCACACCTTTTCCCTTGCATTATTCCTTACCTCACCTAAAAAAGACGCCCTCCATGTATCATAAATCATAAGATATAAATACAGTGTTGTGAATGAAAGAGGAGAATGGTTGACTACCACTACTTTACTACAAGCCACTCCCATATTCTTATCTGACAGAAGAAGCAAGGAGGTTCAGGTAAATGAGAGAATCATGGAAAAAGTCTAAAATTAGGTCTTATTGGAGGCATCAGAGCAACGATGTCATAGTAGAGTCATCCTTCATCGTGTAGTACTAAGTATATATATAACGGCGCTTCATCAGAATTAGATATGAGAACAATTTCTATCTATCAAAACCTAAACATTTGTAAACTGGCACTTTGGGCAGTAGCACTAGTAGGTACCTAATTTAGTTCCTACAAACACAAGCATGTCCGCAAGCGCGGATGCGGAGCTTTGCATCTTGGGTTCGATTTCCAAATCCAAAAAAGTTTTATTGCAATTTTCTGGTGCAGTACAGATTGGGATTTGTTGTGGCTAATCAATATGGGAAAAAAACATTGTCTACTGCATACCTACCGAACACATCTCGATACTCATGTATTTTATAAAACGAATGTAACGAAGAAAGGCATTATGATCCAAGTGATCTTATTATAATTTTAATTTTTGTACAGTTAGACAATACAGTTGATAATAAACTTTAATTAATATCACAACATAGTTCCGACAAATGCGGTGAACAAGGATACGCTTTCAAAATTACTTGTTGTTAACAGTAAAGGAGTGAAATGGAAAAACAGTGAGGAGACAAGAGGGCGAAGGCCCTGTTGTCGGGAACTGCAGTTTTTTAGAAAAATAAAATAATTAAATTCAAGTATGTTATAATAAGCCTGCCTCCAGCTAATAACGATAAGACAACAAAAGTAGGGTAAAGTTAAATACTTAAGATTAATGTATCCTTTACAAATTTCAGTTTGAGCTTAAAAAAGTTATCGAATCCGACGGTTCGTCGGTTATTATGTCCACGAAAGATAGAGTTATAATTCTCAGCCCTTTCCCGTACTGCGACAATTATCCCTTTTTTCCGTATTGTTATTAAACCGATTCACTCCTTCCCGGATATCGGCAATCATGCTGGAGAAAGCCGATCGGAGTCAGCAGAAAAACCCGAGTGCAGTAACAATAGCTGTCTGTCATTACGGAGCTATCTACCAACAGTTATCAACCTAGCTTTTCGTGGTATATCTTCGCACTTGTTTCGACTCAATATAATAGTAAGTTATTGTTTATTTATTTATTTCAAGATCTGCAACAAATAAGGTAAATAATTCGTTGCATAAAATATTACGAAAAAACATGCGACACCACGACACGCATAATAGAATTTTATACAGATGTTTTAAACAAAACAATCTAAAAGACTATTGTTTTAAAATTAATCTCTTATAATTATTACGTTACACAGTTAAACTTTTTATTCGTAATGCAGCAAAGAATAATAAGCAGGTATCTATAATATCTTTAATACATTACAGATGGAACAACTTAAAAGATTATGCTTTATGAAACTTTAATTCAACTAAGTATACGGTAAAATATTTGGCTCTGACATATTTTATGAAGCTTTGGTTAAAACAGGCGCTAAACCACACTCATATTAATTGTACACTGTTCTACACATAGGGAGTAAATATGGTCAGTAGGGTTGTTGATTAGTGTTTTATTTATTAAAAATAACAGTCCTATCGAAAAAAGTTTCTTGAATATAATGTAGGTACACTGAAAAACATATTGAAATAGACTTATAAAGTTTTAAGATAGTTTTTAGTGAGGATTTAGAGTGGATACTCTGTCCCTTGCCCGCAAATTTAAGCTTATTTTAGGGCGAACGCACGGCTTGACGTCACATCGTGTTATAATATGCTCACTGCCTAATATAAAATTAAAATGCTTATAATTTCCTAATTTTTTTACCAATTTTTTTTTCGGCTATATTTATGGACAACTTTTTATCAGACCTTAAAAAATAATCAGTCAAGTAGTTTATTAGGATTAATTACCACTGAATTTATGGGATTATTGCAGTCAGTGACTCGCTAATGGTGTTCGACGATCACCAAACACACTGTCTTCTTGTCACACGACATCTTGTTAACTGCGACTGCAACTCATTTTATGATTGTATATAATTTCTCACTTTCTTTCCTCCTTTCGTAGATTTAAGTTTTTACAACAGTGACGAAGAAAATATTTTCTGAGACTTTATGTGAAGACTATTGTGAAACATGTCGTACGACATTGTAGTCAAGTTCACCAAAGTAACAGATGTGCTAATTACTATCTACGATCTATGATGGAGCGCGCTTGCCTAGAATAAACTGATAAAGACATGCAGATTATATTTATTGGGGAAAACCTACTCAGGAAGCGTATTCCACATTTCAAAGGTACTTACGCATGATAAAAGTGAATTTAAAGCGTTTCATACGTTATAAATATTTTGTATATAAGCTAATCGTAAGCTGGACGCAGATGGAGAAATAATATCTTATATTTATATTATATAGGTGTGTACTTTGTGAGTAAATGTTCATATTATGTAGATGTAGTATAATCATTAACAAATTGGCGATGGCGTGGAAATTTTATAGCGTTGCATGAGATCACAAACAGTCCTATTCTGGAAGTATCTATCTAATAGCAAAATATTAGAACTTGTTATGTCTGTAAAAGTGTAGGAATTGGAAATTAAAATATTACGTATCTAGGCTAAGGCGAAATAGTTATTATTACCTAATTTAAAAACCTTTATTGTTGATATTTCACATGCAAGTTGTAAGTAATGAATTAAGTATATTTTTTAGTTAAATATATGAGGGCAAATTTTTAGAATGGGTTCCTCGTCGTTTAATAACTAATACATATATAAGTAATTATAATTCTTTAGATAACTACTAAATTATATATTTTTTTACCAATCTCGTCTAAATAATATTTTTACGATAAAGATTTATTTAAGTACCTAAGACTGATGAATAGGTGAATCAGAGGAAGAATGTACCTACCTATAATCCATAAAATCAAACAAATTGTCAGACAAATCAAAATAGCATTTATTATTTATATGTGTCGTAAAAATCACATGTAAGTACACGAAATAAAGTCATTTCGTTTATTCGGAATAGTGAGGTGCTCCGATAAAGTTGTAGCGCGTGATAGCCGCGGAGTGAGGATGCATGTACGCGCGCTGCCCCAATAACAATAAATTTTGTGCGTCGTTTGAAGCGCCGAGCGGACAAGGCGCGACACTACAAACTACGCGTGGAAACTGGGGATGTATTCTACGAAGAATGTGATGAAAATTTACGGTATGCTAAGGATAATTTGCAGATCTAATACATTAGGTCTTAGTTCCACTATCTATAAATTAACAAAAGGAGAGTATTGATGTTGTTATTTTTATTGACCAAAGACACGATTGAACTGTATTTTTAAGAGTAATACTGAAATAGTACCGCGGTCTGCTGCCTAGCTTAGCTGTTTTGTTTATTTTGAATTTAAATGTCTTGAAATGCTTAACCCGATGAGAAATACAGACGTGATGATATATGAAATCATCAATCGTTAAAAAAAAAATACCTTTAATTCGGTCTGCGTTAGTTAATCCTTAAAAGTAGAAATATAAACTAAAATTAATAATTTAATCTTCTCGTTTTATTAGTTTTGAATAAGCCTTCATTACCTACTGAGAACCAAAACTATCAAATTTTTTGATATAAAAAGATACCTTATTTCATACGAACCGTATTTAATAAATACGCATCCGTTGCGCCTTGCTGCTGTCACACGGGCCCGTACAGATTAAGAGAGCGGTGTGAACCGCTCTGCTATCTACCCAATACTTTTAACACATAAAAAGTGCTAATACACCGATATGAACGGGATTATAAGAGCACAATATTTATTGTATTTTTGGTATATCTAGGTATTTCATTATTCTAACGTTTTGTAGGTCTTATTTATAAGACCTACAAAACTACCTATGTATAGATTAGCTTCCAGTATTAAAATACTGGAAGCTATAATACACTATAATATTATATTATGTTTGGTGCACCTTTCGTAGGTACTTTCAATGTCGTACTACAAAGAAAATATATTCTAATAAATTGATATAAGTAACTACCTACTGCTAAATTGGTGTATCTAATACTTTCCTTTATGCAATCTATATCTATAATATAAGATTTAAAATGAAAATTAAGTTTTTTCTAATGTTTGCAACATTGTCACTCTTAAACCGCTGAACTAATGTTGATGATTTTGGGGAGAATGAGGACATAGGCCTCTTTTTGTCTTAGAAAACCTTTTAGGGTGCCAGACAAGTACAATTTTTTTTTCGTCATTGATTAAATACATTTTTACCATAAAATGCCCGTAGAGAAATATTTCTCACTAGTTCACCAATTTTGTTTTGCAATAATTATTTACGAAATATACAGAAATATTAATAGGTACTTAAATCTTCTAGCTAGTATCTAGATAAAGGTAGAATATAACATAATTATAATAAAAAAGGACTTCCACCAAATTTTTGCATAACTAAATAAATATCTTCCTAGAGGTGAAATATTAATAATAACTTATAAAATATTATAACTGCCTCAATAGCCAAGTGGTCCTGACCGCGACTGCTACGCTAGAGGTCCTGGGTTCGATTCCCAGGTCGAGCAAAGTGTTATTGGGTTTCTATGAAATTCCCAGTAGCAGCTCGGAGTTAGGAATTTGTGCCCGGTTAATGGCAATAGGCTCGCCCCCTATTACATGGGACCTAAACATACCGCGAACTGTGGGTGTACATTAGTACGCCTCTGCCTAACCCTTCAGGGAATACAGGCGTGATGGTATGTTTATGTATAAAATATTATGACAAGCTGCCGTATGACGTCACAGAAAAAACTTACATACCATTATAAGTATTTGAGCCCGATACACTATTATCATCATTATCTCCTTATAATAGCTAATTAATTTGTAGTGATTTATATTTATCTTCATATGAGTGATGGATCTGAATAAATTAATAACATTACTTTAATCATAAATTATCCAAATAATTTGATCGTTTACGATGATAAGCAGTTATTTATTCTACAACTATTAGCCATGCTTTAAGGTTACTCAACGCTTTATCGATATAGTTTATATATATAATTGCTTTACTTCCATATATAAAATGTTAATCTGATATAATTTTACGGATTACAGTACATAACATTATTTTTATCTCCGGCAATCAGGATTTCAGAAAAAAAAGCAGAATCTCATACAATATTTAATTGCGTCACAAAACCAACGTTTATCCATGTTTTTTTTAACACATTTCTTAACAAAACACCGGAGGATATGACATCATTCGCACATAAAATTCACATATTATTTTTATGCAAATTGACTGAGCAATCATAACATAAATTCTTTAATATACCCACTCGGAACGGAGTTGCAGCGGAGGCAATAATGTCCTCCCATAAGGAGCATCGAAGATTTTGGGTTGACGGACGAAATTAGCTCAACACTCGACTTCAGAAGCATATCGGAACATCTCTTGAAATGATATCATTGAAAGAATTCGTATCATTAAATTAATACATGGTTAAAGACTAATTGATAAGTAGAGAATATACCAAATTTTTTATTGACAAAGCGATCCAATTTTAGGCAATACTTATTTGATTAGTTATGCTTTTTTCTTGGCTTCAAGCGATATTAATACGTCCTCTAAAATAACTTTTTAGAATGCTCTGCTATTTATTAATTCAAAGCTTAATCAATAAAAATAACTGTACGTTCTTATTTGATTATAATATTCAAATTATAAGCAAACAAAACGTCGGATATATAATGTGGGCAATTCAAATTAGCAGGTAGAGAAATAGATATAAATTTAGTATCCAAGTGACGAGTACAACATTAATGAATTTTAATTAGTCGTACGATACATCGATGATCGATACAGTGCAATGATCATTGATTTAATTGACATTAGCATATAAATGTGTGTTACTAACGATTATGTTGATACATTCGCGTAGGACGAGTGATACCACATATTATTGACTTGTTCACACGTATTATGATACCTTAAAACTCGATTATTCTAAAAAGTCCGTGTACATTTTCACAGCACTTTTGAATAAAAAAATATACGGCGTGATAGTTTCCCATAAAATCATGAGCAGATTCGAAATGTAAGCACATTAAGTTATCGGGCAAATTATCTCGTAGTGTGCTACAATATTTATTTGTTTCTCACTAAGGACGGGCCCGGCCGACTGCCAGAGTGTTCTCTCCCAATTAGGTGGTTATTGACGTTTTACTGTTATCAGGTTAATCTTGAACTGAGGAGCCGTATTTATAGTGCTATTTGACTTTGTGCAAATGAAATACTTTTTCCTAACAGATTTTTTTTATTAATAAAGTCTAAGACACAATTTTTTTAATAGAAAATGGTTCTTTTTCAGAGGTTGTAATAGGTACACCTACACACATATATTATATACCTGGTGATTAAATATATTATTTGTGAACTTATTGAATATCTATTACTTAACAGTGTGTTTTTATTGTTTTATTTCCAAGTGTCATGAACATGATTAATATATATTAATTACATAGATTTAGTAGACATAGTACAATTGAAGCAATAAACTTGTAACTTTGGAACAACGATGTTCATCCCACACTATAGATAAGACCGCACTACGACACATCCCAAAGTCGACATTTATCCCAAAAAGGGAAGCTGTTAATAGAGTCATTCAACGTTACCGGCCGAATTATCTACAAAGAGAGAAGTCAGCCCGGTGTCGGTCGGAAATATAAATTTATTTGGTGGTTGTCGCCACGACACGGGCGCCCGCGCCTCTATCTCGCCGCGTAATCTTGAACATTGGCGTTAAAGAATTTAAATTATACGCTGATACAAATGAACGGGCGAACCCGCCTTATTTATTACCTTAATCCAAATTATATTGACTAGGTTTCTTCGATTCGTATACGTCGTCACGTGATCCATTAAGTTTTATGAATCGTTTAGTTATTGGCTTAATAAAAACCCGGATAATCACATGTGTACCTTGGGAAATTTTACAGTTATTAACATAAGCAAGCGTCAATATCTCAGGTGTTACTTATGATGTTTATGAATATTTTATAAAGAGGCTTCGGAGTCGTTGCTCTGTCGTTTATCAAGAGGCGTCAAATCTGAGCTATAAATTCCAATTACTAATATTTCTGTTCGGCATGCACTAATTAAGTGCAGCAACCAATTCACGCGTGCGCATCGATCGAGCACCGCCTGGAGACACCATTAGTCTTGCTACAATACTTCTTCATTACTGCAGACGCCTGCGTTTATATGCGATCTGAATAAAATAATGAGTTTAAGTCGAAAAATAATACTTTGTTTTTGTGCTCTTTAAAACTTACTTTCTAAGGCGGTTTAGAATAAAAATGCTTGTTTGTGTAAGTCATCTAATCTAATACTTACCCTCAAAATATTATTGGTAAATATTATCTGGAATAAGAATAAAAAGAAATTGTTATCCTCAAAACTAAATCTAAAGTAGTCTTTATAATAATAATATGTATAAATATATATAATCTCCATATCTAAAGATTCATAAGTCTATAATAACGTAAATTTATGACTCGACATCTTCATTGCAGAGCTTCTAAATGCTAATAGAACAGTGCGACCAGTTAATTTAGTGTTTATAACTTTATAACGCTCTTTATTGTAAATTTGAAATCTATACCTACATACATACACGTATATCATATGTACCTAAGTGTTAGCGCAATACCATACCTGTATACCCCAAACAACAGTAATCCCATTGAATTTACGGATATACACTCGGTTCGCTTTCCACAATTAATACACACATTATACAATTATGTGACAAACTCCGGTATGTGCTTGTGAAGTTCCACCAACTTAGTTTTGTGCTAGATAGGGCAACATTGTTCATGGTTTATTATGCGCTGGTGGACTCACTGCTGTCTTATGGGCTGGCGTGCTTGGTAATACGTTTAAGACATACTTAGATAAAATAAAAAAATTACAAATTAGATTCATGAAACTTTTAGTTGATAAAAATACAAAAAAGCGTTGTAAAGTTGGTGAGTATGAAGAATTATTTTTGGAATGTAAAATACTGCCGGCTCATGAGAGGGTGGTGTTAGCAATAGCTTTAGAACAGTATAATAGTGATATATATAAAAATATTATTGTACGTACGAGACCTCAGAGGACAAATAATATGAAAAGGTTTGATGTACCCAATTGTAATAACTATTATGGTAGAAGATGTAGAAAGTTTTTAGTTCCAACCATTTTTAATAACCTTCCAGACGATATAAGCAGCAGCTGTATTACAAAAGCGTCTTATAAAAATAAAATACATAAGTACCTCTTCAATGAATTTTGTCAAACCCTCAATGTTGAGGATATTTAGAAAATGTTAGCTGTGAATGTTTGTGCTAGACAAAAGGAGCTACAGCTGCCAACAAACTGCTTTGCAGTTTGGCAGAGGTAAAATTTATAGTGTTCAATAAATGTATTTCTGTGAAAAAAAAAAAAAAAAACATTACATTTAAATATTTTTTCATGTCCCATATTTCATGAGCGAGCTTTTTGCCATTTATGATTAATTACAATTCAAACGACATAATGCTGTTAACAGCTTTTTAAAAGTAAAGTAAGACACAGTAACCAGAACCATTCGCTGCAATGACAACCACTAGGGCAATTTGTAGCAAAAGTATAATATACTGGGAATCTTATCCCGGAATGATTAGGCAGAGGTAAAGTAGCCAGAGACCTATTTTAGGTCCCATGTAATAGGGCTCGGTCCTATTGCCATTAACTGGGCACAAATCTAACTCCGAGCTACTACTGAGAATTTCATAGAATATCTCTAATCAAATCCCTCTCTCATATTAGTCTCGCTTACAGCATAATATGTATTAATTACATCACAAAAAACACCTACCGCTACCTCATCCATTTTATGGAACAGCGTAAAGATACAATTGCTTTTGTTCAGAATTTTTTGCATCTGGAAATCTGTAAAACAGTTTATTATTCGTATTTACTATGGGTATTCTAACAATCGCTCAGTACATTATTAACCTCTTCAACAAATCTTTTTAATTTACTGTATATGTGTATAGTGAAACTTGCAACTCTTACATCGGCTTTTTATTTGTAAAACATCACAAACTAAGGAAGAATAATGATAAATAAGCATTTATGTTAAGCACTATTACAATAAAATTAACAATACAGAATTAATTAGGTGCTCAATTTGATTCGCATGTTACGTTTCTCTTCTAAAATCTTTTTCAAATCATTTATTTCCTTTGACGATGACGATGTACTATCTATAGTAAGATTGGACTTTTTATTGTGTTTCCGTATTACTGCTCGCTCGCTCATATAAACCTTGATGTTATTTTTTGTTTCTTCTAGGTCTTGTTTAGCGACTTTATTTTCATGTTTGATATGATTCTTCTTCATCTCGAGTTCCTCCTTTAATCCTATTTTCATGGCACTTAGTCTCTCCTGTAATTCCGCCACAGACATTTCACAAAGCAAGCCAAGCCCAGACGTTTCTGTAAGATCTATTATTTTAGGTACCTTCGCTTTCTTAGCAATCATAGCTAATATTTTTATCTCCTTGATCATATTAATTCTGCGCTCTAATTCATCTTGTTTTAATTTTATAGCTCTGGCTAAAATCATCTCTGATTCCTTCTTTATCTTTTCTGCTGTTTCTTTTTTCCTCGTTGCTATTTCATTTTTAGCTTGAAGCAGGTTCAGTTCAATCATAGAAAGCTTTTCTACTTGTTTACGGTTTTTTTCCATCTCAAGTTTTTTCCACCGTTCTATTTCCTCATTCCAAGATTCCTTTTCTTTCAAAAATTCTTCGTATTTCTTTTTATTATCTTCCTGTAATTTTTTCTTAGCAAGTACAGCTTCTTCATAAGTTATTTGGCCCATCAAATGTTTCCTTTCTATATCCAATAACCTTTCTCTTTCTCTCTCTTGTCTATCATATTCAGTTAGTTCGTCAATTTTCGCAGTGTTTCTACAACATTTCATTACGTTCTGCAACCACAGTACCTCTTCTTCTTCTGCTAATTGTATTCTTTTATTTAATCTCTTGACTGTTGCTATGGTTTCTTTCACTGGTGGAGGATTTGCTTTTAGATAATTAAGCTTTGGTTTCTGTACGGGCTTAGCAAATTCAATTTCAATTTCATCTCTAATATTAGATAGTTTTTTATAGTATTTGTCAGATTTAACTTGGGCATAATGATAATCTTTACTTTTGACATCGTTTAACAAATTTGCAGCTTTTTGCTTATTTTTTTCATGGATTAGTTTTAATTTTTGGTCAATTACAGTTTTCGTAAGCATTCTTTTCTTTTTATTATATACAGAATTTGGCGGAGTTCCAGGAAAAGCCGGTTGGACATGGGAAAGCGTTACTTCTTTGCCTTTTCTGTTTAATACATTTGGTTGAATAGGTACTGTCGGTGGTTTTAACTTTCTGCTCTCCATCTTGTTTACATATTCAGCATAGTTATGTGCCATATCACTAATATAAGGCTGCCATTCAAAAAGAGGTCCAATTATTTTTTCAGTTATGAAATTAGTATCATAACTGATTTGTGCTACTTGAGATATAAATGTTAAAACTTCATTGTTACTCAAGAACTTTGTAAATGTATTCAATAGAGGTTTACTTAAATTGAAGAGGCACTTATACAGGAATTGCATGTCTTTCGGACCGATCTGGAAAGTGACAGCGTGGAATATGATCATGAAGTAATCCTGATCGTCTTCTGAGAGTTCTTCAGATAAATATGATGCTATCTCTTTCAAAAACGGGCCATGCCTATTGAAACCTAGAAACGTCTCTGCTATCCATGATAGTTTGGTGTCATCAATAGTTTCTGGACACTTTTCAATGTATGTCTTCATGTATTCATAAGGCGATACCTCGTTGGCAGCCCCATAATCAATTACAATATTTCTTAGTAGTTTTACGTTTCCAGATGTGTGATAGTAAACCATTTTTCAATGGCTTACTTTTTTATGGAAATTCAGAAACGGGATGAAAACATGACACAAAATACAAACACGACAAATAATTTTGTTGACAGATAATAACGTGATAATATTGCATCGGCTGTTCTTTACAGCCAGTTGTCAGCTTTTTTATGTGAGACCTCTTTTAAAACTACATACTGTCATTGTGTGAAACTCATTGTCCCTAAATTAAAAAATACTCATTTAGTTAATGACAAAATAACTAAAATAAGTTTAAGATGAGGATAGTTTTAAATTTGTTGTATACATCTTATATTTTATGAAGTTATATACTTAATTTGACTTGTATGGCACCTGGAACTTATAATAACATTAGATAGATTGCCGTCTTTAACGTCGTCTCAGAGTAATAATCAAAATTCAATAGACAATAGTAGCTATTACAATGGCATGATATATTTAAAAAAAGAGGATTACTATCTATTGAGTCCTCAGACTAATATATAGTCTAAGATTAAGTGTGATAAAATATTTTATGCATACAATTACTCCTATATTAATCGAATTGCAAAGATGAAGCATGGATTTATTTAATCACAAATGTAGTGATAGCATTATCTTAATCAGAATAGGTAATTATGCTTACCTGAAATCCATGCTTGGCGATTGCATGGCATGAATTGGAAGAAATCTTTATTCAAATCTAATTTTTTAAATTTTATCCTTTAAGTTCTGGTTAGAAAAACATGTACGTTACTGAATTAATTGCCAGAATTGGTCTTGTAGGTTGATTGGAAGGATCGGAAATTTTTGGTTTAAAAGCTTGGATCATGTTCCATGAATCTCAAATACTTGATAGGGAAAAGGTAGTAGGTAAATCAATCGTCAGTAAAACGTTCAGTTCATCATACATTCCTGTCATCTATTCCTGCCGACGGGAGTATTTAATTAGGCAGCCGGTCTGTTTTCGCTGGGTGCGTCATTAATCAATCAGTTTGGACGTGAAGCTATTATTCGACAGCTCGACACCTTAGGCCGCGCCGATACGCGCAAAGTGCAAGTCATATACTCCCTCTTAAAATATAATAATCGTGTTAAACAAGACCATAAAAGCCATATTCGATTAGAGGTATTTTAAATAGGTTCCTGTCTTGTTATCTCGAGGCATTGTCGGCGTAACAACGTATCAAGTGGGATAGTTTTTGTTCTCTCACTTTATAATTACTCTCGCCTCATAATGGTGTAACTAGAAGTTAGTATGTTAATAGAAGTTCAGAATTTCTTGTATAGATCCGGATAAGTAGTTATTATATTTCAATGCATGTAAATGCCCTTTCATGTGGGATGTTCTTGGTGTCAAGTAATTGAAGACTGATAATTTTATGATTTGTACAGATAGTAAAAATGGTTACTTAATTTAAAGAAATCCGGAGCTATATAACTGTAACAGTAACAAGACTATGGGCCACTTGAACCAACTTTTAACGTTTAAGTTGTATTTAAACACAAAATTACAATGAAAAATTGTGTTCCAATACAATTTAAACATACCTATTTAAGAAGTTGGTGCAAGTGGCTCTTGACTCATAACAAAACTATCACCAATAGGTAAGATGACTCTATTATAGGAATGGGCAGTTTTTATATTTGCCTATTTCGGGATTTTTATTTCAAAATTAAATTTTTAACAAATATTTGAACGTGTTCATGGTTTTGTCACACGATACACTCAATTGATTGATTTAATTTAATGCATTGCGACTCTTTACATAATGTAACTATCTATGAAAATTATTTGTAAAATTACTCTTTGAACATAGCTATCCAAGAATTAATGCATATTTTCTCATACCTTATCATCTATACATATAATAAAATCGTAGGAAAGTCAAAACTGTACATTGAATATTTTTGTAAAAGAATACTTGGGGCGTGATCTACAATCGATATCGAAGCCAAAAATATATTATAGTTTTTAGAATTTTTGTCTGTTTGTCTGTATGTATGTCCGGGCTAAACTCAAAAAGTACTGCATGGACTTACTTAAAATTTTGCATGAATATTACTAACAGGTCGGGTCAACATATAGGCTATATATATCACCACGCTAAGACTAAGTACCTAATTATTCCACTCGAACGAAGTCGCGGGCGGAAGCTAGTAACTTATAATGATCGTATCGGCTCTATGGATTTTACTCAAAGAGGTGACTAGACTTGACTTTGTGATTTTTAGACTAGACACACAAAATAATAAAAATATAAACGCTTATTTTATTAACTGACATAATAAAGTAAAAACTCAACATCACTACTTTCATCTATCGCACCTTCTCATGCGCACGCACAACATAAGTACGATCATTCTGAACGCAAGAAAGAGGTGGCTTATTGACTCTGTCAAAATTAATTCAACTTTGAACACAAATCAATTTCAAGATAATATTAGCTGTCAAGGCATGTCAAATTACTGGCTTTAATTAACGATACGGCTCGCTTTTCTCACGTCATATAAATGTCTAATGATTCTCGATTGTACGTACTTGGTATTGTTATTTTTAAGCCTTTGTGCTTCATTTCACTTTTAAGTACATTAGGAAACGAAATGAAGTGATATGTATCGAAGGTTCTTTTAAGGGAATGTGGTTGGTTATTTACTTATTCGTTAATTTTATGGAAGTTTTTCATGGGTACATACTGGTTATTTCTTCTGTGACTACTAACTAGCGTAGGTATATTTGGATATTATTATATCCTGTTCATAAATATTTTCTATGAATTCAATATACGATTATTATCACGAATTATAATGACGAAATATATAAAATTTTCGGTTACATTTATATAAATGAATTTTATTGTTCCACAGAAATAGTTTTTGCGTAAGAAATATGTGTATACAATGGTTAGATTTGGGATAGAATAATTGAATTATGTATAAATACCATAATTTATTGATTTTTTTATTAATTTCAACCACTACAATCAAGCAAATTTTCTGTTTCAACAAAACTTTTAAAACACTGTGCCTTTCTAGAGTAGGTAGGCTATTGCAGAAGGAGAAAATTATTCAAGTGAGTAGGAGATAAAACGAGTTTTTTTGTAATGAAATATAATAATTTGTAAAATCTTTGTTTAGTTGTTGTCTTTATTTATTAAAAGAAACCTTCTGATATATTCCTTATAATTCTACGTCAGATTTTTTAACGGAAGTAATAACTTCAATATATTTAAAAACCCATAACTACGTGCAGTCGAAAGGAAACAATTAGCAAGGTGAGATGCTAAGTATAATGGCGGCGATTTTCCCGCCCGCACCTTATGAAGACACCTTGTTTTCGCAGGTGGTTGGGACAATACCATCCTCACTGTCTTGTCCGTCACACTCACTACATAGAACTGACATATTTGAATACGTTACAAAAGTAGTCGTGTTTTTGGATTATAATAATGGTATTTTCAATATAAGAAAACGTTGTCGGTAAGCAGTAAAAAATATGCATAATACTCATGCCTTTTTTCGTCGGGTAATAAAAGTCAAGTTGCAAAATACACTCTTATTGTAAAAAGTGCTAAATATTTTTTTGTTAAAGATCAACGCTGAAGATCCTGATGACTTCAAATGTTAGGGTTAAGTTAAAGATAAGTAACAAAAATTAGTAGACGTCCAACACCTTAGTCTTTCCTTGACCATGGATGCTTTAAAGGATCCTAAAGATAAGTAGTTAGTCACTGAGCAAATATCAAAGTAAGTAGAGAGATCGTTTCCATTTTTTTCTTAAAAAAAAAAGAAGTGTAATCCAAATAAACTGCAGGCCTAGCCAAGTTTAGACTCTATGATCGCTAACGCTATAGAAAACTATTAAAAAGTATGGGAAGTAAATACCTACCTATAACGCTAAGTCATGACATTCTGACCACGTGACTTAACGTTACATGCATGTAGGTACTTCCCATAGGTACATTTTAATAGTTTTCTACAGCGTTAGCTGAGATCCTAAACTTGGCTATGCCTATTCTAGTGAAGAAAAAATTCGACTCGCAGGCAGGATTCGAACCTGCGTCTTCTGGCTAGGTACGCCAGACGCTATGACCTCTAAGCCACCGCGAGTCCCACCTGCCATGTCGAAATTTGAATTCACATTATAGGCCTTCATTGCTGCTGTTTTTTAAATAAAAATATGATTGTTATTTATTTTGAACCTTTGAAAAGGTGTAGTAGAAAAAGTAGTGTTTAAATCAAAGCTAAGATAAACGTTAAGTGGGCAGGGCACGCGGCCGCCATCGTCACGAAAGGTCATGGATCAGAAAAGTTATTTATTGGCGCCAGCGTCACGACTCGCGAACACTGCCCAAACTTGATTATACCAGCTATGTATGTATACGCTATGTTAAAACAGTCCTGTCCGATCCGAAAGGGGCTAAAATAGGTATCCCAATCTTAATACAAAATATATATTATGAAACATTAAGGGCCACTTGCACCAACTTCTAAATAGTAAAACACAAATTTACAATGAAAAATTGAAGATTAAATACAATTTAAACATATCTATTATTTAAGAAGTTGATGCACGTGGCCCTTCATGGTTCCTCGGGTTCATGAAAGTATTACATAACACAATCAGCTCTTTAGTCTAGTGGGCCTAAGCGTAACTGCTACGCTAGAGCACCTGGGTTCGATTCCCAGACCGAACAAAGAGTTATTTGGTTTTTCTATGAAATTCTCAATGGCAGCTTGGAGTTTGGACGTGTCCCGATTAATGGCAATGCCCTAACATGAGACCTAAGCATATCGAAGGGTACCGCACGGAATGAATATTTGTATACAATGACTCAGGTGGTTGTCCCGGTTCTAGGTGTCCTAATTTAGGTACATAGGTACCTAAGTTCTGACAATATTCCTAAACGCACACGAGAAAACCTTAAGACAGATCCACGCTTAAAAACCTGCGCAAGGAAAAAATGTTTGATCATCGATTCATGTATTTATTTTATTTTCAATATTTATATCTTGTAGCTGGATCTAGCTACTGCGACTTACTTTATCAAAATTACTTAAAATTACCACTTTTCATGAACGACAAGGTAAATTTTACATACTTCATCATGACTCTCGGTGCTATTGGTATGTCATTAGCATAAGGTTCCAAATTAATCGATTTATTTTAAGAAATAGGTACGTATGAGTACCTACGATGTTACAAGTTCGTATTTCATTGTGGCTGTCATGACATGCTTATAGATACACGTATCACCTGATAACCATGCATGCACCTGTATGTTGATGACGTCATACTGATTACTGGTTGTGTTTTGTCAATTGGTAATTATTTAATGTCCAGAATATGTTGTAGGTAGCTACATCTTGTCAATATTATGATTTGTGATATTATTGTGATAGTTGTTTTACAGAGAATTTAAAATATAATATTAAATTTATGATTTCCTTGTGATCATTTCCAAGGGATAAAGGTTCGTGAAAATATAATACTTGATGGACGTCCCTATCCTTATACTTCCCAGCTACTTTCGCCCCATCTCTCTTCTACCTTTATTGTCCAAAGTACTGTAGCCTATGTGTTATTTCAGAGTTTATACGTATAATCTTTCTCTATTTCCAGTTCCAACAGGTAACAACCATCCATACATCCACCATCCATACATCCTTACATCTTTACAAACATTCACGTTTTAAATATTAATAGGATATTAGAAGAAGCGCCGTAAAGGGTATTTATTTCAGTTCGTGATCCATGGTGGACTCTTTTTGGAGTTTTTGAATTTGGAGTTTATCTACTAGTATGGAAAACTACATCGCCTTTTTGTGAATTTTTATACGACTTCAGAATTAAAGGCATCCGGATATAACACCCATTCACTTATAACAATACTATAAAACATAATAGCCAATAATTGAAACGAACAGAAGTCATTGATTATAATATTCGAGTCGAAATTATTGGAAGCTTATTACAGCGGGCCACCTAAGGAGAGGCTCCATCAATCTCCTTGGCCAGTTACAAAGGAACTTAACAAAGAATTATGACTCTTTATGTATGGTCGCTACTATGTAGGAGAATTATTACTTCAATTTAATGACCCCGACGTGATTAGACATTGCCTATACTCTCCGTAACTTTATTACATAAATCTTGGTACAGGTAATAAGGTGAATGTCTTAAGCTCTAATGCCGGTAACGTTCATTAAAAGAGCAGTTAAAATCTTAACTAACCGACCGTCGCTGTTGCGTTGATGTTTGAGATAAAGTGATGAATTTCTTCATTTTACTCGTTAGAAGTTCGAACTACGCGGAAGGAATTTTACTAGCTGTTCCACGCGATTACACTTGCGTTCTAAAGAACTTTTTTATTATATTAAGTAGCGTTTGTCTTACTCCCATCTCTATACTAAATTCCATCAAAATTGGTTCAGTGGTTTGGGCGTGAAAAAGCTAGCAAATAGACAGACAGTGAGACAAACAGGTACTTTTACAGTTCTAATAGGAATTAGTATGGACCTAAGGTACGAACTGTTTATATTCGTATCATTATCTTTCGTTTAAGGGATTTACAAATATTTCTATCTTATTATAATTATGTTGGTATTTTCGGTATGTATTTTTTTGGCAACCAATATTAAATAAATATTAATACTGAATAAAAAATTAACTTGCTACTGAGGCAGTTAATAAACAGATTGGAAAATTCTTTCAAAATCCTAAAACAACTTTTTTGTTGGCAGTACTTGTCTCTAGAACATACCCAATTAATGATACAAGAAACTAGTTTACTTTTACAGAAAAGTCGATGATTATTCATTCGGGCTTCGTGACTCTCGATTGTTCGTGTCAAATATATTATCTACCTACTTCCTTTTTTACTTGTTTTATCTAATTCTGTGCTTTTATCAATTATATCATTAAAAGGCTTTAATACAAACTCCTTCATACATAATAATGTCAAAAATTCTCAATTCAGATGTCGAAATAGGTAGAAATGGTTTCGATTGCAATTTACATAGTAGTTAGTAGGTAGTTTACATAACTGTCTAGTAGATATATCAGGCTATTGTAAAGGTGTTGAAGGTATCTACAGTATCTTAATTATAATATAACAAAATAAGTAAGCTTAAGTACACACGACAACATAAAAAGTTTTACAGTTACGGAATACGGTTAGTTAAAAGGGCACTGTACAGCTAAACCTGTCGGCGTGTATACAAAAAAATACATAAGTAAAAAATTTAATTAAAAAACACTGTGTCCACAAATCCAGAATAATTGTTATAGTTATATCACAAACAATGTTAAAAATGTTGATGCAATCACCGTCAGAGATAAAGTTTGATGACCAACGATGTTATTTATTTGTTTAGTAATTTATATGAGGTTAGTTACTGTTTTATTGGGCGTATTAAATCAAGCCCCAATAAGGCAGCCATTCATGTTTATTTTTACGAAGTTTCTGCTCGGTATGCCCAATAAATTATTAGCTTGGTCACTTTTATCACGGGCCCATGGTAACGTTTATCGAACGTTAATAGTGTGTGGATAGACCCCGTCCTTATTGTCCTTTTTTTTTCGTAGGCAAGTGGTTTGTTGGGAAACTGATACGGTAGGTGTTAAATCGTCTTTGATTATATTGTCGCTTGTATACATTTTGAAGTTAACTCTAGTTTCTTTTATCATCTAGCTAAACATCTAGGTTACAGTAATGTATTAGTAGCTGTTATATTTCAGTTTTTAATAAAAAACAAAATATTTTTTCTTATTCCCTTCCGTTACTAATTTTAGAAAACATAGCATTCTATCGCTAGGTAAAGATTTTTAACCCGTCAAGTAAAAAAGTACAGACAACGCAAAACTATTATTCTTAGTTCCGGTACCGTGATTCAATATATTAAGGGTTTTTCCATGTAAATTTAATTAGAGTTTGGAGTTACAGAAGTCTCTATTTTGGTGTTTTGTCATTGTTAAAGGAAACGTGCAGTAGAATCTGAAAATTCTAATCTCTAGCCATTTACGAATTACTATAACGGCCTGATTGGTGTAGTAGTCGCAAGTATAGCTGTTGAGCGTGAGATCTTGAGTTTATTTTCCAGGTTGAGCTAAGTTTTAAGTATTCGTTTTCTATTCAGAAATTCTCTGTACCTATTTGCACTGTTTCCCGGTGCCCGCTTAGTGGCAAAAGGATAGCCACTACATAGGATCAACAAAACCCATTAATTCTGGGTACTTATAGAATATGGTATTTGGAATCGAATTATTGTAATTATTTGATATGGTAATATCCACACGATTCTAACGTTAACCGCAAAGTGGCTCAACTCGTTCGACTTTATTGATTGACAAGCGCACAGTTCGATTAAATTCTCGCAACACTACACACACATTAGCTTTACACTGGCCCTTCAGATATATCTGCATCAAATTATTCTTTTCGCGATTATCAATCGCAACGCGCGAATAAATGCATCAACGTCTTCAGGAAATGGCGTTAATGATTAGGTTGGTGGTGTTACTTGTGTAGGTACCTACTGTATGTTAACGGATATTTAAAAACATGAGTTTTCTATTATTATCTATTTATTTAAATGTTGACTTGTGTAAATTTTATGGTTATTTGGATGTTTGGGCTATATTTTAACTTTTCATGTAAGTAAAACTTAGATAAAACATGTTCTTTTATACATCATAATAATTCTCAAAAATGACCAAACACCCACTTACATTTCATTGCAACTTAGTACCTATTATAGTTACTGTCACGGAACTCATTCGCAAATACGACTTGCACTTGACCAGTTTTTCATAAAAAACTCACTTAATTAACAAGTGGCAACACTAATAAGATGAATTTGAATGTGAACAGTCACTTCCTAGTGGGGCATAAATCACAGAGTAAGATTTTATTGCACCCCAAAAATGTCTGATCATGACGAACCATTGATGTGTAATTGGGATCAGCGGTTCCACATAAAATATGAGATGCTGCCTTCAGAAGGTTTTATAGACAACATAAACACTTTATTGTGTTTTATCCGCATCGGTAGGTACATACTACACTGTTGGCCTGCTCGCTACTTTAACAACGAGAATTGGAGTGTAATTGTTGCATATTTATTTAGGTTTTTAATTATCGAAATATTAAACTTATATATATTTCAAAGCGAAAGATTTTGTAGTACATCTTATGATGACTGTGATGATGTTAAAAGTATGTGGAGACAGGCAAGGGATGTCAGATTGGTCCCTTGGGTTTGTCCACCAATTCTTCAAATTATTGAAATCGTAATTCTTCTTCAACCCTTTTATTTTTGAATTTTCTGGAAGATTAAGCAGATGTAATGAGCTAATATTGCCCCTCCCTAAATCAAATCCTGGTACGGCGCCTGTGTGGAGAGGCACGTTTGATCTGCGCATCTAGAAACAGATATTTTTGACAAATATACCTACAATATTTTTTTACACAGGAAATCATTACTATAAGAAAATAAATTAACAACTTTATAAAATCATAAAATATACCATTATTTAAAAATATAACGTGACTGTTTAAAGTTTGCGGAAATTTAATTTTACGTGAGCGAAGTTGTAGTCGATTAAAATATCAGTCATTAAATAAATGTAGAGCAATGTACATTTTACAAACGGCATTTTCCTTTGAAGTGTATGGTTAATAATTTAAGTAAACGACATAAATATGATATGAAAATACTCATTAAAAACGGTCAAAATACTATAAGAAAAACTTCAGAAGCAGATAGACATCAGTTATATTTAGTACACGAAAATTAAACATTAGAATTCGCCATGTCTATAATTAAGAAAATAAGAACAAGCACAACAGTTACCTACCTATAAGAAATTTGAAAGTTCAAGATTTGCAAGTTATTACAAAACAGTTAAAAGACAGTATTTTTATTTAAATGAGCAGACGACACTGGAAAGCTGTCACGCTCCTGTTGTTATATAAAGCATAACTGCAATTCAAGTGAGAGACAAAGGTGTGTGACACAGAGCCAAAACAAAATTGCCATTCAAAATTTTCCGAGCGAGTTCCACTTCAGGTGAAGTTCATTTAAGCATAAAATTACATTGTCTCCCAGACATTGTCTAGTGGCAATGAACTGCACTTTGACATAAAATCGTAGTGGAAGCTATAAATCCATTTCATTGCCTTAATAAAGGATGACTAAGGAATTCGATAGGAGCCATCAGTCTCGGGACATCTTTCATAGGTCACAGTCATTAAGTGCCTTTTGTTTTTTTAAAGCGATTGCAGAGGCTATTTACATTGAAGACATCAACCTGTGAAAATAAAATAGGTACCTAATCAAGGTTCTTGGATACAATAGAGCAGGAAAAGTCAAAAGGTTGACTAAAGAGAACAAAATATTATTCTTCCAAACATAACCGCGATTAAAACACACCAACAACACTTAGGCAGAGGCGTACTTATGTACTCCCAGTTTGCCAGTAGCTATGGTTTAGGTCCCATGTAATAGGGGGCGAGGCAATTGCCATTAACCGGCCACAATACCCAAACTCTGAGCTGCTATTGAGAATTTCATAGATAAACCCAATATTGCTCGACTTGGGAATGAAACCCAGGACTTATAGCGTAGCAGTCGCATTTGGGCCCACTTGATTCATTGAATATAAATAATTGAGAATAGTTTAAAATTTAAAATCCTCAAATATTATGTCTATAACCGACATAAGTGGTTCGAACCACATCAAAGTGGTTTCAAAAAGGGCGAAAACCGTCGTGCGTCGGTAGCAATTTCACAAATTATGTTTTCACACAAATTGTGCGCGTTTGCTGATTGGAAATAAATTAGTTGTTAACAATTGCTAATAAGGTGAAAATGTTATGTGGACCATCAACAAAAACTGTTTTACATAATCCTTTATAATATTCTGCCGTTGCTTGTCAATCAGGAGCGGTTAAATCCACATTTTGTGGTTGAAATAATAACCCTCGTTAGGTTCAACGGAGAGTTGGGAGATATGTAAATTCGTGAAAGGTTCGACCACAAAAAATCCTTGCTCATGCGCGTAACAGGTGTGCTCCTGATTTCTAATAGCAGCGTTCGTATAATTACTGGATGAAATCTGGCTTTAAATGTCCTTTTTTCTTTAACTCTTACTATCGAGCGACCGCAAACTTTCGATTTTTTAAAGGACAGACCTCGATATGATTACATACATTACTAGTTTTGTTACTCATAATAAATATACTGTCGTAAATAGGTATAACTCTCGGCAGATGTTTTCAATTTTTTTTTATCTTCTCGGTGCTTTGTTTGCTTTTCAACATGTTTTCAACTTACCATTAATTATTATGGACATCGTTTTTTCGTTATACTAAAAATAATGTATTTTAATCATAGTAATTGATGTTATTAAAAAGGTTTCGGATACTTAATTGTGTACCTAGTAGGTGGAACATACTTACCTAATTGTAGCGATAGTACCTACCTATAATACGCCTCTACGAATATGTATGTATTATCACAGGAATACTAGAATTATGTCTTACTTGCACTACACTTAATCAAAATAAAGTTATGTCGATCCAGCTATCGGTCCAATAGAATATCGCATAAACTGGTTCCTGTAGGAAATAGTTTATAATAAAGAAATGTGATATCAAATGTTTGACGGTAGCTTCTGAAATGCGCGCGAGTGGGTGCTATCTGCGCTGCGTGGATTTACGACACGTCCCGCCACTTTGCGCCTGCGCAGAGTAAAATAAATAATAGACCTTATATACTTTTATCGATTATATTACAGTGTTTTGAATAGCTTTCTTTGGAATGGACGCTCAAATGTAAAAGTTTTCGCAAGACATCGTGCCTGTAGTTTTGCTATCGTCGATTCTCTTGAGAGTAGATTGTAATGGACGACTGATTGCTGAAAAAAATTAGCTCAGTAAGTTGCAGTTTATTAGAATAAGAATACTGCTATTAAAAGGATAACTGTGTGATTATAAATAAGTATAAAATACATAACGCAGTAGGGGATAGTTTGAACTGGCCACTACTGTACCGTATTAGAGATTAGGGAGAAACTATGGCGTCGTCCTAATGGTGGGTGTTGATACTGGCCATTCATTAATGTTTATTGTAGTATTAGTAATAGCCTCTATATTGTTGGTCAACACGATCCCAGATTTAAGATAAGAACAAAATAATGGCAGAAAGATAGACCAGCTCCCATTATTCTGTTCTCTTGTTTGGAAGATATATAAAAATCGACTTTATACGTCTTAACTAAAATATCTTATCTTTTCTGGCGTCTGTCTGAGAGAAAAATGTTTAAACGAATTAGGTTAAGGCCCACTTACTTGCACCAACTTCTTAAATGTGTTTAAATTGTATTTAAACACGAAATTTATACGAAAAATAGTGTTTAAATACAATTTAAACACATTTAAGAAGTTGGTGCAAGTGGCCCTAAAAGTTGTGTATTTATTTAAAAAGGTTTTGCCACTGCTCGTTCTACGGTAGGACTTTAAAGTAATGTAGGTAAAACATGATCAGTAATTGTTTTTTTTATTAGATCGATTATATATAGATAGATTTGAATGATTAGCAGACAATAGGAAAAATTGTGACTATTTCTGAAGGGCCATCAGAGAGATTTATCTTACAAATAGGTACTTATCATTAAAAATCTCCCCAGTTCATACATACACAAAAACAATAGTTTTTATTGACTTCGTAATTTGTTGCTTCATGAGGAGTGGCCTGCTACGAGTATAACGTAACCCAATAATAAATTAAATTCCTTAAACCTAGCTTTACATAACATTTCATTATAAGGTAGAAGTACGTATTTCCGGCAGCGTCCCAGTACCCGGTAACTAGATATTTTTTTTTGTTTTCCACCTTTCTACCAAGCACAAATTAAAGTTTGTAAATTGTAACACATTCTTGGTAATATTTTGTACAATAATAATTGCAACACTGATCAAAAAGTTTTATGGTGTCAAAACTGTGTAACCATAAAAGTGTGCTCTCCAAAAATATTAAGAAAATTGGAGGTCCGGTCTCTAATCTGCGAGATCACCCCGTCGTACTATTCAGCTTGGCATGCTGCTACGGATGACCATACGATAAGGGTGTTAATTTATTGAAATATTTGAGTGAACTATCTAACGATATAAACTATAAATTATGGTGAATCTAATTGAGAAGTATTTATTTTTGCATGTCACATTTATTGGTACGCACTAATCCCTAGTTGACCCAGCAACCGGCATATATTTTCCATTTTCTACCGGATATTGATGCAATCATCATACCGGTAATATCCATTGTACCGATACCCGTTATTGTATCCTTATTGCCTTGCAATAGGTCTCTTTTTCCTTTGAAACTGTGGTATAAAGATCTGCCGGGTACTAGGACGTATATTAACAGTTGCACCTAAATCCGTAATGATTCTTATTGCCTTAAGTAAGAGCTTATTTTCCTTTGACTTCAATTGAAATGACTGTGTACGTTCTTTTAAAACCACATGGATTGGATTCCTTTTTTCTTTTTTCTGTATTATTTCTAAATGATTACGCCTATAACTATACCCCTTATACCACGCACCTTTCATACAAGATAGTACTCAAAACAGACATTTTAAAATGCCTTATTGTAATAAAAACTCAGCTGAAGATAGTTTTGGGTATACAACACATCATGTGCTCAAACATTGAGTCGTTGACTGGTATCAGTTTTTAATCAGCAAGAGCTGACCAGTGGGTCAGCTCTTACTTGCTGTGGCTATGGGTCTCTATACATTAGAGAGGTCAAGCCGTAGGTATGTCAGGTTCCGTTTAGTTATTTGAGATAAGAACATATTATGGCCTGACACAACTGGTCACCACGCCCACGCGAATCCCAGATGTGGAGAACCAGAAGCCTTCAATGCTGCATCTTCTGCTGATTTCTCATCCGGACGGCTATCATGTATCCGTAGGCGCCCCGCTTGGTTTGTCGGATCATTGCCTTGTCCGGAGTACAGTGCCTCTCATGTGCTCGTCGCGATCGCGAGTTGTACGTAGCCGCCGTGTGTGGCACTACAAGTCAGCAGAATGGGATGGGATGCGGTCCTTCTTTACGTCCTACCCTTGGAGACAGGTTTGCTTCTCGCCGAATGATCCCAACGCCGCTGCTGATTTTGTTGCTGATGTGGTGCTGCAGGGTATGGAACTTTTCATTCCATCCTCTGTAGTTCCCATTAGTGGCAAATTTCGACCTTGGTTCGGTTCGTCTTCCAAAAAGGCCTCTCGTCGGAAGCAGGAAGCCTATCGAGCCTGGGCTGATGCGGTGGCGGCAAGGGATGTAAATACCAGCGCATTAAAAAAGAAGTATAATTTTGCCTCTTCCTTGCCAGGTCCTTCAAAAGAGACATTGCAAGGGCGAAGTCGGTGCAAATCGGTAGAATTGGTGAGAGGCTTGAGGGCCTGCCTTCTTCTCTCGATCTTCTGGGCAAACTCTTTGCGTACAACTCAACTTTGGATGACGGGGGAGAAGAGCCGCCTACCATACCGCGGTTCGTTGGCTGTATGCCGGATATCCGGTTCCACCAACGCGCAGTGCGTTTAGCACTTGTATCCCTCGATATCTAAGTCAAGTGGGCCTGATGGAATCCCTCCTATTGTGTTAAAGATGTGCGCTCCAGAGTTTGCACCAGTTTTAACACGTCTTTTTCGGCTCTCTTACTCTTCTGGCGTTGCCCCAACATCATGGAAGACAGCATTGGTCCACCCGATCCCTAAAAAAGGCGACCGCTCAAATCCATCCAACTACAGACCGATAGCCGTTACCCCCCTTTTCTCGAAGATAATGGAGTCCATTATCAACTGCCAGCTCCTTCGGTACTTAGAGGATCACCAGATGCTTTGTGACCAGCAGTACGGCTTTCGCAAGGGTAGGTCGGCTGGTGATCTTCTGGTATACCTGACACACCGTTGGGCACAGGCGATCGAGACTAAGGGGGAAGCCTATTAATATAATTTTATCATAATGATCTCATTGTAAATCTCCAAATGTTTGTTGCAAAGATGTTTGTTAATTTTGTGTCATTTTAACAAATTATTGAAGCTGTATTTACAAAAACTACCAGATTTGTATTCTCATTCTAAGATTGTTAAGTTTTTAATGTTGGTGCAATTTTTTTTCGCAGGTAAACCTATTGAAATTGAGGCTTTAATGTTATTCAAGCATAAATTCAGAGTTTATCCATAAGTTAATTCATACCTTATTTTACCTATGTAGGTTATATACCTACCTGGTTACAATTTTCTAATTATAACATTGAAATTTATATAAGTAACATTTTCTGAAAATAATATTGATAAAGACTGATTTTATTAAAAACTTTTATATTTTATAAAATATATATTTTCTTTTGATACGTATTATAATGTGAACTTTAATATCAAGCAATAGAGTTCATATTTGCGGTAAAAAATACCGGATTCTGGGACAATATAACGATTACTAGTACAAATCTAACGGATACTGGTACAAATGACCCTTTTTAATGATTTTGTTGTATTATTGTATATTAACGTTTATATTAATTTTGAAAATAGTAATCATAAAAAACAAGAATAAATTTACTATCTTTAAATGTAAAAATAATTATTGTAAGTCTTCTAGTTTTAGCATAGCAGACCTGCAAAGTCGGCGAAGTTCAAAACTTAACGGTTACTGGGCCGTTTACCTTAATTCCTTCATCTGTATTCCGAACGAATTAAGAAGATGTTGTGTACTTTCATAATATAAATCACGAATTGATTGCAGGCTATTGTGGCGAATGCGTGGACTGGTAGCTACTCCAGGCAGCCTGAACTCTCCACGCCATGAACGGCCACTCCGACGGACGTGCCCAGCCGATATTTTATATCTATTCGAGTGAAATGATTTATACGAACCGGTGCAATTGCGATACCTGCGTATGAATTGTCGCCTTGCTTCCTTTTGACTTGCCAGCTTGTTATGATTTTACATTTCTTGGGAAGAAATTTAAAGAGCTTATGAATGCAAAATCAGACTGGAAAAATATGGATTTAAATACCATTTCGCTGTTGCAATTTACGATGGATAACTCCAAGATTATTGTAAAAACAACATCAAATAATGTGAAATAGTTGTTAGAGCTTGCCGGAAGAATATTTCTGACACAACCAAATGTGCTGATTTATTTCGCAGATTTCTTATTGTTGTATTAGCATACAAAATATGTATGTGTATGTTATGATAGATTTGTGCCAGTTCCTTAATAATTATAATTCAATTGTAATTATGAACTGTTCCGAAAATTTCTTAAACGACACAAGTTCATCAAATGAGAACCGTAAAGATAAGCTGATATCGTCCAAATTAGGCAAAACAAATCGAAAGGCTCCGTGACCTCGTGGAACTGTTTCGTTGGTGTGTTGTGTGCGGTCCCCGCGCGGTGACAAGCACCGATTGATCGATGATTATGTCTTCATCCCGCTCCCGGACTCTCAGATCTATGCCCTCAACTGTTGGGAACCTTTGACGTAATCAGGGAAGTTTTGATACTTGATATCGTTCATAGCGCATATATGGGAGATTAAAATTTTTCATAAGTTCTTGTTATCATAATAAAAATTCAGACAATATGTATGGCATGGTTAAGTACCTAAGTATCTTGTAGGTAGTTAAATACCAATTTACTGTCTAATATTCAATAGCGTTGGCGTGAATGGCACTATAACTTTCATAGAGCTGTAAGAATATTAGCAAGTTTGCAGGATGATAACAAGGATGACTGCGCTCGTGCAGGCTGCACCCGGTGATCATTTAAAAAAGCATTACCGATGGCTTTCTACACTGTCGAGAATAAAATCGAGAATCTTGATTGAGATGAAACGAATAAGTAAAGATAAGAAACTATATCAACTGCTTCCTTAGCATGACTGCTTGATCTTGGGTTCGATTCACAGGTCGAGCAAAGATTTATTGGGTTTTTCTAAAACAGTAGCTCGGAGTTGAAGATTTGTGCCCGGTTATGGCAATAGGTTCGCCCCCTATTATATGGGACTTAAACATACCGGCGAACTGTGGGTACACCTGTGCCTAACTCTTTGGGGAATACAGGCATGATGGTTTGGTATGTTCTTGAACACTAATGAGTGACTACCTTCTCAACGAATGAGTGAGATACCATACCTACATACGTGCACCTACATTTTATAATTTTTGTACTTACAGCCACCTGTTATGCAGCATAGAGCACAAACGATCAAAACTGTGTGATCATAACGAGAGCCGCTCGCTCTACCTGTGTCATTCACTGTGTCGTTACAGGTTGCCTCGCATCACAAAAAAATGCTCCTTTCAAATGTAAATCAGCACAAACCGACAAAGCAAATTGTCACAAATAAACACTGTTACGTTTAAAGTTTTTTGTGAAAGTTTATAAAAACCCGGTCGCATCGGTAAAGGGTCAGGCAGGGCCAATCAATCTAAGATAAAAATTTCTTTTATTGATATTTTGCTGCCGTCTCTTTAGTTATTCTTTGTGATTCTTGACTTGATTGTTATCCGTGCGACTTGATCAAATACAAATGTTCCATGTCAAATACTAACATGTGGATTTGTTTTTATTGTAGCCAAATAACTATGTTGTATGTCTGAGTGACCTTCGTTATCTAATTTAAGGCACCCATTTGTTTATTTCACACGTTGAATGATAATTTAGATGCCAAAGTTAACTGTGTAACAAAATAGCAAATTATTATTAAATTAAAATGCATTAATTAAATTAAACTGTCTGCCTCATTAGCCTAGTGGTCCTGAGCGCGACTGCTACGCTAGAGGTCCTGGGTTCGACTCCCAGGTCGAGCAAAGTGTTACTGGGTTTTTCTATGAAACTCCCAGTAACAATTCGGACTTTGTTAATTGTGCCCGGTTATGGCAATAGGTTCGCCCCTATTATATGGGACTTAAACATACCGGCGAACTGTGGGTGTACAGTAGTACGCCTCTGCCTAACCCTTCGGGGAAATCAGGCGTGATGGTATGTAGTATGTAATTAAACTGTAATTATTATTCTTATTAAAAACTTAGTTATCGATATTTCTATTCAGATCTTCAGATAACGAGGTATCTAATTAATAAGAAGTTCCCATAAACGTATTCTTATAAGTATTCATTATTTAAAAAAATAAATAAAAATAAAGCGCTGACTTCATATTTGCTTCTAACATTTATCCTAAAGATATAATATTATATAACGAAGTATCAAAAATCTTGTTGGCCTTTCTTGTTACACCTGACTTTTTAGTTCAAGATAGAATTCATTTTTTATCAAACAGTCCCGACGCCTAATCTAATTCGTAACAAAAAGACAAAAGATTTGAATACATTAGTCCAAATATTGATTTAACCCTATCGGCGACGGAAGCAGGTGCATTGCGCACGCGCTTCGCTTCGGAATCAATAAGCGTTTCCCAACTATGAAATTAAATGATAATCACGACTTTTTTCATATTTATACAAGCAGTTAATCAGTACATTTTGACTGCGGAGCCAGGGATCGTCAACACTTTCGTGTAGTTTTCTGTTCGATTATTTTGAATATTTATGAAAAGTGGCATTGTTGGCTTATTTTGGCATAATTAAGTTTGGCATAATAGAGTTTTGTAATGATGTAATAATCTGGTACTTTCACCTGAAGCGATGGTCATTAAAAGTTTATATTCAAAGCTTTGCTACATCTAATGAAATCTACAGTTTATGCCCATCGTCTTTGTTTTAGTTCTTAACATGATGTCAAATATTAACACTATTACAGTATTTTCCTCAACATAAAACAGCATAAAAAAAATCAATATTACCGTAATGTTTTATTTATTTACAAAATAATTTGATGGTGGACAACAGCTTTAGGAAATTTTATTACGGTAATTAAATATTGAGTCAGTACCTAGCTGCATAATAAAAGGGTAAGTTATAAATACAACGAGGAAAACTGCGATATGTTGAAGATAGTGGCCATAAATTGACTATAAATCTTAATTTTCTATAGCCAAACAATGAATTGGGCTCACACTATAACTTTGACGCTTTGAATTTGATTTTTTTAATTATTTTATGCTATAATTTGTATATATAGGTATATTATGTAGAAACATTGTAACACAGAGGCGGTTCTATTTCACCTGAAGAGCGGCACCCCCCTTATACCTACAAGTTACACATAAATAAAACTAAAAACAAAATTACCTTGTTGTGGGATAGATTGAGATAGAGACGAGATGGAGAGAGCTCTAAGGTAACACGTGTTCACTTAGAGCTTTTACGTGTTCGTTATGAAAAAATCGGGCCTTTTTATCTAAAATTTCAAGTCACACCCCTACATATGATTTGATAAACCACAAATCCTCGCAAAAGAAAACCAATTCCTACAAAGGATCATTGGTGAGGTTGTTGAAATTAGAAAACACCCAAATTTCAATAGAGAAGATGGTTGGGTCTTACTAGCGCTTCGAACCCCATTATAGAATCTATTAAATCTAAATCCAAGTCCGACCCGCAAAACCAAAGGACACGGTGAGCTCATTCTGCGTGAATCGGATCGGTAATAAATGAACCAAAATGCAAGATAGCTTTTAGTAATTTTAACATTAAGACGTCCAACACCTCAGTCTACCTCTGACCATGGATCCGAAACGTCAGGAATTAAATAATATCAATATAAAAATACTCTAATATGTAGTGTAGTCTAGTGTAGTGTAGTGTAGTCTAATAATGTGTCTAATATTCGCATAATTGTCAGAAATTGGAAATACAGCCAACTACTTGGTCTAGATTGAAACTTGAAATTTTGGTACGTAGCTTACCTACAACTTACTTAGGTAGTTATTTCGCTAAGAGGGTTATTATACAAATTGCCATAAGGTTGGGTAAACTGAGACCAACGCGTAGAACAACTACCTACCTATGCATACCTATACAAAATATTAGTATCACCTTCAGAAAGACTCCGTTCTAAAAACTGCAACAATTTAGATGCTTCTGTAACCCCTTCGTTTCCCACTCAATTTCATACACTATTTATTTAGATGACGATGGTGATAAGGTAGGTAATGTCTTAAAATTCAGGACCCCTTAGTTTTGAGAGATTCAATTAATTAATAAAAAATATGAATTCTGATAAATTAATTTCTTCCATAATAACGATACTTAAATGAAGCTATAACATATTTTAAATTGTTATAGGCAAAACCCTATGTTTGTAATGTGTGAAATAAATACATACTTAGGTATATTTTATTATTATTATTTATGAAATTTCCTACAAACGACATGAAGGTTGGCATCTCCCGCCACCCCGCCGCCATTACTCATTTTAACGGTTATCCAGCACCCTGGCACTGAGAGGGTTGGCGTGACGCGTCATGCTCTGATGTTACGGACAGATATCAAGCCTTTACGGGCAGATGCATACACCTTATAATTGGAGCGTATCAAAACATTAGTGGACCATCGTTAGAACACTCGTAGGGTGCATCTAACGTAATTATATATCTTGATCGGTCGAGGTTATCTTCTTTCTTATAAAATGTTAACGCATGCACTTCATAACGTAGATAATATAACCAATACCATAACACATAATATTCAATACACAACACTTTATTGCATTCCATAGTGTACAGACGTAAGGCTTAAAATTAAAATATCAATTATGGACCCTGTCGGGAACAGAAAAGTTTATACATGGTGTGTAGAAATTCTTCAAAGGGATTAATGGCATCAGAAAAGTGCAACCACAGCGATACCAACTTAGGTACTTTGTTTCTAAATCTTCAATTAGCCAATAATAATTAAATTCTCTCATCTTATAACCACTATCATGGCGTACTGGACGGTTCCAGAGTATCTTCATCAAAGTCAAAATGTTTTATTTCAATTAGACCATTATAGAAGGTACTTTTGAAAAGTCAAAACTAGTTGCACGGTTCCAAAAAGTGGGTCTTATGGAGAAGAGCCGGCAAGAAACTCCATAGACACTCTTTTAAAATAAAATAATCATAATTACAATATTAGCTTTACAACTTTGTTTTAAATAGTTGCTGAGAATTATGCAGTTTGATGTGATGGTTTTTTCCTAACATTACAGAAAATATATATATAAAGAGATATATAAAAAAAAAAAAATATATGAGACATCCCACGTACAGTCAGGCTGTGGAATGAGCAATGCGCAAGATTACAGCATGGGGTTCTTCAAAATATGAGTGTAAAGGTTTTTACTCTGAAAACTCGCGAGCGACACTGGTGTTGCAGACGTCCATAGGCTACTGCTTTCCACCAGAGGACCGTAATCTGGTTTGGCACCTCAGTGGCATAAAACAATTTTTGCATTTTCCTTGATAAGATTATAAAATTATTTTAGTGAACGAAAAAATCGACTGCGGGCAGGAAAAATATAAGTACCTATGTTATGTATCATCCAGAATCTAGAACATAAATTACCGTTTAAAAAGTAAGTAAGTATGTGTTTTTCTGTCTTTAAATAATTTTTAGATAAACTTCTTTTATTTCTCCAATAAGAAATGTTTTTGTCTCAATTTAGGTCCTACGGCTACATGTGAATTTATAAAACGGACGCGATTTTGCTTTTATCTAAAATCCCTATCATTCGCGTCAAATTTTAAATAATAGAGCTATTTATCAGAGTAAAGCAATTTGCATGTGAAATCGCGTAGAGGGCGATAGATGACTTATGAACATACGAAGTACGCCTTATAGACGCCTGTTCAGATCGGTGTGACAATATTATATCACCGTGTGTGAACGGAAGTATCAAGATATCTATTTTGTAGATCCATGAGGGGTGTTTTCCTATCCTATGATTTGTTTCTAACATCCTTAAGTCTGCACATACTGACCACCTGGGGCCAAGTACAGACCGAGTCAAAACCTATATAATCACTAAATAGTCTAAGTATTTATTGTATGATTGTAACGATTTCACGTACCTACCTACGTCTAAACCGCTAAAATAATTTCTATGAATCGGTACATTAGATTGGACCTAGTTGCAAGCTCCTAGAGAATAGGCTAGCTTAGTTAGTACCTAGTATAAAAATAAAATTTAATTATGCGAATGAAACTGCAGGATAATTCTGATACCTAATACTTTAATTTACCACAAGGCGCTCGTGGCTAATTACATAATGACCAAGTCATCAAACTGATGTGCAAGCTGCGATTGCCGTGATTTGGGTGGCCATCCGTATCACATCAAGCCCTCTCCTCGCCACGGAGAGCACGCCAAGTAGTCAGTCCAGTACTTATATGTCATAACATTTATTGTTAGCGGTGGTCATAAGCCCCAAAAATCCTGACATTCAATCATAACATACCGTCACGCTTGTATTCCCCGAAGGGTTAGGCAGAGGCGTACTAATGTACACCCACAGATCGCCGGTATGTTTAGGTCCCATGAAGCCTGTAGCCAGCCTATTGCCATTAAGCGGGCACAAGTTAAGCTATAAAAAAGTACAGCAACTTAAGTTTTATAATACCTCGGTAGGTAGGTACTAGGTACAATACGCTGGTGGAGTTTATTAACTGGTGGCTAGTACCTACTTTTTTTTCCTATATTGATTGCATGGGAATAACAGGACTGATACGACGCAGTTCCGCTTATTAACAAGAGCCTGGGAGATATAAGTATAGAAACTATGTACAAGTATAATGATGATGTACTAATGATATTTCATGTAAGTATTATTAGTCAAATAAAATAATACGAAAATACTAGTGGCGCCATCTCTTATGTAATATTGTAATAGCAGGCAAAATTTTGTCACACCGCAGCATAGTTAGTTTACATTAAAAATAGTAGATGTCGCTACTGAACGACGGTGGTGCTGCCATCTAGCATTTATATTTAAAACGAATAGAGCTGACTGGTTCCCGGAGTCACTGTGATGTTTCCAAGTCGATGAATTAGTTCTATTATATTCACGAAGATGACGCAGTATCACTATTTTCCAGGGTGGGTAGGCAGTATGGCACCAGGCAGATATTTGAGTTAAAATGAGTACCTGTAACAAAGAAATTTTAATGAAATAATATACTTACATTATTTATATATTTTAATCACAACTCTATTGGCTTTATGTAGCTGCCTTCCCCATGGAAAAAGGCGAGAGTGTGTCAGTTACTATTTTGTACCGCGGTTTCACTCGCTAAAAATCTTTAGAATTTACTTTTGTTTTGACACGTATCCATTGTAATTCACCAGTATACAATCTTAGGTACATGGGAATTAAACATACCGGCGAACTGTGGGTGTACATTAGTACGCCTCTGCCTTACCCTTCGGGGAATACAGGCGTGACGGTATATTATGTAGGTATGTTATATAGAAACGGTTTAGGCGTAAAAAGACAAGTCAATACAAACAGATAGTTTTGAGTTACTTTCGTATACTTAATAAGTGCAGTGTGTAAGCAGTGTATAAGGTGCCTACCTAAATATTAATTTGAATTTGAAGGCACCAAATCTGTGAACTTTTTGGTTCGCTACAATTTTCAGATCGGGTAAAACGTAACACGACTCAAATCATTTACAGTTCTCCGTTGCTGAGGTGAAAGTGAGGTATAAGAAAACGGTTCTATCCTGCAGGGATTTCTGGATTACGGGTAATTTTATTTATTTTCAGTGTTTTCGTAACAGCAACATTAAATTTATTTGTTTCAGCGTTTACGTAACTCAGGGGATGGTACTTACCTAACATGCAGTAAAATAATATAGGTACCGCCTCTTTTTATATAAGCCCATAAAAATTCCGAAGGTGATTATTTTACTTACAACCAGTAGGTAACCGAAAACAATTCAGTATCATTCGCAATGTAAATTTCCACATTATATTTGAATACTTGATCTGCAATCGCATCCCGTGGGATTGCTTCCAATATCTGTGGAACGATTTGCGTTGCGTTCGAATTTAAAACGTCGCTTCGGCTCCGACTGGTGCAGGTCGATTAAACGATGTCTTGAATACCTAATAGGAGAGGAGAGGTGGAGTGCTCGTTCTCAATTCACTCGCCGGCGCATAAATTAGCGGCGCGGGCACACAACCACAGCAATTCCGCAAAAACTCCAATCGTAGGGGAAAGTTTGGCGATTAAGCCGTGAGGCGTGGCGTGGCCAGGTCTGTTCGTGACAGTTAGTGCCGCCACTTGTTATAATCCGTTAAACTTTCGACCCTCGTCAAGGTACGCTGAGAATTAATGGAAATGCTTTCTTTTCCAGATTTATGATATTCTTTTTTGAAGCCCCGATCTACCTTTGGACCTTAGTTTTCTCTGAGAAATGTGATAAAAGCCTACGTCGCGTCGGTGTTATGTAATTACGTAGCGCATACAACGCTCATCTTAATAGAATTAATTTGCATCCTCTTTAATGCGAAACCCTCTTAACTAGTTTGCATAAAATCTCGTTTGTTTATGTAATTTGTAATCAGGTCAATTAATGTTCTGCACTTAGTCAATTTCGCTTGTACGTCGTCGGGCCTTCGCTTTATGAAACGGTCAGTTAATTTAGTCGCTAGTATAATAATTGGAGTAAGTAGATACATAACATAACATACATCACGCCTGTATTCCCCGAAGGGTTTGGCAGAGGAGTACGTAATGTATACCCACAGTTCGCCGGTATGTTTAGGTCCAATGTAATAGGGGGCGAGCCTATTGCCATTAACCGGGCACAACTTGCATACTCCGAACTTTCATAGACAAACCCAATAACACTTTGCTGGACCTGGGAATCGGACCCAAGACCTCTAGCGTAGCAGTCGCGCTCAAGACCACTTGGCTAATTAGGCAGCATGACCTACATTATCTACTTAAAAAGCTACATTATAGATTCAGCTTCAGTATTATAGTTTGTTGTTAATCCATAAAATTTCATTTATGAATAAAAATAAGATTAAGTTTACGTAGAAACCAAATTATATTATATTATATATTTATTATATGATAACGTACCAAAAGCTTGTCTTTATTATTTACTTACCGATACGATACCTCTTCTAAGAAATTCCTGAAATTATCTCCAAAATAGCTGGCATAAGTATCTGTATATTTGAGATGCTTGTAATTTAAGGAATTCAGGCGACAGCATAACAATTGATACTTTTCTTCTTTTTAAATATTGTTTATTAAATATAAGCACAGTTAGGTTTAAGTACCTGCCGATAAAATTTTGTTTTCACGGCACATAAAAGCTATTAACAAGTTGTAAAATAAAAATCCAACCTTCAATTTGCTTATTAGTCATCATTATAGAATCATCAAAGAACATAAGAAAATTAAATTTATACGGGTATATTATAACCAGATGCAATCCTCTTTGAATAAAAAGAAAAACTCAGTTCTACTAAAATGTGTTTAGGGATTTCGTAAATTTATGACACCTACAGAATAAAAAGACATTTCCATAAAAATCACGAATTTTATTCAGATTTGAGACGGTATCCTATTTTTTTTTGTCTGGCATTGTTCTTTAGTTTAGGAGAATGCCATTTAACACGCGAAACTGAGGGCCACTTGCACTAACTTCAAATTTACAAATATTTAAATTGTATTTAAACACGATTTTTCATAGAAATTTTGTGTTTAAATACAATTTAAACAAATTTAAGAAGTTGGTGCAAGTGGCACTGAGACTATTAATTACCTACCTACTTAGGTATAAGTATTTAATTTTTCGACATTATTAAATTATCGGAAAAAATCTTCAAAATACAATGGTAATCACACAAGTTATACTGAATTGAGAGCAAAATCTGACCCAAAGGTGACATTAGTTTCATTTATGACACTAAAAAGGAATATTCCGAATAATTTTAGGTACCAGAACTCCGTTCTAGACCGGCACGTGAAATCGTGCGTGTAACACAAATCTGTCCAACTAATTGGTTCATGTTACTTTACAAAGTAGCAGCTAGTTGGTTATGCAGATTGCAACGTCCACCCAATTAAAATTGGACGAATTCCTAGAAGCTCGACTCACAAAATGTAGACCGAATTAGTCACCAACACGGGCTGATTTGGTTACGTCACGTGTACGAACATTCATAATGAAACTTTCTTAAACGATAAACACAAAATTAAATTGTTTTTCGTAGGTTGTATTCAAAACTCAATGAATATTCATATCTAGTCAGTATTAATTATTTGGCCTAAATGTTTTACAAAGTCATTTTGGTGTTAGGATTATGTACTGATGAGCGAGACTGGTTTATTCATTGCGTAAGATTCAATATTCTTGCAGTGGGTAACACAGAAAATAACAAATAATGTTAGGGCAAGTCGAGAGAATGGATGGAAGGCGACTAACGAAGGGGATTTATGAAGAGAATATCAGGGGAGGCACCGGGAGAAGACGCCTTATAGAAAGACATACACCGATCTTATTGGTAAGATTCTTAAATATGGTCAGGTGCATAGTACTTGCAATATTGGTGGGCGTGTGTAACAAGATGTAACGAAAGAGATATGCAAGAATCGTAGCAAGTGGCGTTCTATATTTTCTGCCTACTCTTATGGGAAAATGGATTGAATGTATTATTTATTAACAGATTATAATTATCCACTGGTGCAAGGAATCTACTACGAAAATCAAAGCATCTCATTTAAATGACGCACAAAAAATAACGGTTTTAATATAATTATGTGTAATTATGAGTAGGGCCAACGCAACCTCTTCTGACACTACGAATTGAATTTTATAATTAGTACTTAAAAGCTCTTTCATAGGTATAATAATTCAATGATTTTCTTCTTAGTAAACAGAAAAATAATCAACGTTGTAAACACAATCGAATCCACAATATAGTATAGACATTATGATAATCACAGGTACGGGCGATATCACAATAGGATCGGATACAAGAAAAGGGAATTCCCAAAGACGATAACATGGCGGGAAAAACGCTACCGTAAACCTTGGGCAATAAAGGCTGGCAACAATTTATTTATATGATGCTTCAGGGAGAAGTTATCCGCGGATCCGGGGTACGAACGAGCGAGAATCAAGTTGATGCGGGCCCAAACAAAATGAGAAAATGGATGCTTCTGTACGGTATACCTAGTAATCACAGATAATCTACTTATGCGGCTGATTGGGTCGCTGGTGAAGCAAATATTGATAATATAGATTATAGAATTGAATAATGCCATCAATCGGTGGAGGTCCGAAGTACTACGTACTTTGTATTTTTAATACATGGCTATATTAGGGGTTTTAACCAATAAAATCCGGTAACTATCCTAAAAGGGTTGTTTTATTTATATGACTGGTATTAAAAATTAATTTAAAAAAAATATTCTTTATTGATGGTATGTGCTTGGTCTGTTCGGCAGTTTGTTCGATCCAAGAATGAACCCTACGACCTCACGCTAAAACCCGCGTTCGAGACAATCAGACTTAATAATTGCTTTAGTAGCTGTAAGATAATTTTTGTGTCTGTACTCTATGCCAGTTGATTGCATTTATATAATAAACTCTAATTTTTCGATTCAAAAGCTTATTATAAATATGCAAAATCTTGAAACTCATTTACATTTAAAGCCACTTATTTTAAATACTTAAATCTACGCAATTATTTTACTTAGCCAGTATAATGTTCTTAGTGCCTTTAATATATTTATAGGATTATCCAAGATAATACTAACTATTATTAAGACCGCTCTATATATAGTATTATATAGGGAGCAAGTATTTATAGCTGGTGCTAAAATAAAGTGTTTGCATTCATCGTTACAGACTGATTGTTCAACTTTTATGTTGAACAATCTTGAGGATTATTGATGTAAGCTGAACCGCTGAACTCAGAATTTCTACAAAGCATAATTCACAATTATTCATGATCATGATATTAGAACACTATACTTTCATTTAGACGGATAATTCTTATCTAGGTACTGTTAAAAAAATAAATATAACTACTAAAAGTTTTATGCAAATATAAGTATTTTGGTTAGAATTGTACTACAATATATTTGTTTCAATAGTGAGATAGGTATTTGCTAATTGCTTTTCAATGTATTTTGTAGATTTTTGTGGTTCAGTTTAATTTGATGTATATTGATTTAAAGAGTGGACGCTCGCAAAAGCATGAATCGGTGATCGAATCAGACAAAACTGATGAACAGATTTATCTTATTAACTGTCTCATTAGATTAATGATTCTAAACACGACTACTACGCTAGAGGCCCAACGTGTTCCATTCCCAGGTTGAGTACCTAAAGTGTTATTGGGTTTTCTAAGAAAACCTCAGTAGTATTTATATAATAAACCGGTTTATAGCAATAGACTCGTTTTTAAATGGGACCTACATATATAGGCGAACTATGAGCGTAGTTACATTGTGTCCACCCTTCGGAGTAAACAGACGAGATGTTGTACGTTAAGTATCTGATAATTTTACAAAATAGCGTCCAATATAAAAAATTCAAAAGCGCAATGAAGCCGATGCATATGCACGCGATATGAATAGCCTAATAAAAGTCGGGTGCACACAAGCTGATGATGCGTTGCGTAGCGCCGGCGGATTAAATAGTCAAACTGGAAATACCACGGCTTTGCCTCCATGGCCAGACATCAACGTACTGTCAGCGTTAACATTCGGATTGGCGTGGATCGGGGGTATTAAACAAGCTGGCCCGCTCCACTCAATGCGCGTCAAATACGTAGCCAGTTGCGTGAATAGACATTTGGAAGCTTGACCAAAAGTAATATTGCGTGCGTCTGTATCCGTTGCTCTATTCATGTGTGCCACCCTTATTATTTCGGGGAGCAAACCGCTCCGGTTTCTAATTAACGGAATGTGAATATACAATCGGCGGCAGATTTGTTTGTTTAGTGCCAATGCTCGAGAGAAAACTACTCATATAAATTTATAAGTTTAGTATGGTTGAACTGAAAATTACCCAATCTCATTGCGGTCGCCAATCTTTTTTACAGAATCCTCATAGATCATCATCCACCTGGCTATGTCTGACTCGTATCACTAAAACCGACAACCTTGCATTGGCTATAGGATGCGTAGCATGTTTTTTTTTAAAAAAAGCTTGCTATCTATGTGTTACGAGTGGGTTCACGTCGGTAGTGCAATGGTTGGGGTTCGAACCGGCAACCACACATGATCGCAAGTCCGACGCCCTAGCCATTAGGCTAGGCATATTTTTTAATGAATATAAATTTTATTGAAAATATTAATTAAAATGATTCGGATGCTGTGAAGGATCAAAAACGTCAGGATTTATGAATATCAATATAACGTGATAAAATCCGTGAAAAGTAGTTTTTTTTTCAAAATTATACTATTATTAACTTTTAGTGATTTTTTTGCATTTTTCATGCTAATTTTATAAAGTTAATATTTAGTGAAGGCAAATTTCGACATGGCAAGTGGGACTCGCGGTGGCTTAGAGGTCATAGCGTCTGGCGTACCTACCTAGCCAGAAGACGCAAGTTCGAATCCTGCCTGCGAGTCGAATTTTTCCTTCACTAAATAATAACTTTATACTATTATTAATAAAATTGTACTTGACATTAGTTTTTGGCGTACAATAAAGAACTAACTATTTACTATATAACTATTATATTTTATTTTATATATAACTATTCTATTCTATTAATAACTTATCACTAACTTTATTATAAGTAAGTAGGTACAATTTCATATATTTGATTGCTCCCGCGATCGTAAGCAGAACTGACCGCTCCAAGTCAATGAGCTAATGAGTTTTCCGCGTTAACGGTGAAAGGATATCGGTTCACAAATCCGCTGAGGAAACACAATCATAACCAAGAAATAAGGTTTCTTATAATATCTTTGATAATGTTATTACAAGAAGGATTTTTTATTACGTAGCAATCTGAAGGAATCATACTGTTATCAGAAAATTGCGAATGTGCTCTCGTTGAAAAGTTTTCGTCTTTGCCTTAGCAGAAAAATTACACTCGGTACGATACATAAAGAATTAAAATGTAATGCTATGGTTGTTGGTAATTTTAGAAACCAGACGTTATTATAAATCAGTCTTACATCATTTTAAACTGAACTAAAAACTACCATAAATATCCAGCGAAAGAAGAAGAAATCTAAATAATAAAGTTAAGGAGAAACGATAAAAACTATTTTGTTTTAAGAGCTATTTAATGTTTTTCTATTCAGAAAACTAACGAAATTAAAATGATAAAATCTGATAAAATGTACCTATCAAGCTTTTTGGGTACCTACCTACAATACACGAACATAATAGGCATTGTATATATCTGAGTATTTACGCGATTATGTACGCTATTGTAAGTACTTGTGTCATATTTTGCGTTGCCTAATGTAGTTCATGACTGTCCCACGTTGGGCGCCACAAAATTTAATGCGAATGAATTATTTGAATAGTTTGATACCTTCATTATCAAAATATTAAAATAACATCTTTTATATCGACAGTCATTTCTTTAACGAGAAATAGCTAATAAACAAACGAGGCTCAACTGTTCTGAGTTTAAAATACACAGTTGTATTTCCTGTGTCCTCGCTCGTCTAGCAACACGAGTATTTCGCGGTCGTGCGTGTGCCCTACCTGATACGTTTCGGAACAAATAGTTCCTATTTGCCTGCTGTCTGTCGCACCGGATGCGGTTAGAACCAACTATCGAACATTTTTAATTTCATGGCCCGTTTATTCTGGTATAAAAGGTGTGGGCCGTACTTATCTCTGTGGGACGGTTGTTTTTGTTGCGGAATAAATGTGTTATCTAAAGACATCCTTATTATTTTCTATGTTTAGGTAATGTTTTCATTTATCGAGTTATTTGATAACTTCAGGGAAAATATATTTACTCGATTTATAAATAGATAACTGCCTCATTAGCCAAGTCGTCCTGAGCACGACTGCTACGTTAGAGGTCATGGGTTCGATTTCCAGGTCGAGCAAAAGTGTTATTGGGTTTTTTCTATGAAATTCCCAGTAGCAGCTCGGAGTTTGGAGTTTGTGCCCGGTAAATGGCAATAGGCTCGCCCTCTATTACATGGGATCTAAATATACCGGCGAACTGTGGGTGTCATTAGTACACCTCTGCCTAACCTTTCGGGGAGTACAGGCATGATAGTATGTTATGTTATAAATAGATAATTATCGAATATGATCTGTGTAAAGATGCTGAGTTTAGATTTAATTATATTTCCCCATTTTTGAAAATATTATTTCATCAAGATGAATTTTAAATTTTGTATTACAGTCCCATACAAAATTAATATAAAATTAAAATGTTACCTTCATGTTTATGAATAAGTGCCAACCCTAAAGCCCCCCTACTTTTGCATTCCTCACGTACAACAAAAACAGTGAAACAAAATCAAAAAGGAGGTAAAAAATTGTCAGAGTCAATTGTATGTAGTAGGTGTCAGGTCGTACTGCACGCGAGCCCAGAGCCGGGTCCCGGCGGAGTTGAGTCCCGAGTCCCGCGGTCACGTATAAATTACTCGGAGGGGAATGGCTCCTCTTTGTTGTCCCGGCAAACTTACTTTCTTCTAAGGTTTAAATCCTGACTTGAATTACGGGGGTCGCAGTTTAAAGAACTCTTTAGTGCGCATCCGTTAGCGCCATTAGAGTTAAATCGGCGAAGAAAGTCAATAAAACTTAGGGGAATTAACTTAAGTTTGCATAATTATTATTGAAAAGATTGTGGTGAAAACTAGATGCAATATTTCTAATGCGGATTTAGATAGTCAAAAATGTTTAGTACGACAGTGTAATTTTTTTTTACTTCAATGTATATCAGATAATAATAATATTTTTGCCAATATCCAAACAACCTGATTTCATAAAATAACTGTTTTCGTCAACAAACTCACATCCCACACCATGCATAAATATACTGACTGTTAGGGGAGCTCGAAAAAACATTAGCGTTGTAATTTGACACTAATTAACCATGGCCGTTATGAAAGCGATACATCAACAGTGTTGCCACGCCGCGCCTACCCACCTATTACCTACCACCATATCCTGAACTCTCGCGCTCGTCTAACAATTCTTGCAACAGTAATAAATAAGGTAAGTTGTAGGTCGGTCAGGGGTCTTCCAAGAGTGGTTGCATGTCACAGCGCATTCATCAGAGCAGTTAATTTGCGAGCAGATGAGTCACGACATCATCGCTCATCTTGTGTACCTCTGATACACTCATACACGTCGGACACATTTGGCGCGATTTTACGCCGCTATGACTAAGTGGCAGTTCTGTCCGGTAACTGTTCTCGTTTACAGTAAATATTTCAATCATATAGTTAATAAATAATAATAATTGTCTTTAAAAGTCTAAATTAAGCGAATATTATTGTGATTTGCATACTTATGAATATCCGAAATCAGAATAAAAAAATCGATGTTTGTAAGGCCAAGAGGATCGTTTAATTTCTCCCTTAACAACAGGTATTTAACCACTCTTTATAAAAAATAAAATTTACTTACTGGTATACTTGAATGACTGAGGGGCCTAAATGCTTTCTACTTGAATATAACCATTCTAATATTTGATTTAAGGATCTGGAACATTTTGCATTCCACCATATGGTTTTAGTAGGGGTTCAATTTCCACTGCAATTTGTAGCGCACTCGCTACTACCTTTGCCTTTGACGCTTGCATGCTACGATAGGTTCAAAACGCGTAGGTGACACAAGTGTTCAAATTGTTGATACAACCTGCATTTCGACGACAGAAATCATTTACAAACTACCTATCGTTTACGTTAACCAATTCAACACGGGCAAATTGTCGATAGGTTTTGCCATTGATTGTATGAAATGACATGAATTTAATAACGTGGGTATGTTTTTATGGTAAAGCACCGATCCTTGTTTTTCTATTGAAAAATATCACGTCGACTATTTCAGCATCTTCTCTGTGCCATAGATTAGACACTGCAATAAAGCACCGTGTATATTCCATAAGTGAATATGGCAATATTATGTGGTAGGCATCCATTTTTTTTAACCAGGGCCTAGACAGACGTTCGTGACAAACCCAGGCGCTTATCGAGTAGTGTAACCATAAAATATTTTTTGTAGTTTTGTCTAATCTAGGTCCTAGAGAATACAAAACTACTGACAATATTTTCTCCTCCTAGAGCCTAGGAGGTTTTCGAACAAATATTTATGCAGTTGACGCGAGCGACTATCGAGCTGAAGCTTCATGGTAAGGAATATTGTAGCTTATTATCATTATACTGGACTGTTTAGTATCCGTAATATTCTCCACATCAATCGTTTAAGGAGATCTTGTCTTCAAATGGTGTACTACAACGCCACCAAGTGGCTATGGGTCAGGCGTATTACATAACCTAATATTATTTGCATTGTCCATATGAAAAATTCAAAAGAATTAAGCAGCTGCGTCGGCTAGGCTCGTAAACATTTCATAGTGTTTTTACGACAGTGCCCACCGGGCCTCGGTCTTGTAAACGGACATGCCTTTGGTTCGTGTACGAAACTACGTTTGTCTACATTTTTGTTGGTTTATTTGGAACATGTATTTTTGTACGAAACAATAGTGTCGTGACAAGAATCGTGTAAGTTTTGTAATTTGTGGTGTAATAACTACGATTAAGTTGCAGTCGCGGTGTTGGCGGGTAGGTACGCTATTCATATGTTTTTTTAACCCGTTAGGTGACACTATTATGGAGCAACAACAACAGATATTCATAATATTATTACGTCTTTACTGTGACATATTATAAACGAGGTGTTAGACATTATAAATACCTTATTTGAAGCTGCGATGGCGATCCGATGGCGTTCGATTAGGTATTTTGTGAAGTCAGATCTTAACAATACTTAGACTTACTTACATTTTGTGAACTATAAGTATTTTTTGCCGAAGTACCGAATGCATTCCAGTAGAAACTTTATATAAAGATAGCTTGAGATTTTTTATAAAATATGAGGTATAAATTATCGTTCTGCGTCGGTGATGAGATACAATAGGGATGAGCAAAAAGAATCTCGGCTCGATTTCATCCACGCGAGTGGAGCCGCACACAAAATCTGGTAGCGGACGGAGTAAATAATATTAATGTTTTTTAATCCTCAAAGTACTCGCACTTATTTTTTTTTACTAAGTCCGTAAGGATACTAAGGGTTGCTTGGTAGGTACATTCTAATACAATAGTATTAAATAAACCATGATTAGAATGTCTTCAGCTATTTTCAATTTGGAATGGAAGAAAAGGGCTACCTTAAATTATGAAACTTGAGTTCATCTGGCGCACCCTGGCAGTCTGATTAGACTATTTGCAGTATTTCTAACATAACATACCATCACGCCTGTATTCCCCGAAGGGTTAGGCAGAGGCGTACTAATGTACACACACAGTTCGTCGGTATGTTTAGGTCCCATGTACCTAATAGGGAGCGAGCCTATTGCCACTAACCGGGCACAAATTCCTAACTCCGAGCTGCTGGGAATATCATAGAAAACCCAATAACACTGCTCGACCTGGAAATCGAACCCAGGACCTCTAGCGTAGCAGTCGCGCTCAGTACCACTTGGCTAATGAGGCAGTCTTTCTAATGAGCAGTATTTGTAACAACTGCTCCATTTTTTTGGATCGTTGGTGTGTTTACAAGTACAAATAGTTGTATACACAACAATGGTCATTGCTCTAATCCCCTAGAATGTATTGATAAACGAACGCTTATGACACGATTTTTAATAAAAATACAAGTGACAAGAATTTATTGTAATAATTACAATCTTTTTATTTATTCAGAGAAATTAAAAGCCTAAAACATTGAACTCAACGTAATAACGTAGTGTTTATGTCTAATTAACTTAATCCTACTAATATTATAATTGCTAAAGTTTGTGAGGATGCATGGATGGATGTTTGTTACTCTTTCACGCCAGATCGGCTGAACGGATCTGGATGAAATTTGGCACAGAGATAGATTATAGTCTGTAATAACACATGGGCTACTTTTTATCTGAAGTACACGCAGACGAAGTCGCGGGTAGAAGCTAGTTTTTCATAAACACAAATTTCCATCCGTTTTGTTGGTATGAAATCGATAAAGCGTTGCCTACACACAATGTATGAAGGCAAACAATGAAGCCTGTAACTTGTAAACAAGAACAGCTTGCCCTTTAGGCGATTTGCAGTAAGGGTAGGACCTCATTATGTGTCACAACTAACGGCTGTGACCTGAGATCTAAGATTGGCTTACTTTAGCCTACGGGATATTCTAGCATAATTTAATGAATAGTTTTTGTAAGTAAAGAAGTATACAGATTTCTGTATCACTTCTTTACTTCTGGGTGTCCATAAAATTGGGACAACTGCTTAAGTGGATTAACATTTTTTTAAATCAAATCCATAGTGTATATTTAAGTATTTCAAGGTTTCTTATTTCTTGTTTGATGTTTAATGCATGCTTAAGGTACTTTATACGGTCTAAGATAATTTGACCAAAGCAGAACTAATCTTTTATGTCAATTTACATACGCAACACGTACAGTGCGTTTGAAATAACTCTGGATCTGGGTCTCCGTCCCAGACGACCGAGCAAGGGAAAAAACTTAAAATATTGATCTGATAACAATATTTTTACTCATAACACATATTCAAGTGTAAGAAAAATAAGCAGGAATCCGAAACATTTACTACCCTTTTGTCTTTATGTCAAGTTTTTATATTAAAACTAGCGGGCCCAGAAGATGTTGTCCTGCCTTGAAAATAGAAAAAGTCTTAGAACACGATTGCAGCGTCACCTACCGGGTCCAATTGTATTTTCAAACCATCCAGAGATCCACTCAAATATTCCAAAACCATCATCCAAATCGTCGAGCCGTTTAGGAGTAACTACTGCAAAATTATTTAGGGGCAAGACGCACACAGCTATTTTCACCGTGGGTAGTACTGAAATCATAGCCATATATACACCTTGTATAAATACGAAATGCAATAAAAGACATTTGCTCACATTTTAAGGCAGTTCGCAGTTGAAATTTTAATGATTCCCGAATTGATATTACTCTCTATCGAAAAGTGAATACTCATACATCGTTGAGACAATTTTTCAGCGTTAGTTTATAAGGTTTGGGCATTGAACTTCACTTGGAGTCCTCATTAATTTTCACTAGTTTGTCCCGTGGCACAGCCTTCGTGCGGCCCTAACATAAATTCCGAGATAACTTGAACAAACAAGTGGAAGTCCAAATAAGTGGAGCCCTTTACAATGCGCCCCAAGTGACGAACTCGTTTGTGAACTCAAATAAATAATTAAATTCTATTTTCGTGTAGTGGAAAAATTCCAGGGATGTTGTTTTTTTTGTGCTTTTGGTGTATATGCAACATGTAAAGTTTATTACATTTAGAAAATGAATAGGTACTTTTTATATTATTTTTTATTTCCTAAAGTTATTTTCAATTCATTATAATTGCGACGAATGAAATCTATTATTTTATTCGATAATTATGAATACGAAAGTAGCTTTGTCTTTATGTTTGTGTGCTACATTGTCGCGCAGATTAGACCTTATAAAAGGACATAGCATTTGTCTAAAAACTGTTAGAATGGGAGTGAAACCGGACGCAGCTGCTAGTATAATAAAATGTACCACAAATTGACATATTGAAGCAAGCAAACGTGAGGTTCTGATGCATAAAGTCGGTTTGGCAGCACAAGTGTTGAACCGAAACACTATTTACGTAAATAAACTCGTTCCGTTAAGGCGGTCTACGGCGGCGGGCTTCGTTTAAACTTTTAATCGCTTTCGAGCCGTGATAAACAAATTTTAATTAAGTTTTAATATCACCACGTAATTTCCGAGCCAAACGAATATCACATTTATTTGCGTTTATGAATATTTAAGCTGTTGTTATTCAATGTTTTGAGATTGTGATTAACAATTGATTTAAATGGATTTGCCTTTAGGCTTAGATGTCGTTAATCGAATAAATAATATCGCATCGAAGTAGGTAAATCTCTTCTCTACTATTATAAAATTGTACAAAAACTGTGGTTGTACATTGAAGATATTTAAAAAAAACAAGTGCGTTAGGGTATATAAACGATTCCGAGCCCAAAATTGTGATTTTTAAAATTCTTGTCCGTTTGTCTGTTTGTTACGGGTTGGCGCAAAAACTACTGAATAGATTTTAATTTTGTTGTCACTGTAAGAAAGTATGTGCTCCAACTTAAAAACTGGTACACTTCTTATCTTAAATAATTAAACGGAACAAGAGATACAGCTTGACCTCTCTAATGTATAGAGACCTATACAAAGAAGAGATCACCACTGCTGGTTTTTGAGCTTCAAGTGAGTGAAGCCGCGGGCAGAAGATAGTAAATTTATATTAGGTATTTCTGTTCATAAAAGTATCAATAACAAGATATGTTAGTCATAACATTATAAGTATTGGCAATGTTGTTGTACCTACCTACCTACTTCATAAAATAATATATGGAATAGGTAAACTGATACTATGTCCTTCTCAAAGGTCCAATCTCTTTAACCAAAAAAATATCAAAATTGGTTCAACGATTTAGTGAAAATGCAACAGACAGACAGACGCATTTTACAGAGTTCCGCATCTATAATATTAAGTAGGGACGGGTTTAAAGGGTGTTTTTGAGTTTTTTACCAACGTAAGATAATAGTTAAATTTTTGTTCGCAAGAATTTAAAGTAACAGGAAGGAAAGCCACAAAAATTACCAGATTTTTTCTCCCTCCATTTGTCCCTTGCTATATTTTTATTTATCAACTTAGCTTTCTTTGTTTCCAGCGAGCTTATTGTTAATTTCATTGTGTAACGGCTACACTGAAGAACTTTCATTGGCTTCCGTGCGAAATTGTTTATGACTCGTAAAAATTGTGCTGTTATTTCATTTGCGTTGTTTCAGTGAACATTAATATACAAGTAGCCTTTAAAATTACTGTAACATAATCTACACATTATAAATTACTAAGTATATAAATACATTTTTAGTTCATTACGCCTGTATTCCCTTAAGAGTTAGGCAGACGCCTAGGTACTAATGTACACCCACAATTCGGACGACCTATTGCGATATCCAACTCCGAATTGCTACTGAGTAGAAACACCCAATAACACTTTGCTCGACCTGCGAATCGAACGCAGGAACTCTAGCGAATTGATATAACAAGTATTTATAAAATAAATGCTCTCAACTACTGAATTATGTAAAGATCTCCAAATAGGTAGCGGTGTAGTAAATAAGTAGGTACTAGCTACAGTAAAACCTCTTTTTGTTCACTTGACAAGTGAAATCGAGATAATGCCACCATTTTTCATCTCGGTAGGAGTGTGGACGATGCGACGTTATTCTGAACGAATTGTACCTCGGGGTATGAATTTAATCTCAGAATTCATCGTGTCAGATTCATAAGAAACGTTCCCTTCGGCAATATTTTGAGTTTTATACCAACTTAAGTATACTAGACTTGTTTTCATATGAACGTCCATCGAGACAATAAACTCATATGAAGGTTTTATTGTTGTCAGTTGTTTATCAATCTGGTATGCTTACAAGTATACTTTAATTTTTTACATAACATAACATACCATCACGCCTGTACTCACTGAAGGGTTAGGTAGAGGCGCACCCATAACTCGCCGGCATGTTCAGGTCCTATGTAATAGGGGGCGAGCGTATTGCCATTAACCGGGTAGAAATTCTAAACTCCGAGCTCAGAACTCTAGCGAGAATTTCATAAAATAATCCCAATAACACTGCTCAACCTGGGAGTCGAACTCAGGACCTACGTAGCAGTTACAATTTAATGTAGCCTGGCTAGGGCGTCGGACTTGCGATCATGTGGTTGCCGGTTCGAACCCCACCCATTGCGCTACCGACGTGAACCCACTCGTAACACACGCAATCTCGCTTAGCACGAGGGGTTCACAAGAATACTAGTAATACTGGTACCCGGATTGCTAGTAAACATTAAAAAAAAAAAACTATGGTATATTTGCCATAATAATGGCCATAATATGATCTTAATATTGTCACTGCCTTAATGTTTATACATTCTTGTTGCATTTAATAGTCTCATAATGTATCAAATAGTTTTAATTTTTTTTAATATTTCAAGGCCATAATGTTAATCGAAATCACAATTTTATATCTTTAAAATTAAAAAAAATATAATACAAAATCAAAAGGCAGCCAATATTTTAAATTTGGAATAGCTTATTCTATTTTGTTGCAGGTCAGGTACTGAAAATAGGAGGGATATATTAAAAAATCCCGGTGTAGCGAGATTCTGATGCAATAAATCATAAGTGCATTATATAAAGCAACGTCTCTAGCGCTTCGTTAAGAAAAACAAACCTGCCTGTTATAACAGAGCTGGATTAATTTTGTATCAACGTGCAAAAGTGCACAGAGCCGTTTATTTTACACTATTTTTACTACACGGACCCACTAAAATAGTGTAAAAATTGTGCACTAACCTAAATTAACTTTTTAGTAGCAAATTTTTACGACCTGGTATTTTTTGAGGTACTTAAAAAAGAGTAAACTTTACGGTGAAGGTAATGAAATGGGAGGAGCTTGATTTTTGCTATTAACTATAAGTACTCAAATTAAACTATGAGTTGTGACTAAGAATCCAATCTAAGACCTCACTCAAAAACCACACTGTAAATCATTATACTTATAAGCCAATGTTAAACATGACTTACAAATATTTCAATTATGTAATTTATTTTTCTTGTTGAGTTGAAACTGTTGGTTTATTACCAGTTTTTTTTCGGAATTTCCCAAAATCCTTACATATTACCTAGGTATCTACTACCCACTACAGCACTTATGCGCAAATTTTCATGACAATTAGTGTGACTAATAGAGAGTAGACCTACATAGATAATGATCCGTAAGTATGAAGATTTCCGAAATATACTGATACGTTTAATAGGAAATATTTACCTAAAGCCTTGAACGAGTTTTGTAGTCACAATTACCTAGTGCCAAAACACTGAGTGTAACCGCACTTGGCAGAGACAGGGTGGATTAAAAGTTGATGCTGTGTGTTGATAAAATCGCTTACAATGTTGAAAAGTTGCCAGATTCTTTCATATGCTGATATAACATAACCCATATTGACATATGACTATTCCATCACGAATCTTTGATCGCCGGATGTAGCTCCACATCAGTATTCTGCGAAGCGAAAATCTCGCTGCGTTGTCTTCCGTCAGATGTGTACCAGCCACGAAGGTTTTAGATTATCAATTCATTAACCCACTTTTCCTTCTCTACATAGATCGAGAGCGTAGGTCTAGGTGGGTAGACTTCACATATAATTGAGAAATTCTCTCAAGCATGCAGGTTTCCTCACAATATATTCCTACACCGTTTAAGCGCGTGATTACTTTCGGCAACTGTTTACTCTCGTATATTGAGTTACTTTGGTCTCGTTATGCGCAAGGAAGACGACGCTATGGACAGATTTGTTATCTGGTTGTTTTTTATTTGGTAGAATGAATGGCTCAATATCCAGAGGACACTCCCCTTTTCGGTGGACTTACTACATGAAAGCTCTCACGGAGTCACTCCTAAATCTGTGCGATCGGAATACTTCGGTTGAAAAGAGATGGTGGGAAAGGCCCCCATGACCACGACCACTCTGCCAAGAGTATACGACTAAGAAGAAGAATAATCCGAACAAGGGTCTTGATCCTAAGATGATCATTCATACATTTCGGTGACGTCATCAAACTTCTGGATACATACTGACGTCACTGTAAGTCGCGGCCTTATAAAGTGTCTACGATCATACATAACATGAGTGCAGATATTCTACAATATAACCGAGTCGCGTAGCACCGTGGACAGCGAGATTATAAGTTGCAGTAACACTGGCACTAATGAATGCGAGCTGGATTACCTCCGCGCGACCCCCGGCCAATTACATAAAAGTTGCTCGACATCGGGCATCCGCGCAATACATTATCCCGCAGCCGCGCTCGCCAGCCTTTGAAAGCTTTTAATATTGATAGCCGAATTAATTGTAACTTTACTTTTTGTATGGTTGCATGGTGAAAAAGGTTCAATTGACATTAAAAACGGATACGCTATACAGGTTTTTTCATGGCTGCATTAAACAGCACGCACGTATGTATCGGTTCACTGAAGTTGGTATTGTTTTACCGGACTGGAAATGACTACAGCTATTTCATGGACAAATATCATAATTTTATCAAAGTTCCCATCAATAATGTTAAATTTTCAAACAGTTATCAATAATTTTCTTTTTCTGGGAAACTTGACACCTATTTAAAATGTTGATGGGATACTTTAAACGTATGTATGTATGTTCAAAGATTTCATGTACATAATTATGTGGTGACCCTATAAAAATCCCAATATCTTTCGGCTCAACCTGTCAATGGAACTCAGGACCATAGTCGCAGACGCGAAAGCCACTGGTACTCAAGTTAGGCAATTACCTGTTCTATAAACAAACTCACCACAGTTATTCTTATCTCTTAGCTATGTATCGTCCCGGGGCGGCCACATTTCACGGCGTGCCAACCCTGACCACGCTTCACACACACCTGAGACAATGGTCCGTGGCATCTGTTTGTGACGTAATCCGAAGCTTCCTTGTGACGTCACCATTGCATTAACTGAACTAGTTAGCCGAGGTTAGGTATTAATTAATTCAGTTGTATATCTAATGACTCCTGGTTAGTTTGAAGATGTTACAGCATGCTACCCTACAATCCCTTTGTTTCTATCGCATCTTCTTATATTATGGCTTCTAAGAAATACTTAATAACAAGTTGCTTGAACCTAAAAACTCATGGTAAGCAAAAACCAACAAGGAAGTTTTAAATTACTTTTAATTTAAGTAATTTCACATAACACGTACTTTTTTAAAACAATATAACAATCTTCTTAAGTCCTTATAAAACAAATACTAGCACGCTTGTATTTGGCGAAGGGTTAAGCAGACAGGTAGGTACACCTTCTGTATCTCTTGAAAAATAAAACACTATTTTCTTCATTCTTTTATTATTTCTAATTGCCTTACAGTGTTTAGCTAGTAAATATGAATATAATAAAGTATGTTTCTATAACCAAGTTAAGTAGACTAAAAAAAGACTAAACAAATTTTGCAAAAACTGTCCCAAACGCGACTACTGAGCTAGGTCCTGGGTCTGATTCCCAGGTCGAGCAAATTATTATTTGGATTTTCTATGAAATTATCAGTAGCAGCTTGGTGTTCGGATTTGTACACAGTTAATGGTAATAGGTTCGCTCCTATTACCTGGGACTTAAACATACCAGCAAACTGTGAGTGTACATTTCTACACCTCTGCCTAACCCTTCGGGAATACAGCCGTATTTATGTTCTAAAATATACAAGCTAAAATTTAAAAATACCGCGATCTCAATACTAAGTTCCGTATTATCTGCTTCAAATCCCGTCTACGTGCCTTCGTATAATCATCCGGATAAAAGAGGCGTGCTCACCTTATTTCGAACCAGTTTATCCGCTGCCATTCCATAACACAATCATATTTATTCGCATAGTATCAAAACTATTTTTACAACAGCTGGAGCTGGCCGAATGAAAAAAGCGGGTCCGAAATGTCACCGGAATTGAAATAAGGTTGAAAGCACAATTTCGAATGATTTAATACTTTTTACTATGACGTATTGTGCGAATTCATTTGTACAGTATATTAAAACTAGCGTTTGCCAGCGGCTTCGCTCACCTGATGCTATATTTGGGATTAGAAATGGATCCCAAAAATAATTTAATGAAAACCAACAGTGATGATCCCTCCATGGTAGGGGGTTCTAAACATCAGAGAGGTCAAGTTCAGGATCCGTTCAATTAATTAAGATAAGAAGTTAACCAGTTTTTAAATTGGAGCTTAAACTTTGTAACAGTGATAACAAAATTAAAATAGTTTTTTCGTATTTGTGCCAACAAACAGAAAAACAAACAAGACAAAAGACTATATTATACTTACCCTACCTTTTTTTTTAAATAATTTTAATGTACAGACAGCTTTTTTACGATTTTATAATAGTAGAAACAAAGCGCAGTTGCTGTGTAGGCAAATTCAAGTACCTACACCACTTTTTGCTCCTTCCACCAGTGTTGAATATCCCTACCATCTTTGTTTAGGATATTCTTCATGATAATGGACACCGCGCTTTAATAGCGAACCATGAAATTGTGTGACTGAAGCATGTATCGATTCAGACCATCAGCCAAAGTCTAATTTTCGTACCTATGTTTTAAATATTAATATGCAATGCATATTCTCATAATTGCGCATACCAACCGCCACTTCGAATTGTACCGCCCGAAGGGGTTCAAGTTCCCGGAGAAAGTGGTTGAAGGTAATACTTATGCAGGTTTTCTATTAAAAATTGTTTTTTCCCTCGCAAGTTAAATTTGCTGATTATGCTTATAATATTATCCGAGTCATCTCACGCAGATAATAAGGCTGAACTATTATAAAGGGATTCTGAGTTCATATTTAGTTTACTTAGAAGCTTGATGAATGAAATGAAGGACAAACTTAGCGTGGGTGAGCGTAGATAATTGCGTGGGAAGTGATTATTGATCAATGGTAAACTTTTATTAAGACCATACATATAATAAAATTGTTACAGGCTGTACATTATAGACACTGAAGAAAATCTAATATGGGCGGAGAAATAGAAACCAGACAAGACTTTTTAAAATGTTTGTCTGTGTGTCTGAACGCGCATCACGCAGGAATTGGATACAGTTTTCATAGTAGGTAATTGTAACATACCATCACGCCTGTTTTCCCCGAAGGGTTAGGCAGAGGCGTACTAATGTACACCCACAGTTCGCCGGTATGTTTAGGTCCCATGTAATAGGGGGCGAGCCTATTGCCATTAACCGGGCACAAATTCCAAACTCCGAGCTGTTACTGGGAATTTCATAGAAAAACCCAATAACACTTTGCTCGACCTGGGAATCGAACCCAGGACCTCAAGCGTAGCAGTCGCGCTCAGGACCACTAGACTAATGAGGCAGTTTTGAGGTCATTGTAGGTTCTAACTTAAAATATGGTGCATATTTTGTTATCTTGATACGCAGGTCTTACGCTTATTCTGTTACAGGTTGTATAATTATAGCATAATATTAACTATAAATAATCCTAGTTAATTATCACACGCTTAAACGGTGAAGGAAAACATCGTGAGGAAACCTGCACGTCTGAGAGATTTTCTCGACTGCGTGTGAAGTCTGCCGACCCGCATTAGGCTAGCGTGGTGGACTAAAAGCCTAATCCCTCTCATTGTGAGAGGAGACTCGTGCCAAGCAGTGGGACATATAGTGGGTTTATTATGAATTATAGCATAAATATAAAACATAACATATCATCATGCCTGTATTCGCCGAAGGGGTAGGCAGAGCTGTACAAGAGTTCTCCGGGAACTTTTGGTCCCATGTAACAGGGGCCGACTCTATTGCCATCGACCGGGCACAAATATAAACCCTGAGCTGTTACTAAGAATTTATATAAAAAAATCTAACCTGAAGATCGAACCCACGACCTATACGGTTGCAGTTGCGCTTAGAACCACTAGGCTAATAAGACTGCCTTAACTTAATCAGAATTGATTATAATATATACACGATAAATATAAGGAATGTTCCTACAATTCCTTCCCCATGTGTTTCTCGTATGATCGGAACGTATACGTTACAGATTGGGGAAATTGCCACATTATGTCTTCATGGTACTCGTATCTCGCGACGACGTCAACTGTTGCATCTACTACTATATCGGTTATGTTTGCTAGTTATAAGAAATTGCTTACATACCAGTTTGAGGTAGGAACATACACGTCTTACTTACTGTGTGGACATTACAATACAATGATAGTTATAGTGATAATGTTTCATAACATATTTGAACATATAATGAACTATTGGGCTATTGATATTTCTCATTGTATATTTGTATTTTAATTCATAGTCTGTAGAGTAGCTTGTTCTGACTTTATATGCTCAGACTGTTTGCGTATATAACAAATGATGAATTATCCTATGTAGGTAATGAATGAAAACCCGTGGGATTTGTTTGTAGGCCATACAATACAATATCTGTAGGTACGTCATCCGCAACTCAAACACACGACTTCTGTCTAATAAGTCTTTCAGATATTTAACTCATAATTTTGTATTGATTTCAGATTTTTTGTTTAGAATGCACGAAACGTCGTGATTTGTATTGTATATACTAATATAACGCGATATAATCCGTAAGGTAACTGCCTCATTAGCTAAGTGGTCCTGAGCGCGACTGCTACGCTAGAGGTCCTGGGTTCGATTCCCAGGTCGAGCAAAGTGTTATTGGGTTTTTCTATGAAATTCCCAGTAGCAGCTCGGAGTTAGGAATTTGTGCCCGGTTAATGGCAATAGGCTCGCCCCCTATTACATGGGACCTAAACATACCGGCGAACTGTGGGTGTACATTAGTACGCCTCTGCCTAACCCTCCAGGGAATACAGGCGTGATGGTATGTTATAATCCGTAAGGTTGTTTTATTTCAGTATCTCATAATTTTGATTATAATTGGCTTATACCGCTTGCTTTACCTACTAATAAATGCAAAATTTAATATGTCCATCCATTTTAAGTAACCTCCATTAATATTATTCATTTAACTTATGATTTAACATTAGTTTGTAAATTCATTCAAACAAATGTAAAATGATTAGCATTAATTCTAACCCCTCTAAGGTTCTGCGTTGTTTTATCTAGGGCTGTCACCTACGTATACTATTAAAAGTGACGATTTTATTTATAGTCTGTAGGTAAACAAAATTTGCAATAATATTGCAATGATGTGTATTGTGTTATTAAACTAAATCATAATTATATTTAGATTTAAGATATTGTGTATAACGTTTTAATATAAAAGTTGTACCTCGTCATTAACGACTTAATTTGGAATTGGACTGGACCTTTATTTAAAGCGACTCGAATGCATGTAATTTTGATAATTAGATGTGCACAGATCGTGCACATTTAATGCGTAATCGTAGAATATCTAGATATCTGTATGAGATGAGAGAAGTGTTGCCTCAATCTTAGACAGATTATTTATTTAGATAGTTTTGTACAGAGATCCTAATTTTGACATCCCTATTTTTAAGTACCTATACTTACGTTCTTGTCTTATAGTGAGTATTAATTCATTAAATGTTAATGACTTTTGGCGAATGCCCATTCTCACCCTTGTCAAATTATCGCACAATGGATGAATCCTCATAAAGACATTCCACAGTTTTGTTTGTTTGTTTTCCATGTATATTTCTTTCGTTATTTAGAAAATTAGGGTTGCGATTGACTTATTTTGGGAAAATGGTTCACTTCAGTACTAGACTGGATATTTATGAAGAGCTGGATATTTATCAAGAGACAATCTCCATATTATGCTTGATGATAATTATCACCGGCCTTCATGATTAAGTATCAGATTGTCTTTTCCAATACAGTAAGTAAAGCAGGAGAGAAGAAGACTTGATATAGACACTGATGCGTAAGAGTACGTAAAGTTAGAGAGAAAATTATGAACGTGTTGTTTTTAGAGCGGAAAGAATAGTCAGGTCAATTTATGTTGAGATTTAGAGACTGTTAAGATAATAAACAATCTAAGAATATACACAAAATATAGTTATATGTTAGACTAGCCGACCCAACTGGCCGACAAAACGGCGGTAGCCTAATGGCTAGGGCGTCGGACTTGCGATCATGTGGTTGCCGATTCGAACCCCACCCATTGCACTACCGACGTGAACCCACTCGTAACACAAGCAATCTAGCTTAGCACGAGGGGTTAACAAGAATACTAGTAATGTGCGACTCGCATAGCTGGTAAGCTTTTTCAAGAAAAAAAAAATGTCGTCATCTCTCTGTCATAATAAAACAAATAACAGGCATTACTAGTTCGGCTAAACATTGTTATAATGAGAATTTATACTTCTACTGTAGCAGGGAGCCACGCAAAAAAAGTTTGATGCGAATGAAAGCATTACCTTTTGAAAAGATCGGTAAACCTATTGTTACCGAAACCGATCATGTGCTTAAACCCTCAGTATCGATTCTGATTCGCGAGGGGAACCCTTCAATGAGTTACGCACTGCACGGGAGAGTTGAGTCGTAAACCAGAATGACTATGTTATTTAAATGTCGGTCTCGAAACGAAATGAAAACATCGATGTATCAGCTGTTTGTTATCTCTTAGGAGTTAAGAGTATTTGAACAGATATATGTGTAAATTAAGAGTGAAAATTCTATTATGAAATCTTTTAGCCTTATAGTTAAATATTTTATATTGATATCTGAAGCTTACGCGAATATTAGACAAACAACTTTACGGGTTACATCGGTGTCTACCTATTCGGTTTTGATTTGTAGTAAATATATAACGCGATAGAATCTAGAAGGTATTTTTGAAATGTTAAAAACTAGTTACAAGGTTCCAATTAGTGAGTCTTATGAAAGCAAATAAGGTAGGTAAATTCCATAGATTCCTTTAAATATTTATTATTTATCCTGAATATCCTTGATATCGAACTGCGCCCATAATACAAGTCACTGTTGCAAAAATTTTGACTCTGAAGCGGATTCAAATGTCCGATGCGTTGCTGATTTTAGAGATTTTAGATTAGTATATAGAGGCTAACGATAACCGGGAAAATCGAAGGACGGAGGCCTAGAGGGCGTAGCCCCATGCGGTGGACAGACCAAATCCGCACTACACTCAACACCGGAATTCACGACGCCATTCACGTCGCCAAAGATCGCAACAAATGGAAGACCCTTGTGCAGGAGAAAATCATGAATGGAGGTCACGACCCTCAGAAATGAGGAAACGACACACACAGAGAGAGAGATTAGTATAGATTTTCAAAATATAATTTCCTGTGAACGATGTATGGATAAACACTGAAGAGACGATTTGGATGCTATCTAGACTACTTACTGGCTTCAGATGCCCATAAACAGACGTTTATATAAGAAGATAAAGCAGACCTTTCATCAGTAGTGGGATCATATTTAGAAAAATAAATGATAAAGGTTTACTGAAACAAATCTGAACAGAATAACACATAATTATTTAGAATTCAGACGTGAAATATGCTGGTACTGTAAGGATACGTCCGACATAAACTATGTGAAGGTGAAAACACACATTCTCGGACTAATGTTCATTGTAAAGGCAACAAACTACCCCCAATCAAACTAACGCCCGACCGCAATTTGTTTGAAGGCGAGAAATATTGTGTTCCTTAGTGTTGGCCGACTTGTGTGGGTTACACACGCTAATGTTGCTCACCTGGAGATAAAGTGCGCTAGATAATTGTACATTTGGATTACACATGAAAATGGTAATAATTACTTACTTACTTAGTGGTTCTGAGCATGACTGCTACGCTAGAGGTCCTGGGTTCGATTCCCAGGTTGAGCAAAGTGTTATTGGGGTTTTCTATGAAATTCCCAGTAGCAGCTCGGATTAAGATATTTTGCCCGGTTAATGGCGATAGACTCGCCCCCTTATTACATGGGACCTAAACATAAAGGCGAACTATGGGTGTACATTAGTACGCGTCTGCCTAACCCTTCGGGAAATACAGGCGTGATGGTAATAATTCCTAAATTATTTGATTCTAAATTAGCTTCTGTCTCCTTCATGTGCGTGGACTTCAGAATTGGATCCAACCTGTATAAAAAGCTTAAGTGATATTTCAAAATATAATCTGTCATTGTGCTCAATTTCATCCATATCTTTTCAGCTGTTCTAGCAACATTAGCTAATTGAGTAACAAACGTGCATCAAACTTCCACATTTATAAAAGTACCTAGTGATTACCGCTTCAAAGCTATTCTTTCAAAAAAGGCTTACATTTTTGGGATTGCATATTTAATATTATCTTAGGTTCATAACCTAGGTACTCCTGTTTCACCGAAAAGTACGTTAAGCAGAGAAATACGATATCCTTACCGGGGCGCCTACTTGCGTGCCAACTGTACATACCGTAATTTTTGTCGTCACATTATCTCGTTTTAGGCATAGTTTTGGCACGTGCTACGCGACGATAAAATTATCTCGCATTTTTTCTAGAAACAATTATTTTGATTCAATATTTTTTTATGCTAGTCCATTCATATTAAAATTGGATCATACGTTTTGAAACTATGAAGATGAAAATATATGCTCATCATATTATGTAGGTACTTTTCTTTTCTTTTTTTAAATGTTTCCCCACTCTAGGATATTCTTCTGAATCGTAGATGCTTTTACAAACTAAATTTTTCATATTACACAAACGCCCGGTTTTGGAACAACTACCTGTAGGTCATACAAATATTCACACCGTGGCGTGGGGATCAAACCCACAACACGTGGCGCAGACAGTCCCTCAATCGCTACGCCAAACGTTTCAAACGTATAATGAATAAACAGCAATCAAAATATAATAATCTTTGCAGGGTTGCCGCTCTCCAACTTGAGGAAAGTTCAATCGTACTTTAAACGAGTTAATCCCCTTTTATTAAATGTTGATGCTCTCTGCGGCCGACTCGAGATCTCGTTCCTTTGTAACTAGTTAAAATTCGACTTGGTGTTGCCAGCTTTTTGGTAATTGCAAGCAATGATTTAAAATTTTAAGCGGTTAAAAATGGTTGTACTTCTTTCAAAGTTGTTTTTAACCAGACTAGATGATGTTATTTTGGAAGGTAAATTGAGAAATAAATAAAAATTATCATATTTGTCTTTTTTATTTACTTAAAAATAATTGTGAAGTCAGTTCTGTTGATAAACACGTGATACTTAATGATTGTTAACCTCAGTTTAAGACTCTAAAATAATCATCCAATGTATTGTCGGGACTAGAGTTCACACATAAATATTAATTAAAGGACATACCTTTGAATAATACTTATTCTAAAAGGCTATAGGCTAACTGTCTCTGGTGTTAAATTTGTTTAAAAATCTTGTCAAAATTCAAACTAAAATCTTTTATTTTCTTACTGGCAGCATAAAAAATGTTGTCATATAAAAAATATCATGAATATGAATTTAAAACACGAAAGAATGTATGAAAACTAGGTACAATCTGTGCACTTAAACATATGTGTGTGTAGATAAGCTCGTAAAGGAAAATTTAATCTATCAAGTCTACATGCGGCCCGTAAGCGTTTAGTAAAGCCGCCTATATTATAAGGGGAGCGTATTTTTTGCGAATGTGGCCGATCGGATTAATTTACACGAAATCGTTTCATGGATTTCCCCAATCGCTGTTACTCTTTATTTCACCCAACGGTATCATATCTAGGAGATTGTTTCCATGGATCCTTTTGAGCTTTGAGCAAAAAAAATGTTACCAGCCATGTTTATAGTTATTTGCTGTGCTGACGAAATTGTTTGAAATTGGATTAGCATACGTTCCTTTTATGAATGTCATGCTCGTATTTTTTTTTGCTGTGCGTTGCTGTGTTGTAATAAGTTTTTTTTCATCTCGGACTGTTAAGAACAGCTGAAATGAGGTTGAAACGATTTTGAACATAATACTTGGATCAAGTTTTGATTTGTTATAGGTAGTAATAAAGTAAAATAGTTTATAGGTTGTGCCAAATACTAAATTTCCAGTATGTATCTACCAAATTTAGTTTTCATTCTAAAACTTATAATAGAGCGGTTCATAAATAATTTATCGAGCTACCAAACTTATTCAAGCACTAACCAAATTTGTTTAACTGTTTGAGAGTACTGTAAACAAAATGTAAATAGCCTCGCTTGTTGTTTATGGTATCATGTGTAAAATATCAAATAAACTGAACAAATGAGAGGGTATTACCTTTTGAGAGATAACACCGGCGCCGGCGGCGGGCGAAATCATTTCCGTTGCGTCAATCACACGTCCTACCCGCCCTGTCCGTCTACGTACGTCCACTAATGAGTTCGCGGACCAGTTCAAATCGCATCTAGATTGGGAACTGCCCGCTTCATTATTTTGTCTCGTACTTTAGAATAGCGTAAATTAATCTTGTACTTAGCACATGCGCACTGCATTAAATAATAAATTACTATACTAACTCATTAACTGTCATAGCCCACTGCGCAGGCCTTCCAGCAGATTGTGTGGAGAACACCACTACGTTGTAACACCGTACGTACCTACTGACGAATATGAATATTTTTTTAATTGTTTGGTTTTCAGGAGTTTTGGCGCTGTATACCGAAATATTGGGAAGGTATAATTCCGACTGCAGAAACAACCATAGCTTGTAACACTTTTAATCTGAGCAACAACAACTATAATTATTACACTAATCACAATACCCATTTAAAGTTTTCGTCCCAAATTATATTTCAAATAGTAAATATTTTAAATTATTAATTAGTGCAGTATTATACGAAGCTTAACTATACCAAGCAAAATCATTCAGGTCATAACTTATTGACTTGTATTAGATCAATTTACTCAGATATCACTTACTGCCAAATTTAAATAGCCCTCGCGGTATGCGGCCAAGCCATCCCATAATCGTTATTTATTTATTTATTTTATTTATTTTATTCTATTCAGAAAACTTACAGCTAATACAAATTATAAACAAAGAGCACGATATGTAGAAGAAGACCAATTACAAGATTTCACTTATAAACAAATCAGATACAAATAACATCAAGAATCGGTGACAACTGAACTCAGAGTGAACTAATAAAAATGTAGAGAAGTAGTAGAAATGTAGAAGTTAGAAAGACTATTCAGGCGAAAAAACTATTACACAACGTGTTTTTAAGTTTGTTAACGCTGGTAGCAAAAAGATCTAGCTAATGCTATGATAATGAAATTATAAAAATAAAATGTTAGCAAAAAAAAAGGCTATAATATGATAAAAATACACTGTAACAGCGAAACGTTACATCATGTCACTTTATCTTTATTGGAAGCCAAGTTTTATAAGCATCGAAGGCGGTCGCCGCTGACCGCAAGTAGCGGGCCAAGTCGGAAACATTAAGGTTCCATCAGCGTCCATATTTTCCGGCGGGCGCTGAATTTTCACGGAGGCCGGAGCGGGCCGGCAACTCGACACGCCTTTGCACTCAGACACTGGCGTTGGATGAAGTGGAATTGTGTACCCTAGTGCCTCTCTACGCCAGATTTTTACACACTTTTACAGTTTAAGACGCGGATTTTTGTATGGCACTTACTTTGGAGACTTAGATCTTGACTTAGATATTCGTAGTTTTAGTTCTTAGAACGTTTTCTACCCTATTTATATTTCTGTTAATAAAATAAACATGAATAGTGTAAGTAAACTGTTTAAAGATTATAATTATCAATATATTATAATTAATATTAACTGCCTCATTAGCGAAGTGGTCCTGAGCGCGACTGCTACGCTAGAGGTCCTGGGTTCGATTCCCAGGTCGAGCAAAGTGTTATTGGGTTTTTCTTTGAAATTCCCAGTAGCAGCTCGGAGTTAGGAATTTGTGCCCGGTTAATGGCAATAGGCTCGCCCCCTATTACATGGGACCTAAACATACCGGCAAACTGTGGGTGTACATTAGTACGCCTCTGCCTAACCCTTCGGGGAATACAGGCGTGATGGTATGTTATGTTCAATATATTAAAGTGTGTGGAATTCACATATTAGTTTAATAATAATCTAAGAGTATCATAAATCTAGTAGACCGCGTAACTTACTTAGACGAGAAGAAAACTTTGTTCGGGGCTATAAAAAATAAACATCTTATCTCATAAGTTTGGGCAGCTCTCTGTGAAATGACACCTTTGGGCATCTTTGTCGCCCAACAAACGCCGCGTGAAATTGAAACAGTCCGGTCCATATTCCAGAAAATTTCACGACGTAGTACCTTCTTTTTGATTCTTTTTAATCCGAACAAAACACTGTGACGCTTTGGGAACGAAATATTCTTTCAGCATGTTGTGTATATTTTTCCCATTTTGTTACTGTAGTCTAATCAAGTTTATGGATTTATTTGTTTCAAGAATGAACGAAAAATTCTGCGAATTTTTTCGTTTCATAGTGCATAAACTATGCATATGAAAATAAAATGAATACATAGAAAAGAAAATAAGAATTTTGTAAAAGCAGCTGCCCACGAATCTAGTCATTTATCTAAAACTCTTTAAAAAATCTTTAGTATTCAAGTAAGTAAGTAGGTTCAATACAGTTTTAAATATTTTATTGCACTTTGACAGTAATTTTTTGACTGCATTAAGCAGCTACCTCCACAACACTAAACAAATTATGAGGTCGCATGTAATGAATATGTCTGCGATCTATCAGAATTAGAAGACCCTTTCCCTGTCACTGGTATGATCGATGTGCGGAAATGAAGACGATCTTTTTCTAAGAGTGTGCGATATAACGCGGTATTTTATACACTTCGTTACTGCAAGAGATGAGTACGTACAAGTTTATTATGTAACTTTTATTTGCACTACGTAATTAGAAAGGTTTTCTTCGAATTCAAATTTGAATTTGAATCAAACTGCCTCATTAGCCAAGTGGTCCTGTGCGCGACTGCTACGCTAGAGGTCCTGGGTTCGATTCCCAGGTCGAGCAGTGTTATTGGGTTTTTCTATGAAATTCCCAGTAGCAGCTCGGAGTTTGGAATCTGTGCCCGGTTAATGGCAATAGGTTCGCCCCCTATTACATGGGACCTAAACATACCGGCGAACTGTGGGTGTACATTAGTACGCTTCTGCCTAACCCTTCGGGGAATACAGGCGTGATGGTATGTTATGTTCTTAATATTAAAAAATAGGTACGCTTTTTGACAATAGATTTTGTGGAACCTGTGTACACTGATTGAACCAAAGGATACGATGAGCTCATTCTGCGTGAATCGGATCGCTACGATAACAAAAATGTAAGGTAGCTGAGCATTTCACCCTACCATCTACGTCTACTCGTGACCATAGACGATCTCAAATATAATACGAAAAAAAAAACTCAGTTTCAACTAAGCTGTGCATTGGCACATTGCCCAGTTTCTATTGTTTAAATAAAATAAATGTAAAATTTAAGGAAGTGACGTAATACATTTTGTCGTTATTTAAATAACACATGCATAAGACAGTAGTTAATGTCCATAAAGAACAAACGTCCCAGATGTGATAAGTGGCAAAAAAATATACAAATGCATCCGACAGCGACGCTCGGAATAATTTATTACGGAAAGGATTTTAAAAACACACATCGCCCGAATCCTCGGATAAAGCTGTTTTAAGAATATGTGGGAATTCTTTCAGGTGATCCGGAGGAAAATATATATCATTTCCACAAGCCTGGAGTAAGAATTCATCTGAATTTATTGTAGCCATGATTATAATTTACCGTTTGAATATTATGTAATATACAATCATAACATACCATTACGCCTGTATTCCCAGAAGGGTAAGGCAAAGCTTACTACTAATGTACACCCACAGTTAGCCGGGATGTTTAGGTCCTATGTATTAAGCGGACACAAATTCCAAACTGCGAGCTGCTACTGAGACTTTCATAAAAAACCCTATAACACTTTGCTCGACTTGGGAATCGAAACCAGGGCCTCTAGCGTAGCAGCTGATTATGGATTGCCCACCAAATATACCAAAGAACATTATTATGTGTAGAGTTCCATCATATTATTTATAGTAATACCCAGTCACCACCAATAACAAAGAGAACGATATTTTCGTTAACATTCTAATGAAAACAACAAAATATTGTTTACCCGCCTCTCATCTTTCCACTCTCAGTACAATCGGCCCCATTCAAGTTCCATTGCAATAGCTATTGTATTTGCTGAAGGCTCTACTGCTCATGTCGATTGCCAATCGAACGTTACGCGAACGCCATTTGCCAGGAATGAAAGGCTGCTTGATTATTTGCTAATCTTGCCCCGATTATACGGGTTCACAAATGCTTCGCTAAACTCATGCAGAACCATTTCCATTTGGCTCCTAGTACTTATATATATTTAAAAAACACAGACGACGTCCTATGAGAATACACCGTGACTACTGCCAGAGTAATTGCCGTCGCGTCGTATAGGATATCTACGTCGGATTAATTAGCTCGCTCCCAGTACGAAAGTTTTAATCTTTATAATGTGTGCATACCTGTGTACGCTTGTATGCGTGCATTGAAATATGCAACGACATTTTTCAATCCACTATTCGAATGGAAAATCGAAACATATCGGATATTTGGTCATCGGACTGTCACCGCGAATGCCACATGTAATCGAATCCGCTATTGAAACGATCACTGGCTCTGTTTGCATAGAATAACTAAATTATTTGTTCGTATTGCTCGTCAGTTTGCTGTCGTAGAATATTGTCAAACCTTATGCTTGTAAACATACTCGTATATTTTTTTTACAAAAAAGAAATTTTATTGGGCTTTGTTGGATCCCGCGTCGTTGTCTCGTTCGATACATGCATACATACAAGAAACATTTTAGTCAATAATCAGCCCTTTTTCTTCAAAAAATTATATACCTAGTTATAACTTGTTTAGCTTCTGTAAGTTCTTAATGCAATTAAATCCTTCGTAAGATTTTTAATTATTGAATATTTAATTGTATATAATATGTACTTATTTCTTTTCATTTATGGAATAGGGGAGTAAACGAGCAGATAGATTACCTGATGGTAAGCGATAATCGCCGCCAATTGAGCCCTGCAACACAAGAGGAGTCCAAAGCCCGCCCGCCCGCCCGCCTTTTAAAAGGGTTTGGGCCTCCGGTAACCTCACTCACTCCGTCGAACACAACGCAAGCGTTGCTTCACGCCGGTTTTCTGTGAGGCCGTGGTATCACTCCGGTCGAGCCGGCCCATTCATGCCGAAGCATGGCTCTTATGTGTATTATAGTAACATTCACTAAACGAGAATAGCTACTGTGATTACTAGATTTACTACTGTATATTATGATCATTTTTCTAGTATATATTAAACAAATTATCGTTTTACATCAGTGGCTAAAGATTTATAGTAGCACAGTTATTTTTATTAATACAACAAAAATACCTATAAAACCAACGAGCACAAATGTATTCAGAACGTAAGAACTTCACGTAGCTGCACTTTAACCTGTACGTAAACTTCACTAAGAGATCCACCAGTAGTATTTCTTTTCTCACAGTCGAGTACGAGAGATAAAGTAAGTAATTTATACAAAGGAAGAGCACTAGTTTGGAAGACGCAACAACTAGCGCCCCCTACCGCTCCCCGCGGAGGCTTCTCAGACATAAATCGCGGATACTGCCCTCTGCGGCACTCGGCTAACTACCACCATTTATTTGCAGCATCTCTGATTACACACCTATGTACGAAAATAAGCTTTGTCCGCTAAAATAGGTCGAAAATCAAAATATCCATAGTAAAATAAATGTCTTTTGAGACAAATTTTATAGCTTTATATTTATACTCTGGGTCATAAGTAGCAACTGCTACTACTGGAGACCCTGGGTTCGATTCCGAGGACAAGCAAAGTGTTATTGAATTTATCTATGGAATTATCAGTGGCAGAGAGTAAAGTTTGGATTTGTGCCCGATTAATGGCATGGGACCTAAATATAGGTACCAGCGAGCCATGGGTGTACACTTCTGCCAAATATTAATAATACAGGCGTGATGGTATGCTATGTACTAGTAACTAGTTATTGTAAAGCAAAGTTTCTTATTACACGGTAACCATTTTTTTATATATATTTTTCATTAGGCACTGAACTAAAAAATGTTCTTTTTATTCTGTAAAATAAAATATCATTATTATAAAGTTATAGGTACAGATAAATAATATTTAATTATGTAAATAGGTCTTTAAAAGAATTTTTTCTTAACTAGATGGCGCCGAAATAAACTTAAAGAATCATGGTCTCTTTTATAGAACTTTGCCAATTCAATATAAAATGATTAATTAAATAACATGCGTCTTTGTTTGTCCTCCAGCTGAAGTTAACCTTTCAGAACGGAGCGTGCAAATAGGGAGCGGTCGGGGGTTGACTCAGCTCTTGATTCCCCGTGTTGCAAATGCAGGCCGCTCTCACAACGTTTGTTGTCCCCCGCTCGACATGCACGGAAAAATTGGACTTTTTGCTCCTTGCCGATGAATGATGCTTTCATTTTAATATGTACTTGTTGCCATAAATAATCTAGTGGCCCTGAGCGCGACTGCTACGCCAGAGGTCCTGGGTTCGACACCCAGGACCTCTGGCGTAGCAGTCTTTTTTTTTGAAATTCTAAAGCACATGCAGCTCGAAGTACATGGGAAATTATCATTATAGTATTACATGGGACCTCAAAATACCGGCGAACATGAAGGTGTACATTAGTACGCCTCTAAACTAGCCCTTCGGGGAATACAAGCGTGATGGTTGAACTTATACGTATTTATAATATAAAAGAAAATTATTCATGTTGTGCTGGTAATTAAAATTAAAATAGGATATTTGTCGTCAGTCCCACCTGCCATGTCGGCTGGCAGGTGGGACTGACGACTGGGAAGACGTAGGTTCGAATCCTGCTTGCGAGTCGAATTTTTCCTTCACTAAAATAAGGTAATCATGTGCCAAAACATATTATAGCTATAAGAAGCCTATAAGGCGATTTATACCTTTACGAATGAGAGGGTAACAAATATTGATAGTATTTTTTCAGGCAAAATTTTTCAAATAATGGTAGTTTTATCAAAGAAATACGAATCTTACGAAATAATATCCTTTATATTCATATTATATTCTCGTATATTCCATACTTTACTTTCTATTTCCGTATCTTTTCTTTTAATATTGTATTATTGTTATGCTCAACGATATCCCTTCAAGAATATTTTGTTCTCATCACGACACATTAATATTTATTTGGTGCTGAATTTATCGTTGCAAAATTCAATTTAGTCGACGACAGTTGATCGTCCTTTATCTATGCATAGAAGGTCCTTTTATTTGATAGGCTCTCTGGGATACTGTTGTCCCTACGAACTAGCTAAGGGGAATTGTAAAAGTATGGACATACCTACTTTATAATGCAGAATTATGTCTTGATTAATAAAGACAAGTTTCATTAACGGTTCTAATGTTAGCATTTTGAAGGATCTAAATTTGACAGATCAATGGATGGTGTTTCACTGGAATGAAACGAATGATCTTGATCCATTACCCTTCAAGCTAAACAGCTTGAAGGGTAATGGATCAAGATCAGAAGTTGTTAAAATCACAAGTACAAAATCTCATTGATTAGATTTTATATTGATACCTCATTAAAATATTATTGTATTGAGTTATTTCAATTAATATCTTTCATATTTCAATTTAATCTCAAAATGAATGCTAAAATCAGTTTAAGAAGCGAGCAAGATAATTCTACTTTAAAAACTCCAAGAATATTACTATAATTAGAAACAGGCACCTAAGTAAATAATGTACCAAATTTTAATTTAAAAATATGTAAATAACTCAAACCAAATGTAACTAAGATCGTATCTCTGATAAACCAACGTAGAATATTCATCACATTTAGATAGGAGAGGCCGATAGACCCACATCAGAAAAACATCAAAAATGCATCAAGCGGAAATATTCGTCGGCATTGTTGGAACAATATTTCGTCTCACGCGCCGTGGTTCGACTTTATCCAAAATCTAGCAGTAGGTACGTACCACCTCTAAGGATTAGAATGAAGACTAGTTCTGTTCATCTATCTACGGGCCAGGTCAAAGTACCTACTCTATTTCTGATAATATTTAAGTCACCCAAGATAAAATATTGTTGGCGACTGCTACCTACTTTACTTTTGTGTGACTATATTAGTCTAGACTGTAGTGATTCTAAGTCTAACGAGTGTTACGCTACAGCTCCTGGGATTGACTCTCGGGTCGAGTAAAGTGTTATTTGGTTTTTTGCCTGGCTCAGCAGCAACTCGAAGTTTTAATTTGTACCCGTTTATTAGCAATAACCTTGCCCCCTATTAATTTGGACCTTAACATAACGAGGAACTCTGAGTGTATATGAGTACCTACAATACTGGGTCCCATCTTATTTATATTGTACTGTGCAGATATAACGCACTGTCTAAAGAAATGCAAGTACCATATATATGCTGACGATGTGCAGGTTTACATCTCATTCAGTCCAAATGACTACGATACGGCGTTAAGGGACCTCAATAATGATCTCGCTAGAATAGCATCTTGGGCTGCTAGCAATTGTTTGGCACTTAACCCCTCTAAAACGAAATTCATGTTGTTTGGAACTAGGTGTCAAATTAATTTACTACCATCAATACTTAGCGTTGAATTGATGGGAGAGACGGTAAGTCGAGTCGGTGAAGCACGCAATCTTGGACTGAATATGGACACAGATTTAAGATTCGAGGGTCATGTGGCACAGTTGGTACGTAACTGTTTCTATAGGCTTAAGATTCTTTACAAGGCGAGATCTTACTTGTCCGAAGCACTGCGGATACAACTGATTGAGACGCTGGTGCTTTCCAGGTTGAATTACGCAGACACGGTGTATGGCCCGAGACTGCTGGCACGAACTGAGCGGCTTATCCAAAGGGTACAAAACGCCTGCGCTCGGTTCTGTTTCTCTATTCCACCAAGAAGTCATGTTACACCATTTTTAAATGAGCACTCGATCCTTAAGATGAAGTCTCGTCGGAAGTTTCACTTGGCATGTCTTCTTTTTGGGGTAGTTGTACTTAAACATCCGACATACCTGTATAGCAAATTGAACTGGGTCACTAGTAGGAGGGAATGTTCAGGTAGACTTTGCTCGCAGCAGTTATCTATAGAACCACATAGGACGGCGGCTTTTAGAGGGAGTTTCCGTTACGCGGCATCCAAATGCTGGAATAATATTCCGCCGCCAATAAGAAATCTCCCGACATTGGCCCTTTTCAGGAGGAGACTGCGTAAATACCTTATTGACACGCAAAAAGAAAGGGGGATCATAGTATCAAACACATCTATTATTTAGAATCAGTGGATGTTGTGAGATTTGATTTGTTTTGTACTGTGGAACCTGTTTCTACTAGCCTCTGAAATTGTTTCACTCAGTAGTTTTATCTCTAATTTTAAGTAGGTACTAAAGAAATGCCTAATTTACTTATTTAAAATATAAACTGTGACAAATAAAATAATAATAATATGAATATAAATAAATTAATTAAAAATATGTATTTTAATAAAATTTGTATTTTAATCTAATCAATCTAATTTTATTCTATTTTGTTTTCTTAAATAGTTATGATATTATTAATTCGTCGAGTTAATATACACACATGCAACACACACACATGCAACACACACACATGCACACTTACACACATAACATTATTTATAAAATGCCTATATAATCTGCATTGCTCGACATCCGTATGTCACTACCGGGATCCAGCAGAATACCAGCGCCTGGTTTTATAGCCTGGCAAATGCTGAGCTGGACACCCATTTGCTACAGCGAGACATAATAATCACGTATAACTTTAAAAATATTTTTGTGAGCTATTTATGTATCTAAATTTCAAATGTACTGCTTTCTCATTTTTACTGTATTCTTCATTCTTATGTGTCTAGTTTGTGGCAAATAAAGATTTATCTTATCTTATCTTATCTTATCTTACCTACACCTCTGCCTAACCCTTCGGGACGACTAGACGACTAGACGAATAGACGTGTTTTGAACTATCAGTTTCATAAATAATAATAATATGTAACATTTTACAAGCACGCTACAAGCTGCATTCTCTATGTAAACATTTATGAAATTGTCTGCAATAAAATACGTCCAACTCTCGGCCCTCATTTACACGGTAACATCTATAACACAATGAGGGAAAATAAAATTAATTTTATGAAAAACATAACTTTAGCGAATTCGTTAAGGGCGAACAAATTGCCAGGCCCGGCCGCGACGTGACAACGAGCGCTCAGTCACAGTTAATGAGAGGTCACCACAGACGCGTCGCGACGCTCCCCGCCTTGTTTGCTACCATATTGTTTGAAATGGCGACCCGTCTGCCCCTCTGAAATATTATCGGCACTTCGCCAACTTTTTAATTATCATCCCCAGGCCTAACACAACTCATGGGATACGCTTTTTTTAACAACCTAACCTTAACATCTGATATAACGTTATCTAACCCTAAGCTACTAAAAAAAAAACAACTGGTTGCACTCCGGGAGTGCCGGCAGAAGTGAAAACTTGAATATTAACAAAGATTTCACTTCAATAAATGATAATGTTCAGTTGTAGTGTCTAAGAAACCATTTGTTTTCACTTTGTCTTACGGTCATACGGTCATAACTGTCGCGATATGATCTGTCGCGAGTTTAATTTTTCCCCATCACGAAAAGTGCACAGCGCCGCTAAAGAAATTTTCACTTCAAAAACGTTTCGATTTTATCTCAAAATGTAAACGATTCACGATATTGTATAGTTACAAGACATTTTATATTTTTAATCATACAGAATCGTTTTATTTTCTGTTCCGAATATGTATTCATGTTTCTGCTCTCAATATTGTTTCGCGGGGCAGCGCACACAATATCATCCTGCCGCTACCCGACGGCGGTGTACTATTCGAAGCATTTTCTACGAAACACGTGTGCACGCCCCAATGATTATTACTTCTTATACAGATTCGTATAAGTTGGGTACACTTGTGGTTGAAACACATTCCGTCCTGTAAGTAAACGAACTTGTTCATACAGCGTTGTATATATTACAATATCTTACACAAAAACGTCATGTATTGGAGATAGTTTAATGGTTCTTTCTTGATATCTAGGTAGCTGTTTCTCACGATTTTACTCACATCCCAAATGACTTTTTAAGGTAGCTTATTGCATTATATACACCACCAAGTGCCCGTTTCTTCTTCTTCATAAGATGTGTCCATTCAATGGTTGTCTGTAAGAAATTGGTTTTAGCTATAAGACCACCAATTACCTACACTAGTAAATATTTTTGTATCTATGTAATCTATCTTTTTGGTGTACAATAAAGAGATCTTATATCCTTCTCCAAGATTTTGTTTAGGCGTGAAAACAAGACAAACAGACAGTCAGGCAGAGTTACTTTCGCATTTATAATATTAGTAGGTATGTCTAAAATGATTGGACATAAACTTGTGTACAGATTACAGTGCTTACGTAAATCCCACGTTGTGTAGGTCAGATAAGCAAAACACTTGAGTAATACTTAGTCTCAAGCAGGTACCTAACTGTGAGTCTCGTACACAATGTGGCGAGAGGGTTGATAAACTAATATTAACAAGCACGTATCACAAACCGCAAGATCATGAAAATTTAGCCCGATCCCTCTCGGCATGGCATGGATAACTTCCATGTTTGGCCTCCATACATTATTTATTACATTAGGTTATACCTTGTTTACATTGGTTGCCTTTTGGCAAACTACCCAACCTACCGCAGCTAATACGGACAAATTAATTTCCATTCAGTGTTTACGTATTGATGTGCTTATGTACCGTCTGTCAATGCTCCTTTGTGCATTTATAACAAATTATATGCTTGAATGCTTTACGCAATACCAATATTGACACCAAACTTGTTGGAGGGGAAAGTTTTGAGTAAATAAGCTTCAGTATACTACACACATACTAGATATCTAAGATCATCGGAAAATTTGAGACTTGAGTTGCCAATGCACTCTACAAATTTTTACACACATTTTTGACAAATCTTTTACAGTGCAGTGCATCACGGCTGTGGAATGAATTGCCAGTGTCAGTTAGGCGTGCACAAACATTGCCTTCGTTCCAAAAAATGGTCAAGGAGCATTATCTACGCTGTAGATGACTAATTGTTCTCTATTATTGAATTTCATAGTGTGTATATATCTAAATATATATTTATATACCTATATTATATTTATATTATGTATGTATTTATTTATTAATATTTTATTTATTTTTCTTGTAAAATATTATATATTTGTGTTTAAGACTTCTGTATTATGAATCCTGTTTCTTTTAAGTATGCCAGACTACCTTAGTATGAACTTTCCTTTTCTTACGACTCCATCCTAAGGTTGTCTGTAAGAGATCGCTGTTAGCGATAAGACCGCCCATTGTGCCATTCTATGATCTATGTAATTGTACTTTACATTTGTTTTGGTGTGCAATAAAGAATATTCTATTCTATTCTATTCTATTCTATTCTATACTATGGTCAGTAGTCATTGGACTGCTGTCGCTTAGCGTGAGGTCCTGAGTTCGATTTCAAGGTCGAGCAAAATGAATAACAGCTCGGAGTTTTGATTTGTATCAGGTTAATGGCAATAGGCTTGGCCCTTAATTCAACACGGTAGGTACCTAAAAGATATCGTCGAGCTGTGTAGTGAAGTATCCCTACCTCTGCCTAACTCTTCAAGGAATAACACAATCGTGATGGTATGTTATTTTATATTAATTTCATTATTATTTTCCCAAATAGAACTCAGACATGGCAGTCACAGCCAAATTTAACTTGTAATATGCACTTAAAAGTATTTTAAGTAAGTTGTCGTTTTAACTGCAATCTGTAAAAAGGCTGCGAAAAAGTTCGCTGTGTCGCTTAGAGGAAAAAGGTCGACGATTTAGCGAGGAACGCCCATTGCACTTTTATAGCTCTTTACACACGATTAAACCAACACACATATATAGATAAAGCTTTTCGATATAAACGCACACTCTATTATACAAAACGTTCTTAATAATTAGTCTTAATATTGAACCAACTTCACACTCCTCCATATTTTTACATAAACAGGTACATAATGAAAAGAGGTTTTTTCTTATAGAGTAAGAATATATATTTTTATTTATAATGGACCCGAAACCTACATAACATAATAAAACGCCTATATTCCCCAAAAAGTTCGTCAGAGATGAACCTACTAATGTAGACATGCAGTTCGCCTGATATGAATTCGGCCCCATATAATGGAATGCTATTGACATTATATTATAATAACGCCTTTAGGATTCTGGTGGGGCTGCCCAGATTCTGCAGCACATCAGGAATGTTTTCTGATGAAAGGGTCGATGATTTCTATGCACTAATGCGTAAAAAATCAGCATCACTAATACCGATTACCAACGGAATCCTAAAGATGATTTCGGCTAGAACAGACTCCGCAGTGTTAGGGAGATACTTAAAGCTGCATGTCAAGTGATCTGAAGAAAGAGATCTAAATGTTTGTATGTAAATTTGTCAACATTATCATAGTTTTTAAGACCTTTATAACTAACAATATATGGACAATGCTTAGTCTGAAATAAATGTAAGTATTATTATTATATTAATCGGGTACAAATCCAAACTCCGAACTGCGACTAAGAATTTTAAAGAAAAACGCAAATTCTTTTTAAAATATTGATGATGAGGGAATGTATTAATGATAATTAGATGACTATGTTCCTCACTTCTTTGTTACGCCGACGTCGACAGACGCAAACATTGGACAATACGTAATATTACCCAAAAAGTCAACCGCTTTGCAATGCGACAATCATGATGTTAGCTTTAAACCAAAGTCGATTCTAATTAAGTAATGTTCTGTTTGATTTTGGCACTGTAACCATATCATGCAGGCTCATGTGTACCTACCAACCTGATTAATATTCACGGAAGTTAATTTCATCAGAAACGAAACCCCAAAATTACGCTCAAACAATAAGTAACAGATATTATAAATTCTAGTAAAGCCGAAACACAAATAGATATTCGTTTTGAAAGTAGAATATAATGTTTTGTAAAATCGGTTAGAAATAATAGAATTAGAATTTAAATAAAAAAATCTCAAAATTTAAGTCCATTGTTTTGTGCATCATATTTTATATTATCATATTTTGCACTATCGCTCCCCTAGCGATAGTGCATTGCTTTTAGAAATATAAGTTGTACCTACTTCTGGTAAAGAGTATTCCATAATTATTAATACTGCATACTCAAGTTGAGATCTTATTAGGGTTTTGTACAAGTGGATATAAGTGTCGGTACGCTTAAAGTACTTGGTGCTCCTCATTACAAAGCCGTAAGTACATAATGGTAGGTATGCATAATTTTTTTTTTCAATCAGTTGTTCAAGATGATGCTTGCTATCTAACAATACCCCAAGATCCTTTACCAGGGAAACTTAACAGACTAGAATTTGTAAGTCTGGAGGCCCAAACCCATTTAAAAGGCGGTCAACGCACTTACGACTCTGGTGTTGCGGATGTCCATGGGCGGCGGTTATCGCTTACCATCAGGTGATCCGTCTGTTCGTTTGCCCCCCTATCCCATAAAAAAGTGTTACATAAATTTATTGTAAACGTGATAGCAACATACTTATTATTATTTTAAAGGAAATAGAAGCTTCACATGTAATATTAAAATGTAACTGAATTAAATTTCGTTTATGACTAAGGATGCACGTACAGATATGATAATTTTGCCTGTAAATCATTTGAGTAATGTACACAGCTAGTTTGTAATAGACCAATACATATAATTTAGGGGGTCGTATGAAGTGATTAAAGTAACATTTCCAACTAGTTGTTGGCGTTCTGGAGAATTATAATGTTGTTATCGGTCAAAACAGTGGCTCTGTAAATTACTACCAAATTGGTGACGCAACTTCGTAACTAGTTCAAGTTCAAAAGGACTATTATATTCGCGTTCATAGTTCAGATTATTATTACCCTAGTTGAAAATTGCCTTTTCAACTTAGGTTTTCTTTGTCATTGCACTCATTATCTACATCCATACTTAATATTAAGTGCAACGTAATTAATAAATTATAATTGCAAATTTTAAGAAAGATCAGCAGACTTCTTTTTGTTCTTATCGAATCGACAGCAAACGGTAAGAGAAAAGCAAAAATAGAAAAAATGCAAAAACATTTTCCAGATATGCCCAGTATTCCGCGCAGACTCAAAGCATATTCAAAACATAGGGATGAGTGATACAAATAATACTATTGTAATGCAATAAAATCCATAAAAAGTTATTATATTATATAATTCAATGTCTATAGTCAATATTGTAAAAAAAAACCGTAACTAATAGAAAAAAGCTTCCAGATCACATTTAATTTTAATTTATTAGAGTGTTGTTTTTCATCGACACGCAGTCACCGTTCTTTTAACAAATACAAAAGGTATTTTATTTAACATATTTCTTGGTGGCAGAGCCGCGCACCGGGAATATTTCACTTGCTAAATACAATACGCCTGTAATGCTCACTTTTATACGTATTTACAAAACAAAGGTGGAACTAAGGCAACGAACAAGGTAGCATTAAATTTATGGTGGAGTGAGGAGGTAAAACTCGTAAAAGTGCCTCATATGTCAATACCTTTTGAAATACGGTAATGGAAATACGAAATAAAACAGAAAGCAAAGTATGATTAGTGAGTGCCATATGTCCCATTGGCGCACTTTACGGCTGCTCGCTCCTGCAATATCCATTTCAATACGATATATATTTAAATTTTCAACACTATGGATATTCCGTGTAAAAGTTAGTTTTATGGGTTCACACTATTTAAACACTTAGCTATACATACTACTGTGTATAAAATAGCTTTATGTAAAAACAACCATAATAAATAATTTAGTTTCGAAAAACAAAATTCTCATGTCTAATTGATCTAACAGTTATAATAATAAATGTTAGTTTTGGCAAAATATACAAATAATACAACAGCAGAAGTTCATTTTGTCATAGAAAGACAAAATTAACAAGATCATGAAGCCTAAGAAGGGCCTATTGAAAGTTTTAAAGAATAGACATAGGTAACCATATTACCTCTAATTAATTGAATACTCACATGTACCATCTGTTCTAAGACGTTTACGGCTAAAATGAAGTACATAAGCCATATGAAGATGCATCAGTACTCACCGAGCAACGGAATATAATCACCGTACTCAAAGCCAGATAAAAATTAACTCTTATAAAACTGTACACCAATAACTCAACAAAATATCCAAACAACCGCATTAATAAATTGTAATTCTTCTGCGAATGAATATGGATTAGTAGATTTCTCCGCTCCTAGCATGTAGCATGTTGAAAACAAACGAGACTCCAAGTGCGCGGCGACCGCAAATGTAATCGAATAGGAAATAGGAAATGTCTAGTTACTACTATCTGCTGTTTCAATCTGCTTGGTCACGCAGGGATGAAGATATAAAACAATTACTCGTTTTGTTTACAAAGTAAAGTTTTTTCCAGCCTTAATACGGATTTGTGTTAGCGATTGCTATTTTTCTTAACGTAAGTGCAGTATAAATATTAACAGGGGGAAGTCGGGAGAGCGTATGATCACGAACGTAACCGCAAGGGTGGCCGTTCGGTGCTCAGGTAAGATTAAAAGTCCGGAGCAGTTGTTTGCGGCGGCGGCGGTGGGGTTGGCTCTCAATGCACATGCACTCGCTACACTGACGCCACTGCGCCCAGTGCGCCCCCTGTTCGCTATGATTAATGTGCGCACCATTCACCTACAAATAAATGTAGCCCACACCAGGGATATATTGCACCGTAATTTTCAGGTTTCATATTCATTTGTCTGTTTTGTACGAGATCAAAGCGTGCGGACGCTTTTGCATCGAGCGGGGATTCAATGTGTTCAATCTTTGTGTTTACCACTTGCGAATATTAAATGTTCTCCAGCTAATTAATATTATGATGTTGACGAAAAGTAAGTGGAAATGACGAGCATGTTTTGTGGCAGCGTGATTTTAATTACTTCTAATCTATTTACTTTTGATTACAAAAGGGTCAGCCAACCCTTCCTCATTCGCTTTGAAAATCAATGATACGAGTACACATTCGCAAACTAACAGCTACGTAAATGCAACACGTTGAAATCAAGACAGTTGTAGGTAACTTAATAAGCTATACACACTAGTTAGTAAATACAAATGTTATCGGCGAAGGTTCTCAAGGTGGCGCTGAGATTTATCGCAGAAGGCCTCGACCACAAACGGGCGCACGCGGTAAGGCGGCTGGTGGCTGCCGTGCCTAGCTGACTGATGCCTTACATTTATTTTCACTGATTTACTTTACAGACACACATTTGCACGACACTGATTTGTTTTGTTTATTTATTACTGTGATAGATAGATTATAGATACTGTGGGGTTTGATGACTTCATGGATTTAACAAATTTTGACTCAACGATTGAAAAAACTAATATTCCTAGATATTATTTATATATTTATTAAATAAATAAATCAATAAATTTATTCTGTAGGCTAAATTCGGATTTAGCCTACAAAATATTGGGTTTTTAGCCTTCCAAACTGCCCAAAAACTGTGTTTTAGGCAATAAATTACATTCTAAGCTGAAATTAATTTATCGTTCCCATTTAGTGCAGCAGCCTTTTTTGATGAACTTTTTATAGACTCGATCTAATAGAGTATACGGAGACGATAGTGACAGCTAACTGACATTTTGTGACACGACAGTAGTGTCAAACGTCATAGAAAATGACGATACGCCGATTGTGTCCCATGAATGTAAAATAATAATTTCATTTGTTTATTATTTCATTGCTGTTTATTGATAATTTTATTGAAGGTTAAATAAATGTGTCTCAATATCTGTATAAAATTCGGCAGTGCGCGTTCATCTCAGACAAAGTTTTCATTAGGAGCAGGCGTAAGTTCGCGGCGACTGTGTGAGTGGGAACGTTTGGCACGATGCTGATAACACAACAAACAACTTGTTACAAACGTGTTTAGTTTTAGTTATTGCTTCGAGTTCGACGCTTTAACTCATTGCTCTAATAATGAAGAGGGTAGGCAGTAATTAAGCTCGGTTCCGTACGGACAGTTTGAATCCGGTGATGTAGTTATTTGAGGTGTATATATGGTGAAGCCTGAAGGTGTTTGGTTTGGGAATTATTAATGAACATTTAAGTGGTTGGTGAGGCATAATTTAGCTAAGGCAGGCTGAATCTTAGCTGGAATGAATAGAATATCGGAACGGATAAATGCCCAGGATTATTGACGAGACAAAATAATAGTAGTGAAACTACTGGTAGCTCGGAAATTGCATCATTTTTTGATAATGACAGGTTATTAAAACATACTATATACATACATAGTAAAACAGGGTATTAAAACTTGCGGACAGTAAAAATGAATCTTTATAGAAGCCTAAAACCATACACACAGAATCTTATGCAGTTTATGCAACGAAAAAGGGATCCGTTAGTAATGATTGAGTGTTTACTTTTAATCCGTCAGCGCTCGTGCCGTGATGAATTTTTACACAAGGCCTCGTCAAAGTGATACAAGATTAAATTACGTGCGGGCGCGTGGACCGGTATGCGGATCCAGGCCAGTCTAACAAATTTTTGTTGTTTTTTTTTCTCGTACATTCGTTTGCCGGATGTCAAACAGATCTGTAAACCGAAATCAAATTGGGAAATTTGTGTGGATTAGAATTTGTGGAAAACGTCCGCTTTATTGCGTTTAGGTGTGGAATATTATACATTTTTAGGCGCATCATTCATTCGTTGCCAATTTGTTTGTTAAATGTGGTTTTTTGCCACTATATAAAATCAAAATATCAGGAAAAGGTCATATTCACACAATATTTTGGTACTAAATATATGAATGAAATTAATCGACTCAAATATAACACAAAATTTCATCCGAATCGGTGCAGCCGTTTAGGAAGATTTAGGTGACAAACACACGTACAAAACAATTATATATTTGTATACATTTCATCCAAGTCAGTTCAGCTGTTTAGGATAAGTTAGGTGGCAAACACGTGTACAAAAGAACCTTTGAAAAGATTAACTGTCAAGTCATTTACCGGGCACTTACTCGGAGGAAATTTTTAAAAGTGTTCACTGAAATATAATTTAACCCTGACCAGAAATTATAGTTATATGGATCGTTTCACTTTCTCATCTATGAAATACATAGACTAAGCATTCCAAAAATATCTTTTAGTGTTTTTTTTTGTCATTTTTCATGCTAAGATTTTAAAGTTACGCCAGACGCTAAGCCACCGCGATGGCTTAGAAGGTCATAGCGTCTGGCGTACCTAGCCAGAAGACGCAGGTTCGAATCCTGCCTGCGAGTCGAATTTTTCCTTCACTAAAATATTTCCAGAAATACTGATTTCTGACACCGCGAATATTAGACATTGAAATGAAACTAATTTTTACGGATTTTATCGCGGTATATTGATATTATTTAGTTTCCGACGTTTCGGATCCTTTACAGGATCCATGGTCACGGGTAGACTGAGGTGTTGGACGTCTTGATGTTAAAATTACTAACAGCTACCTTACATTTTTGTTAATTATTAGCGCTCCGATTCACGCAGAACGAGCTCACTAATTTCAAAAATATATCATTTGCAAAAACAATCTACTACTACTTCACGGCTATACGATAATACGAAGGTGAAAAGTGGCACATTAGACGCGTATTTTACTGGCCACGTCTTTTGTAGTGTGTCCGTTACACCATGTTAGGCAAAGGGGCAGGAAGGGGAAGCGGTTTATCTGTGCTCCGGAACTCAGGAAGACGAACGCGGGCTCCGGACTCCGTTGAATTCCTTTAGGCTTTACATTCGTACAAAATTGCGATTGTGTTGTACATGTATGGCGTGTTAAGACTGGGGAAAAGTGATGTGGATTTTTGTTTACTTGTTTTATTTCAAATGAAAAAAGAATGTAGGTACGTTCCATAAACAAAATGTCTTCGGTCTACTCATAAGTCTACACTTTTTTAGTCTATTCATAATTTGCCTTTGGTTCGATTACCGAGGAAGGCAGAATGTTTAATCTTTTGAATGGTTCTGCACAAAGTTCGGATGTGTGTTCGGTGTAAGCTTTGCATTATTATACGACCTAAAATATACCAGTAAATAGCTGTAGTTGGAGGGCTCATGGTAGCGTTCAGTTCGTAGATCCCCTGCTCGTAATGTGCGAGAAATGGCCACCCTGGGGTTTTTTTTTTGTTTTTGACAGTTTTGCCTTCATAATTTGTCAGTTCTTATTCCATTTAGGACCCTTGGTCTACCGTACTGATACAATTGAAATAATTGACTTGGGCTTTATGGCACCAAGTCTACTACTTTATTTTGTGAAAATCGTCATTCAATACTATTTATAATTGACAGTTTTGCCTTCAAAATCTGACAGTTCTTATATAATTTAGAACCATTGGACGACCATAGTAGACTTCAACCCCTGGTCCTATTAATCTTTCGGGGAATACGGGCAATGGTATGATTACTTAAATTTCTCTCTTATAATTTATTTTTCTTGTGTACAAATAAGTTGGAAGTAAAGTAGTAGACTTACGTAGGTACAAACCAACTATTCCATAAATGGTATAAATGCAGCGTTTTTGAATTAATATTAACACAATAACATTCTCTTTCTGAATGTTTGCCTAGTGCACCGTTTTATTTTCTTATCTTAGGCAAATGTTTCGTTGCCTTTGTCTCCTTTGCAACAAAGCGCGCGCATCAGACGTTGGTCGACCTTCAGGGACCGATTTTAAACGAAATACTAGATTCTACCCCTACTTAACCACATTTAAAGAATCCACCCTACTAAGGGAAAATATATAGTTATTTCTGTATATTTAGTGTACGTGTTTATTAGCTTCAGCCTGTATCGTAAATTCTGGTGAAAAGTGTCCCGACTTTTGGACTTTTGGAAGTTAAGAAACTTGGAATACTTACAGCGGCTTTTCACTTTGTCGACAATAAACTCTTCGAAATTGAATAACATACATCAAACTGGAATAGTAATTGAATTTTAGTTCTAGAACACTCAGCACTGGTGTGAAGTGAGTAACAAAATGCGGATGGAATATTTTAATTTTATACGTGTGAATAAAGTATTAGTTTCCTTAGTATGTTATTTATTACGTTACACATGATAATAATTGGGGAACTATAAGAGTTCCCCAATTATGAATCCCCAATGAGCTCCAAGTAGATTGATATAACAGATCATAGAAAAATGTTGTTGCTTAGATTATAGACGCCAAAAATATATGTCATTTTGAACATTACACGCACGAGCAACCATTTAGTGCAGTCACCTTATGACTGAATAAAATCTGAATACATTGCTTATATTTACAAAAAAAAACTAATTTGGGGGACTCAGAATCGGTAACACAATCCATTTCTATTATTTTTGGAACTTTTGTCTGTCTGTTTGTCTGTCGGTTTGTCTGTATGTTTGACCGCGCATCAAATGATAACTACTGAAGAGATTTGGAGGAAGTGGGCAGGAATTCATAGCCTGTTTCTTGGATTAACATTTAGGCTATTTTAAATTCAAATCGGTTCTATCTATCAAAAGTTATTAACATTTTAATTATTGAAAACGTTGACTTTTAAAAATAACCATTGAACTCAATTTCTTTTTCAAGTATTTCTGTACTAGACTAGCACGGATCAAAAATTATAACAGAATCAAATAATAAAATTAAAAAAATACATTTACAGGGACTAAATAACATAAAACAAGAAAATAAAGCAGATCAATCAGAAACCATTATTGTGACCAAGAATTGATAATTAGTACAGTAATTCTAACTCTACTTATACAGGGAATCACGGGACATACATAGGATTTATCCAACGAGCACAAGCCGGTGTAAAAACTAAATATTTGAGTAGGTTAAAGAATTAAACAAAAAATTACAAATTATTTTCTAGCGGACTAACACGACATCGTTATTACCTCAATGAAATTTGATTCGATAACAGGTGTCATTTTGAGTTGACAATTTTGACAATATTATTGTTTTCTTCTTTAAAGCATCCAGCCATATAGTAACTCATTTTATAATGTGAAACCTCCATAGTGTAGATACAGTGCGCACACTTTATTTGAGAAACTAAAGAGTTTCCATCTAATCGAATAATTAAATACATAAATAAATATAATAATAAAAAAAATTAAACGTGCGTTAATCTTTACTGATGCCGAAACAGATATTTGAGATTTTAATCTATGTAGGTATGTCTATTTATATTTCCATGCTTCACGTCAATACAATGTGAACAAATTTTTGAAATTAAGTAATTTTTATATCAGAAATTAGGTATTCAGAAACCAATGGCGCTAAGTGTATTACAAATATGGAAAACCAAATTTTTCGAGGTGGTTAGTTGAAACTTGGACAGGACAACGTCTGTCAGGTCAGCTAGTATAAAATAAATCTGTATTTTTTATCTTCGTTATCCATGAAAAACCATCACGCAAGGACGAGGCTGTTCATCAACAGAACCCCAGAATAAACTGGAGCAACTCTTGCAAGGTGAGCGTAAACGTCTGTTCGCAAGAAATACGAGAAAAGCTAATGACGCTATTTCCTTTAACCGCACTGCAGCTACATTCCAAATATAATTTTCAAAGGTGTTCGCCGTCGATAGGTAACACATAAATTTAAACGGCGATAGTAATAGGCTAGTGTTGCTCCAACTTTGATTTAAGGCCGGTGCGAGCTGAAAATGCAGACGATATCCAATTGCGGATTTACGGTCAAACTATTTATTTTATGCAAGGAAATGCTACGCTTTTTATGGGAGATTCAGTTAATTGATTCAAAGAGAAACAGTTTAAAACGATTTACGCCTTGATTATAGATGACTGGAATTTTACGAAATCAGGAAATGTAGCATAGTTTCAACACATTGTAAGCGAGTACATCGCGATGTAAAAGCTTCAGAGTATCCAAGGTAATTTATCTCCCGAAACTTTTACAGCACATTTCCTATGTGTTTACGCTTTACTCTGTATTTTGGAAAAAGGTCTAGTCCCTATAGTGTCTAGTCCCTAATATAAGGAGCTCTTGGATGGGCGTAAGTGGTGTTTTGCACAGCAAACAAATACTCCGTGAAATTAACTGCGCCTGCCGCGCCCCGAACGTTTCGGACGCCTCGATTTCGCTTGCCTAGGATATATAACTGCTAGAAAGGACATTATTTGACAATATCAAGAGTAACAAAATATTGTGTTATTCAAAGTGGTCAGTAGTATTACATATTAAGAACCACTGTCAGAATAACCAGAAATGTTGGCCTAGTGTAGTTAATATTAATAATGTAGGAGTATTGGTATTTGGGCCTATACATTACTGTTGTTTTTTTTATGGGATAGGGGGGCAAACGAGCAGACGGATCGCCTGATGGTGATGGTAAGGATTACCCCCGCCCATGGATACCCGCAACACCAGAGTCTCCTCACTCACTCGGGGAAACGAAAGCCTTGTTTCACGCCAGAGTTTGAGAAGTGGATTCCAGTCGAGCCGGCCATTCGTTCCGATGCATGGCTCTTCCACGGTAAAATAGGTTACTATGAATTTTGATTAATAATTTTCACGTTGTTCATTATAATTATTTTCAACAACCGGCAACCGAGGACCGGCACTTAGATGGTGCGACGACATCGTGAAGGTCTAGCCCAGAATCGAAATTGAAAATGGAAGAAGCATGAAGAGGCATTGGTCCAGCAGTGGATAGCATCGGACTGATGATGATGATGATACATTGTGAGCATATGTGGACCAGCCCTTTTTGCTTTATTTTTTACCACTGCGTCCATCACATCCAGCATTTATTTGTGATCCTTTAAAGCTTTTCACTAATATTAGCAAATATCTTATCTTTTTCATAGACAACTATTAACAACGTACCCAGTAACGTAGTTAATTATTCGATAATTTTATTTCTGATAAAATTTATACTACATTTACTACATACTACCGCATTTATTACTTTAACATTTGTCACAAATGTACTTAAAGTTATAAAATTAATAAACATTCAAACTTATTCGAAATAAATCCAATATAGTGCAACGCGATTTCAATCATAGCGAATAAATTGAAACCAAGATTTGATTTTCATAGCCAGTGACAGATTAACCATTTCGATAACTTTTTCTGCTGGGTACAGTTGCACGGCAAAGAATACGACCAATGCAATAAATTAAACCTCTCAGGGACTGACCCGTCTACGGGCTTAATTAACTTTTCACCAGGAATTTTCAAAGGGAAAAAAAGCTACAGGCAATATGGTTACAGAATCTCATTTCATGATAAAGTTTTATATAGGTATGCCAAATATGTAGGTAAATCTGGGAGGTGAAGGCCAAAAACAACTATTTTTTTTAAATAAGTACAATATATAATTTGATATTTTGAGTGTTTTTTTTTATTCTAATCAACGTTTACACTATTCAATCAAGCAACCTGACATGCAGACCAAAAGTCTAATGAAACATTGTAGAAAATATTGCTACATACATGTCCAAAAAATGGAACATAAAAATAAAATGCCAGTAATATTGCACCTGACTACTAAATTTGACAAGGGTCGTCTTGCATGTATCACCTTGACAGGGCGAGTAAATTTCTGTCACATGCTTGAATAAATAATCACGTCGTTTACGTCACAAGAATCCATTGAACACACGGATAGGCTCATGAATATTCAAGTCATATTATCATCTTTAACATTACATACCCAGGAAAATGTTTTCTATAAATTTTATACGGCTATATTTATTGCAGACATCCATATAGCTGTTCACACAAGCTTCTTCTTTCGTAACAGAAGCATTTAGCTTACAACGAGGGGTTAACAAGACAAGCTTAAAAAAACAGCTCTTCCATATAAAAACTGCTTAAATGTAAAACGAAATAGTAAAGTTTTTTATTAATATGGGTTGTAACAATTCATTCGTGTTTTTGCTATTCCAAAAAGACCTCATTTCCTAACATGAACAGTCGGCTAAGAAATTAAAAAAGCTTTTATTTGTTAGTAAACAAACCGGGATAGTGGCAAACAGAGACGTTTTGGCTAAGGCATAGTAATATATTAAGTGCTAGCACGCGACCTCGCAATAAGTCTGCCTCGCCTACTTCGCTAGATAACAATTATAAATCTTACTAATACTTCTCACTGTCCACACCGACCCATTGTATTTTGGTTTTGATTGTATGAAAATCAACTTTAATACAAAATAGTAGAGAGGATTATGCATTGATGCTTGCATAACGTTACATGTTCAACTTTTAACTAGAATTTTAGGGGACTTTTACGATAGTTTGCCATATTGAGGGCTGCCTTTTATATAAAAACTATTATCTACTACGAGGTAATAGCGTCAAATAAGCATAAAGTGATCAAAAAAATCCAAATCACTGAAGTGGTTTGTTTGTCTAAAGTTAAGTAGGTAACATGCCTCATTAATCTTGTGGTCCTAATAGCAACTGCTACGCTACAAGTTCTGGGTTCGATTTCCAGGACAATCAATGTTATTCTTTGTAGATAAAATGTTTTTTTGGGGCTTTGTATGGAATTCTTTATATGTCGCGGTTTGGATTTGTTAGTGGCTAGATATTTTCCCGCTATTACATGAGACCTAAACATACCAATTCTCATTAGTATACCTCTGCATAACACTTCGGGGAATACAGGCGTCATAATGGCATATAAAAAAAAGTAACAAATTCGATTCTTTGTTGCAAGAATTTGGTATCTAAATTCTAAATATATCGCGAAATATGGACAAAGCAACCGATGTATGTTATGTACAGTTAGTCGGAATCTAAGCATTTAGTTCTAAAGTTTCTTGAACCTTTTTAGTAAATAAAATAAATTGGCCCAGTTTTTAAGTACAGTATGTACTGTAGAGTACCTGGATTTCAACCGGGGCATTTAATTAAAATAAATAACTTTAAATAAAATAAATATAACTTTAGGTTTGAAGCGTGGATAGCCTAATGGCTAGGGCGTTGGACTTGTGATCATGTGGTTGCCGGTTCGATACCCACCCATTGCACTACCAACGTGAACCCACTCGTAACACAAGCATTTTAGCTTAGCACGAGGGGTTAACAAGAATACTAGTAATGTGAGACCCACATTGCTAGTAAGATTAAAAAAAAAAAAAGGTTTCATCTTTTAAGGGGTGAAGTATATAGACGGATCTGTTAGAGACTCAAAACTAGACACTTCAACACATCTAGGTACTTCTGTCATATAAAAGGATAAAAGATTTCTAATCTTTTAATTATAAATACGTTATAATATCTTCACTCATTGATGAAAGGGTAGTGTGGGGCAAAGTAAAAAAAAAATCTTTAATCGTGGAATCCTCCTAAACCTTGCAAGTCACAGCTTTGCCAAATAATAAAAAAAAATGTTATGTTCCAAAGTATTCACATCCGTTGTCGTGGACAGGACATCATAAAAGCATCAAGAAGCCATCAGAGGTAGTAACAGGTTGTCCCCGCATACAACATCCTTTACATTTTTACCCATTTGTGTTAGATAAATGGTGTGTTTCATGCTGGTGATATTACCAGACATGTTATTATGGTACGGATAAATCCAGACAGATTAAGATATCCAGTAAAGGGGACATGGTATTTTCAGTTGTATTTTGCCTTGTACTAAGTCAGACAGGACACTGACTAAACTAAGTTTTACTTACGCGGTTGCAATAATACCTAAGTTATGGTACGGCCTCAAGTCATTTAAATAATTGTCGTTGGAAATACTCCCTAAAGCCAATTCATTCTCAGACAGACTATCACGTACCACATGTATGAAATCCACGCCAAATATCTCGTCTACATACACATCCAGTTTCGGGTTCCTAGCAGTGGATAACCACTGCTGGACGTAGAAGTTTCCTAGTGAACGCCAGAGTAATGTAGGCTAGATGGCCTACTGCGTAAGGTAATTGATCTTAAAAGCAGAGATTTTTTTATCCGTGTGAAGTCGAACTCACAAGCCGTAGCGCAGCACCCGAATAATAAATAACATAACATACCATCACGCCTGTATTCCCCAAAGAGTTAGGCAGAGGCGTACTAATGTACACCCACAGTTCGCCAGTATGTTTAGGTCCCATGTAATAGGGGGCGAGCCTATTGCCATTAACCGGGCACAAATTCCTAACTCCGAGCTGCTACTGGGAATTTCATAGAAAAACCCAATAACACTTTGCTCGACCTGGGAATCGAACCCAGGACCTCTAGCGTAGCAGTCGCGGTCAGGACCACTTGGCTATTGAGGCAGTTAATAAATCTATGTACCCAATGACATTATATAGTTTACTAGCGGACCCAACAGACGTTGTCCTGCATGATATACCAGCGATTAGTAACGATTCAGCAGTTTACTTGCAGTATAGATAAATAACCTAGATACCGACAGCAGCGCCATCTGCCGGGCTTATTTGTGAATCTAAACCATCCTCGAATCCACTTGAATACTCACAAAAAGGTCCAGCCGTTTAGGAGGTCCAGCCGTTTCACTGTCAACACACGTACAGAAGAATTATATATTTAAAAGATAAGAGGGATGCGCTATTCTTACTGCCAACATTGCGCGGTCAATAATGCAATGCAAAAGTATTAGGTTATAGACAGTTTTCGGCCAGGGCCAGACACTCAATTGTTTAGTAAAACCTATTGTCACTTCTGTCATTGTCAATGTCAATTTTATGAGTTGTACATTCCTATATTATCTGTAGACACAATTCATACACCATTTTTTACTAAGTATACCTACGCGTCCCATGCGTATTTTCCTTGCATTTAAAGCCAAAATACCTCATAAGACATCGCCATACAGAACAGCAGCTATTTATATCATAATTACCAAAGAACTACCTACATACCGATCAACAAAATTATTGCTGCTGCTATTTAATCAAGTAAATAAAATTAATGATGTTCAATTAATTTTTATTCTAAGAGTTACCAAGATTCAAATTTTATAGTAAAATATTTTGTAATATGAATTGTCTATAGAAGCGCGGGTTGTCTAGTCAGAATGGAGCGGAAGTGTTGTGCGATGGCTCGGCAGAGCGGCCCGGGAGGCGACGCGACTCGTCTCTCCTCTGCGATGTTTATATCAGTTTAAAAGGCGACTACACCGATCGGAGCGTTTCCTTTCGCGACAACATAAAAGAATTTCCAAGAAATAACGGCTGTATTTGAATAGCGGTATAACATGTTCCCGAATGCTTTTCCCGGCTTAAAACAGCAATAGTATTGCTCTTTTGAATTTTCTATGACTATTTTTAAGTTAAATATTCTGATTGTCGTGTCATTTTGTTTGTATTTCGTTTCGTTTGTTGCTTCGCTGCACTTGTCGATAATGTTGCATTCGTGTTTCTGTTTAAGTGCACAATGTTTACTTTATTCACTATTTTCCTTATGTTTGATTTAATTTTAACAACCAGTGAAGGTGCGACACAATTTATTATTATTTTGTAAGCCTTAAATCTAACTTCAGGGCCAAGGCTTTCCTTTTATTCTTCGTTTGCAATAGCAATGAAGTTCGACACTAATTTTGATAAAATGATGCTTTCATAAACATAGCTTTTCAATAATTATATGCTTAATCGGAGATACCTAATTGATAAAATTATTACATTTTCACTGTTTCCATAGTATAATTGTTATTCATTTCATCGATTTATTGGCCCTCAGTTAAAATTTTACACTTACTTGAGTGTAACTAATTTACAATGACAATATAACGTAATGAGTTTTTATGAAAAGCAACATGAGAATTCTTCGATAAATTTGTTTTACATTGAATAACACGTATTGTATCATTGTAAATTTCTTTTTGTTCCAGGTTGTCTTCGAGGATTATTGTGCTGCAATAAGATATATATTTAGGACATTTTTAAGGTCTCCTTTTAATTTCGTTCACCTCGTAATCGTAGTTAGTTAGTTCTGTTAATTATTTGGTGTTTATCTGGGGGCACCGAATTGTACCGTTGTTGTAAATTCAAATATAAAGGTGAATGTTCAACACATTTGTACACAGAGGACTACATATTATTCAGAATGTTCTATGAGAATATATAATTTGAACATTCTTTATACGTTAGTAGGTACAAGTCAACGGCCAAGTCAGACAACATTAACTATAAATAATAAAGAAATCGCAGTAAGGAACCTTAGACTTGGCACGACTTAGTCTAGATTTCATTACTTTTTAGAGATAAACAAGCAGCTCCATCGAGACTTGGCTAGTTTTTTACAGAATGTTTTTGATGGGCTATAAATCATTACATGTATTTGTACTAACAAAATATATTTGTCGGCACGGATTCTTCGAAGCACAGAGTAGTCTTGATTAAATCGCATATTGAATTAGTCATCCATTCCCAGACTGACCGCAGTAAGCAGCAGCAACAGTTTAACCTTGCAGATCGGTTATATAGCTACGATCTTTCATTACAGTAAGCATGGTTAATTAACGTTTTGCATAAATTATAGCTCACCAACATAATATTACTCGAGACATAACCTGCGTAGCACTCTTACATTCTACAAACATACTTCAGTAAGTAGATACTGTTATATAAATAAACTACAAAAGGGAATAAGAGGTGCCATGATCTAAGAAACGCACGTTTACTTATTAATTTTAATGATACCGCTAACCAAAAATTGCTGAGTGCGCCACTCGAGTGATCTTTATAAGACGCACACTTGGCCTCTTATAAAGGTCGCCCTAGTGCAGGCACAAAGTTCACCTGACGATAATCACTGGAAGGATCCACTTGAAATGGCACGCAAGATAAACGAGAATGCTCTCATATTTTTTAGAGGTACGTACAGTGGCAAATCGTTGTGTTTTCTGACTTGAAATAATATGTTTGTATGTAGTTTTACGGCTAGAAATTATATTATTTATACCCACTGTCAACAAAAGGACTATTGTACCTATAGGTGGTCATGTAATGACAACTGTGATATGGTTTGTTGCTGTTCCAACTCATTCTATGTATTAGATAACAGAGCTATATTGTTATTTAAATTATACTAGCGGTATGCATCTACTTATTTCCAATCTTGTGGGAATTCCCTTAAAATATTATCTTAACCACAATGCATAATATAGGTATCTTATAGGGAATCTATCAAGTTTTCAATTTCAGGATTTAATCAGCGAATTATTTCGCTTTTATAAAATATAGATGGGTAAAAATATTGACCATTAATAAAATTTTATTAATGTTGGAAACTTAGTTTACTAGTACAAAGTTATAAATAAAAGGTTTAGACATGTAGCAACGCCATTTATCAGAAAGAAAATATCTAGGTTATTCTTTAAGGATCTGTTCGAAGTTCCGAGAAATATACCGTCCAATATTCTACAATCTTACGTAGGTAACACCTTCTATACTAATATATAAAGCTGAAGAGTTTGTTTGTTTGCTTGAACGCGCTTATCTCAGGAACTACTGGTCCGATTTGAAAAATTCTGTGTTCGATAGCCCATTGATTGAGGAAGGCTATATATCATCACGCTAAGACTAAGTAACTATTCCACGCGGATGAAGTCGCGGGCGGAAGCTAGTCTTTATATAAAGGTGAAAATAAATTACGCGCACATAAGTTTCAAGTAATCCTTGCTACTTATTAAAAGTCATATGAATGTATTATTATTTGCTATTTATTATGCTCTACCAACGTAATTTTTATATCTACATCTATTTTAAAAATAAAGCCTAATTAGACTAATGCTTCTAATTGTAACTGCTACAATAGAGGTCCTGGGTTCGACTTCCAGGTCGAGTAAAGTGTTATTGATTTTTTATGAAATTCTCAGTAGCAACTTTGAATTTAGATTTGTGCCCGCTTGATCCTATTTCATGGGACCTAAACGTACCGCGAATTATGAATTTACATTATTAAACCTCTGCTTAACCCTTCGGGGAATACAGGAGTAATGGTATGTATATGTAATAATTACAATCATTAATTTTAACAGAAAAACAATCATTTTCAAATCTGGACTTGTATAAGACTTTTTTGTGAACCGTACTTATTCCGGGTCGGGGAAGTGAAAACATCAGTCAGGCCAATATTGAATTATTTATAAACAGACAGTATTGAATGGAGTTAAGGAGTGTTTTGACACCAGCTATTGACTGCATGCTTACGATGAGTTATGACTTCTGAGTGATGGAGCCTTTTGTGCTCGCGCCCTTTGTTACTCTTTATAAATGATTCTTTACGTTTCTCAAGAGCCTTTATTATTTAATATCTATATTTTCGAATACGGAACGAAATGTTATTAACTTTGAGACGTTTGGTCTCGCATTCGTTATTCGACTACTTTCGTATTTAGTTTTAAGTAAACATTATCTAAAATCTTTCATAGCGGTAAAACAAAGGAATAGCTAAGTACATTTTATATGCCATCTATATTTTAAATTAGTTAAAGTAAATAGGTTTATATAAAATATTAATTACATGAACCATCCAAATAATTATTTGCGAAATGAGACATTTTTTATTTTAAAATGCAGTGGACAGCTAAGTAACTACTATTGCTACGATGTATCCCCCGCTACGATGCGGCTACGCTATGCTAGCTACGCTTTCGTAGCACATACCACGTAGCAATTCTTTAACGCCGGTTCTCAATAACAAAACCGTCGATAAATTTACTTACCACATAGAGGTAACATTTTGACATTGTATGGACCTTATGTCAACTTGTATGAACTATCTCTAGTAAGCAAATCGACTCACTGATTTGTTGTTGTGGAGGATTGAACTGTGAAATTATGAGTAGACTTGTGTCATTTCAATATTAATCTATACTAATATATAAAGCTGAAGAGTTTGTTTGTTTGTTTGTTTGCTTGAACGCGCTAATCTCAGGAACTACTGGTCCGATTTGAAAAATTCTTTCAGTGTTAGATAGCCCATTTATTGAGGAAGGCTATAGGCTATATATCATCACGCTACGCGGACGAAGTCGCGGGCAGAAGCTATTTTATTATATTTTTCATCATCATTGTACTCATTACAAAAAAAAAGAAAAAACGTGGTATAAATACTGTAAATTTTAGAAGTAATGATGCAACCTATATTACTCGTTCAGTAAAAAAAAAACAAATTACAACGATAAAATAATCTTAAGCTACACGAATTAGTCAAAACATATGTATTACATTAACCAGCTTATCAATTCAAACACCGCTTGAAAAGATCCCCATTCAGTTGAGACAATTCATCTTTTAAGTGCAAAAAATACGTTCCTTGTTCGAGTACGAAAGCAATCTAGCAAACGCGTGTGAATGGGAACAGGTGGTGATTCATGCTTCTTTTTTTTTCTTTCGGCCTTAAGGTATGTATTCAGACCCGTTCATATGTGAAAAGCATTCTTAAATACGCAACTTTCTGCTTAAATCTTATTAATGCTCGATTTAACACACGTCGTAAATATTTTTTATTATGATCTGTGTAATAAAAAATACTTTTTCATACAATTAAAATTATCAGGTAGAGATGAGCAAAAGCGTTAAATACACAGAAATCTTATATTTTAAGATATAGCTAAATTAACACATTTTATATAGATACCACCACGCCGGTTTCCCAAAAGAGTTAGGTAGAGTTGTGCTAATTTATACCCTCCGATCACCGCTACCATTTACATTGGATATGAGCCAAACTCAGAGTTTCTACTAAGAAAATCATAGAAAAATCATTAATTACATTTTGTTCGATCTGGAAATCGAACCCAAGACCTCAGGATCAGCAGTGGTGCTTGCGCCTGCTAAACTTATGAGGCAATTGAAGTAAAATTATTATGCCCTGAACACACAGTTTTGACGAAGTCAGTCTATGTAAATGCGGACACTGCAGTTAGTTTTCAATCTAGAAATGCAGTCAGTTTGTCCACACCGGAACAATTAGTAATAAATCAGTCTCAAGACACTTGAATAGTTTCCACAGGGCACACTGAGCTTCATTGTTTCGACGATCTTCAGGAAAATTACGCGGACTGACGACAGAAAATTACCAATAATAATTTCCTATATACCCATTAATTTGCCGCGACGAAACACATTTTTATTGCATTAATACTTCATTTAATTTAAGGGCACATTTCATCAACTCGCGAGTAAGCTCCCGATATATTACTCAGTACTTCAAATTCCGTTCCATTTTTTAATGTTTCCGGGGATAGACGGCTACTCTGACATGGGCCGTACAGACCAAAGACTCAAGATAATCTTCAAGGATTCGGTATAGAATTTAGTTACGTTAGTGGGCACTTTTACTTATTTTTTTACGTGACTCCTTGAAGGTATAATTATGAGCCAGAGTTTTTATTCAAATTCAATTAAACTGATCAAAATTATGATAATTGAAAGCTACTCTAACTTTATTGGAACTGACTTCCAGTCTTATCAGTTTCGATTGAATATTAGTGTAGGTAAGTACATCATTAGTATTGTACACGAAACGACTTCCATCAGATCTCCGCATCATAATTTCTAATTCAAAAAACTCATGTTCAAAAGATCACATATGTACCAACAATTTGTTTACATTGAAGCAACCCTAGAGAATTTAAAGTGCACTTTATTTGAAATGTATTTACATAACTGTTTCATAAGCTACTTTATGTTTTTAAAGTAAGCTCTCGGGATCTCTTATGTAACCTTGGCTTAAGTTCATTTTGCGTCAAAAGCATATTATAGTTTCACGGCACTTGAATTAAACTAGATTTTCAAATCAATGAAATTAAAATTACATTAGTATATTGTATACGTGGGTAATTTATTATTTTATAGCTTCTGCCCGCGACTTCGCCCGCGTAGCGTGATGATATATAGCCTATAGCCTTCCTCAATAAATGGGCTATCTAATACCGAATGATTTTTTCAAATCGGACAAACTCTTCAGCTTTATATATTAAGTATACTTAATATATAAAGCTGAAGAGTTTGTCCGATTTGAAAAAACGGATGAACAGATGAACGGACACGGATGAAGTCGCGGGCAGAAGCTAGTGATCTATCTATAGATAGATCACTAGCTTCTGCCCGCGACTTCATCCGTGTGGAAAAGTCACTTGGTCTTAACGTGATGATAAGTATAGCCTATAGCCTTCCTCGATAAATGAGCTATCTAACACTGAAAGAGTTTTTCAAATCGAAGCAGTAGTTCCTGAGATTAGCGCGTTCAAGCAAACAAACAAACTCTTCAGCTTTATAATATTACTAGCTTCTGCCCGCGACTTCGTCCGCGTAGCGTGATGATATATAGCCTATAGCCTTCCTTAATAAATGGGCTATCTAACACTGAAAGAATTTTTTAAATCGGCGCGTTCAAGTAAACAAACAAAGAAACAAACAAACTCTTCAGCTTTATAATTAGTAATTAGTATTAGTATAGATTAGATACATTACAATAAATTATATTGATAATATATACCCATTGCAATTGAAGTGAAGTTACTTATTTAACGCTATTTTTATCTTGCTTCATTTTTTCTGATTCTCATATTTATTTGAGTACTATAGTACTACTCATATAAATTGTACTTTTAAGGCCACATTCTATCAACTCTTGAAAATTTCCCAATAAAATACTTGGCAGTGAATTCCATACAAATTCTGTTATTTTCTTATCTATTCAGTAAGAAGAGACACTCCGACATGGTGAAAAGCGGCCTAAGATATTAAATATCTATGTATTAATTCCATGTAGGTACCTACTTCATATATATATTATTTAAAGAATGCAATCGTTTCCAAGCGAATACGTAAAGCCACAATGAATAATCGATTCAGGTTAGACTTCAGGATTTACATACCTACTTGCAAACAAATCTAGCGCGAACCAACGGTCTATGATCGCACCGACCACAAAATTCAATTACGTGGCAGACAAAACAAGAACGTCCCAGGCAGTAGCGTATCGTTGATTTGTTTTTCTGTTTGTTACTTCTTTTTCTACCTATACACAACACACGGATTCGTCACCAACAAAACTAGACCCGTCCTAAGCTAAGGCCTAAAAGAATTTCACTCTTTAGGGGTAATGAATCAGAGGCCAAGTTATTTGGTCATATGAATGGCTGAAGTTGCCTCGACATGAGACATGACACTTTTGTCCAGATTTCATGAAGTTTAATTAAACATCTCCCGCGAGATGATATTTCGCGATACAAGTTGATTGGTAGCATTTGATTGACTTGAGGAAATTAAGTAAACAAATTAATGTTTATGTAATTTAGAATATCTATATATTGATCTCGAGACTGTCATTTTGTTTGTAGATGAATATGGACGGCACACTGAGCCTTTGCACACATTATAATTATCGTGTTCTATAGTATAATCGTGTTCGGCGACTTTTGGCGCTGACTGTACATATCCTAAATATTTCTAGTGCACCTGCCACGCTTTTTTCTGCATCACCCCAAGGTAGACTGGAAGAGAATGCCTTAGGCATTATGTCCGCCTGTACACGTTGTGCGAAGAATAAATAAATAAATAATTCATCACCTTCATAATTTTAGCCCTAGAAATCTACTGCTGAACAAAGGCTTTGTTCATAGGTTTCCCCAAAGATACAATTATGCTATTGAAGCCCAAGTAGTTTCCCAGCGGATCCCTTTAGCAGATCACCTGTATATTATTGGAAGTTTTCCTGCAAATATATTTGTAATAAAAACTACAGTATAGTTATATCAAAATATAGAACTCACAAGAAAGTAAGTTGCGTATACGCATTACATCATCTTTAAGGATTGTGTAAGAATGTTTAACTATGAACCGGTTTTAAGTTATCATTTGGTATTATGAAGATGAAATTAAATTATAAATTGAAAATCAAGTGTTTATAACTTATTCATTGTATGTTACTAAAATGTACAAAAAAATAGGTACTATAAAACTTCTTCCACATAACACACCATCACGCCTGTATTCCCCGAAGGGCAGAGGCGTACTAATGTACACCCACAGTTCGCCGATATGTTTAGGTCCCATGTAATAGGGGGCGAGCCTATTGCCACAAATTCCTAACTCCGAGCTGCTACTGGGAATTTCATAGAGAAACCCAATAACACTTTGCTCGACCTGGGAATCGAACCCAGGACCTCTAGCGTAGCAGTCGCGCTAAGGACCACTTGGCTAGTGAGGCAGTTTCAGTCAGTCAAACTTCTTCCACGTACAACAATAATTACATATTGCTATGAAAGTTTTCAAAAAATACTGTACCTAAGTGCTTTTGAGAATAAATTACAGTCCAAAAACTATTAAAATCCGCTAAATTTAAAATAAAACCTTATTCGTCTGAACGTCTTTCTCTTAAACGCACCGTGAATTTTGTAGTGAGTTTTACCGTTGGTTCGCTGTTCCGCTATTGTGAAATATGTCGTGAAAATAATGGCAGACAAGTTTACAGAGTGAGACGTTGTTCCTTTCAGAAAATGTCGGAAGATCACCGCTGCAATTGGTATCGGATCTGACCGACTTGTGTCACCATAATGTGCTTACCACTTTATTAAAAAAGATAAAAGTGATAGTGTTTTCAACGTTGTTTTAGTTTTTACACACACAGGCGCATATTTTATTTGCGTTATTAGAATTTGGTGTTCTGAATCTCAGTAATCTTTGTACTTAATGTTTTTTTAATACGTAAAACAGGCTATATTATAATAGTAATTAATTAAATAACATTGTATTCTTACAGTATAGCTCTAAATGTTATTCTTAACTTACGTGACTTTATGCAGTTCCAACCTGCTTATCCAGTAAAAAATTCTAGATATTTTTCGTCGCAAGGTATTCTAAGTTAATCCACCTACAGCGCTTGAAGAGGAAATGAATTAATTCTATTTTACACAAGAGTGCTTTAAAATAAGGAGGCGCTTTGCAGTAGGAGAAATACCCCGTGAAATTAACTTCTGTTCAGTTCGCACTGGACACCTCGCAGGTACGAAAGACAAATGGCTGGGGGGACTCTGTACCGTGATTACTTCCATTAACGAAATTTTAAAAGTTATAGTAACTAGTACTTATTAAATTTTTAGTGACCTTAGGTATTTTCAACGTAAAATTATAAGTAAAAAATCATATAGGGGTTACTTTATGGTACACTTAACAGACTTCATGAACAACATGGGTACCTTTAAGAAACTGGTGCTTGAAGTGTAAGAAAGGTTACCAAAGTTACGCTTCCTGTATTGAAGTACCTCTAATTTTCCCAAAAGTCACAGATGTTAATCCAGTCAATAATAATAATTATCCATATTAACACATCTAGTAACCATAAACGCGTCCCCATACAATTATTATCAGTTCCATGATTTACAACACACTCCCAAAGCACCCGATAAAAGTGATGATACATTAGTCAGATTGCGCTAAACCTGACCTGAAGAGCGTTACTAGTGCCCGAATCTTGCACTATCCTAAGTGAATACTTTACGTTGTCGTCGGGCGTTCATAAAAAAGACAATTTCCCTTATTGCCGCAATCTGTGGCACATGTGCCGTACAACGTTATGTGCCGTCCTGGGTTGCGTCTACAGCCGCCCTCATAAACGACAAAGTAAACCATAATTTATTGCGCATATTTAGGGTCAAACACATGACTCATAAATTGTTTCAGTATATTATTTGCGATAACTAGCCAGTCACTAATGGCAGCATATTACAGTCGGGTCGTAGGTGCTGTTAATTTTAAACTATAAAATAAATTGTCGTATAAATATTGGTGTATGGTCATAGTTATGCAATATTTTGTCTTTATTTACGATAGTGGTACTGTGTAGTATAAAATTTGTAAAGAATATCAGGCACACAGAAAATACATTAAGTGGATTTACATAATTATTGTCAGTAACTTTAGTATATGGCATTAAATTAACATCATTTATTTTAAAAGAGTGTCCATGGAGTTTCTGACCAGATTCTTCTCCTTAGGATAAACCTTCTAGAACCATGCAACTAGATTCACAACGTTTCATAAACGCTTGTAAAAACTTATTTGAAAAAAAAAACTTGAACTTGAATTGCATTAAAGTCATCGATGCAACTATAAACGGTCAACATTCACGGTAATGTTGATAATATTATATATGTAAGTTCATTTATGAACTACTTATTCACATTTAATATTGCATATCTTAGAAATAAAATACGAAGCTATGTTCCATATCACAAAATGCATACAGCACTGACAACCAATACACATTTTTATTGATTCAAGTTTGCACTAACGATCAAGTAGCTCCATGAAAAATGTAGGTATTGCTTTGAAAAATACTGACTGAACTTTTGAAAGTCTGAAACATAGCTCTTGTTTTATTCATGTTCTAACATGTGGCGCTCTTCGTTGTGTACAGGCTTTCTTCCTTAACAAAATAAACAACATTTACTTGGAGTTAGGTCCTTTGAGAGGCTGTCCTGTACTTATGTTTTATGAATGAGCTCTTATGCACTTACGTGGATACGTATTTTGGTATTGGGTCGCTCTTCCACTGTCATAATAAAGGGAATGTGGTCCACTGATTGCGATCAACTGGGTATGTATTATCTAAATATATAACAAATCGCATACATAAATACACATACCAAAACGCTATATTCTCACACAGATTCTTAGAACATTTTAAGATCATCCCCACCAGTGCTACGTGGAGGCAGTTCCCTTTATCACGAAAAACTATCTATCTCTGTCTCGCAGGGAAAAAATTCATGCGTTTTCTGGCGTGCCGCATGGTTTTCATACTTTTACTGCATTGCTATATTGAACTCTGCTCTACAGTTCCAACGATCCAATATCCCGTAACTGAAATAACTTGACTACATACCTTTTATATTCAACCTAAAGAGCTTTCTGTTCGCCTACAACATAAAACGACTTATAGTATTTTTTTACAATCTAATTTGAATTGTCTATCAATTATATAAAGTTGCAATTCGTTCACACCGTATCTGAACTTAGATCGTTTTGAATCTGCTGTTTCGTCCAAAACTTGGAACGTAGACAAGTGGGTATGTATAGGCTGTATTGAAACCAGCCTTCAGTCGCGGCGCGCACATGCTCGCGCGAAGACGGCCTCAAAGCAAGGTCCTAGCGCGAAATGGCGGGAACTTTCCGATAACTTTCGTACCGTAACACGCAGTAGCTTTACCTTTGTATATCAATGAAAACTACATAAATATAGAGTGTAAACAAGAATAAAATATATAGTTTTTGTTATATAAAGCAGTGTTGGAAGTTTTACTGAAAATCTGTTGAAGATAATTCACAAATTTATTTAGTAGGTACGTAAATATTTATAAAGAACTAGTAGTAGATAGTCTTTTAAAGTAACTAACATATGTGCAACTTATTTTTATAGATTTTGTTTTATATGTACTTATTTAAGTAAGAAAAGATACTAAAAATACATGTAGGTAACATTACCAGAAATATTTTACTAAATTATGAGCGTTTAAATTGTTCTCTAAAATGCTTAAAAAATTAAGCATAATTTCACAATAATTATTCTATAAATTCAAAACCTACGAACATCAACTTTCACAAGGAAAAACACGACAGGAATACAAAAGCTACTTCAATCAAAGATTCAATACAATTATAAAGTTTCTTAGGATCTTCTAAATATAAATAGACTAGCTGACCCGTCAGACATTGTCCTGTCTTAACTATGAATATGGAGTTCGAATTGGTACTTTTAAAATTTATATAAAAAAAAATACATTTTCTTAAATTTTCTAATGTTCCATGCAACTTTATTAGTTTTGCCTTTCATTAGAACCTTCTCCTTACAATAACAAACACAACAAAAAAAGAATTAGCGAAATTGGTTCAGCTGTTCACGCATGATGCTGTTACCTAGGGAAATAGGGATGCATTTTTATCTATACTAATATATAAAGCTGAAGAGTTTGTTTGTTTGTTTGCTGGAACGCTCTAATTTCAGGAACTACTGGTCCGATTTGAAAAATTCTTTCAGTGTTGGATAGCCCATTTATTGAGGAAGGCTATAGGCTATATATCATCACGCTACGCGGACGAAGTCGCGGGCAGAAGCTAGTATATAAAGATTTCAGATGAATTATTCATTGTGGCTTTTGAGCCCGTATCTATAATATAATGATAAGAAACGCGAGGTTTATGTTATTAGATATAAGTTAAGTATAAGTATGCCATTAAGCATACTTATTTCTATAATCAAATAATCAATCAATACTTTTGCTGAGAAGATAATATGGTTAGCAAAACTACCTATATTTTTATTAATCTCTGGAAAACAGACGCAATTAATACCTACCTACCAATGATGAAAGTCTGAGTGTTTCTATGATTGCCTCCCGCTTCCCTCAAATTATTTTAATTGAAACCGATATTATGATATTGGGAAGCGTATCCAAACCACTATCACAGGACCGTTATACATAGGTTACATTTAATCCTCCGAAGGATTTCCCGGCTATGTTGGGGTCGGCTTCCAGTCTCTCTTCCAGATGCGGCTGAATATCAGTATTTTACACGAAGCGACTGCCATCAGACCTCCGCAACCCAATTTCTGGGCAATATCGAGATTCGGAGGATAGACTGGTTGTTAAACTTTTTTGGGCTTCTGACTTCCACTAACAATTGTCATAGATGTTTGTATGACAACCGGGACCGACGGCTTTACGTGCTCTCCGAGGCACGGAGGGGTCTGGACGAGTTAAGAATGGTCACCCATCCACACACTGTCCGCAGCGAGCGTTGCTTTACCTTGTAGATTAATTGATCAGCTTAGTTCTTACTTAGCCACGAGCCCCCTATACACAGTTACATTTAATAATATATATCACTGGGTTCTTGTAACATACGTAGGGATGTCCTTGATGGACGGAGATATTCAGTAAGATATTAATAACTCATTGATGTACTTATACATTTCTGTTGAATCGCTAAATATTGACCTACTTACATCCATTTCTATGAAAAAAATATAGACTTAAGTATGTTTCAAGCATCATTATTTACTTGTTATTATTATAATTATTATTTCTAATTGATACACTGTAATTAAATAACTTCTACAACTAATAACGACACAATACTACAATCACTATTAGTTTTGGCAAACGTCGTGAATAGTGCTGATTCCATAACTGACGGACGATCGTTAGAGGTTTTTATGACCGACCAATTGACCATGCTTCAAGTGATATGATGGAATTTATGTATCTACCATTAAAACTGAACTGCAACTAGATAAACTTGAGCGACTTCAACATTTTTGTATTAGATTCATATTTGGTTTACGCAAGTATGATCATGTTTCAGAGTTCCGTATCAAACTCAAGTGGTTGCCTATCCGCCTTCGTCGGAATACTCATATTTTATCACCTCTTTACAGTATTCTGTTCCATCCTGCAACCCCATCTTATCTCAAAGAACGTTTCCAGTTCCTTAATGACACACACTCTAGATGTTTGAGGTCAGCAGAGAATTTGAGACTGTCCATGCCTCCGCATTCCACTGTCTTTTTCGGCACTGTCCTTTGTAGTTCAAGCCGTACGTCTGTGGAATGCATTACCTGTATCAGTGAGACAAGCGCAGTCACTAGCTTCACTTCTTAAAAAGCTAGTCACAGACCATTTTTCCTCCGAACTCAATACACGTAGCACATCTTGAATTGTTTCCTTTTTATCCACATAAATCTAGATTCCTTTACTCAACTTTATAATAATCAAAACAAAATCCTTCACTAAAATAACTTTATAATCTTAGCATGAAAAATGCAAAAACATCACAAAAAGATATTTATATGTTTATTTATTATGTTTATATATAAGTATTATAATGTGTAGTTTAAGTACCTATTTATAGAATTTTATCTAGCAGTACACCACCAGCTACCCTCCCCCACTTAATTTTTTTTCTACTATTTAAAATCCACCTTATGGTTGTCTGGAAGATATCGCTTTTAGCGATAAGACCGCCATTGTACCTATTCATACAACATAATTTGTAAAAATGTAACAATATGGTGTACAATAAAGAATATTCTATCTATCTATCTACGATTATTTCTTCAGTATCTGTAGTAACAATTCGGATCTATAATCACTAAAAGTCATATTCTACATGTCGATCCGAAATCTGTCTAGAATCTTTCTGCTTTTATTCTAGCAACATAACAAACCACCCTGCTTGGATTCCACGAAGGAATAGGTAGTGGTGTACTAACCGTTTACTACCTACAATCCATCAGTATGATTAGGTCCCATGTAATAGAAGGTGAGTAGAGTATATTGCCATTAACCGGGCGCAAATCCAAACTTTGAGTTGCTACCGAGAATTTCGTGAAAATCTTCAATACCTAACACTTGAATCGAACCTAAGATCCTAGCCTAGTAGTCGCTCTCTTGACTACTAGACTAATGAGGCATTCAGTAATCATAGATACTGATTTCTGTCACTTACGTGAATATTACTCATTGAAATAAACTACTTTTTACGGATCGGATAGGAATTAAATAATATCTAGACACGTGGTAGCGTGTCAAGCCAAGTTCAAGCTTCAAGTTCAAGTTTATCAGAATTAAAAAATATATTTGAATGTTGAATAACTTTATAAAATGACTGATGTAATGAAAACTGGTCAAGTCAAATCTAACCTATTTTAAGATCTCACATTTTTAAATAACAGCAATTGTTATAGGTATCCAATAAAGCAAAGAAATAGAGTTTAATACTTGTTCGTAATGTTATTTTGTTCCTATAAATACATATTTGGATTTTGCATAGAACTTGGCACTCATTTAGATCTCCATTCTTTTTGCGGCGGAGCCCCAAGCATAATTTTTGTATTGAACTTGGCTCTCCTTTTTTACATTTATGTTTTTGGTGGGATCAATATAACTCGATAAAATCCATAAAAAGCAGTTTCATTTAAATTCAATAATGAGTTTAAAAAAATATACCATGGTACCTATAAATCAGTATGCCTACTAACGTGTCTGTGGTACAGGAGAATCTTTAATAGATCATCAAGCGCTTTTGCCTGAAAGGGGCTGTGAATCCCTAAAGCAATATTGGCATGATTAATGTCCTCAAGTACTGAGAGCAATTAGGTTTCGAAATTGTATTAGAAATGATTAATCCTTGAACTCCTTTAAATCTTTGAGGGAACATTATAGCATAAGATTATTGAATATCAATATGTGTGATTTCCCGGCCGCACTTCTCTGTATTTTTTTAAGTCCATGTTCAGCAGTTTAGGTTTAGTGTGTGGTGTGACTACACAGCGACGTAAACCAACGAATAGATCAAAATATTACTTTTTTATTTATAAAATGGGTAGCCATTAAAACAACATAAGTGCGTGACTGCGGCGAGATGGAGTGATGATTTGCGAAAGGTTGCTGGCGGAAGCTGGATGCGACAAGCCGAAGACAGGGTGAAATGGCGCACATTGGGGGAGGCCTACGTCCAGCAGTGGACTAGTATAGGCTGATGATGATGATGATGAAGTGCGTGACTAATATGAAAACTTATTACGTTTTTAGAAGTAGGCTACCAAACCGTGTAACATTATACTACGAGTATTATCTATTTTTTACCTGAGTGCATTAGGGAGAGGTTATGTTTTTCGATTGTATGTATGTACCTATATATACGTATACATATTTCTTCTTCTTGTCACGCTCTGCAGCCTAAACGGCTTCTTGGATTTTAGCTTGAGAGGCGTCGTTAGATTTGTCTCAATCGTAAAAATCACACTGGACTTATCAAAAACTAAAGAGTAAAATAAATAACGTTTCAAACATCTAATGGCTCCGACTGCATGAGATTGCTCATGTTGCTTCCATATTTTGGCTTCAGTCGTATTTTTGATTTTTTAAATGAATTTGAGACAACAGTTAGTCTATGCCATTTGAGCCTCACGGAACTTGCTCACTCCGAGAAATTCAAAGGTCCTTCAACGAGAAGGCAAAATGCCATTATAAACTCAAGCAGGAGGCAGGCCCGTCAGTCGATGGGTGCGCTAAACAGAAATTTTCGGACTAACGATTTCCTTCAAAAGATGGGTCTGACGGAGACATCAGCCTGCAGTGCTTGCATAAGGGAAATTGAGAGCATGGAAAACTTTCTGTGTACATGCGATACAATGGCTGGAAAAGCCTATGTTTTCATTCCTTGGGATACAAAATATACTCTGAAAAATTTAATCCAAATCTTTTAGTGGTTCAGGTGGGAAAAAAGTAACAGACAAATAGACTGAGTTAATAAATTGAGTTATTATTATTATTATAACGTATATTATTATTTTATTATTATAGTAGGTATAATAATATTAGTAGTACCTAATAGTAGTAGTAGTAGTGACAGATGGTATGGATGTTACATCATCTAGAATATTCTAGAACAACAAATTCAACCTAAGAACAGTTACAATCCAAACAAATTTGCAGCAGTAAGCAACTAATCCAACCCGTTAATCAAGCGAAATCACAAAACGAGCCAGTCATAAATTTAAACAAAATAGTGCCAGCATAATTCCCCGTGGAAATAATATTCGGACAAATGAAAATTCCGACCGATGCATTCGGGATCGCGAACGGCGCTCGGAGGTTTTAATTCCCTTGACTGTTGCGAATCGGCGCATGTTTTTTCATTAAAACGCATTCAATACGACGACGACGTGGCTTTGAAAAAGCGGACCTTTTCAAAAAATATTTTCCTGACATTCCACTGTGCACTGCGCTCGTTTCATTCATGGCCTTTTTGTAAAGAATTAAAAAATCGACGCTTTTTAATGTCTACTCTGTGACAGGTACGCGTAACCCAATAATGCTGTTGAGTCCCCTCTGATATTTCATTTTTTACTTCATTATTCTTCGTCAATATTTCCGAGAACACTCTTATTATTTTTAAAGTAGAATGTGCATTTCATTTTGGTTTCATTATTCATCATTTATCACAATTTAGTTATTTATTTTGCCTCATTAGCCAAGTGGTCCTGAGCGCGACTGCTACGCTAGATGTCCTGGGTTCGATTCCCAGGTCGAGCAAAGTGTTATTGGGTTTTTCTATGAAAGTCCCAGTTGCAGCTCGGAGTTAGGAATTTGTGCCCGGTTAATGGCAATAGGCTCGCCCCCTATTACATGGGACCTAAACATACCGGCGAACTGTGGGTGTACATTAGTACGCCTCTGCCTAACCCTTCGGGGAATACAGGCGTAATGGTATATTATGTTATGTGTTATTTTTTGAAATGTGAATTAGATAGTTATGTCAATAATTGAAACAAAAATTATATTTTTTCGTAAAAAATAACACTGACAAAATGTTGTTTGGTTGCAGGAAAAGTTGCCATGCTCTAGGGTCTGCTGTATTATGTAGATGTGTATGTAGCACTAATCCTTATATACATAAGCAAACATCTGGACCTAAAATAAATGCCAGTACGTAGATAGACGTATTTGTTCTGATAAGGAAGCGAACCTGTTACTGTAGCGCCATTCATTTAGCTATGTGCACAGTGGCCACAGGGCCCTGTTGTTATTTGGACAAAAGACAGACTTATAATCATTGTGGCTGACTATTTGATGATGGCAGAATTTCAGGCAATCCTAGAGTCTAGATAAAACTGTCAATAAAACGGTGATTGCTCGCCAGTCGCTAACGACATAGGAACCCTCAGTTGTGTAGCGAGGGTGCGAGTTTGTATATATTTCATTGAATGCAAAACGATATGTAGGGACACTGCTGACGCATTCCATTTGTGCAGGACTAGCGAGCGAGAAGTCGTCCTATCCACATCATAACGCATTAATAACAGTCTTAAGTAGCAGATAAGAAGTTATTCCATTTAAATCCTTCTTTTTACGGATTTTAACATAACATACCATCACGCATGATTCCCCGAAGGGTTGGGCAGAGGCGTACTAATGGACACCCACAGTTCGCCGATATGTTTAGGTCCCATGTAATAGGAGGCGAGCCTATTGCCATTAACCGGGCACAAATTTCTAACTCCGAGCTGCTACTGGGAATTTCATAGAAAAATCCAACAACACTTTGCTCGACCTGGGAATCGAACCCAGTACCTCTAGCGTAGCAGTCGCGCTCAGGGCCACTTGGCTAATGAGGCAGTTTACGCGGCACTTACGCGAATATTAGACATTGAAATGAAACTTCTTTTTACGGATTTTATCGCGGTATATTGATGTTCACAAACTGCTGACCCTACCTTAGACAAGACCTGGGTCTTGTCTAGTGCTGGCACTACATCAGATTTGATAAACCACAAGTCCTCGCAAAAGAAAACCGATTTCTACCCAGGATGATTCGTGACGCTATTGAAATAAAAAAACACCCAAATTTAATAGAGAAAATGCTTGGGTCTTACCAGCTGCTTGGAATCCCATTATAGAATCTATAAAATTTAAATCCAAGCCCAAAACTGCAAGACCAAAGGATACGGTGAGCTCGTTCTGCCTGAATCGGATCGCTAATAATTAACAAAAATGTAACGAAGCTGTTAGTCATTTTAACATCAAGAAGTCCAAGACCTCAGTCTGTCCGTGACCATGGATGCTGTAAAGGATCCGAAACGTCGGGAACTAAATAATATCAAAATACCGCGATAAAATCCGTAAAAAGTAGTTTCATTTCAATGTCTAATATTCGCGCAAGTGTCAGAAATCAGTATTATTCCATTTATTTTTAATATCTACGTTCAATGTGCACCGAAATAAATAGGTACATTATAAAAGTTTATCAACTGTTAATTACAGTGCTTTCTTAGCTGTCATTCGGACCGCGCTGAAGTGGTCGTGTTGTGGTCTCAATGACACCCTCACCTCTCCATTACTGCGCCGTGGAGCAGGGTTAATGACCGGTTCGCGTGATAGCACACAACTTTATGCTTATTTATACGATGAGGCGAACAAACTCGACGCTCGACATTCAAACGTTACAACATGGCCGGCGACATATCAAATCTCCATTATCAGCGGCCGGAACACAAATGATGGCCTTGCCGAATTTCAGAAACTTCCCCGCGGCGGTTATGTATTGAGCTGGAAAATTTTCATAACTTCTTACGTAAAATAGAGATTTGATTTTTTATTTAACTGTCTCATTGGCCTAGTTGTCATAAGTGCGCCTGCTACGCTGGAGGTCCTGGGTTCGATTGCCAGGTTGAGCAAATTATATTGGATTGGACGAAGTTCTCAATTTATAGCAGCTTACAGTTTGGATTTGAGTCCCGCTTTCTGGCAATATACTTATCATCCCCAAACCATATTAGAATTAGATGGGATTTGTAAATGCGTTCACCAACATCTGAGATGTACTTAGTACTACGGATAAAAGGTAGATACGGATAACTTAACTTAACATGTCATTTGCATAATAAATATTGAAAATTCTATTCTATTTGATTAGCGTTCATGCCACTTTTCTAGACGTGTATTACTTAGTGATGTAGCAACTTTCCAGTCTATACTCTCCTCTAAACAATCTACGGACATCAATCGGTTATTTGTGATATATTGTTATCTTTTTCATATGAGGGGGGTCCTAAGATACAGGTTTCGGCTTAATTTAGGCACCAGTCTCCCACAAATTAAACAATTATTATTTCTCTTGTTGAATTTTGTGATAACTGTTTTTCTTTTGTAATTTGTGGAAGAAAATTAATATCTACATTTTTTATTCATTCAATTCCTTATAGCGTTAAAATTAGTTAAACTACACGATAAATGTAAAAACAAAATAATTAATAATAGGTAATCTCCGGTTTTTAATAAACAATTCTGGTATACTGACTGTCAGTTCACCTGATGTTAAGCGACACTGCGATCAGCAATGGAGCGCGCTTGCTTAGAGGAAACCAATTCAATCGTTATTTACACAATGAGGAAATTGACTTCTGACACGTAAATATTCATATTGAAATAAAACTGCTTTACGGTATTTAGCACGTCATATTTAAATAGTCATATTCTGCATTCCAAAAATAAAATTCCGTGATGGACGGTGCGTTATAGGTAGAATACATAGGTCATAATTATGAAAAAGATCGCAATTTTTGCCACTCGTAGTTCGGACTGCTACAAAAAATAGCAGTACGGACCGTTAAATAGGTCCTCGCGGCTGGTAACTCCTGCAACCAGTGATCCCATGTATTATGCTTCGTTTTTACACGGCACCGTCTAATTAATAAGCAATATTTCACAATAAATAACAAGTTGGTCACAGTTTAACGATTTGCATTCAAGCAATGGTAGTTATTATTTACGTTCAGAAAAAATAATAGGACAAAGAAGAGGAGTCATGAAAACTGAAAAGGAACAATATTATGTAATATTTGTTCATCTAAATCTTGGGCTCTACTGTAATGGCTATGCGTCATATAATTCGATAAATCTTTGATAAAATTGACAATATGTAAACAGAAACATATAGCATATCCTTTGCTATATGTTTCTGTTTACATATTGTCAATTTTATCAAAGACTAACTTCTGCCCGCGACTTCGTCCGCGTAGCGTGATGATATATAGCTCAATAAATGGGCTATCTAACACTGAAAGAATTTTTCAAATCGGACTAGTAGTTCCTGAGATTAGCGCGTTCAAGCAAACAAACAAACAAACAAACAAACTCTTCAGCTTTATATATTAGTAGTATAGAAGTATAGATTTATCGAATTATATTTTATTATCGAATTATTAATTATTATTATCGAATTACTTGAACTATCGAACTTAATTGCTTGTGTATGATTCTCTAGGGTAGGAAGGTACTATGCAGGCTGGACTGGACTGTAAAAATACTAATACGGTTTCTCTACTCGCGTAGACCTGGTGAAAAAAATAATACGTGCCGAGTTTTTAATACTGTTTAAATCATTATCGCTAATTGATTTACTCTTTGCATTTGTCTACGCAGTAGACTACGCACTACTACGCAGTCTACGCAGTATCGCTTACGCGGTTTCTAAACGGTGGGCCGTCTATGCTATGCGTATGCATTGTGTATACGCTTGTCTAAATCCTACACCGGCTAGACACCGTTGAAAGACATACTAACTTTAAAACAGTTCTTAAACATAATAATACAACTTTAGACAAGTAATCGTGTACTTTTGTTTCAGGTGCAGCCATGAAACAAAGTAAAAAGGAACGTCCGAAGTTTCCCCACTGAGGGTTGTTCAACGTTTTATTTCTACCATGAAAAAGTTAAAGAAGGCAGAATACACCAGCGGTGAAATGTAAACGAATTCCAATGCCGGGTCTGAACGAAAACGTGTCATAGACAATGCACAGCCTCCTTGGAGCGGCTGTAGTGTCGGCATTACTGCAGATCCTGCTCTCTTATACAGGTAAATTTGAATAATGTTACCATGTACTTTGAAATATATTTTTAATAATAAAAATTTTTGCTGCGGCTATCGTAAATAGTAAAGTTTGCAAAATCCGTGTATTGACCTCTGACAAAGACCTATAATCATCACACTTGATACTGATGATGATTTTTCTCATTTACAAGAAAAAACATCGTATTGTAATCAATTAGTCACCGTTTGCGACCCCCATGCGTATGGAAAACGTCGTTGTTTACCATACATAAACTTAAAGATAAGTGAAAATAAAAATAAAATGATAGTTCGATTTCTATTGACCGCATTAATTCGTTTTGATCGTCCATAATTATGTCACTTCCTTTCTACTCCTTTCTAGAACATCGGAACAGTAACTATTCTGGTAGTTAATTACGTGTTAAATGTTTTCGTCATTATAACAAGTACCACCGAAATAGAAAAAGCTTCAGGTTAACAAAAACAAGTAACAGGTTCGTAATTAGTGTTTTTATCGTAGCCTGGTCCCTTCCACTTGCGGTTAAGCAGCAAGTAAAATATTCCACTATAAATAAAAGAAAACCGACTTTAAGCATCTGAAAATAAAACACATTTTCGGAATTTCGGCTTCGTGAACGTTACATAAAATGGCCAGACTTAATATTATTGTATGGTAATCTCGTTTCAAATTGAAACTCAAACTTTAAAACAAACTTGGGGATTACTTCTCTAACAGTACGAGTGTAACGCTATTGTAAATTCCCTCAACAAATCCTGAGTAATGTGTGGGCTGAATGAAAACTAATTTTATGACGTCATTATAGTAGGTGGACACTACTTGGTACTTTGCGGGTGGAGCTAATGTTATTCTTTTCGTGGGCTGAGCATTAGCGGTCGCACAATTTCAGAGGCAAGCGTCAGGCCGGACTGGCACGGAAGCAGCTGTGTCGTTCGCGTGCTGTTTGCCAATTTATCACTAAGCTGATTATATATAGGATCGTCGTAGTGACGTGCTTTATGACCTTGTTTGCTCTCCTCCAATTGTATCGCACTCCTTTATTTACACACCTTTTAAGCCAAGACAAAAATTGACGGAGAATTTCTCGTGTCAACATCCGTTGTCCCCTTTTGTTCTAACATTTTATTTGTTTTTGTTGTTATTGTTTACTTTTTCTTCGTTACGTTGGTATTGAAAATATTTGCGGTGGAAATATTTAAGATACTTAGATCTCAATCTTTTAAGCCCAAATGAATAAATTCAAAGATTAAAATCTCTCGCTTTTCACATTTTCTTACTCTTTGTGAACCCAAGATTTAAATAAGATAAGACATTATGATACTAAATAAATTAAATTTTAATATTTCATAATAAAGCTTTAATAAAAAAAATCGGAATCAGAAAGCTTTAAGTATTAATAATAACATTTTAAGGTTTATATAAACCCATTAGGTGATTTTAAGGCTTTTATCTTTAAAATTACTTCTAATATGTCGTATTTCTTGCCAAAATTAAGATATCATGGAATGTAAAAAGTAACGAAAGAATACCGTTAGGTAAATAGTAAATGGTCACACTGACTAACTTTCCACCAGAATAGGGTAAGGTAACTCAGGTGACCATTTCATTTCGTCATTGGTTGAAGTTCGATCTTACGACCCACCAACCTAGGGGACCAAGTTTACACTAAACGACATGGCTAATAGTCGACAGCATTAGTAAAGAAATCTGTCATTGAATAACAGTTTTGATATAATAAAATAGGAAACTTAAGGCCACAGGGCCATAAGTTTCCTATTTTGTTATAGAAACTAGTGGGCAACGTACAGACGTTGCCCACTAGTTTCTATACATACAGGTATAAAAATAAATTTGTTTAAAAATAGAATGCATATAAATAAACAAAAGTACAAAAGGCGCGCCACAAATTGTGTTTTCAGTGCTAGGTCTGGCGCAGGTGGCACAGCTCGCCTTAAGCTCGGGCGGACCGCAGCCAAATCCGCATGTGACTTTAATTTAACTTTGCTTCACTGAATATTGTCCTTACATTGAAATTTGAATGAGATCGAGTTAACGTGACGTGAAGCTTATGCAGCTCTGAATTAGTTAGCGGATAAGTTTGATCGGCTTCGTCCTGTAAAATGTTCTTTACTAATCAGACAACCTTGAAATGGTTATATTTATGACCTTATAAAAAGTTGACCATAAATAAAGCCGAACTACAAAAATAAAATAAAAGTTAACCAATTTCTACCTAATATTATGTTCAAGTGTATATTTCTTAAGGGTCAATCAAACAGACAGGTTTGAGGAATAACTAGCAACTACATCTTTGTTTAGAGGTCTTAAGCGGGACTGCTGAGTAGAAGGCAGGTCCTTGGTTCGATTCCTAGGTGAAGCAGTGTTATTGTATTATATTTTAAGAAAATTTCAGTATTATTTCAAAATTTTTATATCAGCCCGAGCTAATCCTCAGGTAAAATCAGCTACGCTTCTATACTTTTTTTAAAAAACCTATAGCACATTCTAATAAATTTTCAAATGTCAATCAAAATAATTCTGCCGTCATAATGAAAAAAGGCACATCTAACATTTTGTAAAATCGGAGTAAATCAAGTTTAAAATTTTTCTTGGTTTTTGGGCGAATTGATACGTCAAAATTTTATTTTTCGAAAAGGTATGGATGGAAATAGTTGCATTTATACGATTTCTATAATACTACTGAATTGCAAGATTTTATTGGATTGGTATTTATTAAATAATCAACATTTTCTCTTTCCACTTAACGTAAAAAATAAAGTATGCAGATTAATATTACGTAAAATAGGCATAAACAACCAAATGTGACGTTTCATTCTAAATTTTTGCATGTCAAATATGAAGTGATCAAATTAAAAGGCACATTTATTCAATTGTGCCTTTTCATTCTAGTAGATACAAGTAAAAATGATCTATAATGAATGAGTACATACGCCTTTTATATTTAACATAGGCTAATTTATGCCTTTTCAATGATTAAAATTATAAATTACGAAATATTGTAAAAGCCACGTCTATACATTTGTGACTTTTGACGTATACTAAGTCTGATATGCTTTTCTTATCTTACATATTATAAGAATGTAAGTGAGCCGTGTCTGTACATTGCTTATATTTACAAAAAAACTAATTTGGGGGACTCAGAATCAGTGACACAATCCATTTCTATTATTTTTGGAACTTTTGTCTGTCTGTTTGTCTGTCGGTTTGTCTGTATGTTTGACCGCGCATCAAATAATAACTACTGAAGAGATTTGGAGGAAGTGGACAGGAATTCATAGCCTGTTTCTTGGATTAACATTTAGGCTATATTTCATTAAAATCGTTTCACTTTATCAAAAGTTATTAACATTTTAACGATTGAAAACGTAGAATTTGAACAATAACCGTTGAAGCAAATTACCTTTTTAAGTATTTCCGTACTAGACTAGCACGGGTCAAACATTATAACAGAATCAAGAAATAAAATTAAAAAATACACTCACAGGTACTAAATAAGATAAAACAAGAAATAAAACAAAGAAATCAGAAACCATTATTGTGAACGGGAATTGATTATTAGTACAGTTATTCTAACTCTACTTATACAAGGCATCACGGGACATACAAAGGACTTATCCAGCGAGCATCAGCCGGTGGAAAAACTAAATATTTGAGTAGGGTAAAGAAGTAAAGAAAGAATGACAATTTATTCTCTATTAGAATAACACGACATCGTTATTACCTCAATGAAATTTGATTCCATAACAGGTGTCATTTTGAGTTGACTATTTTGACAATTATTCTTTTCTTCTTTATAGCATCCAGCTTTAAAGTAACTGATTTTATAATGTGAACCTCCATAGTGCAGTGCGCCCAATTTATTTGAGAAACTAAAGAGTTTCCATCAAATCAAATAAATAATATACCACGTATGTAATAAGTATAATTAATAAAAAAATGGGTCATTTTAATAATAATAATGTTTGAAATTAAGTAATTTATAGGTCAGAAATAAGGTATTCAGACGTGAATGGCGCAATATAGGCAGATGGGCCTTTTAATTCTGATTCCGAATATGTATATAACTCAAACTTAAAAAAAAATTTTGTTGTGCCCTTTTTCGGTACGACGGCAGAATTATGATTCGGCCATTTTAGCTAGCAGTATATGCGTGACGGTATGCAACATAGTCTCATAATTAAGAAGCGAGATTATTGTAGTGAAAAAGCAGACATAAATAAACAAAACATTGATCTATGATTAATGTTCAGAAGCTATAGTAAGGAATTTGCATTAGGTAGGTAGTTGTTCTACCGCATACGTGCAACGCGCAATACCGCTTGAATACGTAACGCGGTTCATACCGCGAATACTGTTTCAAACGAACCAAACTATAAAACGTTATACTTTGATATCTGTGTACTATATGACTTCAATACACCCATTTTAACCAGTACTTTAAATTTAGTTATATAGACATTTTCTAAAAAATTTACGACGTGCCCAAGAATCAGTAACTTTTCAGCTAAGAAATTGGAAAATAAGCATAAATTTTAATTCTGCCTCATTAGCCAAGAGGTCCTGGGTTCGATTCCCAGGTCGAGCAAAGTGTTATTGGGTTTTTCTATGAAATTCCCAGTAGCAGCTCGGAGTTAGGAATTTGTGCCCGGTTAATGGCAACAGGCTCGCCCCCTATTACTTGGGACCTAAACATACCGGCGAACTGTGGGTGTAAATTAGGACGCCTCTGCCTAACCCTTCGGGGAATACAGGCGTGATGGTATGTTATGTTTAATTCATGGTTATTTGTTACGGCCCGCCCACACAACCAACCCGATAATTATAATCCTGCCTAGTGCCGATTATAACACCCACAAAACAATGCGGTAAGTACCGTGTATATCTGGTCGATATCTTCATGTCTATACTTCGAGTTTTAATTGTACATATTCAGTAACTTGACAATTGAAGGGTTACCAGTGTTTGACAAAAAAAAGATGTGTAAGAATGAATGAAATTGAATGATCTTAAATTATGTACTTACATAAACAAACTTTCTTTTAAATTTAATAACTTGTCTTCAAAACAGAATGTAAACTATTAGAAATTGTACTATTTGTTTCTCAGTTGTAAGGTAATATAACAATAAAAATGTCAAAAGTAAAATTACATGATTTTTATTTTTAGTTTGTTCCTATTAAAAGAAAAGAAAAAAGAAATTACTTTTATTAATAATTATTTATTATCTGCCACTAACGTATAAAAAATGTTCTTGTACAAGTACAAGTCAACGGCCAAGTCACGCAACATTAACCATAAATAATAAAGAAATCGCACTAAAGAACCTTAGACTTGGCACGACTTTGTCTAGATTTCATTACTTTTTAAAGATAAACAAGCAGCTCCATCGAGACTTGGCTAGTTTTTTACAGAATGTTTTTGATTGGATACTTAAATTCCACATCTTACTTGCGAATTTTATGTATAATTAAAATTTATCATTTATTTCGAACTGTCAAGTAACTGAATACAATTAAAAGTCAAAGTATAAATTTAGGCGGGAAAATGCAAAGTGCAGGTTGTCGATTTTATATATTTTTTTCCCGGTAGATTGCATGGGTGCAAGACTAAAGTAATCGTATTGATTGTATTACTTTTATCACACATACTAAGTAGTTGTTTAGAGCATACAATAACATAATAGATTAAACACTTAATAAGCCTACTGATTTCTGACACTTACGCGAATATTAGACATTGAAATGAAACTACTTTTTACGGATTTTATCGCGGTATATTGATATTATTTAGTTCCCGACGTTTCGGATCCTTTACAGCATCCATGGTCACGGGCAGACTGAGGTGTTGGACGTCTTGATGTTAAAATTACTAACAGCTACCTTACATTTTTGTTAATTATTTGTGATCCGATTCACGCAGAACGAGCTCACCGTATCCTTTGGTCTTGCAGTTTTGGGCTTGGATTTAGATTTTATAGATTCTATAATGGGATTCCAAGCAGCTGGTAAGACCCAACCATCTTCTCTATTGAAATTTGGGTGTTTTTTGATTTCAATAGCCTCACGAATCATCCTGGGTAGGAATCGGTTTTCTTTTGCGAGGACTTGTGGTTTATCAAATCTGATGTAGTGCTGGGTCTTGTCTAGGGTATGTTCACAAACTGCTGACTTTCTGGAACGGCGGTGTTTGACATCGGCAATGTGTTCTTTTACGCGGGTCCCTATGCTTCTTTTAGTTTGGCCTATGTATGAGAGTCCGCAATCACAATCAAGCTTGTATACTCCTGCATCTTGAAGAGGTATGTGGCACTTGACAGGTGGTAAGAACTGACTAATCTTCTTCAGCGGCTTGAAGTATGTTTTGATTGAAGCTCGCTTCAAGATATAGCCAATCTTGTCTGTGACTCCTCTAACATATGGCAATACAGCAGGTAGACGCTCAACTGTGGCACGTTTCACGCGGTTTCTGTGACGAGGGCGCGGTATTCGGAGCTTGTTGTCATGTAGCACTTGCTTGACATGTTGAAGCTCTGCAGCCAGGTGTTGCTCATCACAGATCCCACGCGCTCTCTGAAACAAAGATTTACCGACGGTAGATAACTGTGTTGGGTGGTGGTGTGATTCACCATTTAAGTATTTGTCCGTATGGGTTTTCTTTCGATACACAGTGTGACTCAAGGTATTATTGGGGGAACGAATTACCAAAACATCTAAGAACGCTAAAGAGTTGTTTGCCTCTGCCTCCATAGTAAATTGAATTTTGGAATTTAAGGAGTTAAGGTGGTTCAAAAATGCTGTTACTTTATTAGATGGTAATATGGTGAAAGTAGTAGTAGTAGAGACTGCCCTGCAATCTGCACCTGTAACACCAAAATTCTACAAGCGGTACGTAGATGATACTTTCACCATATTACCATCTAATAAAGTAACAGCATTTTTGAACCACCTTAACTCCTTAAATTCCAAAATTCAATTTACTATGGAGGCAGAGGCAAACAACTCTTTAGCGTTCTTAGATGTTTTGGTAATTCGTTCCCCCAATAATACCTTGAGTCACACTGTGTATCGAAAGAAAACCCATACGGACAAATACTTAAATGGTGAATCACACCACCACCCAACACAGTTATCTACCGTCGGTAAATCTTTGTTTCAGAGAGCGCGTGGGATCTGTGATGAGCAACACCTGGCTGCAGAGCTTCAACATGTCAAGCAAGTGCTACATGACAACAAGCTCCGAATACCGCGCCCTCGTCACAGAAACCGCGTGAAACGTGCCACAGTTGAGCGTCTACCTGCTGTATTGCCATATGTTAGAGGAGTCACAGACAAGATTGGCTATATCTTGAAGCGAGCTTCAATCAAAACATACTTCAAGCCGCTGAAGAAGATTAGTCAGTTCTTACCACCTGTCAAGTGCCACATACCTCTTCAAGATGCAGGAGTATACAAGCTTGATTGTGATTGCGGACTCTCATACATAGGCCAAACTAAAAGAAGCATAGGGACCCGCGTAAAAGAACACATTGCCGATGTCAAACACCGCCGTTCCAGAAAGTCAGCAGTTTGTGAACATACCCTAGACAAGACCCAGCACTACATCAGATTTGATAAACCACAAGTCCTCGCAAAAGAAAACCGATTCCTACCCAGGATGATTCGTGAGGCTATTGAAATCAAAAAACACCCAAATTTCAATAGAGAAGATGGTTGGGTCTTACCAGCTGCTTGGAATCCCATTATAGAATCTATAAAATCTAAATCCAAGCCCAAAACTGCAAGACCAAAGGATACGGTGAGCTCGTTCTGCGTGAATCGGATCACAAATAATTAACAAAAATGTAAGGTAGCTGTTAGTAATTTTAACATCAAGACGTCCAACACCTCAGTCTGCCCGTGACCATGGATGCTGTAAAGGATCCGAAACGTCGGGAACTAAATAATATCAATATACCGCGATAAAATCCGTAAAAAGTACTTAATAAGCCGTTAATTGCCAGGATTACATTATATCATCGTTTTTTAAACATTATACCCAACTTACATGTGGAAGTTCCCCTAATTGATTGGCATCGTAGATATGCGCTATAGTTGATTTTATTCGAAAGGGAATATTAAATATCATTCTTCTAGAATTATATCTTTTCCAGCTAATCACATACGGAGATTCTACTTATACATTATAATATATATGTCATTAGCTACGTTATTGCTTGATTGGCTTCGATTCCCAAGTCAGGCAGTGTTATTCGGTTCACCACTACGAAATTCTCAGTAGAAGCTTGGACTTTAAATTTGTCCGCGAATAACTACAATATTATCGGCTCCCTTTACAATGGGATATACATACTGTGGGTATCCAGGAGTTCCTCCACCTCTGCCTGACCCTTTTAAGAATAGAGGCGTAATGATAAATAATTCCGTCCTTTTTTACATTTACTGGTTTGATTGTATTATTTTCTTATATCCATAAAGTTATTCGATAAATAAAACTACAATGGTTCGAGATCGAACCATTAGCTTTAAGTATGATGTCAAGAATCTATTATTTTCTTTACAATGGAGAAATACTTGGACAGATTTTTCGATGACCCCTGAGGTAGAAGATCTTATATTATAAGGGCTTTGGGGTCGGACTAGGTAGGTACTTGAAATTACATTCACATACCATCACGCCTTTGTTCCTCGAAAGATTATGCAGAGGTCTACTAATGTGCACTTACAGTTTACCGGTGGTGTTTAACTCCCATTTAACAAGAGGGCAAGCCTATTACCATTAACGGGGCACAAATACAAAACTGTCCACTGAGAATTTCATAGAAAAATCCAGAATTTTGTAGTAAATAAAGTTGATGGTGATGCGATGATATATACAGTAATTAAAGTGCTGAAAAGTAAAGCGCTTAAAAAAGTAGCATGCGTAAAGCAAAAAGTACTCCGGTCTCGATTAAAATTATTCGCGTGAATGAAGCTTTTGTTACGTGTCCGTCGGAACCAGTTCGCGATACGACGCGATCGCAGTCTTGCACAACCACGCAAAGAACATCCAATGCACCGTGAAATTGCCTATTTTCCACGTGATTTTATTTATTTATTTCATACGCCGATGACATTTCCATTCGGCTCAATGCATCGGAAAATCGTTAAATCTCAATGCTTCCGAATCATCCGCATTTTGCTACTATCCCTACTTTAAGAGCGAAACGAGCGCACTCCTTAATTTTGATACTTGAACACTCAAGAACTTACGCTTTGCATTTAAAATGTACGAATTGTACAATGTGTCTACAAGTAGCGCATCCTGTTTAAATTTGTTAAGGCTGCAGTGCATTGAACGGTACCAGGCAGACAGTAGAGTCCCGTTTGGAATGCAAACGTAGACACATATATATCATTTGCCTCACTCGAAACGGAAACTGATTCATTTCCGATGCATGGTTGAAGCTCTTTGTGGAGTTCGTCGGCTGCGAATTGCTCACGTTTTCAACATTTGATTGCGACATCAATACCTTTGAAATGTTGTTGATTGTAAATTACTAGATATGCTTTAATACAAGTTAAGGTAATATTGTTCGGCATAGAACTATCTGTAAAATAAGTCGTGTCAAGAAGGTGGAGAAGTGTTAATGCATGTTGCTGATTTCAGACATTTTCCATGTCATAAGGTGACATCATTATGACATGGAAAATGTTCAAGACAAATTTGATATCACAAGGTAGCTACACCGGTTGGCTTAAGCATTCATTGTACGCAGATTCGAATCCTGACTGAAATAACTTATAACTTTGATAACGATCAATCTTGTGAAAACAAGGCAAGCATACAATAGTAAATGGGTACGTATTTCCCGCGGGCTTGCGTTGGAAGGTGTGCCGACTTCTAGACACTGTCGAGCCTTAAAACTAAGCAGACGCTGACTGGCATCTCCCGCGCGAGCACTTTCCTACTCCACGTAGCAATCGCGTCTGCAAAACGCAACAATGCATAAGAATTCAATCTCACATTTGTTTCGATATACTTACTCGTGTACCGTCGACAATATAAATTATTTTCTGCTTTCACGCGATAGGTGTGACAATACAGCTGAATTTCATTTTCAACTCTATGTAGCTTTGCATATAACATATCTTTCTGATGTACTTAATATATAATAATATGAACCATCTTATAAAACTACGTAGGTACTTTACTTTCTTATATTATGCAGTAAACAAACATTCATTCTATAAAAAATATAGACACAAAAAAACATAGACAGAGTAACTTATCACCTATATTACGTCGATGTGTACCTATTTTGGTATCAGTTATTCTTAAATGTAGGTCTGCTGTTATTATTTCAGTATTTCATAGATTGAGCAGGAACCGCACGTAGCCTCAGGTGTTGTTTTCGACACTAAAGTTGCTATAAGCTACACTAAGCTGTACTTACTGTCCATGCAGGCTTGCGAGCTCACTTAATATTATCTCCGTTACTGAAGTTACAAAGCAATCATTTTAGTTTATTGAATATAACGAACCTTATCGCTTAACCAACTTGTATGTGATAAAGTTCGAAGTTTATCCATTACTTTAAAAAAATCCTAATATTATTATTTATTACTCTCTGAATAAAAATATCGTATGCAATATATTATTTCAAATAAACGAGAGCGGACTCCGTGAGGCTGAAGTTTGTTGAGTAGCATTAAAAGATTAAAAGTCGACAGTTCGCTCAAGCTGTATCGAATCGAAACTGGAAACGATCTCCCGACTCGACTGTAACATATATTTGCGATGCAGGCGGCGCGTCCGTGGCGAACTTCGCCTGGCGAATGCAAAAATTTAAATTAAAAACATAAATCAGCCGTGTATCGAGTAACTTTCGAGATTGGTGTATATTTCGAATGCACGTTTCACTACACGTATTATGATATTTTAACTTTGTTGATTTTTAATTAAACTGAACATTCAGTGAAGTATGAAGATGATAATTATAAGGGCTATTGTGACAAAGGAAAAGAAAGCGTCCGCACTTGAGCAATGGAAATCTATGAACCAGGAAAAGATGCTCTCGCAAATAATTACAGCGTACGAATCTCTACAGAGTATTTTCGAATTAATTGCTATGAAGTAATTATGAGTATTATAATCTCATAATCTTAATTAAGAGAACTTTAGCCAGCTCAAATTAGAAATTTTAATCTTTTGTAAATCCTTCTACCATGAGCCGGTGGTGTTTATGGAGTCGGATTTTTGAGGGTTTGGCATTATAAATTATTAGAAGATATAATAATTAAAAAGTATTATAAAAATGGAATGTTATTTTTGAGTTTCATTACTTTTGAAACTGTTACCACCTATGCGAGATGCAGAAGCTACACATAGCAATTAGCAGATTAAAGTATGTTCCAAGTTTAACTTCTGGATCGTGTCACGTTTCTGTTCGTAGACAATTATCTTTTACCTAGTTCACCGCGTATATTGTATGTCTATTTCACATATAAACTTTATATTTGTAATTAAAATGACTTATAATGAAAATTATGTATGCAGAATAGTGTAGGTACCTATTACTACATTCGTTTCTTAATTATTCTGTGTTATTGCTTTACGGCAACATAGAAGAATAATCGAATCGTAAAAATGAACAAACTTGACAGAGCGACACTTTGCTGTCAGTGGGTACATACTTAAAATAAACAATAGCGAGTGTCAAACATCGTACCACGTCAAGGAAAAATCGTTTTGTGTCAAAAGAATAACGCTTTTCCGCTTCATTGGCTCACTCATTTCATTTCCATTGATTCGCTTAGATATAAAACAAAGATAAAAATTGAATGTAATAAAAAACAAATGATTTAACAGATTTTTACATAAAAATGTTGAGGAAAATCTGCAAATCAAATTCAAAAAATTAAAGAAATAGATTCTTGCAATGAATTTATGTAAATAGTTTTTTACAAAATATAATGCAAAATAACTAGTTAAGAATTAAATTAAAAGCCCAGTGTTAGCTACATAGCTACATAACATGTTAGGATCTACATAGATACGTTTAAATTGAATTAATTAACTGTCTTAAATTATAACACTTACCTACCTATATTCTTAAGCGCAGCTAAAAGTGAGTTACGTTGCCAAAGTTAATGTCTTTATTTAATAAAATATAAATAATAACCATCAAGCATTTAATATTTATTTAATATTTATTTATTTCAAAATTTAAAGATAATATTTTAAATAATTAATAAATAACAACTAAATTCTTGCATGTTATATTCGGGGGTCGACAAACTGGAAATAAAATCACTCAAATTTATAACAAGAACTAGTGTTCATTAATTTAGTGAATTGTGCAGACTTAATTAGAGTTGGTGTGATTGCAGCCGTGAGCGGCGTCAGCTGGGAGGAATGGTGGACCTACGACGGGATTTCAGGTGAGCACCATTTATCGTATATGTCATTGTTACATTTTATCGCGTTATTTAATATTTATGAATCGTTTGCGCATGCTATTTGTATGCGGGTCTAGAAATGAATGTAAAACGGAATTGACAATTTTTAGTGCTAGTTGCCAGGTGGATATTTTTAACTAGTGTTTGTCCAAAGTATGCTTAAATATTAAAATTGCATTATGTATGCAGTTTTAAACTCATACTAAAATTGGCTAAACTACAAAACAGGAAGGTTTAGGCAGGGACGTACTAATGTATATGCACCCACAGTTTGCCGGTATGTATATGTCCCATGTAATAGCGGGCGCGCCTATTGCCATTAACCGGGCACCAATCCCAAATTTGGAGCAGTAACATAGAAAAACTCAATAACACTTTGCTCGACTTGGGAATCGAACCCAGACCTCTAGTTCAGTTTGTAGCAGTCTAATTAGACTGCTACACAACAGCAGTTAATCACCATTTGCGGTTTAAAAGTATTCTCACGGTCTATGTCCCGGGCTCCATGTCCCCTCACTTATAAGCTTGCACACAGTGTAGAAATCTCAATTCATTGACCTACCGCAAAACATTCATTCTGTGCTCCATATCAATTTCTCCGTGCCCGATAACATTTTTGCTGGTTTACGTGACACGAAATTTATACGGGCGATTTATCTTGTATTCATATTACGTCATTCGCAAAATTGTGAGGTGTGTTATCGTATGTGCCGCTACTGATATTTTCATGATAACTTCCGTGAATTTTATGATTGACTAAATTTTTTTGCGCCTGTTGAATACGTATATTATAATTTCAGTTTCACTCAGTGATATTTGTTCCATTGTTTCTTGTAATCATTTGATTATGGTTATAATATGTTATAATTTATTAGTTTCGGGTATATTTTATTAGAAGACTACTAACCATAGTTGCTATCATCACTACTATAATTTTAATTAAACAGTAGCTATGTTAATGCACGGGAAGGCGGTAGGAACTTCCAATCTAAATAAATTTTTGTGATTATAAATTTCTATCGTACCTACTTAAAAGTTGCAGGCAAGGTAAATTCTGATCTCCTTCCCGCCGTCCATCATTGTACGACTATTTGGTGCCACTGATTGCATAGAAATGCAGTGAAATATAAGTTACATTCTATACAAATGCTGATAAATTTTCATCGATAAAAATCGTACGAACTAATATGCATCAGCTGTCCTTTACATAATATCAATACTCGAGTAGTAAATTCAGTTTTCATACGACCGATTCGCTTACAGACGAACTAATCAAGGTATGCTACAGTTGATGCATTAAAAATGTATCGAGACACGTCGGGCTTCGGCTAAAGTTAGTGAACTCATGAAGTTGCGTGCAGCCGCAATACTCGCACACTCATCAAATATTCAACGATATTAATATTACTACGTAAACATTCACTTAGCAAATAATTGAATAATTCTTAGAAGCAGAATTATCAGTGGAGTTGGTATGGAAAATATTTGTGTTCGTAAAATACACCCAGGATATAAGTTAGTACCTATACACCCACAGAGAAACATACATTTTATGAAAAAAAAAAAATGCTATTTTTTGTCTTAAAATTGCATAACTAATCTATTCCTAAGCGCGACTGCTATACCTGCAAGAGGTCCTGAGTTTGATTCCCAGCTCGACAAAAGTGTGGGTTTTCCATGGAATTCTTAGTAACAGCTTAGTGTGGATTTATGACCCTAACCCTTCGGGAATTAGGGTATTTATGTATGTATGTAAGCTTTAGTCTAGTCTAGTAGACCTTGGAAAGGCTATTGAATTAATTTGAGGTCCTGGCTACAAATCTGTTATAATTGTTTTTCCAGAAGGACGGGTAATTATTTATTCAAAGTACCAGCTCGAAATTTCATTTCCACCCTGATTAATCAGAACAATATAATATTGTATGTATTGTCCGTTACCCGCGGATTCACTTGCATTCTTAGGGATTTTTTGAGACAAATGGCAGCCTATGTCCAATCCCCAGGTCGAATCTAGCTCTGTACCAAAATTCATCATAATTGGCGGCTTAGACGTAAAATGCTAACAGACACAGTTACCAGTCTCATATAATGTAGTAATAATATGGATTTCAAAATTATTTTGAAATAATTAGATGGTTTGTACCTTAAAAAAAGTTTCTGCGATACGAACTATATTGGGTAGGTACGTAGGTAACTAATTTACATACTTGCTTATCACTCTAGTGGTCGTAAGTGGTACCTACTGCTGGTTCTGGGTAATAAATATGTTATTGTATGATCTCTATGATATTCTCAATAAGAGCTTTTTGAGTTTGTATGAGTGCCTACCTAGACTCGCTCCTTATTACATGGGATGTTACTGCGAACTGTTCTTATACAGTAGAACAGATCTGCCTAACTCTTGGGAGAATATAGGCGTGATGGCACTAATTTACATAACATAACATACCATCACGCCTGTATTCCTCAAAGGGTTAGGCACAGGCGTACTAATGTACACCCATAGTTCGCCGGTATGTTTGGGTCCCATGTAATAGGGGGCGAGCCTATTGTCATTAACCAGGCACGAATTCCAAACTCCGAGCTGCTACTGGGAATTCCATAGAAAAACCCAATAGCACTGCTCGAACTGGGAATCGAACCCAGGACCTCTAGCGTAGCAGTCGCGCTCAGAACCACTAGGCTAATTAGGCAGTTAATCTAATTTACATAATTCGAAAAAAGAACAGTTTTGGCAAAGTATATCTGAGACATTGCATGCCGCATACGGTGCCAAAAACAATAAAAATAGTGCATGCATTAATGGAAAGTTCACTTAACGCGTGGCCATAAAGTGGGCGTGACCGCAACCGCTGTGCCGGCTTACTCATGCAATTTTCAAGGTCATAAATAATAAAACCGTGAATACGATCCAAAGCACTTTGGCTACTTTCACGCCACTCCCCGCCAATATTGAAATACCTTGGGAAAATAAATGTTTGCGGTTTTTCCGAAATGTAACTGTAATCTGTATGAAACTGTTTTGGTTAGTTAATAATTCTGTTATGTGCTGTTGACTTTGTATTAATTACAATAGTTTCATTAACTTAAATGATTATTAAGGCTTACTGCCTCATTGGACTAGTGGTTGGAAACGCAATTGCTGAGCTGAGGTATTGAGTTCAAATCCCAAGTTGCAAGGGCGATGCTAGCCGAAGGCCAATTTGATATATGGAGCATGGGAAAAGTATGAATTTTCAAAATATAGTCAAAAACACATGAAGTTCTACGCAAAAACCATGATAATTTCACCTTTTTTTTCACGGTAGTTCTAAAGCAATTGCGAATTGCGTCGTACGTCCAAAGCTATGGATTGGATCACATTAATAACCCATGGAGACGGAATGGAACTAAGTGAATTAATGCAAGTTTCGACGTGTGAGTCTTGCCTTGAAGGGACGGTCAAGCAAATCAACTTAGGAGTTGAGATGAGATTCTCAGTAACTGCTTCCAGTTGGGCCCGGATAGACTTTTCAAACCTAAATATACCAGCGAACTGTAGTCATGAGGGTCACAGGAGCGATGGTATATTAAGGGCCTATTTTACCACCTCCGGATAAGCACTGTCTACCGGATACATTCAAAATTGGAACAGCATTTTTGATCGTAAGATCAAAATTTGTCAGATAATTTACCGGGAACTCATGAGAAGGCGTTGAAACAGGCCCTAAGTCATAATTATAAAGTACAATACGTTTTCATTTCATTATCAGGTGCATTTTATACATGAGTTGGTAGATACACCTCTTCCTAACGCTTCTGAGCATACAGGCTGACCGTAATTCAAAACGGTTCACACTATATTTAGGAATATTCGAATAATATACACACTATACCTATTAGGAAAGTAATGAATGACTTCCTCACTGAAAAGCTCACTTCAGATCGAATTAATACAGTTTTCTGCACGAGAAAATTGAAATAACTTTTGTAACACGCGTGTGATATTCGCGTCACGCACCGAATATTTACAATAAGTCCTTTGTCATTCGATAATTAACACATAGTTGCATCTGATACCAACTGCCAGTGGATAACTGAACATTCATAAAATATAATCTCGTATAAATTTGTTGTGTACGTATCAAATAACTCACATACGTTAAAATTCTGTCGCAATTATTATTATGCGAATTTATGTCCAAGCAGCCATTGTTTACTATGTCTCTTGTCTTCTCTACTATTATAACATTGTAAAAAAGCTGTGTCTGTACATTGAAGATATTTAAAAAAACTAAGTGGGTAAGGGTTTATAAACGTCTCCGAACCCAAAAATGTGATTTTTAAATTCTTGTCTGTTTGTCTGTTTGTTACGGGTTGGCGCAAAAACGATTGACTACATTTTAAATTTGTTATCACTGTTAGAAAATATGTGCTCCAACTTAAAAATTGGTATACTTCTTATCTTCAATAATTAAACGGAACCTGAGATACAGCTTGACCTCTGTACTGTATAGAGACCCATACAAAGAAGAGATCATCATTGTTGGTATTTGAGCTTCAAGCGAGCGAAGCCGCGGGCAGAAGCTAGTAATAAATAATTATTGACTTTAGAGAGCACATACTTTTTTAATTATGGAACTTTGTTGAAATATCTTAATACTTATTTAAATCTTAAACAAATTTTTTTTTTTTTTATAAACCAGTAACAAAAATATGTAATGCCTACTATTTCATGTTCCACGTTCAACCAATCCACCCAATTGAATTGAATTGCTAGTTTCAAGTTGTTCTAAGTCAACATTTATTGAACTGGGTAGGTATTGATTCCATTAGTTTAAAGCATTGTACATTCGAATGCGAACATTTATCCGGTGAGGACATTAAGCCGGACGCATCAGTTACAATAAACGCGTCCTTAAGTACTTTCGGTCATGAAAAAAGCATCTGTAATAATAAGCAAACACGGTATACGGAAAACACTTACCTATAGAAACTTTTTAATTAACGCTCGCAAATAAAAATTCACATTGAACTCATTTCATATGTCTGTATTTGAACTTTTGAAGAAGTTTATTATCGTGAATTAGTATTTGGTTGTATTGTAAACAACGCCCACGCGTTTCTATCATTTTTTTTATGGGATAGCGAGGCATAAATGCTGACGCATCGCCTGATGGTAAGTGATTACCGACGCCCACGGACACCCGCAACGCCAGAGGAGTCGTAAGTGCATTACCGACCAAAGTCATCGTTGTTTCACGTTGGTTTTCTGTGAGGGAGTGGTATCACTACTGTCGCGCCGGCCCATTCGTGCCGAAGCACAGTTTACAATATTTAATTCATGAGAGTACGAACTTATTGAACTTAAACTGCGAATCCAAATCCAATTTTGATTTCAAAAACCTAACACTTAGTACGCACCTTAATATCACAAACAAATATCTTATCTCAATTGGAAATTATAAGGCATCTATAGTACCGAATTCTAATTGTACATTGTTGTTTGTTTATTAAGGTCCTGCATTTTGGGGGTTGATCAATCCGGAATGGTCGCTATGCAACAAGGGCCGACGACAGTCCCCGGTGAATTTGGAACCAGACAAGCTTCTGTTTGACCCTAACTTACGGTTTTTACATATAGATAAACATAGGGTAAGTTGTCTTTTTGTATTTTCCATGCTAAGGTTATAAAGTTATTTAAATGAAGGAAAAAATCTGGTGTATTGAAACAGAAGACGCATGTTCAAATCCTGCTTGCAGTAGAGTTTTGCTTCACTAAAATAACTTAAATAGTTTAAGTTGATAGATGAAGTTATTAAGTCAATATAGTATAAATTCTATACTATATTAACTTAATAACTAACACGTACAACTAATACCTTAATTTGTATGTGTATTTTTGTAAATATAATATAATAAATGCAATATCATTTTATCTTGTAATGCATTACATTATGATTCATAAACGTTATCATATGTTATGACAATAGTCAATTCAAAAATTATAGTTCGTAAGTCTCATCTTGGTTATTTTAATGAAGGAAATATTCGACTGCGGGCAGGATTCGTCTTCTGGTTAGATACATCAGAGGCTATGAGCACTAAGCCACTGCGATTCCCACCCAGCCAGTTCGAAATTTGCCTTTACATTCTGAATTTAAGTAAAGGTGACGTCAGTGACAACTATTGAAAAGCAAATTAGTTTGATTCTCAACCAACATGGCTTACTCTGCTCATCTTAGTTGTCAATATTATTAATTTAAATAATTATTTTTCGGATATTAACAAAAAAAATACAAGAAAACAATAACATCTGCTTAGAACAATAATTATTTTAATTTCATTTTGTCCATACTAACTTGTCAATAAAAATATGTTTTGTTTTTTTAGATAAACGGCCTAATTAGCAACACGGGCCATTCGGTAATTTTCACGGTGGAGAACGAGACCCGACACCACATTAATATCACGGGGGGCCCACTATCATACAAGTACCAGTTCCACGAGATTCACATACACTATGGCCTACACGACCAGTTCGGTTCCGAACATGCCATCAATGGATATACCTTTCCTGCAGAGGTAAGCTTATCGAAACAAAGATATTATAATAAATTTGAAATAAAACTACTGTTTATGATTATTGATATTATTTAATTTCCGACGTTTCGGATCCTTTACAGCATTCATGGTCACGGGTCTGCCCGTCAGTAAAATAACGTTTTTTTTAAAATAATGTATAAATAAATCAACTATTAGAGTATCATCATCTATGAGTTACTAGGCAGAAGGTAACTCTGCCTGCCTGTGTGTAGAACCAATTTTGATGAATTTTAGTATAGCAATAGATTGGACCTTGGAAAAGGTCATAGGCTACCTTTTGTACCAAAAAGAAGATATTTAAGGAAGCTAGTGAAATCGAGAGCAATAGTCAAATCATATAAGAGTTCATAGAAGATCATTAGCAATTTTCAAATGTAAATCATAGAATAATAAAATAGAATAATCTTTATTGTAAACCATAATTATGAGAAACTAACACAAAGATTTTTATATCATTATGATTAATTCAAACAACTTTTAATAACTAAAGTCAATATTCATATACAAAATATGTGAGGAAATATATTTTCACATTTCTAACTTTATAAAATCTAATCTGAGGAAGGAATACTCATAAATAATTCTCGAGCTTAACGCAAATTCATTTTCCTATAAAAAGTTAGAGATTCTCGACACTCACGATACATTATGTAAGCGACCGAGGATAAACCTAAGTAAAGCATCGAATAAACATGTAACGCAGATAAACGTTAAAATGTTATCAGGGATTTCTTTGGTGAGGTCTCAAAAGAAAATGTAACAGATGTTTTCACACGCATACTCGCGCCTCCGACGACGAGACGCTCAAATCCCAAATGTAATCCCGACGAACGACTCGGCTGCGAACCAAGTCAACCATGCCTCCTGTTTATTTATGTGACAAATTCTTACGCAGCCATGTTAAATCCAAAATCATATGCTTCATCTCGTGGAAGTGGCTTTTAACTTCCATGGTACGTTTATGTTTTTTTTTCTGGGGTATCTTATTAAGGAAACAATATACTCGTAAGTAAGGGTTTATCTTGAACTCTCAATCAGTACAACTACCTCGTTATATTGTCTACTAGCTTCCGCCCGCGACTTCGTCCCCATGGAATAGTTACTTAGTCTTAGCGGGATGATAGCCTATAGCCTTCCTCAATAAATGGACTATCTAACACCGAAAGATTTTTTCTAATCGGACCAATAGTTTCTGAGATTATCGCGTTCAAGCAAACTTAGCAGGTGGCACTTGACAGGCTTGTAGTATGTTTTGATTGAAGCTCACTTCAAGATATAGCCAGTATTGTTACTTACAGTATTGGAACTTTAGTAAAATATGTCACGGGAACAGGAATAATAAAAGAACGCTAAATGAGGATATGTCCTTTAGAGCGTTTGTTGGGTCCGAGCGGACCCAAGCTCGGTCCGCTCGGAGACAAAACAAACGCTCTAAAGGCTGATGAATAACGTATTTATTTGAATAAGGATTCATATCATGTTTATAAAAACACCTACGCAAATAATGCATTTGGAATTTTAGAACAAAGTTAGCATAAAAAAGGTTATAGTGAGCCAACCTTAAAAGATAAACATATGCTGTCGCTGACTTTTTTTTAGAACTTTTAAAGAGGAACAATTCTGTCATATATGATTTTTGCGAAACTTTAACCGTTTACACAGCGCACGCATCGGAAGCTCACAAAAGGAAAAAAAACGAATTTTAGAACAAAGTTAGCATGAAAACGGTTATAGTGAGCCAAGCGTAAAAGATAGACATATGCTGTCGCGGACTTTTTTGTAGAACTTTTAAAGAGGAACAATTCTGTGATATATAATTTTTGCGTAACTTTAATCGTTTACGCAGCGCATGCATCGGAAGCTCTCAAAAGGAAAAAAACCCGATTTTGAAACATTCTTCATTTATGCTCCGCTCCTATTGGTCTTAGCGTGATGATATATAGCCTATAGCCTTCCTCGATAAATGAGCTATCTAACACTGAAAGAATTTTTTAAATCGAACCAGTAGTTCCTGAGATTAGCGCGTTCAAGCAAACAAACAAACAAACAAACAAACTCTTCAGCTTTATATATTAGTACTAGCTTCTGCCCACGACTTCGTCCGCGTAGCGTGATGATATATAGCCTATAGCCTTCCTCAATAAATGGGCTATCTAACACTGAAAGAATTTTTCAAATCGGACCAGTAGTTCCTGAGATTAGCGCGTTCAAGCAAACAAACAAACAAACTCTTCAGCTTTATATATTAGTATAGATAGATTAGTATAGATTGGTCTCCAGAAAGACCGCTACGCTAGAAACCTGGGTTCGATTCCTAAGTCGAGCCAAATGTGGGTTTTCAATGATTTTTTTTTGATTTGTGAATTCAATCTATGTGATAGAATCTCCTTATTTTTAAAGACGATTAAAATACATAAGTAACTTTTTTTATTTCTAAGGAAGTAAAATTTTATTTTAGAATTGTATCGATTTGGTGAGAAAAGATTTTCATAAATTGTAAGCCAGTTAAGAAAAAGTATAATAACTTGTTTAATTTTCAAATAGATAGGAACCTAAAAATTTGAAGCCTAGAATAGCTGAATTAATCGCGATTTCTGTAGGAAAGGTTCGCGTGACTAGAACTAAGCTTTTAACACAAAAGAAAACTTATTAACATAGTGTATAAACTTGCATGTTACTCGGAAGCATTATTATAATAACTACTATGTTAAAGATAATTAAAAACTATTTTAATTTAGAAATTTTCAAATGTCTTAATATAAATTGTTTTTGTGTTAGAAAAAAAAGGTAAAAATAAAATAAAAAAACTACCATGGTCAAAGACATATTTATATCGTCTCGCAAATTGGACACGTATTTTTGTTCTAGCACCTAGTATTTAATGTTTTTATAAGTAATTATAATATCGGATGATTAAGATTGAATATTAATTTGTTTCAAATGTGGAAAAGGATAATAAAATAACAAGCATCTAATGCTGGTGAGTGTAAGGCCCTGGGTTCGAGCCCCAGGTCTAACAAAGTGCAGCTAGCAGCTCGGAGTTTACATTTGTGACCCTTTGAAGATCTGTAATAGGGCGCAGTGAGTACCTATAAAGGACTGATTTCTGAGGCTTACGCGATTATTAGAAATACTGAAATTTAAGTACGGATCTTGTCGCGTTATATTTACTTTATGAAATCTTGAAATCTTTATATTTCATTTGTTTCAGATTCAGATATTCGGTTTTAACTCACAACTGTATTCAAATTTCTCCGAAGCTCTACATAAAGCTCAAGGAATCGTTTCAATATCGCTATTGTTACAGGTAATTACTTACATTTATTCGAATAATTTAAAAGTTTGAATAGTAAGTTGGACTTTATTGAATATATCGGTTAATATAAGAATGTAAAGTAAAATAAAATCATTACGCAACTTAAAGCGGAAAAACCTAATGAAATTGTATTTGGTCCAACTGAGTTTTTTTTTACCAGTAGATACATTTACTGGAATTTTATGTTAAATTGTTTCTGTGTACCTGAACTAATAATATTTCTTTTATAACCGTTGTTAAGCGAAAGTAACCCATGCTGAGTTTTTTTAATCACAAGAATTAGAGTATCTGACAATGTGGTTTTAATATATCTTAAATGGATTTTCTTATCTAAATTGGCATTTGAGAAAGATAAAAATGCTAATTAAGATCCAAACAAACGCAAAAAATATTTTCTTCCATTGCAGATTAAGATGTCTACGTTACGTACTTATATATTTATTAAATAAAATCAACAATTCCTATATAATATTTCGTAATCAATGCTTAAAATTAACCGTGGTTTACCAAAATGATCTTTAATTACAAATATAGAGAGCTGTTTATTTAGGTACTTAACCGTAATTGTATCCATCGACGTGTTACCGGCCGCACCTCTTCATAGCGTCGAACTGAGCGCAGTTAATTAAGGAAATTGGAATTTTCTGTGCGCCATTGGATTAGCGAGTAAAGCTATTAGTTCAAATTAAGAACTGTCTGAGGGCTGTGGCATGGGCTACCTGTCAACACTCGAGGTCAGCGTCAACGCCCTGTGCTTATATTAATTGATAGACTTTAATATATATTTGACAAATATTCAGACGAAACTGCTCAGAATTTCTTGGATCCCTTCTGAACGTTTAATTCAAACTTTTACGAGGCGTTGTAGTACTTACGATTATAATTAAGCCGAATAACCCATAACAATGCTAAACTATAATGTTTATATAATATTTTTGAAGTCCATAGGACAATAATTTATTGTATATTTGAAAATAAATTTTAATAAGGTACCTATCTGGTAATCGTGCAGTATATTATGCTATATTAGCCTACTAGATAACGTTGTTTTATACTTATCATTTATTTTTTAAAAGTAACTTAAGGTAATTGTAATGTTTTCAAAATCGTCGGTGTCTATTATTCTACAAAAATAAACATTCATCTAATTTTCTTACAGCGTCATATCCAAGAGAGATTATTTTCGATCATTTTATGGTTTTCCTTAATGAAGGCCAGCGCTTGTGTTAGCACATCCCATCTGATGTTGTCCCAAGGGGGAACATGTTTGCCAACACGTTCATATTTCGCTTGTGGCCGCCGTTAACTGAAACTTTGCTAGAGCAAGCTATTTCCCCACACGACAAACAATTAGCGCTTTGTCTTTAAGTTTCCTTTTTATTACATAAGTCGCTCTAAAAATATATAAATTTCAGCTAATCCAGTTTTATTTTCATAGCAAGGAAGATGGTTCGGCAATATGTTTTAAAGAAAACGTTTTGTTTAAAATTGATTAAATGTTTTACGTAAATAAAAATAATAGGATCATTTCTGTACATTTTTTTAATCAAAATGTTTATCATAATTCTGCTAGTATGACTGAATTATAAAAAGATTTATCACAATTTGCTAGAAATGAAAATTTTATATTTAAGTAGGTACCTACTTAGGAACTTAATCATAATTATGACTACCTATGACATATTTTAACAATTGATATTGATAAGCGTCCAGAATATTCTGTCGAGTAACTATCTAAGTACAATATTCTATGGAGTTTCTCGCCGGTTCTCATCCATAAGACTCACTATCGTGAACCGTGCACCTAGTTTTGACGGTTCAAAAGTAGGTAGGTAAGTACCGGTCTGTAATATATGTGTTTTTATTGTTATTTTGACTTTGACTGAAAAGTACTCTGTTGTCTGTAGTTGCCTTTTTCCTTACATTTACTTTGAAACTATCATGATACACAAAGATTGGATGAAATTATTTCTTCTTAAAAAGAAGTATCATAAAAAATACTTATCGCATTGACACATCTAGTTATAGGTGATTTAAGCGAAAATCTAATGTATTTAAGAAGCATGTAAAAGACCGGATTTATTATATTTACTAAGTACCTATGTAGATAGGTACATAAAATATTTTTATGGACACAGATGATCTTTGTTTCAGCTTGGAGATCTATCCAATCCAGAACTAAGAGTATTAACAGAAGAATTAGAGAATATCAAATACGGGGGTAAGTTGTTAAAACAAGTGTTTCAAATGATAAAAACATTTATAGCCTTCACTTTACGGTTATTCGAGAATTCAGAACAAAAGTAGATTTTATTAGATCCTTAGTTGTTATAAAGAGTAAGAAAGCTTGAGTTATAGAAGTGCTTAAGCAGTAAACTAGTTTCTTCTATTACCCATCTCTTGAAAGTACGATAATTTACGTGAGATAAAATACTTTATTTCAACCTATTACAATTTTGTAACTGAAGCCGAGTGGAACGGCGTTCATATAGAATACTTGATATTTTCTCTGACAGTCCACAATGATAATAACAATATGTTGGCTATTATTTCCATATTACTTAACCATACGGCAGCTTAGATTTGCACTTTCATATGGATCCTTATTCTTTAATTAAACTTTTGTTTATAATTTTTGAACAACCCATATTACTCTGCCTCTGTACGGTTCTCCTCTCAGAATGGGATCGGTTAGGATACCTACTAGCCTACTGCAGGTTGACAGACTTCACGCCGCCGGCGCAGTTGAGAAAAATCTCACGCCTGCAGGATGGGACACGTACGTAAAGAGTGAATAATGATTTCTAAATATCAGAGGTGCCTTTGCAGCCGGACATTAATATGAATAGGTAGGCTATCACAGTATTTATCTTGATTTAATCACCTACAATCAGCTGCGCCTTTTATCCGACTAAGGAAAAATCATAGGGGCATTAATTTATTATTATTATAGAAGTGATCAAGCCATAGGCACTTCTTAACAAACTTTTCTTATTGAAGGTGCCGAGATGCCCGTCAACAAGTTGTCAGTGAGGGGCCTCCTGCCCGACACGGACTACTACATGACGTACGACGGGTCGACCACCGCGCCCGCCTGCTACGAGACCGTTACATGGATCATCATAAATAAACCCATCTATATCACTAAACAACAGGTATTTATAAGTACTAGCGTAGTATGTGTAGTAGTGTCTAGTAGTATAATATCTGTGCTTTGCGGAGCTACTCGCATTAATCTCGTTTTTGGCATTTCGCGCGTTGCTAATCCCGTGGCAACTTTGACAGTGTGGATAGGAAGGCTAGGTAGCTGAAACGTAAAATTTGGTTGGCATCTGTTGAAGCGGGATTTAGAGAAATTCCCAAGAGATTGGGAAAACCGGGATGAACGCGAGTATCTTTAGCATCTAACTGCTAAAATATTATTCGTATTAGCTACTAGAACCTTTGAACCTGAATACAACGATATACCCACACCATGTCTTATTAACCATGTCGTTAATAAATAGGTACTACCCTATTACCATTAAGTAACGCATAATAATATACGAGTATGCTACCGTTTCCCTAATTTGAATGTCATTTAGTATTTATAGGAACGATACAAAACAATGTGTAACGATACACCTGATTATTGAAATTATTGATAGGATAGAAATTAATGTAAACTTACACATACGTACATACAACATAGTCGGAAATTTTAACGTTAATTCACATTGAAATGAAACTATTTCTTCGGATTTTATCGCGTTGTATAGATACAAAGTAATTGAGATAAGTAGATCACCAGTTTTTTAGTTGGAGCATATACTTTATAACAGTATTATTTAATTCCCGACGTCAGATTTCGAAGTGTCAGAAATCAGTATATTAATTGACATTTTTATTTTAACAAATGGAGTATGTATTTATCCTATTTACTTTAAGAAATATCTGAACTATCCAAGTATACCATTCATACATCTGAATGCATTTGGTTACTAAAATAATCTAGATATTTGGAAAACAAATAAATCTTTGAACAAATCATCAAAAGTGCATCAATAAAATCGGTAGTACAACAGCGGGTCAGTGCTAACAATCAATATGTGCGGTAACTGCATCCGTTCAAGTTTGCCGTTTGCATTATACGCTTTCCTGCTCTCCTTGTTCAACTCCAGATGTACAAGTTATGGAACAGCTCTCGTGGATAATTACAATTGTATGACCTCAGAAACTGAAATATATTAGGCGGACCTCATGTGGTTTATTATTTATATCAACGCCATGAATAGTAAAACCAAATCATTTAATTTAAAGAAAGAAGTTAGAAATTACATAATATATAATAATACATAATCATAACACTACTTGTACTTAAGTAGGTACATAATCACTAAAGGATTGTTCCTGCATTTACTGCTCGAAATATCAAATGATCCAAGATCAGAAATCCTAGGAACTCTAATTCCTTGAGACATCAATAGAACACCTTCTAGCATTATTATTAAACCTAGTTTTTACAAGAAGGCTGTAAGACTTTTTATTTGAAAACTATGCATGTAAGATGCATGATGAGTGCGTCAAATAATATGGTCCACTTTAGCAAATCTGGTTCACATTGTGCAACACGCTGATTCCTTACCTAAACTACCCCTATCACCAAGCGTGTAGAAAGCGTGCGCGCGTCAGCGTATCCAGTCGAAGACATTTATCTGTGTATTCAACCGTGGTTGAGGCCAGCGTAATAACATTTTCATTTGTGCCCACGCTACAATAAACAACTCACGTCCCTCGCCTTTAGACAAAGACTCCGCCGTGAATTATGTACGTGTTAAAAGTAAACTTAAAGTGCCGCGTTGTGTGGCTGTTATTATAAATCATTTTTTATGTTTTCCGTTTGTGTTGGTCGGAAAATTAAGTGCTAGTGGAAACTGCTTGCAATCTCGCGGGGAGTTGAGCGAATGTCATGTGGTCGCTGCTTGAAGCACAATTTACAACACCACTAACGTGCTTAGTTTTATGCTAATAAAAATTCCCTACCTCTACAGTTCGAGGAAAAGTTATAAAAACTATAATTAAACTAATCGAACGTTAAAGACTTTGAATATCGACCAAATCCCGGCGCCCAGCATCAATTAATTTTCAATCATCTTTTTACTTGATAAGTTTACCGAAAAAACAAAGTAATCATGACGCATAACGCATTTCGAGCGATAAAAGATAATTATAAACAACGTACTGTATAGTATCATCTCCATTCGATTCAATAAAATCAATGCAACAGTATTAAATAATAATTAAAATGAAACAAACCTAACCACAATACAAACTAAATTACAGTTGGAAAAATCAAAATTTAGGCGCAGTCTATAATCAGAATCAAATTATTTAATATAGCGTAAACAGCGATGCGAATCAGATAGCCGTGGTCGCGTGTTCCAAGCCAGTTAATCCCGCCGTAGTCACAATATACCTATATGTACGTACCCCCATACATAGCCATAGTCAAGCAACGTTATAAGCGGAAGAAATTTCAATTTCCCTGAAATCGCTCTCCACCGAAACACTTGTGCAAACTTATATGTTGTTATAATGCAAACTGAACATTGGAGCTCTTGAATATTTGAAATGACTACATGACTTGGTAACTATGATAGGTACAACGTTGTTCGACTGCTGTTCTGAGGAGAAATGTTTCTGGAAAACCAGAATTTCATACTTTTTTCAACGTAAAATATATTATCTGCAGAATCTACTCCTACTATGCACTTAAATAAAATTACAGGATAGAATGGTTTCCTCAACAACAACGTCCGCACAAAATAACGGTGCCATTTTGTGTAATATTTGCCAGACTTCATAAAATACCAAAATAGGGTTAGTCATTTTACTTTGAAGAAGTTTAGAGTAAACCTAATTGAATTTCATGACTGTAGTTGCACGGCTTGAGGCGACTGATGCAAGGAGACGCCAGGCACCCGAAGGCTCCCCTCGGCAACAACTTTAGGCCGCCCCAGCCTCTTCACCACCGAGCCGTGAGGACTAACATTGACTTCGATCTCAGCAAGGTAATTTACACCTTACATGAAAATAAATTAAGCACAAACTCCTTCGACAACACACTTAATAATTCATATTGTATGCTAAGCTGGGCACCTAAGCGATATGCTTAGTCGTTGCATTGTGTATACCCCTGAAAATGGTTAGCTGTACCTACTATTAATGTAACACTAATGAATTGTGTTCACTGAACTTGTTTTAATTAATCGTAATATTTTCAGTATCCTGGAAAGACTTGTCCCAGCATGCATCGAGACATGCATTACAAAGGTAATAAAATATTTTTGAATATTTTTTCTGTAACATAGTAATTTTTTTAGTTACTTCGCACCTAGTTGAAATGTATGTACCTACTTTTATAAATACCTAGAAAGCCTATGAGCCTATTAGTGTAAAACCATTACAGGCATAAACTGTATTCACAATCAGGGAGCAACTGGTGTTACTAACAGTAACCTATGTAGCGATAACGATAATTTTGCAGTTATCGCGATTGCAAATTACATAATTGGCGTGGTTACATTTCGTGTTCAAATATGAGATAGGCTTTAGTAATACTGATCGCGAGTAGCAATGCGGAAGATATTTAATACCACGCATAAGTAATACTTTCGTGTTACTTATAGGTTTTCACTTAATTTAAATATTGTGATTCTCAATAATTTTAAGTATTTCCTGGATCTCTCTTTTAATCGCAAACAACTGAGTGTTCAATTGTTCAATGCTGTTCTAATTATAATAATTAGACAAAAAATTAGTAGCTTTAAATTGTTTTTGGAAGTTGAAAACTAATTATCATTTACCCTTTAACCGCCCAATTTGTCTTAAGACAAAAAAATACGCTCTACATAGGATATAATCGACATAAACTAACAGAGCTCAGATATCAAATTGTTTGTCAAATAAATTAGATTCGGCCACAGAAAAAATATTTACACAATTTAGTGAAATGGCATATTTAACCTTCTTACTACCAATCCGCTTTCAGTGAGACCACACCCTGTACACTTTATCAAGGTTTTCATTTCTGTTGCAGCCAAAAGCTGGACACAATATTGAAGCAAATTCCACTCCGGTAGGCATTCACATAGCAGCTACGTAGAAAATTATTTACATTAAGTAGAACATAAGTTTGTATATAAAGCCCTTGTACAGTCTTATTTACATCTTGCTTATGATAAACGGAGCTACAAAATATATTGTAAGTGTAATATATTCAAATATTAGTGCTGATTTTAGACTAGTAATAATGTGATGAGTGAGTTTCGTTGGTAAAGGTTACCTATAATATTTACGGCCTCGGACTCTAGATTCTCATATAGATATTTTCGGATAGATTGTGACAACCAAACCATCAGTTTTATTATAGTAAATGGTATACTAAACATAGTAAATTTTTTCCATAATTATTATGTACATGTCGAATGTTAATTATTTTACGAAAATTCTAACATATTTGACAAGTCCAAAATCTTTATAACATTATGTTGCAATTGATGAGTATCTACATATTATTATCTAAATACATTATATTGTTCATGGTTACTTTTATAAATGTTTGTATTGTTGTTTAGACTCTTCTAGATAAGTTGTATTGAAATCAATTAACGAATGAATTTAGATACATAATCATATCAAATTATAATGTAATAATTATTGTAAGGTCTCATTTGATGGTACTAGGTACTATAAAATACTATATCTATTGCTGTAAGACGTCTATAGCTTTAATAAACTATATTCTAGTGTATTTCATTGCGTAATTTAAGATGAAAACTATTCCATGATTATGAAATGTATATGCGCCTGGCTTTCTTGTAAGATCTATTAGAAATATTATTTGATTAAACAATATTCGATTACTTCGTTTTATTATTGGTATGCCCAGCAACTATAATTAATTTGTAGGCCTTCTGAGCCTTTAACATTTTTGTGGTTGGTTTTAAATTGGTAAATGTGCGCTCCCATATAATTTCATACCAACCGGCAATCCTAGTAAGCTACCGGCCTATAAAATGCTTGCAATGTTCGATTTTACATCGTAGGAACTTTCTGTTACATAATGTCAACGTAGTAGTGGTCTGATAAGACAAAGTTTAAATAAAACAATGAGTTCTTCAGACAACAAACGTGTTTTCCTAAAATCGGCAATATCAAGGTTTAGAAATATAAGCCAGAGGTATGTCCCGATGCAATGGAGTGAAAGCGTCTGTTTTAGTGTTTCCACCAGTCTTGTGTTTGAATAAAAAGCTCATTTGAATTCTATGAGAATCGAAATTGCTCTCCTTTTCGCTGTAGTAACTTAATTTAATCGAGTTCCATCACAATGTCTTTTACCTTTAGATTAGGTACTCGCTATAATGCTGATAAAAGTGGAAAATAAAATTTACAATACTTTTCCTTTTGTTATCTCCAGACTTTCTTTTTCACAAGTTGGTAGTCACGTATATTTTATTGTATAAAGTCAAATATAAATTATTTTTACACGCGATAACGTGAAGATTAAGATTGTAAAATAAATTACTCCATTTTCAGCATGGGAGTCGAGTTTATTGGAAAAGTTGGCGTCGGTCCGTGTTGATAGACTAACACTAATTGAGTTAACTAAAATTAATAATTATAGGGCGTAGAGGGGCCTTAATATCCTACAGGATTGAGTTTCCATCCACGTCGGGATACGTGAACAAAAAACAGCATTAATTATTATTTTATAGTTGAAGACAATATTATTAAGGTATAATATTGTTTTAAATTAATCGTTAGAAACATTAGGTAACTACAATTTTGGAAACAGCAATGGTAAAATAAATATTTTTTATTCAATTCCATTTTCTCTAATTAAATCGAAATAGCTATTCGACATAGTTGTTGTAAATTTAATTCATTTAATAGTTCATTTAGGAAGCGTAGAAAAGGAAGCAGAGTGGTGAAATAAGCTGTTTATTTATATTGTTCCTTTCAGTTGAACTCGAGGGAGCTGCGAATTAAGATCCCTCCTACGTGCTTGTCGACGCTGAAGAAATATAACCAACTTACCTATATCATTATTTTAAAAGAATATTTTCCTCCGGTTCTCACGAGTTCTTAACTTCATATTGTGCAACAAAAATATTAATTATGGGTATTGTTCAATACCACTAATTTTGACTAATTTACCGATTCAATTAGTGATAATGAACAAATCTTCCACAGCAACATAAGTTAATTTAATAAATTGTAAATGGAATCAAATAAGATCCTTTATTTATATGCCGAGCTAGCTAAATTATTGAAATAAGTAAATGTAGGTTTACTTTCTTGAGTCAATCAAACAAGTTTATTTGTTCAGGATCGAGCTTATTTTTTTGTAACATTAAGATATTAAAGAAATACTCTGTATTTAACCAATCCGTATAACATAAATCACAAGAAGGTATTGTTTACTCAGTTTGCTAAACACTCGTCGAGAGCCGCGCCTTGAGAGCTCGCTCCGACACGAGAGTGAGCTCAAATGTACTCCAAACTCAAGTTTATTTGCTCTTTATTGAGCGGGTGACAAGATTTGACGCCGCGTCTCGCGTGTGCATTGAGCTTTATGTTACAAATTGAGTAACATATGTACGCAATATTGGAAGAAAAGTGTCATATTTGAACGAAAATAGAAATTCTATTGGTGTAGTGACAGGTACAATTCTTGGAATATGGAAATGACACTAGATGTCTTTTATAAAATTTATCTCTACAAATAAAATATAGAAAATTTATAGGACTTGTTAGGATGTTGTGGATCATCAGTTCTCTGTTGAAAAAGAGAAATTACCATCACAACAGACTGGCGTTCAGGTTGAGGTAATATCTTACTGAACAGACAAAAAGAGTCTAGGTATTCTACTATCTCTGATTCTGCTACTACTATACTATCCCTTTGTTATCAATGTAGCAATGCCAGATTAATAAGGTCAACCTTCCAGTATTTCTGGTTATGTCAGTATACCTTCCAGTCTAGCTCTATTAGGCAAACTGCTTAAAAACATAGCTACGGAAGCGTAGGCGAAGTTGCGGCGTGTAATGTTCTGCAAATCTAGTTTGAAAGTTGCATTACAACAGTAGCATACACTACACATCGTTGGAGGCAATTCGACTTTTATGCAAATGTGTGTTTTGTGCAGGCGCGCCGAGCACGGCCGCGGGTCGCGGCCGCACGCCGGCGGCGGGCCCTCGGCAAAAACACAGATTCCTGCATAACTTAATTTTATACGTTAGTGTTTCAACATAAAAGATTATTATCTTATAATACTGCTTCATTAATCTAGTAGTCCTAAATGCGACTGCTACACTATTGGTCCTGGGTTCAATATCTAGGTCGGGCAAAGTGTTATTGGGTTTTTCTATTAAAAACCCAATAGCTGCTCGGATTTTGGAATTTGTAACCGGTTAATAGGAATAAGCTTGCTAACTTGGTGAGTCTTTGCCGAACCCCTTGGAGAATACAGGCGTATGTTTATTTTTATAATAGGCTTTGCCAACTAACCTTGCGCACTAATCTTTGCCTATGTTGCATTGTAGTTTTAGGCATAGTTTACCATTTTAGGTTGTATAGAGGGGGAAAATACCATTATCTGGCCACAATGCCAAACAACATACTACAATAGGTACCTATGTTATTTGGCATTGTGGCCAGATAATGAACTTCTTCGTCTTAACCTTAGAAATCATAAACATAATCAACCCATTATATGTCCCAATGCTGGGCACGGGTCTCTTCTCACAATGAGAGGGATTAGGCTATAGTCCACCACGCTAGCCTAATGCGGGTTGGCAAACTTCACACGCCGCGCCGTCGAGAAAATCTCTCGGACGTGAAGGTTTCCTCTCGATGTTTACCTTCACCGTTTAAGCGCGTGATAATTAACTATTAATACGCACATAGCTTCGAAAAGTCAGAGGTGCGTGCCATGGATTTGAACTCGAGTCCTTTGACTTGGCAGTCCAATGGTCATATCTAAATAGGTTAAAAAGATAGGTAATTGTGAAAATTGCTTAAATGAGTAAGAAAATAATAATATTAGATCATGGCGGCTAATAGAGATATCTGTGTAGCTGGAAAACCACTACAATCAACAAAAAAAAATATCCCGAGTGAATTACGATACTGGTTTTACGATGATGTATTGTAAAACTTATCTTCCAATACTTATCTTATTCTTCAATCTCTACTATTATAAAATCGTAAAACATCTGTGCCCGTACATATATATGCTATTAAAAAAAATATAGTGCGTTAAGGGTATATTATTGTCTCCGAACCCAAAAATGTGATTTTAAAAATTTTTGTCCGTTTGTTACGGGTTGGCGCAAAAACTACTGAATATATTTTAATTTTGTTAACACTGTTAGAAAGTATATGCTCCAACTTAAAAACTAGTGAACTTCTTATTTCAATTAATTGAACGGATTCTGATGCAGCTTGAGCTCCCTGGTGTATAAAACCAATAAAAAAAGGAAGCATCACTGTTAGTTTTAGATTCAATAATTTTTGGGATTCGTGAGCCAAGCCGCGGGCAAAAGTGTGTTATAAAACTGGTCTTCCAATATTTACTAAAATAAAATTATGTCAAGTTGTCATTTCGCATAAAGATTTATCTGATCCGTAAATCATAACTCAAAATGTCAAACTAGTATCCGCTCGGGACTTTGCTCTTGTAGATTTTATGAACTTCACGACGGTAATTTAGTCTCTGTGGGGTGTAATGTTACATTACATATCTATTGAATAAAAGGTCAACTCCGTAGTACTCAACTAGCGCTAGTACCTATGTATTATTAAATAAATGTAAGAATGAATGAAGCCTGAAGAAGTATGCGAGAATTGTAGCAAGTAGCGTTCTGTAGTTTCTCTATAGGAAAAAGGCGTGCTATGTATGCTTTCAAAAAATCCAAATTAAATACCCCACTCAAATCTCAGAAGTTCGTGGTCATTATTAGACATATCATTAGGCTATTACTGTACTTATATTAAAAAATGTACATCGTATGTGTTTGGACATGTTGAGAGAATAAATGAAAGACGATTAACGAAAGGAATTTATTAAGCGAATGTCACCGGCAGTGTCGAAAGAGTCGTCGAAAGGTCATTCTAGAAGGACATACGCCAACCTTATTGGCGAGGTCCTTCAAAAGGTCAGGCGTATTATTCGCAACCCGCGCGTATGTATGAGAAAATGTATGAATGTGGAAGAAGCAAAAGAAGTACGCAAGAATCGTGGCAGGTGATGGTCTATAGTTTCTGCCCACCCCTGTAGGAGAAATATGAACAATATAAGGCTTAAATACGTCCCACCAGGCCATCAGTTTGGCCGCTTGCCCATATACAACCTACATATAAAAACAGAAAATTTACTTAAAATGGCAAACAGCCAAGAATGTTTTCTAAAAGTTTTTTCTGAAAAGAAATCCGTTTTCATATCGAAACTAACTCTTTATTTGTATGGGTGATCCCTTGCGGGTGGAAGTTAAAAACAGCTTTCACCGGCCGACGCGTTTGAATAAGTTTCGCTCAAGTTTTATTGAAGTTGTAACCTTCGGCCCGGTTTGATATATGTACTTCCCGCATCTGTACCGAGCCGGTCCCGCCGTGCCAAAGTTAGTGCACTCGTAAATTATTCAACCCCTCTGTATACATGTGCTTGTCGTAACCGAATGGTGTTCAAGTCACAATGTCATATTGTGTTTTTTATTTATAGAAAAAACTTCGCTCTTTTAGGTGGCACACAAAACGTAATATTTTTAATAAGCACTTAATCTTCATTAATTTATAAAGGCGTTTCCTGTAAAGACTCACGCAAGATAAGTAGCTATCTATGCCTTCTTGTGCATAAGTCTTACGTAAAAATTCGTGTGGCCGTGAGTTTTCTTTTAATAGTAGTAGTAGTTTTTTCTGCCTCTTTAGCCTAGTGGCCTCGATGGGGCATAACTACTTTGCTAGAGGTCTTGGGTTCGATTCCCGAATCGGGCAAAGTATTATTGGGTTTTTCTATGAAATTCTCAGTAGCAGCTTGGATTTAGGAGTTTATGCCCAATTCAATAGGCCTCCTATTACATGGGACCTAAATACACCGGTTAACTGTGGGTGTTATTAGTAGGTACACTTCTGCCAAACCCTATGGGGAACATAAGCGTAATGATTATGTCTAGCTTTTTCTTAGAAAAACAGTGCTGAAAAAATTAATGGAAACACATTATTGAAGTGTTTTCAACAGCTTATAACACGATTGCTAAGCGACTTACACGTAGCAGCAAATTGCACTAAGTCTAACGACATTGCTTGCTTAGCGCTACGAGATGCTACGGGCTAGCTACAGAGCTACGAGCTAGCTACGAAACTACGCTCCGGTCTACGGCGCGGCAGACGGTAGGCTACGACGTATTAAAATAAAAGCAAAGCGAGTCACTTTAATTCTCAGAAGCAACCCGCCCAGGTGATTCCAACACTGCAGATTTACTTACGTCGCTCGGTTAACTTTTATTACAATTACTGAACCTAAACTGTGTATCTACCTAATCTTTTTTTCCGGCTTTTTTCGTTAAAAAGCTACAGTCAAAAGAAATCTGTCGGTTAGATTAGATAACCTAGTTGTTTTTATACGAGACAAAATACTGTTAGATATCAGAATAAGAAAGATTTAACGGTGGTAGATACGACCGTGGGAACAGGCCACATGCAGTGTTCGCTTTGGTAATATTAGTACGACGCCACATAATTTTATCCAGTGTCGGTCATAAATATAGCACCTAACCCCATTATTGTTGCAAGAAAGCGAACGGTAGAGGCACGGTACGAGTTTCATGATGCTACTTATTTGTCTATGGATACCTTATGAAATGTTACAATTGTTTTATAAACCGAAGAGATTTAGAGACTTAAGATAATAAACAATCTAAGAATATGTATACACAAAATATAGATAGAATAGATAGAATGTTAGACTAGCCGACCCAACTACTCTATATCAGAGGTTTTAGGATCGAATGCTGGGTCTAGCAATGTGTTCATATTTTTGTATAAAATCTCAATAGCAGCTCGGAGTTTGAAACCTGAGGATCGAACACTCAACACTGGTGCAGAAGCCGATTGCTCAGCTGCTAAGGCAAACGGGTTGTTTGGGGTATTACTATATTATTACTACCGTCAAGGGAAGAATGGATGAAGGGACTCGACCCACCGCAGGAGGGCAGTCTGATATGGTACACTGACGGTTCGAAAACCGAGTCGGGTACAGGGGCGGGCATATATGCAAGGGACCATAAGGTCAGTCAAAGCATGGGCAAATTAGCTACAGTTTTCCAAGCGGAAACATATGCTATTCTTGCCTGTGCACAACAGATGGAAAGTAGCGGTACCACAGGTAGGTCCATCTACATTCTTAGTGACAGCCAAGCGGCACTCATGGCCCTGACCTCCTACAGGATCGATTCAAGGCTGACCATGGACGCTGCCCGAACTCTTAATGAGCTGGGAAAGCGAAACAAGGTCAGGCTTGTTTGGGTCCCTGGTCACAGGGGTATTGTGGGCAACGAGCATGCTGACGAGCTGGTTAGGGAAGGTTCTGGAACCTCACTAATTGGACCGGAACCATTTGTAGGACTGGCCCCAAGCACAGTCAAAACGGCATTTCGGGAGTACGCAAGGGCGAGGCACATGGATGAGTGGTTGAGCCTCACGGGACTTGCTCACTCCAAGAAATTCATAGGTTCCTCATCGAAATGGCAAAATGCCATTTGGAACTCAAGCAGGCGGCAGGCCCGTCTTTTGATGGGGGCGCTGACCGGACACTTCGGGACTAACGCTCTCCTACAAAAGATGGGTCTGACGGATACATCAGCCTGCAGGGCCTGTAAAAGGGAAATTGAGAGCATGGAACACCTTCTGTGTACATGCGATGCAATGGCTAGAAAGCGAATGTGCCTTTTGGGTCAGGGTTATCCAAGACCAGAGGACTACAGACTCATACCCCCAGGCCTCATTATAAAGCTCATGGAAGAGCTGTTTGTAGAACTGGGAGGGGATGAGGAATAGATTATCTAGGGGAAGCACAAAAGATCCCATTGGGTCGAAGTGCACTGAGGCCTTGCTGCCTCGGCCCTACACAAGATAAGATTGGGGTATTAACTGAGAGAAACGAGCGTTTCGTCAAGTATGTCAACATTTCATTAAATACTTAAAAACCAAACCAAAAAAAAAACCACATGTTTGTTTTACACTTTTACGATAACAGTCGGTAAGAAACAATTAACCGAAAATAAATTAATAAAAAATCACTTACGCGGAAATGATAATAAAATTGTTTAATTATTCAGAGCAATTTAAAGAATCAGGAGTAATTAAAACGTAATTAAGGACGACAATGGTTTCAGGTGTCCATTCTAATCTCATGTTCCGGGGGAAGGCAGGACGATCCCCAAGCGGTATATTCTGACAACGTTACATAAATTTTACAAGCGAAATTAAAATTATCTTTAATTCATTCACTTAACATTGGGATATAATTGATGATTGGGATTAAGGATTATGTTTTGAATTTTTTTAAATCTGTTAGGTTATATTGTTATTATCGAACACATTTCCTCTCTTATTTCTTTTAATTAAGAGTCAGGCAGATAATAAAAAGAAAGTTAATAGTTTGTCAAAGTAACAGATTACGTCACATTTGGCGAAGTGGCAATTTCTTTTCGTCTACGTATTTTTCGTAAATCGGAAAGTCGCTATTTACTCGTACGTAGTTTAAGGAGTGTGCTAAAACTCAATCCAAAATGTTTCATTATTACCCCGTTATTATAAGTAGTACTAAGTTTAACAATATGAGCACTCCGAGGCCTCGAACTGAATCGTCTATTCCCCTATAACATTACACAGAGGGTCATCTAAGACTCTAACATCAGTTAATGAGCGTGTTAACATTGTCGCCGATGTCTTACAAGTCGCAACTGGGGCGAGGATCGGACATCGCCGCGTTGTCCGGAATAAGACGCCGCCCGCGTGTGCTCTTTCCCACGCTGCTCCACAGACATGCGACGTTTATTAAGCACTTCACGTTTTTGTTACCTGCAGAGAGATTTATTACTTTTAATTATTTTTCATTGTCCGCCACCGTTATTCGTCTTAGAGGCATCGCATTAAATTATTATGCTCGGATATGATTTACCGCTGAAAGCTGGGTAATTTATGTATTAGAGGTGATACCGTGTAGTAGTTCTTAGTGAATATTTTATTAAAACAATAAGACCTAATTCAGTTTCCTTTGCCATATATGCATACAAGGTGGAAATGACAATGAATACTACTTAAAACATAAAAACCAATAATACCGAAAAAAAAAAACAAAACTTTTTTGTGTCTGTAAACTAGATAGATAAATATTAAGAATTTAAGTGTAAAGTTGTTTTATGGAACTTAAAACATATTTTCCTAACCCAAATTCTTAATGTAACAAGTAGATATAAAATTATTATAACAAAAATTAAACATCATAAACCTCAAAAAGGTCATACGCCTGTTTGATTATAGGTACGTTGATGTCTAATATCGGGTTGTAAAGTGAACACCAGTTCTAACGACAGTGATTTGCACTACGGATCGCTGTGCATTCTTACTGGACAACTAAAATTTCTTTAGTACATCATATGCAAATCTCCATCAACACTATTAAAGTACCTACCAAGATTACGTACCCTAGCACCACTGTAATACAAAATGCCTCTATAAATTATAGTGGTGCTGGTGGCGCAACCGTTATCCTAAGATATAATAATATATGTTACACTTGATCTATCCACAAAACCTAAATAGTGGGTACCTATATTGTTCTGTAAATGATTAAATTAATATTATACAAGTTAGGTATACAAAATAGAAAAGTTAAAACTGGAGGGCGTTCATCGGTATTCAAAACGGTCATGGTAGGGTTCATTAAAATGCGTCGAACAATAAACGGTATCCCGCGGGACCTTTTGTGAGCGCGTGTTTTAACCGCATTTCAATCTGTTCGTTATTATTTCCTCATTGTTTATGGGTACTACACTGTGAGAGGTGCTCTTTTGGCTGGAATACAATTTAAACGATGCCTAGCATATATAATACATAATATGTGTATGAACTTGTTATTTTGTCTATAGAAATATGGAGTTCAATGTGTAGAATGGAAAGTTTGCTGAATGAGTGAAGATGACAAATGTAAAAGAGAGCAAGAGATAAGGTGGCTACGGTGTTTAGCTACTTCGCTAAACGGATATATCTAATGGTGTTTTTATAACGGTATAGAGAAGAACTTACATAATATAAAGAAGATACTTTAATATTTAGGTTAATTATTTTTAGTCATCCATTCCCTGATAAGTAAATATATACATTTTTAATATTTATAACAGGTAGGTATATAGTATATGTTTGTGGTTCATCAAGTTTTAAAGAACATTCTTTAAAGGCAGTAGTAGATTCTAATAGTGAAACTCAAGAAATTGTTATAAAAAGTCGTTTCAATAAGTTTAGTTACCTTACAAATATATAATTATATTTTCTTATATTAAGTGGTAATTTGAGAATCTTGATAGAAATTGTGTGCCCTCTAAATTAAGGTTTACATGTGACCTTGTTCTTGCAGTATACCGGTTAATTTATGTGGGGTTACTTCAGCCACGTGGCCGCGACGACGATGCCCAAGCTCTGTTCGCCATATCTACGGGCTGCGCGCCCGCCCAGCGGATTTCCATATGCGCCGTAAACGCTCGTAAATTAACTACAACTACTAATAAAGAATAATGTTAGTCCGTTATATATTATGTGCCTTTTGATTAACGTTTCAATTACTTTTATATAAGCGTTTGTTACAAACGAAAAAATTGAACAGTTTTTGTTGATTAGCTGAATAAATAAATGCTTGTTACGCAAATAGATTATGATAAACGCTTTTTAAAGAAGTAATATCTTATTATTATACCCATTTAAGCTATATTTTGTAAGCATTGTAATAAAACTTGCACATCAATTTGAGGAACTTTTATAAACTCTCGAAGGGTAATCAAGTTTCCCAATCCACGTTAGGCCAGTGTGGTTAAAATTAAGAGTTTTGTTAGGAAGAAAAAGCGATGTAAGAATGTGGTCAGACACATTTTGTCTGTGGATTTGCGATCTTGAACAGTGAGAACAGGACTAGAGTGAATAACTTTAGTTTTTATTTATGCAGTGGAAAGGATTAAGAGAATAGAACGTAAATATAGTAAGCGATTCCGTTTTTTGACGAGAGTGCCGGCTGGCAACATATGGGTTAAGATATTCGAGTGAGCTCAGACACGACCCATTCAAAAGGCGCTCTAAACGGAAGGATACGAGCCGTAAAATAGGATTTCATGCATGCGTTGCTTTGTGTGAACAAATATGTACGGTTGACAACGCACGACCTTTGCCTATAACCCCGGTGAATAAAAAAATGATTTTCTAATCCGTTCATTTTTCAAAAGTTGAACGTTTTTACATTAACCTCTATGGATTACGGAGTGGTCGTGGAATGTATTTTAAAATATTTTTCACTGTTTACCGCGACTTTGGTTTTGTTAGTTTGAATTGCCTACATGACATGAAATGGGCATGATATCTTTCTGGAAGTATATTTAATTTTTAAACGACTTCAAAACGCGTGTGCGCTCTGTTGCGGGTGTCCATGGGCGGCGGTTATATCCATCTGCTCGCGTGCGAACCTATCCTATAAAAAAAACAGTCTCATGCATATCCCAATTTACTTAGTCATAGGGTTAGGGTCATTGTCATAAAATCACAAGGGGTACATGGCCCCGGCTTGTAGGGCCTTATAAAAAGGAATCATAAAGTAATTCATTTTTGATTCCTTTTTAAAAGGCCCTAAACTCTGTTATTTTCTAGGGCCCGGGATGGCCTGGCGCAGTACGTCTTTTTTCGTTACATCTCATTTTCTTTTAAAAAAAGAGCTAACTAGCAATGTGCGTCCCACATTACTAGTATACTTGTTAACCCCTCGTGCTAAGCTAAATGCTTGTGTTACGAGTGGGTTCACGATGGTAGTGCAGTCGGTGGGCTTCGAACCGGCAACTACATGATCGCAAGTCCGACGCCATTAGGCTACCGACGCTTATATCTCTCCATCACTCATCATGACGTCATCACTTATATTTCCATTCATATTTTTTTTGGTCTCTAATTTTTCTTATACTCACACATGCCTAAAATCTTTTTGGTAACGTCCTTTCTCTCTGCGCATGATCAAGATAAACAATTATATCGTAGCGACATGTTTACCTAAAACACATTACACTGGGCTAAATAACACTTTTATGTGAGCTTCAGTGACCCTCACAGATTCATACGGAGAGCACTATTCTCAGAGCAATCAGCCGCACATACGTGTGTCTGCCCCTCCCGAGTGCCCCATTGCGCACTCGTTTTGAATATTGCATTTAGCGCACTATCTCTACGACCCCTTAGCATCGCTCTCTGCTTATGCTTTTAGACTGACTTTTCTGACCTTTTTTGTGACAAACAGCTTTTGAAATGTATACCTACATCTAATAAAAATACTATGCCCATTTCTTCTTTTATCATTGAAGGAGTTTTTTTTTTTAAAAGATTACTAGCAATGTGGGTCGCACATTACTAACATTCCTGTTAACCCCTCGTGCTAAGCTGAATGGTTGTGTTACGAGTGGGTTCACGTCGGTAGTGCAATGGGTGAGTTTCGAACCGGCAACCATATGATCGCAAGTCCGACGCCCTAGCCATTAAGCTACCGCCGCTTCTAAAGTAATTCTTTACTTAGCATTACTTCAATTCTTAAACACATTTTTTATGGGATGGGGAGCCCCCCCCCCCCATCCCATAAAAAATGTGTTTAAGAATTTACGAACAAACGATCACCTGATGGTAAGCGATAACCACCGCCCATGGACACCCGCAACACCAGAGGAGTCGTGAGTACGTTGCCCGCCTTTTAAAAGGGGTAAGGCCTCCGGTAATTGTCTTGCCCTCGGGCAACCGAAGATGTGCATTAGCACGCTTCTGCTAAGCCCTTCGGTAAATACAGGCGTGGTGGTATTTTATGTTATAAGTTTATTGTTAAACTGATAAAAATTACAATGATAGCATTTTACGTTCCATCATATTCGAAAGATACGAAATACAAATAAATATTTGTAGAACACAAATACAACAGCCAGAGGATCAAAAGATATTGTCAAGAGCATTGACATTTCATCTCACTACAGACATTGTTTGCATTTCGACTGAACAGTAGTAATCTAAGTTACTGGTCGGATTGTGGAGAAACTTGGGCGGAACTATAGAGCTAAGCGTATCCATTTAACTAATGCACTGTCCGACTATTGGTCTTGGTGCAAACGAGGCACTTTGTTCCCTGAGTAACATATTAGCTACGTTACTTACTCGCGTACTTAGTCTTTCCCCTGTTTACAATGTCTGCTACTTCGTAACTGTGGCCAGGAGACGCAGACAAAGACTGTGCATGCGTAAATAATAACCAACTTTGTTGTAAAGAGCCTAAAACTCAAAATGTAATTTAAATGGGACTTAACGTATATATTCGAATAGAAAAAGGTTAGAAATGTACGAGTACATATTTTTATTCGGTGACAATACAATTGACGCTTAATAAATCATGTAAACAATAATAAGAATAAAAAAGAAATAGGTACAATTAGTTATTAGTTCATTACAGCAACAAAAACAAAATTACAAACAAAAAAAAAAAACCTACAATAGACACACTATATGTATGAATTTGATTTATTGACAGTTATAAATCAAATTCATACACAGTTACTAACCACAATAAATGTATACGTATTCCAACAAATATACACTCAATAAACGACCATGTCCAATTTTTTAAAACACATCACTATGTCAACGAGTATAATTATTAATTTTCACGGTAAAGCAATTTAGGCCGGGTAGTTTGAATGCGGCACTGGCAACGTTATTAGTTCCAATTAACGTAGTAACCTCAGCACATATATGGGCAATTAAATGGAGTGATACCTTACTTCCATTAGTACCCCGTGCGTTGTTTACATCAATTAACAATGATGTTAATTTTAATGCTCGCATCTGTTGCCCGCTTTGTGTGGCGTGCCTTCACTGACTCGCCGACTTACGATTAAACACAGTTAATTGTGTCGCGCAATTCATCCTGTTATTTGTAATTTACAATTCATTTGCGTAAATCATAATTAATTTTTGTTCCTTGCTTAAATGAGCAGATGGTTTGGTGTTCGTTAATGACGCGGTCGTATTGACACAGGCGCACCGGCTATTTTGGTCGGATGCACAATTTAATTTCCGATTGTAAACGGTTTTGATCATTGTAGTTGAGAAATTATAACACTATGTTAAATCAGTTTCATATTTTATATTTAAAATATTAATATTTCAGTGGAATCTTGAAATCTTATGCAAAACAGTACCAAAAGAGTTTTTGAGAAACTGATTTTAAGTAGGTACTAAAAAGATTGATGCAGTAGTCGAGCAAGCAGTTGGTGGATTTTGAGTCGCGAGGTCGAACCCCGCACAAAAGATGGCATTAGACTTACAACTACCAGGAGGCAATATTAGGTACCTAGTATTTGTTTCGTACGGAAACAGCAGTTTGTACATGTGAAATTTGTGTTCGTAAACGCACCGAAAATCCTAGTACCTAAACATTTTTCAAGAGAAAAAGAAAAACATACTTTCATAGGTACCATTTTGTGTTCCTGTTTTCCATTGTTGCATCCTGTTTTTTATGTTCCTTAAAAACCCCAACACTTGTTTCGACCTATGATTCGATTCTGGGACCTCTAGTGTAGCAGTTACACTTAGGACCAGTAGACAAATGAGGCAGCAGAAAGAAAAAAATGAACCACAAATAAAAATATAGGTGGTCTTCAGAACAATATCTTAAAGATTCGAATGAAGATCGTTCACCAATATATCCTAAGGTTATATAAAAGTGTGGTATGGACGTTAAGCTGGAATGCAATGCCACAGGTCGTCGTTTTTACGCTCCCCTTTAATGTTATTTCCTCGTTTATGACACTATAAAGACGATACCGGCCACTACGCGTAATGAAATCTTGTGTTCAATACCTCGCAGACACGACTAACAAAGGAATCTTTAAGTAAACACAAGAAGATTAAATATTTTACGAATCATTTTTACGTAAACTGTAACTTTAAATTACTAGTATTCTATGTACAATGTATGAAATGACATTAATGCCCGATTTGAAGAAAATTTAGTAATTTCCATACAACTAATTATTATTTAATGGGTACAAATCTCAAACATCGAGCTGCTATAGAGAATTTCAGAAAAATAAACCAGTAATGACGACGATCTGGTTATCGAACCCAGGACCTTTAGCAGATTATGACCACTAAACTAATAACGCAGTTAGTTAATATAACTACTAGTATTCTATTATCTGTGATATAACTAAGAAAAACTAATATGAAATAAAAAACGTACCTAGGTACAAAGAAAATGTTCTTAGGGTTTCAGTGACTTTTACCGGTATCAAGCTAGTGTTCTATTATTGGTAGGTATTTTTTAAACCTCCATGAATCGTCTTGCACCTGGGGAGGTGGCGGAGTATGTAGGAATCATACAAACTAAAACTGCCTTCCCTCGCCTTATAGTCCACACACACAGCCATGAGATTCCCAATTTTATCCACGCCATCCTAGATATTAGATATCATTGCATTTCCATCATGTTATTGGTTATCAAACCGGAATATGCAGTTAATAGCAACCAACATCAGGTCATCGATCACGCATCGCTAAGTATTTGTCTTCGGTCGCGATGCACCGTGTTCAGACACGTACAATATCACACACGTCATCTTTACATTGCACCCGCATACCTGCTAATCTAACAGGATGCCTGCTAACTCTCAGGATATGATAGCTTCATCTAAAGGACTACGAAATAGCAGTGCAGAAGGACCACACACTAGCAACATATACTTGTAATGTGTTAAGAAAACCTTATCCGAGTGGCGAAGGTATTGTTAGGTATTAAGATCCGGTTCCACTTATATATTCATTTTCATTTAAAAAAATATTGAGAGGCAAAGTAACTTGCTTTTCAATACTTTTTAGGTACTGACGTCACCTTTAAGATGTAAGTTCAGAATGTGAAGGCAAATTTCGACATGGCAGGTGGGACTGGCGGTGGCTTAGAGGTCATAGCGTCCGGTGTACCTAATCAGAAGACGCAGGTTCGAATCCCGCCTGCGAGTCGAATTTTTCCTTCCCTTAAATAAAAATATAATATCCCAAATAATAACTTAACGTTAACGTTGTAGTGACATTGTCAACTTCTTCTTCACTAATATGTACTATCATGAATATTTGTAATATATCTTATTTTATATGATACGAGTATAATCTGGATATTTTATTTATTTATTTGGTTAACCAGTAGCTGTTACACGCATAATAATACATACATAAGCAGCACAATAAATACATAGTTACATACATAATATCGCGAGTTTCCGGGTTCAAGCTCCCAGGTCGAGCAAATATGTTTTTGGGTTATTCTGTAAGAATGTTGATACAGTTCGGGATTTGGATTTATGCTCAGTTAATAGGAATATTTTCGCCCCCTAATACATGGGCCTAAAAGGTATATCTCGTATATACGTATCAAATAAATAAAAATGATGTTTTGAAAGCTTATAGGACTCATTTCTAGCATTGGCTATTCTGTATGTTCTTACCGTACGCGTTCTGTTATTATTTACCCATTAGTTACTTAGGGATATTACCTAACACTCCTACCGCTGTATTACGTATTGATATTCAATTAATGGTAAAGCTTTAATATCAAACGTCGGTAAGCTTAAATTCCGCTATAATTGATTCGATTTAGAGAAAATTAAGGGTAATTAATTTAATTCTGATTCTATTTTATAGATATTCTAATTCCGTTGACGTTGGTAAAAGTGATTTAACATACCATCCCATCGATAGGTACTGTACAATAACCCTTAGGAATTACATAGACTTACTCACACGTCATGTTGTGTGTATGAGAAGATGTATGAACGTGGAAGAAACCAAAGTAGTATGCAAGTATCGTAGCAAGTGGTAGTATGTAGTTTCTGCCTTCCTCTGTGGTAGAAAAGCGTGAGTGTATGAGTAGAAATAAACCTAACTCCTAATTTAAAACCGAGACGATCCACTATTCCTAAAAAAGTTTGACTAATCTTCAAAACGTTAGAACAAATTAATCTAACTCATGAAAAGTTAAAGTACTTAGCTCGAGAATATTTTGTTTAATAACTTGACAATTTGGTACTTAGTAAAACTGTATAACATCATTTGATGTAAATTAATACAATCATAATGGTTGTCAAAGTATCGCACGAGGCCCCGGAGGCTGCGGTAATGTAACGAGGTTACGAATTTGTTATTCCGCCGGGACGTTACCCACTGCCGGCTCATCCCTACCCCGGCTCATCCATAGAGGTTCTTAATAATATTTCTTCATGTTATTCCCCACTTGAGAATACGGAGCTGCCGCTAGATTTGTTAAGTTATTTCGCGCTTGTCTACGCGTCTATTTCTTTTTCTGTTCTGTAACTAAACGCAGAAATTGTGTAACCTCACAATACTCACGAGGTTTGAGAGTGATTTCTGATACTCGCCTTATGTTATTTATATTGGAAATTCCTTTCTCCAGAGAGCGCCCACCTTATAATTGTATTATGTAGTCATGTCCAAGTTAGTACTAAAGAGTACATGAGATGCGAGGGTTTTAAGATCTTAACATTACATTTGCATCGACGAGTTGCTATGGATTCTTTCCTACAAATATGTACTATAGAATATCAGCATAATTTGACATGGGGTAGGTTTTGTGTGATCTAATACAGAATGACCTTTTGACAACAAATCAAGCAGGCATAGTTTTCAAGCGCTGCGCTGGGATCTGTATATTAATTTATAAATTAATAGTTGTCGAATATATCTACAAAAATTGGATACCAACTGATAAAAACGGTAAGTCACCGTTTGTAAGTAGTTCAATAAATAAATAAATACACATAAACTTTGACATAACTGCAAGCATGCAAGTCTTGAAAGCGCGTCTTTGCAATATACAGACCAATACACATTTAGAATTGGAAAGTCATTTTAAAGAATTCGCAGTGTATCGCTTTAAAGTCGGAGGTGACATCGTTGAACACGTATCTCCGCTAATCTTTTATCCTCTCCACGGAAAAGTGTTGCTTTATGTACTTTATGTTTATTTTAAATAAATATATTATAATTCAAGTATAACATTGTGAATTTTGAAGCTAAATAAAAATTATTTGTAATTTATTATATAATATGCGACTTCTGGTTAAATACACCAGACGCTATGACCACTAAGCGGGCAGGATTTTCCTTCACTAAAATAACTTTAAAAAGATAGTTAAAAGGTATGGTAGTATTTTACGACATAGAACTAACCGTAAGGTAATTCATGTCGCTAGAGAAGCAAAGTATATTACTTACTGTCGTCACATTTAAGACGTAAATTCAGAATGTGAAGTCAAATTCTCGCGGTGTGTATTCCGCAAACGAAGAACCTTATCATGAGATACATTATATTGTTACCTTCGAAGTAGGATCGTACTATAATCAGATGACGGTTAAAAACTTGGTTATAACCTTTCATTTCTTTTAGAACATTTTTTAAAAATAAATTCCATATTCAAAAAAATATAGAATGTATTCCACCAGTAACATCTCAACTTGCAATATCTACACTGAAGACGGCAAAAACTGAACGTGTAGCAACCCTTAAGGGGGGTAACAGGCAAGTTTGCCGCGCCAGCGTTTCTCAGCGTCGCGGAACTATTGTGCGATTTCTAACTCGACTTTCCTCTAGTGTATGTGAACGTTTTTCACTTGTTATGTACGAATGATAAAAACGTGCGATGAATCCAAATAAGCGTGTCGTTTACGTTGAAACGTACGTGAAGGTAAAAATTAATGTTTTTATTCTAGCGATATATATATATTTAATTTGACACCTACGGGTACAAGAAGTAATCGAGATTATGATTCCTGGATAAAATAGGACACCAATGTTGTGTAAACCTTCTATTTTTGTACATAATCAACCCATTATATGTCCCACTGCTGGTAGTCTCACAATGAGAGGGATTAGGCTATAGTCCACCACGCTAGTCTAATGCGGGTTGGTAGACTTTACACGCCGTCGAGAAAATCTCTCAGGCATTTAGGTTTCCTCACGATGTTTTTCCTACGCACATAACTGGCTAATGTCATTCTAAAAAAAGAAAAGTTAGTGGTGCGTGCCTTGGATTTGAACTCGAGACCTTTGACCTGGCAGTCCAATGGTCATATCACCTAGCTAGGCTATCACTGCTATTTTTGTACGTTTTTCGATAATTTCTATTCTGCCTTTGTCTGTAATTATAAATGCATTTACAGAAGGAATCAATAAATTTCATCAAGCATAAGTGTTTTTTTTTAAATAAAAACTACGATTTCAGTTATTACCTTTGTAAATACGTATTTCTTTAGAGATTAAATTCGATAAATTATCATTATTTATCACAAGGATGGATGTGTAAATAAATTTGTTTCTATCATAGAGATTTTTATTCATGGAGTTGATAGTCTTTTAAAAGCACAAATATTACAGAACTTATACAAAATAACAAAAGCATTTCCCACAACTGACAAGGTATAAAAATTAAGTATAAATACGTTGGCAGTATGTTCCTGCGCAAAGTTTTAGGCGGTTAACTTTTCTGCTCTCTTACCCATGCCGGGATTAAATTTTAAACTTCCACTGACTATCCTCATGAAGTTGAAATGAGTTGAATTGATAGACTCTACTTACGAATTAAACTTGTGCAATGTGACATTTATTTAAAAATACCGCTATGACCGGCCCCTAATATAATCAGACTTTTAAGCAGGGTCGGGTGATAGTAGGCAATATACCCTAATGTAAACATAAAGAGTGTTTATATCTAAGGTTCTGTATCTGTTTATTTTAGAACAAAAATTTGCTTAGCATTTTGTTAACGTCTAAAAACCATCTTCTTAAATTTAACTTAATAACTTTCAATTGTGTAATCTAATTTTATAAACTCTCTTTGACAGAAATAGTGTAGGTAAATAAATTTCTTACTTTCTTTGGTTTAAAGTAAATTCGGTTATATTATAATGTATTTTCTTGGATATAGATAGAAGAGTAACCGTAGATTAAATTACACGAATTATTACTGAGTTTCTAGAAAAACAACAAACACTTTCTTGTAAGCGTAACTTATTTATCCAATTTACCCACTTTTATTCTCCAATATTTGTGTCTTGGAATTCTAAATTGAAATTTATTAAAGTAAACATAAGACTACATTATTATTACTCTCCAAGTAGACATTTTTTATTACGGAGTGTATTATATATTAGTATCTATTAATATATTATTTATTTATTTATACATAGTTACTACACTGCCTATAATAATGTTAGGACGCCGAGGAGCTATTGGGAATAGAAAAATATTATATAGAATGACGTAGATGGGTCACGAAGGTTCTAGATAAATCGTAGAAGCATGTAGAATATTCGAAAGAAAGTACTCGAATGCGTACTCACGTAATAACAATAGTTCAAGGTCAATGCCCATAAACAATAGACGATCAAGTACCTACTAGCATGTTGTAGGCTTTTCGCGATTGTTCGATTCCAGAATCTTCGTGACTGATTTAAATAGCCGTCGTGAGGGTCGGCTAGCGCAGTTTGTCGCGGACAAGGTGAAGTGAACATCAAAGTGAAGACAAGTGATTCTCAGTCTAACAGTACAGTGCGACAAGTGATAGTGTAGTGACTTTATTTGTGATTTCTGTTGTGTGTTTAAGTAAATTAAAGTAATTGTTTATTTCGGTAAAATTAGCGTTAATCAATTTATCCCAAACCCCAGTTCGTAACAATAACTTAACAGATAGATAAATTAAACAGTACGGCAATAATGAGGGACACAGATAGTAGAATTAGTACTTGCCATAGGTACAAAAACTAACGAAATAACAATTCTTTAGATATGCGTAGCTAGTAATTATGTCTATGTGTGTAGTGTGTCTGCGTGTGTGTAATATGAGGTTGGTAAGTATCTTTGTGCGTGAAGTTGTATATTTGTGAATACTTTTGAATACTTCTAGAACACTTTTTATGCACAAAAAGTATTCTAAAGCTCTAAGCAATGAGGATTTTGGTCCAGTGTTTTTAATGTGTTAGTGATATTTTTCTCCTTTCATAAGTGAAAAAACTTCTTGAAGTTTCTTGAATTTCTCCACAATGGACCATGACAAACGAGCTTTGTATAAATCATTCTTGAACGCATTTCGATCAAATCTATACTCTATACTAATATTGTTTTTGACGACCTCTGTGGTTTAGTGGTTTGAGTACCGGACTGCTGATCATGAGGTCGTGGGTTCGATTCCCACAGGACACAAAAATGTATATGATGAATATAAGTGTTTGAGTTCTTCTGGGTGTTTCTTATGTATTATAAGTATGTATTTACAAAAAAAAGTATATAAGTATTATATCCATTGTCTAGTACCCATAGTACAAGCTCTGCTTAGTTTGGAACTAGATGGTGCTGTGTAAAAATGTCCCAGAATATTTATTTATATATAAAGCTGAAGAGTTTGTTTGTGTGTTTGCTTGAACGCGCTAATCTCAGGTCCGATTTGAAAAATTCTTTCAGTGTTAGATAGCCTCTTTATTGAGGAAGGCTATAGGCTATAATAATCACGCTAAGACCAAGTAACTATACCACGCGGACGAAGTCGCGGGCGGTAGCTAGTCTTTTATATTTATAAGATAAACAAACAGAGTTTAGTAATTCTTTATCTGTATACACATAATAAAGCGAGAAGTAATAAAGTAAATAAAACTATTAAATATATAAGTAGGTATTACCAACAACAAAAAATAATACTGACAGAATAAACAAGCTGAAAGAAGTGTGGATAGCAACTGGCAATCTTCCCTCTATTATGTAATCGATTGGAGATGTTATTGCACAAGTTCGCGACTTTATTGATAGAGTTTCCAAAGTAATTCCGATAGACACTGCTATATTCAATATTATTACCAGGGAAAAGCGGCGGTAGCCTAATGGCTAGGGCGTCGGACTTGCGATCATGTGGTTGCCGGTTCGAACCCCACCCATTGCACTACCGACGTGAACCCACTCGTAACACAAGCATTTAGCTTAGCACGAGGGGTTAACAAGAATACTAGTAATGTGTGACCCACATTGTTAGTAAGCTTTTTAGAAAAAAAAAAAAAAAATATTACCCTATATCTGAGTCAGGTTTGAGTCCACTTCAAACAAAATATAATGATTAGGTATAATAATTGTTTAGTAGTTTATTTATGTACCTATGAGTTCAATGTAGGTAAAACAATAAGACGAGATGAGAATTTAGAGAACAAACTGGTTTCTTATTTTTTAGGTGTTATTAATAATAGTAGGTACTTTTGAAGGTCTTTTTTCCTAATTTACTTACAATTTTAGTAAGCTTTTTTTATTAGAGATTAATTAATAGAGGCCTAGAAATTCTAAGGAACAGCTGCTATGAGTTCTTAAAGATTCCAGAGAACCTCATAAAGGTGGCTTTTTCAGCCCCCTGTTCATCCTTTCAATATATTAATGAGGTCTGTGCTTGTTCGTCACTTCTCCTCTAGCTGTATGAGTACAGCGTGTGTTCTCATACACACACGCAGTTTACTATGAGTACAGCGTGTGTTACTTCGTTCAGAGTAAAGCGACAGGTATCTTATCTATCAACCTGCACTGGATTCCATACTACATTGCTTATACGAGTCTATAACTAGAAACAGGAAAAACACTAAGCAGACTGATTCATGCTTGAAGTTTGCTGTTTTTTTTTCTTTTTACAATAAGATACTATTGTAGTAGACTCTTATCAATATTTATTTTGAGAACTTTACGTTTAGTTCATAAGTGGTTAAAGTAGTGTCAGATGCCTAATTAAACGACCACTGGACTTCTACGTCAAAGGTCTCGAGTTTAAATCCAAGGCAATTAATAATACCTTAATACTACGTCTGTCTTTTCGAAACCATGTGCATACCTATTAGTTAATTAGTTATTAACCACTTAGAGGTTTCAGAAAACATCGTTAGGAAACCTTCATAACAGAGAAAGACTTTTTCAACGATGTAAGTCTACCAACCCGCTTTGGGCAGCGGAGTGGATATCCGCATCCAGCAGTGGGACAGTAAATGGTTGGCGATAATGATACAATCGGAATACCTAGGAAAAATAACTCATTTTATGCGCTAAAATAATATTTATAAAATTATTCTAACAAGGTTTTTACTGAAACATTAACGTTTACACAGAATATTATAACGCGATAAATATTGGCAGTCCTCTCACGAGTATAGTGAGGAACATTAGCAAACAGCTTAGACTCTCTACACATAGCTCAGCAAACATAATTAATAGCGAGCAGCCTGCGCTGGTTATTACAATGAAAATAAACCTTGGGGGACGTAAGTAAAACTAATTTAAAAGGTATTGAAAGCAATCGCTGAGACAAAAGCATTTTTCGCCAACAGTACTGGGTACAGTCGACGACAAATCACTACTGCCTAATCGTCTTGAAGAAAATGGCTTCGGTGCATTTCATCGGTCGCTCTAAAGAATTTCTCTTTTTAATATGAGCATCGATTCCAATTACAAAAGATCAAAGAATCGCCGCGCGCGGCCCACTTCGTCTTTGTTCAAACGAAAGATGAATTATTCAGAGACCTGGAAACGTTTCAATTGGCCAGCTATAAAAAAGAAAACGATTCGTTGCCTCTTCCACTAAATTAAAATTTTCTTTATTTTCGTTTTTAATAAATGTTTTTGGACCATTTTAATTTGGGATTGCGACGTATTTAATTGGACATTATCGTTTTTATTGTGATTTGTATTTCGTTGCGCACTGATATTAATTATTCAGCCAACTGTAAACGATTAATTATTTTTCAATATTATTGAGTATTGAAATTAGTAGTGGCCAAAGATTATGCCGAATACCTACTCATTTTAACTTCACATAAAGATTAAACGATCTACCTGCCTAGCAATTACTAAAGTAATTTCTGTGTTAAGCGGTAAAACTGTAATTAGTATTTGTTATAGCTTAGTTTATATCACTACCGTTAGGAATTCTTATAATTTTTAACCAGCTTGGATTTATGGTGGCGACACCTGGCGGGCGTTATGATTGAGAGAGCAGAAAAGCTGTACGGGAAATTATTAAAACGTAATAATTTATGCGCGCAATTTGTACGTACCCTGAATTCGTTCCTTGTCATGCATCACTGTGGGCCTAAGATTAATTTTGACAATCATTTGTAAAACGTTTTTACCTATTTATATGTCATTTTGTTATAGTAATCATTTCAATCATTTATTAGGCTATCGTTTGATAAAAATACTCGAAATTCATATAAAAAAATCAATTAAATGGAATCGTAAAAATATATTACTTACTATAAAAGCGTAATTATAAGTTTTGATAGATATTTTAGAGCAAAAATTAAGTTTTCTGCGAATCATAATTAAGAATCAGAAACTGTAGAGAAAGCGTTAGTTTATAGCTGAAAACTTAAATAAAATTAGTAACTATTACTTACATTATAATTCGTCTTCTAAAAAATCTACAAGAATACTCATAAACAAAGTCAGTACTTACATATCTACCAGTAAATATGCTTCCAGCAACTTGTAAACGGACCAAATTTAACGTGAAAACTTTATTAAGATTCGGCGGTAGATATAGATAACTTTTCCGTCAGTGACGGCGCGTCCGCTTCCGTCGCCTTCCGCCGGGGAAGCCCCCTCGTTAATTTTATTTTTGTAACGCTTCACTTAATCCATTACCGGTTTAGGAATAGCCTTTAATTTGCAAACGTAACTTTCGCGTCTTCGCAAAATATTGTAAATTTTGTAATAATCATAAACAGTAGTCTTAAACCAGTGTGTTACCAGTGATGACTGATGGCACAGAGACGTGGTCGCTCACTATAGGCCTCTTAAGAAAGCTCGAGGTCCCTCAGCGAGCTATGGAGTGAGCTATTATTGGCATTTCTTTCCGCGATCAAATTAGAAATGTGGAGATCAGTAGAATAACTAAAGTTGCCGACATAGCTCAAAGGATTAGCAAGCTTAAGTGGCAGTGCCATGCACCGGAAAGCGTAGTGTGAGACGACCTCCAACGAGATGGACGGACGACTTGGTAAAGGTCGCTGTGAGTCGTTGGATGCAGGCGGCATATAACCGGTCCTTGTGGAAGTCTTTGGCGGAGGCTTTTGTTCAGCAGTGGACTTCTATTGGCTGATATGATAATGATGATAATAATAGTTTGTTTCATAGGAAAACACGCAGAATCATATGCCTGGTGTAGAAGCAAATGAAACCATGTTGTGGCAGGTCGAATGCTTGTTAGCAGCTTAAGTTATATAAAAAAAATATCTAAAATATAGGTATCGCTTCAAAAACATATCTATAACAAGGAGTTTCAAGAGAACATTACTTCCTTACCATCATCGCTCATCTGTAAACAAATACAATAAAAGTTCATGAAGAAAAAAAATATAAAAGCTATGATTCTGCCTGACACCTAAGCGTCTTGATTGTTGCATTATTATTCCGGCAAATCCCGTTCAAAGTCTGCATCCATTAGTCAAATAAATTTAAAAGCGCAAATTGAATGTCTTCGATTCGACATATTAAGCAGTCTCCTTCAATATCAAGGAAAGCTCGTTCAGAATGTTATCTGATTTCTTCATTTGAATCATTTATAATTTTCCGGTATACTACTGTTCAGTAAAATTTTATAATTATTGTAATAAATACATGTATTTATATTCTTTAGGCATATAAGTACATTTATTTGGGCATAAAAGCAAATAAAAATTAACGAAACTTATCATAACAAATAAAGCTTGTAATGAAAAACAATAGAACAAGTTTTGAATACGACACGGACATTTTAATAACTCCATCTTATCTTATATTATCTTGTGTAGGGCCGAGGCAGCAAGGCCTCAGTGCACTTCGACCCAATGGGATCTTTTGTGCTTCCCCTAGATAACCTATTCCTCATCCCCTCCCAGTTCTACAAACAGCTCTTCCATGAGCTTTATAATGAGGCCTGAGGGTATGAGTCTGTAGTCCTCTGGTCTTGGATAACCCTGACCCAAAAGGCACATTCGCTTTCTAGCCATTGCATCGCATGTACACAGAAGGTGTTCCATGCTCCCAATTTCCCTTTTGCAGGCTGATGTCTCCGTCAGACTCATCTTTTGTAGGAGAGCGTTAGTCCCGAAGTGTCCGGTCAGCGCCCCCATCAAAAGACTGGCCTGCCGCCTGCTTGAGTTCCAAATGGCATTTTGCCATTTCGATGAGGAACCTATAAATTTCTTGGGGTGAGCAAGTCCCGTGAGGCTCAACCACTCATCCATGTGCCTCGCCCTTGCCTTAATAAACCCATACATTTTTATGTTTCAGTCGATAGCCGTCTCCTACTTGCTGTACTTAGTTTTAACATAGTATCGGCTAGTGTACAATAAAACCTAATTGTTATTCAAATCAAGCCCCCTTTTGTTCATTCATGGGCTGCAATAAAAATTAAATTATACCAAATTTTATTATCTTCCTCCTCGGGCCCATAACTCAGCGAAAATATTCATGAGGAAACTTTTTAACTAGAGATTTGTAATTGTTCTGCAGTTTTTTGCGGGCATAATTTCACATTGTTGAATAAAATTAGTAATACAGACGTGTTCGAAGCTGCAATAGGCCTGTAAAACGGAATTCTAATTTTGAAAAATGATGTAGTTACTACGGTTACTTCTTACAACGAGAAAACTCTCATCTTATAACTGGCTATCTATCAACTATCTTGTCTGTACAGTCACCAAAGTGTCACATTTCCCTATAAGGATAATAAACTCAATTGTTTGGAGATTCAATTGAAGATCTGCTGGAGACCGTACATTAAAGATATTGAAGAAAAACTAATATACCTAGGCGTTTTTTATTCGATCAACAGAAGCCAAAGTAAAAATGTTTAGAATGGCTGTCTGTCTGCATGTTTGTACTCGCATCACACCAAAACATCTACACGAAGTTGAATGCAGTTTTCACAGCTATTCAAAGTTCAAATTCTTTTGGGAAGTGCGAGGTAGCAGCGACTTTATAATATCATAAAAGATGTATAACTCACAAAATTATTTAGAACCACATATGATGCAGAAGGTTCGCTAGCTCTTTAACTATACATAAACTACTTTATAAATAGTACATAATTTATATACTACTATAACTGCCTCATTAGCCAAGTGGTCCTGAGCGCGACTGCTACGCTAGAGGTCCTGGGTTCGATTCCCAGGTCGAGCAAAGTGTTATTGGGTTTTTCTATGAAATTCCCAGTAGCAGCTCGGAGTTAGGAATTTGTGCCCGGTTAATGGCAATAGGCTCGCCCCCTATTACATGGGACCTAAACATACCGGCGAACTGTGGTGTACATTAGTACGCCTCTGCCTAACCCTTCGGGGAATACTGGCGTGATGGTATATTATGTAATTAGTATATCATTATGATTAAATTTATACATAAGTAGTACCTACGACAAATAATATTGAATGATAGCAATGTTTAAATGAAACCTCAAAATATAACTGTTAATACACCAATGACAGTCATGAAGCTGCCTCATAATTTTAAGCCCACCTAATTAATCTAAATTATGTAAATACCTGATAATCGTGTCGCCAACATAACACGACACCACTTTAAAACCGCAACCAGTAGTATACCGCAGTAATTTGTGTAATTAATTTCTATTCAAATTAATGACTACATTGATTTAACGGATATTGTTTGAATAACGTTGGGTTTACCACAATTTCGGCGGTAGGTATTATGATAACATCAAGCTTTCTCGTCAATATACTCTTGATACGCTATCTGATAATCCTGTATTAACGTTATAATTCGCATTTACAACTAAATAATAGTTCTGCCAATTAGCTTAGCTTTGATTGATAATGTAGTCTCAATCTAAGCCATTATGGTAGTTATTGTGATCTCACAACGGCCACCGAACCAACTATATAGGTGTCTATTATATTGCAGACTATAGGCAACGAATAATATTAATTACACAACTTAAAATAAAGTGGCCAATGTCCGCCTGGCGCGATATAATTATAAACCTAATACACGATACACTCGAAGGTACCCTAAGGTAACCGAAGGTGCCCAAGGTGTCCGAATGTACCACCCAGAGTTACCCGAATGTACCCAACATCCAACAACACAACATCTTGAGAAAAGAACAACGAAGTGTGACCGCGCGTACAACGCTGTACTAGTCGTCCCTTTCTATCATTGTTCAAGTTATTTGCTTGCTCACTATATTCTGGATTCTATCAAATACTAGAAAAAAATACTCAGAAACTAGACAGATAAGACAACTGACAGATCGGTATGAGAACTGTTGCAATACATAGAAAAACTTAAACTACAACTTACCTTTAATACCGGTGTTCGTCTCACTCGCACTCGTTCTGAAAGAACCTCGGAAATGTTCTATATCTGCTTCCACTAGAATTCCTGATTCACTAGACACTAGGATTTAGCACTCACTCACAAGACTCTGTTCATCAATCATCACATCACAAGTCCGACGACTTAAATCCATCAAAGGTGATGCGTGATAACGGTAGCGGTTAACCTATAAAGGTTATTACAGCTAAAATAAAATCCCGGTTATGCTTGTCAAGCGGCGGACTATCACGAGCGTCGTCGACCCTTGACTATCAAACGTAGACTACTTCAGAAAAGACATGACATACCATAATCAACCCATTATATGTCCCACTGCTGGGCAAGGGTCTTCTCTCACAATGAGAGAGATTAGGCTATAGTCCACCACGCTAGCCTAATGCGGGTTGGCAGACTTCACACGCCGTCGAGAAAATCTCTCAAACGTGCAGGTTTCCTCACGATGTTTTGCTTCACCGTTTAAGCGCGTGATAATTAACTATTAATACGCACATAACTTCGAAAATTCATAGGTGAGTGCCTTGGATTTGAACTCGAGACCTTTGACTTGGCAGTCCAATGGTCATATCACTAGGCTATGAGAAAAGACAATGACAGATTAAAATAAAAAATCAATAAATGTGGGTAGGTATGTTAAAATATAAATGGAAACAAAAGTGGCACTGGTTAATTTATTTTATATGTTTTCGGTGACAAGAATGTTCGATACATTGATTTAAATAGTGTAAAAATATAATAAGTCAATGGTTCAATGATTGTATTTATTGTGTTGAACCACAGGAAACTTTGGTCATAATTATGGCCAAAAAATGTACCAGCTACCATTAGTCCTTATCCTAAAATTAAGTTGTCACTTAAACACTTGAAAGTTGAAATTATGAATCTCATTTTCTCATTCTTGTTGGCAACCCAACAACCGGAAGCAGCCACCCCAGCGCCTCCTACCGGATGACAGTGATGATTTACCTGGCTACTGTCAGTACAATATTCTTTACTTGTAACTGTTTTCAACCTAACTGCATAATATTACTTTCCTGCCAATATAACTGAATTTTTGTTAACTACCTACTATTTATTGCTATTTTGTTAATACAGATAAATTAGAATTTAAAGTTACTTACACTAAGCTAAGCTAATTAATTACCTAAACTAAGACCTACCGTTTCTGTACTCGTTCCATAAGAATAGTTACATAAGAACCTAGTTTTTCTCATTCTAAGTGAATTGTATTCTATTTATGAGAAAAAAATGTCTTAAACCAGAATACGGTGGGTGCGCTATATTGTTTGGAAGTCGTGTAGCTGAAAGATATAATTTGATTTATTCTCATAAACGGGACTTCACATTCCACCAATACGCAAGTGCGGATATAAATTGTGTACTGATTGTATCCTAGTTCAAATATTTTGTCGTATCTCCTGATAGGTACCTACTTTGTAAATCATTCGATAACATTTTTAAGAAAGCTGTTACTGATTTTTGAAGTCTGATCGGAAAGAGCTTTAGTGCTACGCAGTGTTTTCTTGTTATAAGGCAAAACTACCGCCATTGACGCGTTCCTACTAATGTGAGATTGCAGATTTCTGAGCAGTGATAACGTGTATGGGTGCGCCTACTGAGCTACACTTGGAGGTCAACCCGGAGTTCGGTAACTTCTGGAGATTCAAGGGAGAAGTGCTGCCGTGATGTTGTATTCTGGTGAGATCGAACCGATTTAACTTTGTTTAAATTTGTTTGATGATAATGATGATACCAGTGTTAAAGTTGAAATTGGGATGACCAAACGATATTATGTAAAGAATGTAATTGAAAGTTAAAAGTAAAGTCAAGAATAGTTAAAAGTTAACAGTTGGAATCAGGAGAGGCCGATGAAAATAAAAATGTTTTTGCAATTATTATCAACTTCTTCTTGGCGATAGGTAGCTTTTATGACGATATTTAACCGCCTAGACTCGACTTAAATATTAAACAGCACTTGATACTCATGTCAAGTTGAAGTCTGTCGGGGGTGTTTCCTAAGCCTAAAGGTGCATCCGCCAAAGATAGACGGACGTAACCTAAGCCTAAAGGTGCGTCCTGACAATGAGAATCTTGGAGCTGGAAGAACCTGCTTTTCCCCAAACAGTGAAATTACCTAAGCCTAAAGGAAGTTTTCACGTTGGGGCCAAGTAGACTTACTAATTGTGAATTGTGCCTTGTTTGACATCATGACCGACTCGGGTTGTTGTTATAATATGAGCATAATTGTAAGAGTGTTAAATTTATGTTTACAGAATTGAACCTACTCGGCTGCTACAAAAATGACAAACTTCCCAGGTGGAGTGAGCATGCCCGGGGCTGGCACGGAGCAGCATGGCCGTGTTGGCAACCCAACAACCGGTAGCAGCCACCCCAGCGCCTCCTACCGGATAACAGTGATGATTTACTGTCAGTTCGAGAGGTAAAAAAGGCTGGACACTCACGGCTCACCCTCTTTCTTTCTTCGTATTTCGTATGAAATAGTTGCTATGTTATATTGTGTTGATATTGATAGGGATATGTAAGCGTTAAAGTATTTTAGCTCTTTGTTGCTACCCAACTTCCCCAGTGTTGCCCAGTGTTTCAATCTAGTTAGTCAACATTCTAGCAAACTATCCTCAAATAATATATTCAAGTGGTTTAAAAAAAACGCCCCTCACCTTAAATTGTTACATTAAGACTTAGCACTAACACTTTTAATTTGATTCAAAAGGCTAAAGTAAAGCTTCGGTTAACACCCCAAAACGGAGAAAATTTTCCAATCAGCCCCTGTAAATTGGAAAACTTTTATATGCGTTCAAAAGTCCAGGTGTATTTCTATCGTTCGCAAGTCGGCGCCAAGTTTTTGTGCCAATGGTGTCTAAAAAAACGGTTTAATTAGTGTCCATTGAAAGTTGCCGTAAAAGTAAAACTCATTTTTGGCACCAAATTAGCTTTGGTTTTTGTTGGGTTTTCTATATAAACATAAGTAGGTTTGTTTATCACTTATTTGTGTTAAGATAATTACACAAATAATATCTATTTGTGGCTATTTTGTGCGCAGTAATTAGGTATTATTTTCATTCGTATCATATTACACCAACGCAACGACCGTTCTGGCAGATTTGTTGTTTTTAATATAATGTTTCCTTACTATTTTTAGCAAACAGCAAAATATTTGCGCAAAATATTGAGTCCTCCCACGTTTTAAGAAATCTATGTAATACAATATGTATGGTACCTAATACGTAAGTAACAATTATAAAACGGAATTATTCAGACATTTTGTTATGACGAACTCAATGTTAGACGACCTGTGTGGTTTAGTGGTTCGAGTACCGGACTGCTGACCACGAGGTCGTGGGTTCGATTCCCACAGGACACAAATATTTATGTGATTAATATAACTGTTTGTGTTCGTCTGGGTGTTTCTTAGGTATTATAAGTATGTATTTACAAAAAAAAAAGTATATAAGTATTATATCCATTGTATAATAGTACCCATAGTACAAGCTCTGCTTAGTTTGGGACTAGATGGTGATGTGTAAAATGTCGCAGAATATTTATTTTTACTAACTCTCGGCGCCACATTTACCGTGTGAGAGCCATGCTTCGGCATGAATGGGCTTGCTTGACCGGAATGATCCAAAGCCTCACTGAAAAACGGCGTGAAATAACGCTTACGTTGTGTTTTGCCGAGTGAGTGACGATACCGGAGCCCCAAACCCTTTTTAAAGGCCGGTAACGCACTACTCCTCTGGTGTTGCGGGTGTTTCTAGGCGATCCGTCGCTTATTTGCCTCCCAATGCAATAAAAAAAACATGTCCACTTATCTTCTAAGTACCTATTCTTCATGTCTACCTATCTACTGGCCATAGGTCGAGAAGATATTATCTTAAAAAATGTACCTTTAAAAGTGCAGCTGTCATTTAGCAACTTTAGCAAGTGAGCTATAGCTTCAACCGATCGGAACAACAACGATGTTATTAGTGTCGCAAATTGGTTTTTGGCTCGGCTCGGCCCGGACCGCGACCGCACCGAGCTCGCGGTCATTAGCCATTTTGGCAGCTACATGAGCGTCTGACTTATAACTTTATGAGATTCCAACGCTTTCTAAATTGCTTTCCACGTATATGTTATAACATTATTTGACATTATATTAAAAAGGGGGTTGGGGATAAATTGTATCTTTTCTATTTTTTATTAAAAATATAAATGATGTATTATGAAATAATCTATGTTACAGGCAAACCTCATTACCGGTCAAAACTAATTTTAACTGCAAAAATCAGTCAATACTAGTTTTGACTAAGGATGACCAATGTTAGGTACCTTAAAAACGGGCTGAAGAATTTTACTACAAAGCCCTATTTCCATTTGATTGGTACAGTGGTAACAATAACTGGCAACACTGAATCAATTATAACTTACAGTACAAGATTAATCACTCACACAGGATAGAAAATGGTCTATGTGTAGTTTTTGACGAGACTGTCATGTGTTATAGAAATTTTCTATTAAGAAAGTCTAATGACAATACCTAAGTTAGATCTTTCATGCATTCTTATGCATCTAAAAATCGATCTAAAAATATACATCACATCAACATCGCTAAGTTTTGGCTGTAGGTACTTAGAACAAACAACCCCTGCCAAATATGTAGTTGTATTTAGCATTCATTAACAAAATAAATTAATCATTTAAATTCGGTAAAATAACCTAAATAATATGTGGGTAGATATGCCTGAGAGATTTTGTTGTTTGTTGAGATTTTGTTGTTGTGTGTAAATAAATAAAAAACTTCATATAAATTCGTTTACCGCTGCTTTAAATTAAATCTCTAGGTAGCTATTTCATTAAATCCTTACTAAAAGTGTAAACTACCGTCAAAAGCGTTAGATATCGCGACTACTACACAATAAATACTAACGAAGCAACTCAACGTCTGTGGTTTGCACGACGAGTATTTTTAGAGCTAATCAACATTCCAGGCACATACAGCGCCATGTCTCATTAGCACACCTTTGTGTTTAATTAACAATGTAGCACTAATTATTACACCCACAATAATTATAAGGACCTATATATTGATGCAGCACAATAGCGTATCTGGTATTCTATTCACACTCTAATTTAATAGTATTCAAGGCAAATTAATATTATGATTCATGGATATAGCTAGATAGAACGATGCGTGATGACAGGAGTGAAGTCCAACAATGGCTGGCGTCATAAATGCGAAATGTTGATATTGAAACAAACCACTCGATTCGGTCTCTTTACAGCGTCCATGGTTATGGACAGACCATATAGGTATTCTGTAAGGGGTCCGAAATGTCAGAATTAATAATGTAAATATAACGCAATAAAATCCGTAAAGAGGTTTTATTCGCATAATTAAAAAATCAGTAGGTACCTACGTGGTCAATGTTGAGCAATAAACAGCAGCAGAAGACTGACGCAACATTGAAGAAGTGAGTGGTTTTTATTAAAAAGTGTATTCCATTGGCGGGTACAATTCAATTGTATACCCAGGTCGGTTCCTGAATAACGTAACCACCCTTATTTATACTTATTTATTTTTTAATATAAAGCGTTTTATTTTAATACGGCCATTTGATATTCTTAGTTTCTATCTACGTACTGTGTTGGCATTTCGCTTCTATAAGCAGGTGAGTTACTCAACATCACGTGAAGCACCGCTCAAGTCCCTGAGTAGTCCTCAAGCTTGCGGCTTTCACAACTTTTTTATTTATTTTTCTTTAAAAAATGTCGTCAAGAGGTTTCTTGGCAATGCTCATTAGTAGAACATAATGAGTTTTTATAGACAAGTAGCAATTCAATATTATGTTTGAAAGAGTTTATTTTTAAATCAAAATTCTTCGTATTTTTTTATACAAACAAGCATACCGGCTCGCCTGATGGTGAACGGTTACCGTAGCATATGGACACTTACAACACTCGCGCCTTGCTGAACCTGTAAAAACCTTTTCACACCCTTCTTGAAAGGGTGATAGTTAGGTTGGCAGCATAGACAATAAGTGCGTTAAGTACTTAACACTACCGGTCCCCCCACTGCCAACACAATGCTTCCTCGCGGAGCTCTGGCAACCTTGCTCACATGTTAGGAACATAATATAACACGGATCTATGTTATTTGGTTATGATTATCTGCAAGGTGGAGGTACTTCCCCAGCTCCAATTTTGAGTGAAATTATTCAATACGACTATTAAATACCTCTCTTAAATTTTATTATATTATCAGTTATAAAATTATTTAAGCTACAAAGTAGAACACATAAGAACAAATTTCAAAGGTATTCACATAATAGGGGACACAGGTTTATCATTAGAACAAATCATGTAAATAAACAAATTTAAAAAAAATAGGTACATAAGCAGGCTGGCAACTGAAATGTTTCACGAGTAAATCACCCTAACCGCAAATAACCTGCATGATAATTTATTTCCATTACCGCGTCAGCTCCAATATTTAATTTAAATGTATCTGCGAATCTGTGTGAGCTGAAAGTTGACGTGGACTGAGCTTAACATCGAAAAAAATAACTACTGTGCAAATGGGACGTAAAAACAGAGCAAAACGTGAGTAATTCCTCTTGTAATTACATCGTTGTTATGGTTACTTCTTATTTGTAATCTTATTGTTAAAAAAAAGGTAATGAAATACTTACTATATAAAGGTCATGTTGACATACAGACATGGAAGATGTGCCGTGTGCCATTGTAGACGTTATTACTCATTAATAATATACAACCTCTCATGTGCTTGCCTACTTAATAGTGTGTGGCATTATATAATATTTTTACAGGTGGACTATAATTAAAATTCGTCATTTTTTACCTTATCGGGTACACGGGACTAAATACGAATTTTATTGTTTTCTTGAATGAATAGAATAGAAATATTTTTAATTACAACGCTCACACCTGAACACAGTGATGTAGCTTGGCGTTATCCTAGGATGGTTTTGAAAATTCATGGCCCATACTTAGGGCATTAAACTCGTTACTAACTATGTAGCATATTATATTAGATCCGCTTTTAGTTTTATATCGTTTAGTAATAAATCAACTTATAGCTTTGTGCAGATTGGCATTCGTCCAGAGTTCTTCTCGACAGATGATAAAAAAAACTTAACCAAAAGTACAATTGGAATCCCACGCAGAAAGACATTTAAATAAGGTTGGTCAATTAAAATCCTCTCAGGAGAGAATTCATTGCTCCTCAAAGTCCACATCACTCGACGTGTAGAATATTTAGAGCAGTAATATTATAAATTCTGAATATAAGTGCTCTCCCTGAATTTGGAGAGTGTACTTCAGAAAATTACGGGAAGGCGGTCTTATCCACTTGAACTGCCACTCCCAAAGGTTTGAACTCAAATTATTATCTGCATAGCTCTTATAGAAAATCGTGCTACAATCTATAAGCCACTGATTTCCTCTTTTGATATTGGGTAATAGGAAATACTTGAAAATTGTTTATATTTAGCATTTATTGATTCAGATTAGTATTAGATTGTAGGTACTCTTAACCTTTGTAAAATGTGACTAGAACTGCTGCATGCATTTTATTAACAACTGAATTGAGCAGTGAACATAATGAAACACATGATTGTAAACAAAAAGATAAAAACAATTTGACGACCTCTGTGGTTTAGTGGTTCGAGTACCGGACTGCTGATCATGAGGTCGTGAGTTCGATTCCCACAGGGCACAAAAAGTTATGTGATGAATATAAGTGTTAGTGTTCGTCTGGGTGTGTTTCTTATGTATTATAAGTATGTATTTACAAAAAAAAAGTATATAAGTATTATATCCATTGTCTAGTACCCATAGTACAAGCTCTGCTTAGTTTGGGACTAGATGGTGCTGTGTGACAAATGTCTCAGAATATTTATTTATTTATTTAATTTAATACATACATACATACCATCACGCCTGTATTCCCCAAAGGGTTATGCAGAGGTGTACTAAGGTACACCCACAGTTCGCCGGTATGTTTAGGTCCCATGTAATAGGGGGCGAGCCTATTGCCATTAACCGGGCACAAATTCCTAACTCCGAGCTGCTACTGGGAATTTCATAGAAAAACCCAATAACACTTTGCTCGACCTGGGAATCGAACCCAGGACCTCTAGCGTAGCAGTCGCGGTCAGGACCACTTGGCTATTGAGGCAGTTGGCTACTGTGAAACATTTCATAAAATAGGCAAGGATTTATTATTATCAGTACCGGCTTCAATCCACTTTAATCCACCAAATCCAGTTACATTTAAACACTGGAAATAAAACTTTGGTCGATCAAGTAGAAGCTCCGGTGAACAAATAATATAGTAACATCCAAGTGATTGTTACTCCCATATTATTATATCAACAAGAAAGAACCATGGTTACATGTCTTAAAAATAATTAAGATCGTTAAACTTAAACATTAAAAGAAGTGAAAACTTAGCGAAACCGGGAGGCCCGCGACATGGTGATAATTATTCAAATTGCGTCTCTTTATATTTTTATTCGGATGTTTAATAAAAATTTAATTTCACGTAATTTAATTCTTATCTGCAGAGGCAAGACCATATCTCTGAAGAAAATTCGTAAATTATTCATGAAGAAAGTTTTAACGGGGACATGATTTTAAAACTGACATTTGTAAGCTCCGCTGGCAATAACTCTGTAGGATTTAAAACGATTGCTCGAACTAACTCATAGTATTAGTGATGTTAAATATGTACTTTTATGTAGGAAATGAAAATTAGGTTGGGATTTTTCTTGTTATTTTTAACGGTTCTGGAGCTGCTATCTACTGTTACTTTACTTAACAACCGTAACAAAAACATTAATTCATATTATTATACTACAGCCCACCCACACAAAAATATATATACACATGTACCTACCCACGTAAATGTTTATAAATATTTTTCCCAAAATCTTTTGGAGCTGCTGTCTATAAACTATAGAAAATCTATTAGCCAAATGTCAAGGTTTTTACAATTACTTGCCTACGTTGCTTACTTTTGTCCAATAAAGATGAACATTATCATTTAAATTTAAAAAAATAATTTTGTAATATTTTTTTGCATTTTTCATGCTAAGAATATAAAGTTATTTATTGAAGGCAAATTTCGACATGGCAGGTGGGACTCGCCGTGACTTAGTGGTCATAGCGTCTGGTGGATCTAAACGGAAGACGCAGGTTCGAATCCTGCCTCGGAGTCGAAGTTTTCCTTCACTTTCCTTCAGTTTTGCTGCAACAGCTCTCATTGGTACGTTGAGTTCATCATCATAACAGCCTGAGTTATCTCACAGCTAGGTATAGGCCTCCCTCATTCTTGGCCATCCATCACAGTTCTTGTTCTTGTACTATTCTCAGCCAAGTACGCCGTCCAACTTGAACTAAGATATATATCGCTGCAGACAGCCTGGCAATCCTCTTATCATCCCTCGGCCACAATTGAATAGCATCTTTACCGTACCATACCGTAAAGGTTGATGGCACCTTGGCACATTGGCACATTGACTGAGCAATCAGCTGAAGCTGATTGCTCAGCCAATACACCAATCGTTAAACCAAAAGCTACATGTTGTGGGTTCGATCCCTATATGGAACAAATGTTTGTATGATCTACATGTAGTTGTTCCGGATCTGAGTATTTGTGTATGTGTGAATTTGTGTTTGTAAATGCACCCACGATACAGGAGAAAATCCTAGTGTGGGGCAACGTTTTATAAAAAAAGAAAAGAAAAAAGGTTCCTTAGGGTCCTGATATTATTGTAATCCAATATAATACTCATAGATTGATATTTTTCTTTGGTAACCGAAAGAAAAACTATTGTGACTGTTCAAAGAAACGAGGTAAGCTTCAGAAAGCCTCAATGACGTAATTGCTTGTAGCTGACGTAATACCTATTCACAGAAACTCGAACTTACTTAGTCAAACAAAATTACGTAGCGAGCTAAATACACTGTATCACTCGCAAGCGATCCTCAGTCGCTTAGTTATGAACAAGAAATCAAGTCGGCTATGAGTCGGCTCCAACTTTAGCGTGTGCTTTGTTATAACAAATTTACAAAGCAAAATAAGAAAGCAAACAAGTAAATGGAGAACTGGAGTCATCGTTTACTTATACACGAACGTTGTAGGGTAAACAGTTAGCTTGAAATACGCTTACAACGGGCGTCGAGTTGAAAAGTTAGTTTTCAGTACAAACATCTGGTAGCGAGCTAGCCGACCCCTGCTTTCTCTACTGGAATATTGACAATAACGCCTCATTATTAGTTCAAATCCATATATTTCATTGACTTGCTTACATTTCCTCCAAATGTATACACATCAATAAATAATGTAAAAGAACTATCATCAATATAATTTTGTTGCCGAGAGTCCCCTCGGTGGATAATATAGAAAAGAAATTCGACTTAACGGGCAGTCCTCAATCGCAGCAGACTCCTCAGTAACTTAGTTGAAGGAAGCTTCAGTCTACCAACCTGGACTAAGTAGGTTTGAGTCCAGACTACGTTTGAATTCTTTTCACTGGCAATCTAACTTGTTGTTGACTTTTGTCAGCAACCAATCTATTTAGAGAAATATAACTCGGGATATGTATGTATGTACGAGCATAACTTCCCAACGACTGAACCAAATTGGATTTTAATCAGCGCTTGTGCTTTAATCCATTATTGTTATTGTTTTCATCCACCGAAAAAGTAGGAAAAATTTACCTACGAGATATAAACCCACTAAAACACAAAAACAATAACAAATTAAACTTGGAAAATTATTAACAAACCTTCCTTTACAAGACATACACACGCAGCAACAAGAAAAACTCATTCATAATTCATACGAGATGAATACATGATACGATGCCTGATCGCTGAAGCCAGAAATCACGCACAATTCATAGGTAGGGTGATTTATATGCAAATGTACTTATGGGACAAGCGATGCCTATTGGAGTAGCTGCCAGCGTCAATTGAAGACTAATTTGTGCGCCAATCAAATTTCTGCTAATTATGACGCTGTCATTACGCTTGTCTCACTGTTTGTGCGTAAATAAACAGAAGACCTACTAACACTATTATTTTAGAATAGCTTCTGCCCGCGGCTTCGATCACTTGAAGCTCAAAACCAACAGTGATGATCTCTTCTTTGTATGGGTCTCTATACATTATAGAGGTCAAGCTGTATTTCCGGCTCCGTTTAATTATTGGAGATAAGAAGTATACCAGTTTTTAAGTTGGAGCACATACTTTCTAACAGTGATAACAAAATTAAAATCTATTCAGTAATTTTTAGTTGTAAAAAAGCTGTCTGTCTGTTTGTTACGGGTTGGCAACAAACAGACAAGAATTTTAAAAATCACATTTTTGGGTTCGGAGACCTTTATATTTTTTTTTATATCTTCAATGTACAGACAGCTTTTTTTAAATTTTATAATAGTAGAGATGACGAGGCAGTCAGCACAAAACCGGCCTAAACCACAATATTTTTAGTTTTTAAACGAACTGCCGCATTCAACCAAGTATTTATTTCTGTTTCTTTATTTGGTAATAGTTATTTCTCGCAATAGGACGAAACAACTTGGGTACAATTTGTGTTTTACGGCAGTTAACATAAAGCGGACCCCCAATTTCAATCCACATTTTTTGGATAGGTGTCTAATTATCGTTAAACATCTATATATATAAAAGAAAGTCGTGTTAGTTACTCCATTTATAACTCAAGAACGGCTGAACCGATTTGGCTGAAAATTGGCGGAGAGGTAGCTTAGAACCAGGAAACGGACATAGGATACTTTTTATCCCGTTCCCGATACTTTTTATTCCACGGGAGCGAAGCCGCGGGCAGAAGCTAGTTTAAATATAAAAAAATGTTTAGGCAGGCTTAGCACTAGGTAATTGCTTCAAATTTAACTGGCTTACTGGTATTGTCGTCTGACGGTCAAGCTACAATTATTTCGATAAAATAAAAACTCATACATAGATACGTGTTAAAAATATTAACGAATATTAAACTGATAGAAATTTATAATTTATGTCAGATAAACAACAAATTAATTGTTTTAAGATACTTCGCTGAAAGTTCCGTTTTCTCGTGAACTTTTCTCTTTACATAAACAGTGTCGAATATCCACATTGTTATGATTCTCTTCGCTCTATTTCCATAACAGCAGGAGCACAGCGATCCCTCCAATGGTTCAATAGACTTGATTACATCATTATTATTATACCTATTTTCTAGCCATTATGACTCTAATATATTATATTTTGATAGATGTATAACTCTTGTATTTTGATAGATCATCTTTTCGATGAAATTAAACTTGAAATTATATTCAAAGCATGGGCAGAGAATAAAAATTACTTATCCGCTGATGATAAGGAAAAATATCTAGACCAATAGCATTTCATATAAAGACGCAATAACACTGTTCGGCCTGGGAATCGAACCGGGGTCCTCTAACGTAGCAGTAGCGTAACGACCACGACCTTAATAAGGCTTTAAAGTTTTATAAAAAAAAGTGCTTGTCTAATTTTGTTTTACAACGTTTTCAGTCTCAATTTTTTTTTTTTTTCAAATAAATACTTCAAGCGTTAGTCATCGACAACAATGCTAGTATAACAGAGAACATACAACTACTCACAGTTGTACAAACGGCCGATTGGATTTGAAACAAAGCTAACGAACCGTTGAATCATGTAAACAGGGGCCAAGACGACCGTCTTGTTTATCTAAAGAGCCTTTGCTTCATTAGGATCCAATTTACTGTCAACAAATTAATCCCCTTTCAGCGCTATTGTATAACCGATACCGTTTTGCTGTTATCTGATGATAAACAATCGAACAAGAGGCTTTAATTTCAGGTAATTTGTGTTACTAGCCGAGTTAAGTCGGCTGGCTAAGTGCGAGCTATTATATCCTACAATAATATGAGATGTGCCTTGATTATAGCTAAATTGCGTATGTGGTTTGTGTTTAACGCTATTCAGAGATTGTCCTTTGACTTATAATTTAATTAGCAGCTCAGAACATTAGTACAGAATTGACTACCTGCTATTACAGAAAGTAACACGTCCTGTATAATTTCTTCAATGGGTTTGATGTAAAAATATTTTTTTTTAAAGCTTACTAGCAATGTGGGTCGCACATTACTAGTATTCTTGTTGACCCCTCGTGCTAAGCTAAATGCTTGTGTTACGAGTGGGTTCACGTCGGTAGTGCAATGGGTGGGTTTCGAACCGGCAACCACATGATCGCAAGTCCGACGCCTTAGCCATTAGGCTAACGCCGCTTTTCATCGATTTTTTTTTTTAAAACGTTGCCCCACACTAGGATTTTCTCCTGTATCGTGGGTGCGTTTACAAACCAAAATTCTCACATACACAAACACCCAGACCCGGAACAACTACCTGTAGATCATACAAATATGTGTCTAATCTCCGTGTGGGGATCGAACCCACAACACGTGTCGCAGAAGCCAATATTGAATGAAAAGAAACACAAAATCCACTAACAATACAGCCAACTTCAAATACGATAAGCAAATTAAATAAACAAAACGGAAGCGAGTAAGGCCATTCTCTTATTTTCAATAGTCAGCTAATAAAGGAAATCATTAAATAAGCCGAGCAGTTGAAGAAAGCAAACGACTAAGGCGGAATACAATGCATCACAACTGAGAACTTTTCTATTGTTGACTTCAAATTAATTGCTTTTCACTGAATTTATAAATAGAAGTTGAGAAGTAATGCCTGCTCCACAAAGTGTGCAATCGGTTAAATTAAATTTAAAAACTACTCAGATAATTACTTAGATATCTTTATAAGACTCTTGTTGAATCTTGCTTTGTTTATAAAGTTCAATCATTCTTGTTTACAATTGCAATCTGATTAAAATATAAATTCTTTAGCGTCCAGCACTGTACTGTGCTTGACATTATGCTGATTTCGGGAGATCTTATTTATTTTACCCACTTTCTGTTTCTTTGAAATTGAAATTTTGTAATCTGTCATTGGTCTTATGATATGGTTTACCAAATAAACGTTCTTTCATTATTTCTTCCTTTTCAATATTGTGTCCTATATTGCTGTTATTTAGGCGCAATGTTTTAGATCAAACTAGTAATCAGTTTTTTTAGAGCGTCCTTAATGCACCAATGAGATTTCATCAGTTTTATGAACATAAAATAAATAAAAATACCTATAATGGATTTTTGGATATTATGATTTTCTGTTAGGCATTCTTCAGCCTACGGCTTAAATTACCTAAGCTATAGTTATTTAAATCAAAATTAGAATTAAAAATTCGTTTGTTTAAACTCAACTAAAAAAACTAACGCTCAAAATTACGTTTGTTTAAACTTAAAGCCCTAAGTTACAATTAATTGGTAAATAATTATAATCTACAGTTACAATATTGCTTTCATGATAAAAATTACCAGTGATAAACAAACCTGTACTATCAGCCGTCAAGATTTATAACAAATTCTATTATTCAAAAACCTTCATAATTAATGCGATTCGATTGTACAGAATTATAAGTTTTCTCAAGCTATTCTCATTGCAAGATGTAATTAAATGTCTATAATTGCAAATTAAGTTAAAATACGTGAGCGTTGAGTGAAACAGACTTGTTTGCAGTACCTGCAATAAATTGCAATTAGGAAAGCTGTTGTGTCTTGTTATCGAGTTAGCTGCCTTCAAGCCTCTCGTCGCTTCACGAACACTCCAGTACACCGGCTCTGAACGAATTAATAGCTAACATTGTTATTACATCGAATATTCCTATACATACAATTAATTAACGTTCATTAAAGGTTGTGGATTTTAATTCTTGATAGCTCTTCTTTGAATATAAAATATAATAAGGATTTATTAGAACGACATCCCGGAAAAAGGCGGTGGTAGACTAAGGCTATGGCGTCGGATTTGCGATCATGTGGTTGACGGTACGAAACCCACCCATTGCAGTACCGACTTGAACTCACTCATACACAAGTATTTAACTTAGCACGAGGGGTTAACAAGAAAACTAGAGTTATGTATCACAATGCTAGTAAGCTTATTTTTTTAATGAAATTACAACTCTATATTTTGGTAAGCCGCTAAAATTTATAAACGTTTTTAGCTTTTCTATTGAATAATAATTCCAGTGAATTTGAGATTTGAAAATGTCCCAAAGTTACTTTTTCTGTGCATTTCTATTATTCTGAACCTTTTATAAGTTGAAGGCAATCTTAACTTTGAATGAACGTAATAGATCTTCCCTGCATCTATTAGTTAAAGCTCTTCTCAAAACAAACGACCGCATCGGTCAGCCCTAACATGACAGCTCTGTTGTAAATCATAAAACGGTCGGCGATATTAAATTTGTATTCAACGTTTCTGCAATCAAAGTTGCCTTCCTCAAGAATGGAAAAGTCACAGATAAAATAAACGCCGAATCTTTCCTCGTAAATCTGTCAGCAAAACAATTCGTACCCTTTCACGAGCAATAAAATGCTACCAAGAAGAGAGGCAAAGAAAAAAGTATCATAAATATAAGATTCATTTATATTCGTTCAGTCGACCCTTGAGGGGGAAACTGAGACCGCTAGTATCGAAAAAACAATGTGATCAACATTTATGTCAATAGTATAAAAGAGACCACATATTCTTGCTGAATAGAGTGGTGTCGTTGAAAGATAGTGCTTCACAGTTTGCGAATATCTGTAACTTCTTTTATCGAATCTGTTTGATGAAACCATTCAACTGCTACACAGCTTGGCAAAGGTTTTCTTCATAAATAAGGAATGTGCTAATGAGGCCAATTTCTTTTAAATATTTTTTTCTCAATTATTGTACCAAAACATCTAATTCTCAATCCTCAAACATATGTATTGAAATAAAAACACAGGTCAATAACAGTTATATTTAGAGGCCAACATTAATTAAAATCTGTGAAGCTTTCAAATCGAAACCGACGCAACGTAAAGCAAAGTAATTTTAAATTAAAATCCAACAAAAACCCCAAACCCTTTTTGACCACCGATCAATTGAATGTTTTCGGCTCTTTACACCATTGATTTTTCACGGCCTTTGATCTATTCTAATTTATCCGAGTGTTTAGGTTGCGTTCATACTTTGATACTTATACGAGATTACTGGTATTGTAACGTTTGTAGTAGCGTTGTTTTACACATCTACTACATCACTGCACTCATACATAATGTTTACTTTATGTTTTGTATATCAAGTATCTACACTTTGCATCATAGAAAGTGAATTAAACGCATAACCCCTAGGTTATTCTTAGCTTTACGCACCTACTTGCTAAAGTGATAAAAACTATGTACGTAGAATACTTTTACTCTTTAATACTTTTGATGTATATAATTATAACATTCAGGTTTTGTACAAGTTTTTAAAGCAGGAATATTATTTCACTTATCTTTCCTCGCCATAACAGTCTTGGCAAAAATATTTAATGTTTCAGGAAGTACTATACATATATTAATACTGCATTTATGACGGTAAATGGAATATCTGCGTACGTTTCGTATTCCGTTTAGAGGAAATGCTCTTACAAACATAATATTTACTGTCATTCTTCATTTTGTTTATTCAAGTACACGTAGATTCTGGGTTTTATAACATAATAAATCCAGGCTACTAGTAATTAAACCGGACTGAAAACATTATAAGATCAGGAATTTAAAAAACTGAATAATAGCTTGGCCTTTATATTCTGAGAATAGGTATGAAGACGACACTTAAGGTAGACAGAGCACAGAACTCTAACCCTCTTGTCGATTATTTGTCTTGTCGATTATTTGAACCTAACTTTCACACTTTTAGATGGTATTTGACCAGTAGATCTCGACATATTATTATACTGCATTTTATTATATCGTATATTGATGAAAAGTTTGGGTAATGAATCGTACACTGTTCCCGTTACTGCAATAACAGTGGTTATCAGAAAAACAAATAATAAAATTCCATATTATGATTGCCGTTTTACCTTTTATTTTTATTAGCATTTTTATTGTATTAGCATTAAGAATCGCCGCATCTGGCTAACTCAAGTCGAAAAATATGATGTGGACAAGTCAGACGTAACGCTTTGATCCTTCGTATTGCATCATACGCGTCAAATTTTAGTATACAGAAGTGACAGGACACAGATGTCTGACGACTGATCATGTCGTGGCTTCGTGGCATCTGCGTCCAGTCTCAACAAATTGTGCGAGTAACCTTGGTAGATGCTATGCAAGTATATAAAAAGATATAAAATAATTTAGATACAGAAAGAAATGTTATTTTATTGTTATGTCAATTCGAATGTGATTATTTTTAAACAATTGCATATTATCATAATGTTAATGTATAAAATATGTAAGTGGAGTAAATATGTGACTGAGTGAGTGTAGTAAGTGTGAGGCAAGTTTCACATGATGAAAATAAATTTTATCAAACTATTTACTACCTTCAATCGCAAATCGCAATCAACACATTTTAAATTGCAACTTTTTTATTATTATTAATTAATTTTCTTCGACAATTTTGATCCCGATTGTACATAAAGTACTTACTATCTTTTCTTTATGTTTACTATCCGGCAGTAAAAATCTCTTTCTAGTGACAAAACTCAACACAACAACAGTAACAACAGTCAACAACAAACGTGTAAGTTTGAGTCACGCAAGTTGTCTAGCAACTCGTACGTTTATATTACGTCCGCTTGCGCGCTCCACTCGATGCGATAACATAACAGATGAGAGGACAAATCCGCCGTTAATTACCCATTCGTGTGTAATCTTTTAATTAACTAAGTGTAAACTTATTCGCGTCGCTGACAGCACTCCCTTTATGTTTCTTGGCTAACGTTCGTATCTCACTGGCTTTTATTTATGTACTAATATGCTTATCTCTGTGTTCATAATTTAAAGGTCGTTCGTTTATTTTGAATGAGTTAAAGTTACTGGTATGGAAAAAATATTTACTTAATATACAATCAGTCATTAAATAAATTGTTCACCAAATGGAGAAAGTGACACATCACTAACGAGTGTGCGTTTAAGCCCCGAGCTTGTGAGAGCCGCAAACCACACGAGTTTGTAATGTGTACTTTCAGTTCATAAATTACAACTACCCACTAGCTAGACTAAACTTTTATTAAATCCCAAAAAATATCCTTGAATATCAATTTAAAATAATCTTGAAAGACATCAATCATGATATTCTTATTTTCCATTTCCTCAACAAACACAATAGTCAATTGTATGACATCCGTCTAATGAATAGCACAACGCCGTTGCTTTATTGGCTCGCCCGTACAATATAATGGTAGGCAGAGCCGGGACAAAGAGGATCCCGCATGTCACGGACCACCGTCAGGTGGCGCCAGCAGATTCGTGTGATATGCCCAGAGCATTGTCCGTCGTGTTAGTGCATAATTGAGGTCGGAATGTACATGTTGGACGCAGAATAGGTGTTATGGTAACAAGTATTGATTTGGAATACCAGTTACGATACCGTTGCAAGTATATTAACTGAAGAGACATGTTTGAATTTCTGCGGTATGGGTCAATCGATAAGTTACTCTTTTAGAGTATTAGGTATTTATTCATATGATATTGAAAAACGCATCTACGATATAAGCGAAAATCTAGGGTGGGGAAAGGATTGCTTAAATGTCATCAATGGTTCATCTTTACATTTACAAAAAGAAAATATTGCGTGTTTTAATCTAGGCAATAACTATTTATACCGCGGGAAAATATTCCTTTATATGTCACCGTAAAACTGTCAAAACGTTAGATTGCAATATATCTATCTCTAATCTATCTCGCGAGAACGTACCTAAACTGTCGATAGACTGATAATTAACGTGTTATTTTACGGTAGATTCTAATCTGTCAGTGTTAAATATGAAGTAGGTTAGGTCAGAACTATAATTACACCAGAACAGAAGTAATACAGAAAATTATTGTAATCAGTATGTTACGGTTCACAATCTTTCAACAGTTTTCAATCTCAGATAGATTGCAAGCGGCATTTACAATTTTACGGTGAAATTTTATATAGCTACACATTAGCTACGAAATTAGCTTTAATACCAGCTAATCAAAAATCAGTTCAGCCTGAGGTTGCCGATAGTGTATCGAAACTGACGTGTATTCGATATCTGAGCGGGGTCATTACCAACAACAATTTATAGCCGGGTCACGTCCGCCCCCATCGCCTCGCCTCGCCTCGCTGTCTAGACACACCCTCTTAATTTCATCAAAATAAATATCGCACGTAATTATAAACGATCTGTTAACGAAATGCACAGCTTCTTATGTAGGTAGGTCGCTTTTATTATGGGATAGGAGGGCAAAAAAGCAAATGAATCACCTGATGGTAAGCGACTACCGCCGCCCATGGACACCCGCAACCAGAGGAGTCACAAGTGCGTTGCCCGCCTTCTAAAGGGCTTTGGGTCTCCGGTATCCTCACTACACCAGAGAAACACAACGTAAGTGATGGTTCACGCCGGTTTTCTGTGAGGCCGTGGTATCACTCCGGTCCTGCCGGCCCATTCGTGCAGAAGCATGGCTCGACCACGGTAAAAACCGCTACTGTGCTGAGAGTTCCCTTATGATAATTTTTTTATAAAATTTGTTTGTATACCGATAGTGAAAATACCGATAGTGAGGAATAGTGTGTTCCAGTTGTCACCAGGTAGTATGTTATAGTAGGCTTTTGGTTACTATGGAAACCTAAATTGAACTCTAGGTATCTAGCTACGCGTACGCAACTCATCAGCAACATCCTTCAGTGATGGTTGCATGGGTCCGTGTATGGTGATAACTATTTATCATCTGGTGTCTAATCTACTCTTTGGCCGACTTAGCCATTAAAAAAATAAAATAAAATAACTAAACTAATAACAGACTGTAATGTATAAAATACTCTTTTAAAACAATAACATAAGTTTCAAACCGATTTTTATCCCACAAGACTCATTATTGAAATGAATTTTTATTTAAATTAGAAAAACTAAAGAATCTCCGTTTCCTCGGCTGAATAAAATAAAAAAGTGAGCGAAATGCATAAACGCGTTCGAGCTCAATTGGCCGGCCGAGGAGAGGAAATCGTGCCTCCGATGTTCTTTTAAATTTTATTGCTATTACTAATATTTAACTGCAGACGTTTTGTAATACACCTACAGGTATTTCTTGATACAGTTACATGTATGTATGTATCTAGGTTCTTTTATAAAATTACATGAGTACTACATAGGTACTTGCGATTTCGTCGGTATATTTAGGTCCTAAGTAATAGAAGATGAATCTATTGCCAATAACGGAGCACAAATATAAACTGAATTTTTTTTTGGAAAAACCCATAAGCACGTTGACCGACCTGCGAATCGAACACAGGAGTTCTAACTTCTAACAATCGCGTTAGAACGGGCGGGACCGTAAACCGCTGTGTCCTATCCTGAAAATTAAAAAAAAAACACCTGTCAATGGATAATTAATACACGCAACGCCATCTACTGTCATTACCGGAACCAGCATACAATGCCATGTTTATAATTATTGTCCGTGTTTTGTTTGTTTGAAATCAGAAGGAGAAACGCAATTTTCTCCCTAAAATTGTTGGGAATTTTTCCGATGTTTAAATTGTTACTTAGTAAGCTTTTCGGGGTGGAGACTAATAATTCCATACGTTTTTTGTTGTAGATAAGGTGAGAGTATCCAGTTCGTATTATTTTATTTTATTTTTTTAGGTGATATGGTGAATATGTTATATATTTATAGGTCCTATTAATATGAATACAAAAACTAATTATGATTTCATACATACTCGTAGTATATCTAGTAAGTGTAATACAATACATTCATTTCCTCTGCCTTCATTCAAACTGTCTCATTAATCTAGTGGTCCCAAGTGCGACTGCTACGCTAGAGGTCCTGGGTTCGATTTCCAGGTCAAACAGTGTTACCTATTGGGTTTTGCTATGAAATTCTCAGTAGCAGCTCGGAGTTTGGAATTTGTGCTCGGATAATGGCAATAGGCTCGCCCTCTCTTACATGCGACCTAAACATACCGGCGAACTGTGGGTTTACCTTAGTACCTACCTCTGCCTAACCCTCCGGGAAATACAGGCGTGATGGTATGTACCTATGTCATTTCCTTTATTCTCCTTCAAACTCTCTTCATAATTAATCGCACGAATTATATTTAGACAGCATGTTCAAATTTCACCCTTCAAATTCGTGGCAGACTCCTAATTGCTCGTAGATGTCCCGGTGTGACGCGACGTGCGGGCTCCCTTTTACTACGTAGCACTGACAGACGTTGACTTCACGTCATGAGTTTATTGTCTTCTAACTGGTGCACGAATACAGCCTTTGAGCTATTCAAGAGCTTTAAAGCGAACTCGAGCTGAAAATTAGTCTCGTTTATCTGTTTTATTAGTGAAGTAGTTTTTATGTAAGGATTAGTAGCTGGAGAGCAGATTTTGGTTTTGAAATTAAGGGTTTTATTATAACTGGGCCATGGCAGAATAAGATCACTATCAATATGCATATGACAGTCCAATGGTCATATCATAAGGCTCTCGCTACTATTTTTTAGCTTATACTGGGAAATGATAACCCTGCTATGTAGCAGTGTGTCCCTGAATCATATTACGATTTATGAATAGTGGCGATTTTTGTCCCACAGGGTAATCTCTACGGGACAGTACCTAATCAGCTGATGGTATGGAAGCAGGGTAATGACAGGTTGCTTCGTCCACAGTACAAACTATTTTTCGGGTTTTATAAATTGATAAAATTGGGTCATCTATGGGCTACGATGTACATCTCTGCTCACGCATTTTCTTCAACAATCCCCCATTGAATTCTGCAGACACGACCTAACTCCGTAAAAAGCTAATTATAGTACGTAAGTGCAAATTAGCTGAAACTCCAAGCAGTGCTCACACTTGGGCCCGATTGATCTTCTTTCTTAGTAACTCTACTAGTTTTTTCGACTTGGCTATCTTAGTAAACCTTGAAACTTAGCCCAGAAAGTTTATCTAATAGTAGAAAATTACTAAGAAATTAGAAAACGTAAATTTCGCGATAACCCCTAGGGATTGCGTGTCTTTCATCAATTATGTCTGATAACATAGAAACAAATTAACCAACAGGCCTCATTCGAATTGATGAAAACAGTATGGTGCTAGTAAAAATACACTTTCAAATTATTAGGCTTCTAAACTGTAGCGGTGGTTTAAATTCGAACACTGAATGATTCAATGATCATAGTTTAATGTCTTTTATTACTTATTGACCGATGACTTCTGTAAATCACAGAAAATAGGCAAACTAATGGGTACCATTACATTACACATTTAAAAAATAAACACTCATCTTCTTCCACAAGACGACAAAATATTGAACACGTTTAAAATTCAAAGCTGTTTTATGATTATGTGGAAGAGAAATAGACAATACTGATTTTATCTCTTCTCTACTAGATTAAACCGTAAAAAAACTGTGTCTTTCGATAAAAATATTTAAAACAAATGAAGTGGGCAGTGCCGGATTTCAACCTAAGCCTACAAGGCCTATGGGCCACTGGGATCTACAAATAGGATCAAAAGCCTGGATTGAACGGGCCCATAATGCCAAGTGATTAGAGGCCTCTATGTTCAGACCTGTAAGTGGGTTAGAGTTAAACATCTCCGAAACCAATATGGTAATTTTAAAAAAAAAATTCTATTTATCTGTTTGTTACAGGTTGGCGTAAATATTACTGAATAGATTTTAATTTTGTTATCACTAATGGAAAGTATATGTTCCAACTTAAAAACTGGTCAATTTATTTTCTCAATTAAACGTATCCTGAGATACAGTTTGACTTCTCTGATTTAAAAAGACCCAAAGCAAAGATCACCACTGTTGGTTTTTATTAAATTATTTTTGGGATCCATTTTAATCGCATCCTGATGTATACAAACCCAAAAAAGAGATCACCACTGTTGATTTTTTTTTTAAAGCTTACTAGCAATGCGGGTCGCACATTACTAGTATTCTTGTTAACCCTCGTGCTAAGCTAGATTGCTTGTGTTACGAGTGGGTTCACGTCGGTAGTGCAATGGGTGGGGTTCGAACTGGCAACTATATGATCGCGAGTCCGACGCCCTAGCCATTAGGCTACCGCCGCTTCAAGCCGCTTTTTATTAAATTATTTTTGTGATCCATTTTTAATCCTATTATATAGCTTCACGCGGGCAAAAGCTTTATTAATTATTAAAAGAATGACATCTAAATAATGTACAATACATAGGAAACAAATACTCGAAGACTTTTTTACGCCACTACCTACTTTCAGTGTTAAAAGCTGTTTTGAACTTGCAACCTTCCGCCTTCATGCCTCGAAGCAAAAAGCAACAGAGTTTTAAAAACAGGAAGGCAACACTTTAAAGAAGTTAAGTGGAAAGTTAGCGGTCTCGGTTTTATTTATGAACTGTTTAGTAAAGAATTCGCCACTACACTACTGCAGTTAATATTACTTATTATGTATTGAAAGAGGAATCACATTGATTTCTTTCATAAGCGCATTCCTAATTTGAAAGCAGTTTTGACCCCACAAATCCTAAAAAAGCACGGAATATTATTATATATTTAACGAGTATTGAGTAATGTATCGTTATCTTATCTATCCGCTTTAGTCTGAAAAATAATAAATTATAATTAATGAAATAGATAAAATTAATAAGTATATTATAATCGACCTCTAAGATGCGTTTCTAGTGTGAGTTATTCTATCATTGTACGAAAAGCCAAAAAACTCATGACACCAATAATTGTATGCATACATATAACATAAATATAATATTTTAAAGGGATCCTTTGCCTATTTCCCACAGCTTTTATAGGATAGCTGGCTGTTGCTATGCAATCCTGGACTCCATATTAATGTATAATGTTTATTTAGAACGAAAACATGAATGGAAAAATCAAAATGATGCTGGGTGTAAAACCATAAAATGTAGCGCATTTATTACTCTATTCTAATATATAATAGAGTTAGAACTGAAATGAATCTGCGATAGAACCTAATGAATGTCAATGACTACAATGGAGACAATAGTAAAATATTTATACCGACACCAAAAACGAGACAAAACATCAAAAATTCGACCCATGTCGCACCTATCAGAGAAACAATTTTCTTGATGATAAATTGAATATAATAATTTTATAGGCTCTTTAAACTCGCTGAAAACTGCTGTTAAAAGTGAGGCGAACACGTTTTATCGGAAAACGCAGAAGCGATGATAATGGTCGCTCATAAAGAAGTGGCGAGCGATAGATTCCGCAAGTTACCAACTTTTCGGGCACCTACATCCATTAGGGGGTCACTAATGCGGTCCCCTCCCAACTGCCCCAAGACCACATTGGCGATGTCATTACTATTTTGTAGCTATATATACGAAGTAGGTATATAGTTTTTTTTCTGTGGTCTCCTAATGTGTTTCGTTTTTAAACGTTCTATTTTGAGTGGGCAATATAGTTTGAATTTCAAAGATTGTAAATCGAATCGTCATATCTTTTTTCGGACTATGTTGGAGTTGGCTTTCAGTCCAACTAGATACCTACAGGTGATGCTTTGTTCCTCCGTAACTCAATCTCAGGGCAATACAAAGATATTTTATAGGATAAACTACTTGTAAGATTTTTTCAGTAACGACTTGTGACGTAAAACTATTTATTTAACCATCTAGACTGACTGCGGTAGGGAACAAGGTAACTAAATAACTGCGGTCTCTTTACCGACTAAAAAACTTACTCCCATCAAATGTGAAAATGATGCTTGTACAGGCTCTAATTTTTCCAATGATTGATTATGGTGATGTGTGCTACTATGACCTGAATGCAGATCTACTCAATAAACTTGACCGTCTTCTGAATAACTGCATTCGATTCGTTTTCAACCTACGCAAGTTTGACCATGTGTCAGAGTATAGAACGCTTTTAAAATGGTTGCCCATCCGTCAGCGTAGAGTGCTAAGGGCTTTAACTACTTTGTATTCCTTACTAGACTCTCCTACTTCTCCTACTTATCTTACTTCACAGTTTAAATATTTGTGTTCCAATCATGACAGAACTCTTCGGTCTTCCTTTAATCGTCTTCTGCAATGTCCGGCTCATAGTTCTGATTTTATGCATTCTTCTTTTCTGATACAATCCATACTTCTGTGGAATGCGCTACCTCTGGAAATCAGGATGGCCACTAGTCGCTATGTTTTTAAGGGCAAGTTAAAAAAGCATCTCCTCAATTCTTTGGCAGACTCATCTTAATGTTAGTCTCTCTTGATAAAAGAGATATATGATATATATTATAATATATATATTTTAGATAAATATTATATTCATTAATATTTATAGTATGAACATATTTTATTTATTATATTTCGTACGTATATAGTAGTATATTATTATCTATATATAATATGTTGCTATGAATTTATATTACTTACCTACCTATTTTTAGGTATGTATCGTTTTTTTTTTTTTTTGGTTTTGATTACCCTATTTTTGCACCTACTACCAAGATTGTCTCTGCATCACCCTAAGGTTGACTGGGAGAGAATGCCTAATGGCATTAAGTCCGCCATTGTACAACATTCTTCTTTTGTTTGTGCATGAAGTATTAAATAAATAAATAAATAAATTTAAATGTGCCTCACGAAACGGAAGTCCGATACTTATTTGAGAACTAAACATTATTTTATTTATTGACTACCATTGTCCAATAGAACGTAACTCTATGAAAACAAAAGTTAAACTCTTCTATCGAACGGAATCGTCCCAACAAAATGTAACAATCTCATCTGATCCATTCAAATTTCCGTTTTCTAGCGACGCAAAGAAGAACATCCGTCCGCTTTGATTCTGTGAACGTATTAGCATTGGATTTGAATAGAACAAACAAAGGGTTTGCTCGAGACAGTGTGCTTTCGTAGGCGATTGTGAATTCAGCGTATCGTAAAAATCCCTAACCCCGCACTACCCTCTGAGGCTAAAATACATTACACATTTTATTTTTATAACACTACAATCTGACGCAAAAATTTGCAACATTCAATTTTTTAGCTAAATTAGCTAGATCTGCTCAAAAATTTGTCACCACAAAGAAGCTGATTTATGAAATAAAAACCGCAAATTCTGCTGCAGCTCAACAAATAGCGATTACAGAAGAATAACAAGGACTTTTGTTACCACGAAATGACAATATTTAAACTGTAAGCTGAAGATATATAGCATTCAGTAAGGATAACGAATTTTATTAGGATTAATTCAATAGCAATAGTCTTGCGGCTTTGAGAATTTTATCAGTCTATACAAAGGTCGGGGTCCAACCGGTGGCTAAAATGGTTTCATTTAGCAATTCGTTTTGTAGCTTTCTGTATGTGTAAGAGTTTTTAACATCAGTTATGTAATTTATGAGTTTATATCCGTCATAATACCTAGGTACGAAAAATTTTACAAACAATCAAAGCTTTCCCGTTTATAATGTTAGTGTAGATATAGATTACCTGTATCGCATACAAAGTCTCTGATTTATTTCGAGCAATCTTATAATCAAACACAAATATCCACATATCTTGTAGGTAGTGGTATCTGCACATTTTACTAGCCGTGGAGCGTTGCCGGGCGGATCTGCCTCCCATATTGATAAATCCTCACAATCGTTCCGGCTTTGCGAATTGCACGCCGCCGGTGCAACTTGTGCCTTGTATTACATTTTCTTTCGTGCCTTCTATTGCCAATGTTGTGAAAGCAAATGTTAGGATTCCCTTGCTCGGCAAGTTCTTGAATATTTCAGTCTTACAAATTGTAAAATGTTCGTCGTATAATATTTGATACCTAATTTTATAGATAGATAAATATTGATTACACTTTTTAATGCCTTATATCGGTACTATGATAATGAGCTATTGTAATAGATACCTACATATTATTATGAAGTTTTCCGTGATATTCCAAGTCTTCGAAATCATTTATACAGTAGAACCTGATAAATTATATTAATATACATTCACACCGCGTAAAAATGTTATCAATCTAACAACAACACTTAACTATGAGTTTTGTTTACACAATAACAACAAACCATTTCAAACCTACGTGCACGTAAATAAAAACTGAATTTCGCAAACAAATGGAAGGAAAGAAATCCTTGACTGAGGCTCTTTACGTGATTATACCTCTGGTGACGGTTTCATAGTTCGGCAGTCAATCGGGGGCTTAACAAAAGTATCACGTCCTAACGAAACGGGCATTCGGTCACACGCCCTCTCACCTTCCAAGTGCCTCCTGGGATCACCGACGATTGTCTGCAGACGGAGGGTATTAAAAATATTTTTCTTTTTCCATGCAGGTAAAATTAGGTGTTTTTTTTTTTCAGTAGATACGTTTTTATCCTCTGGAAGAAAAGTATTTTATTATAGTGATAGGTCAGTTTTTATTTTGCATAATTATATTTGGTTTTATTTATATCATACATGTTTACATTATAATAACGTCTGTCTGCGACAGGGGTAATCAGAGACAAAAGATGTCTATCTATAATCAAATAATAATCAATAAAAAAGTTGACTATAAAGAGAGCCGAACAACATAAACAAAATAAAAATGTTTTTTTTTGTATATAAATTTGAATATTATAAGCATTTTAAGTTTATGCTAGACAGAGAAAGTACATACTATAGTACGTTGTGATGTCAAACCGTGCATACAAATTCTACATGGAGACAGTTTTGCAGGAAAGAGACAGATCATCCATCCCCTCTCAATCCTCACCAAAAACTTTAAAAGCTTATATCTTGAAACTCTATGAGGTGGATTTCAATTTTCCATATAATGGAAATAATATTTATATTTAACGAATGATTCATATTTAATAACACTTTTCGCTAGGACTTTAATAGAATAGTTTTTTTAATAGATCAAACAACAGTCTACTAACCTCTTTACTCCCATAAGATCTCAAAGTTCTACAAAAGCGAGATCATAACTTCTTAATTCCACGGCATTTTGTTTTAATAGATTCTGCTCAGTAGTAAGTGTGTCGTGCGAGTTATATGGCCAAATGGCAAGACTTGGACAGTTTACACACATTAAGCGGCTTTGTCTTCGCCAAATGGAGTACGTGAGTCCAATGTCTCACTAGAGCAGGTTGCGTCTCGAGTTTTGTGCCGGTAAATTATTAGCTCAACTAATATCAAGTACGTAATAGCAGTTAACGTTTATAATATTAATGGTGTACCCTCTAGTTTAGATTTAAGTAATTGGTATGGAGAGTTAAGATTACAATATAACTAACGCTCCAAAATTATTTGTTTAGCGGTAAATGTAATATTTTTTATAAAGTAATAACAATATAGCAACAATAACAATATATAGTAATTTTTAAAGATATAAATCGTAGCAAACTGCTTCGTTAGTCTAGTGGTTTCAAGTGCGACCGCTACGCTAGAGGTCCTGGGTTCGATTCCCAGGTCGAGCAAAGTGTTATTGGGTTTTTCTATGAAATTCTCAGTAGCAGCTCGGAGTTTGGAATTTGTGCCCGGTTAATGGCAATAGGCTCGCCCCCTATTACATGGGACCTAAACATACCGGCGAACTGTTGGTGTAACTTAGTACACCTCTGCCTAACACTTCTGGGAATACAGGCGTGATGGTATGTTATGTTAAATCGTAGCAAAAGATCGGTTAAGTACAACGGACGTAACTAAACCACAGACCAAAGCTCTGGTAAACTTAAAAGAGGGACGCAGGTTCGACTCTACCTGAAATCAAATTTTTCCGTCGCTAAAATTTATCTCTTATGAATTGTTTAGCATATGTATATGTAATACCAAATATAATAAAACAAAAATGCTTTTATTTCAATTCAATTCCTCAGAGTTTTCCAAATTTACATGTAACTTCTATTATTCTTCTAAGACGTTCCTACCCAAAATTATGAATAAGCAATTCAAACACGAAGCGTTATGACAGCTAACTATGTACCGAACTTTTCATACAATAATGTTTTCTACTCTGTGAAACAATAACATAGCAGAATACTTCCCAAAATAAATGTCCCTGAGGTTTTAATTAATATGGGAATATATGATAATTAACGCCACTACCGCCGAAGTAATCTGTCAAAATATGCTCTCAGGGATTCCCTGATCTCTGCGGCATAACTCGGATAGATGAAACCCGGCGGCCGACCACGCTTGTCACTCCAGGTATCAAATTTACATTGCACGCATATTTGTGGTGTATGCAGTAAACCCACTTCGTGAGCAATGTCTGACATCTCGCAACTTGCTCTGTATCCCTAGTATTTGTGCTTAACATTGTTATTTTGATAATTGTTAGTTGGTTTACTCGGGATTTGTGGTGTCGGATGTATCTCAGCTAAAGTAAGCTAGAGTGAATCGTTTTGCGGGTGTCGTATAGGAAAGTGATAAATAATTGACACTAACCTCACATTGGTAGACGTTGATATGCATCTCAATCTACCCTACAGTTCATAGCAGTGTGTGTCCCGTTAGCACCCACAACAATTGTCTACTAATTTTCTACCTCGAGAGCCCAACAAACGAAAATCAAAATACAAGTTACGTAAACTTAATTACTTAATTAACCAACGTTTATTCAATTAGTTGGATGTTACGTATGTACACGATAATAATGTATTTATATAACAAACACGCGCTTACACGCGCGTCTCACAAGGGAAAGCAAATGTTAATGGAGATACTGATTTGCATAAACACATTTGCAGCGATTTTGACACCCTCACTATGTCTGACATTTGAAATCTTGACATGAATATTGCTCAGTATGAGTATTCCCAGCGAATTACCATTACGTTTTGACATATACTCTCGTACGTAACGACTGCCTTGTTCTTAGCGTTTAAACATTAATGTGCTACATCTCCTTTCTAAATTCACACGGAAAATGTTAGAGAACATTCCTAGTTGTCTGATATTCCGTACATATCTTTACATTGAAATGATAAAATATTTTCTCGGAAAATTAGTTTTCCTTTAGTTGCTTATGTAAAGAGATATTGTAGCTGATTAATTACTGCCATTATATTCATAACCTAAAATGCTAGAGGCCATCAATTCAAATAACGCGACGCTACTATAATTTAGACGAAGAATGCGTCACGGCATCTAATTGAACGGTAAATAAATAACAAATTAAAAGCACCTACAAACGAAAGTAATATTCGCTGGGCGACTTCATTAGAAAAGTTTGTTACCCTCAAAGCCTAAGTCCCCACCGGTATTAATAAAGTTTTGTTACCAAGTCGTCCGCTGGAAAAGAAACGTGTTAATTATCTGTTCCAAGTGCGGGCCTGGCCATCTGTCACGTGATCGCAACCCTACGGGACTAGAGGTGTGCCATGTTATTGGAAGTTAGAATCTGTGGTCAACTTGTAATTGGTTGGTTTAACTTTATGTTTATTGCCAAAATTGACCGGATTAATAAGATTGATAGATAATAATCTAGTGATTATTATAATAGAGCCGATTATCAAATTTATGACAAAAACAGTATCACAAAACGAAATAAAACAAGTTTTTATGGATTTTATCGTGTCGTATTGATATTCTTTAATTCCCGACGTTGCGGATCCTTTACAGCATCCATGGTCACGGGTACAATGTATCACAAATCTCTTGGAATAATATGTTATGATTATATAGTCACCTACTCAAGGGAAATCAATGTTTCATTTCCAATTTACGAAGTAGATAATAATTTTGGCTACTGATAGCCATTTAATCAAACTAAATTTAAGGATCAACTCCAATGTCAGTTACTTAAAATTAAACTTGTTATAAATTAACTGATCGTTACGAAACGCACATGCCGTTGAAATTTTAAGTAAGAGGGGGTGTTAAATGACAACAGTACGGTACACACAGGTGATAAATTTCATTCCAAAAATGAAGCAATTTGTTTCCAAAACAACAGGAGATGAAAAACATTATTTAGCTGAAAGTTTATTAAGTTAGTAATAGAGTCATCAGATACTTAAGCGCGTGTACTTTCTTGATTTTAAGGATGGTAACGTAAAGTAGCCATAGGTATAGGGGTGTGCCTTGTTTTCAACAGACTTCAACTTCGTCTGATTTCTTTTTTGTATGTTTGTTATTCGATTACTCGACCATTTTTTTGCATGAAATAATATACTCCCGAAATGGTCTCATTCGAATTTGGTGAAGATCCGACCACAAGTTTAGATAAAAATGACAATAACACGTACTGACTGAATCAATCACGTCGTCGAGGTACGTCAGATTCTACTCGCCACTCAAAATGTGGAAATAATTTAAAAATGTAGGTAGGTACCTATAACTGCCTTCATAAACAAAACAAACAAAAAAAGTTATTTTACTAACGACGATGACAATTAACTTTATAGCAAGACCATTGCGTTTAATACTATATTTTCCGACTAAATAATTTGTTTGCACTGTCCGTTGTATGAAACTCGATAAGTAAATCAATCAATCTGATTTTTTATTTCGATTACGAAGTCTGAACTTCTAAATCTTGGAACTTTAAGTTTTTCAGGTGGATTAGGTATATGATATTCTCAAGATATTTTCCTTCATCGTTTAAGCGCGTAATAATTAACTATTAATACGCACATGACTTCGAAAAGTCAGAGGTACGTGGTTTGGATTTGAACTCGAGTTTTTTGACTTGGCAACCCAATGGTCATTTCAAAAGGCTGTCACTACTCTTCATAGTGTCAAACTACAACTAGTCAGGTAGGTATACCTACCCCAGTGAGACAAATACCTGTTCGTGTGGCATCAAAAATACAGGAAATTACACCGCTGTTGTTTCTATCACAACAGACGTCAAACGAATTGATTTTGCACAGTCGACTGCACTGTGGTCCATTTATAGAGACGGTTTAAGTTTTATTATTTATTGTTTTCTCTTAGCTGTGAATGAAATATAATTATTTATTTGGTATGATTTTGCGAAATCAATTTTATTGAGTTTAAAAGTGAGAAAGGAAATATAACAATAATTCAACCCAAGTTATTGTATTGTATAGATTGCCGATCTGGTAGTTTAAGCTGCGCTTGCTACTGTCAATATCGATGGTGATCGATCATCCCTGACACAGCGACCTCCCCTTGCCTCAGAGAACACGTTAGGCCCTTTTTTTTTCTTTTTTTTATGTGATAGCAGGCAAACGAGCAGACGGATCGCCTGATGGTAAGCGATCACCGCCGCCCATGGACACCTGCAACACCAGCGGAGTCACAAGTGCGCTGCCGGCCTTTTAAAAGGGAGTACGCTCTTTTCTTGAAGGTTTGAAGGTCGTATTGGTCCGGAAATACTGCAGGCGACAGTTCATTCCACAGTTTTGTTGTGCGAGGCAAAAAGTTTCTAGAGAAACGCCCTGAAATCATTATTATCCTCAGGATATTGTGTTGACCATAATAAGTGCGATGTAGTGACTATCTACCTATATCAGACCTCCGCAGATGTGATGGTAGTGATTTCGTCGAGTTGTACTGTACTGTTACTCAACCACATCTAAGTAGTTAGACTGGAAGCCAACTCCAACAAAGTAAGGATTAGTTGATAATTGGTTGATAACATTGACCGATACCGCAATGAAAGCTATAGTTAATAAAACTACTTCTATGTTGGTTCTTTTTTAAACTTTTATTATGATCCATACATTTATAAAATCCCAAAAGGTTTTCAGAGAAAAGCACAAATTATACACAAAACAACACAGTTAACATTTTCTACTTGTTCTTTTTCAGCTTTTAATTTTATCATTACATTTAGGAAGAGGAAAAAAGTACAAAGTATACAAAAAAGCGGCGCAATATATACTAAACCTACACTTGTACGTACAATAAGAATTAGCCAGCGCTACCTGTAATTTTTTGCGCCAACCTTGCAGAGCAAAAGAAATCGTTGTAATTTAGTTAAGCGTAACGGTGGCTCAGGTGAGCTGAACATTTCGACCACCCGGTGCACTGATGACTGTAATCAAAGAAAACACGCTAATTAAGTTTGCTGCTCCGAAATATTTCTTACGGCACTCCTGCCCCATACTTTTGCCTTTTTACGACGTGAAACCTCGATTCGTAAAGTCAATGGGCTTGATTAAATGAAATGTTACTAACAGTTCAAAATTGAATCATAAGTTTATCAATAGAAATACAATGTTATGACGGATCATGGACATGATGATGTTATTTACATTAAACTTATAACACCCCTCCGTTTGACAGGGATTAAACACAGAACTATAGTCTCGTGTTTTTGTTTACGACTAGTGGCATTATGATAGGTACTTACTGCGTAATAAAAATATCGTTAAATATGATTCAAATAATTTCACTATGATAGATACTTGGTATGGTATTATTTTTTGTAAGATTCTCCAAAATCATCAACTATGATTAAATCAATGAAATAAAGACAATTATTCGGTTTCATCACAGTTTTTTTAGTTTCCTTAGCAAGACACTTTGAAAGACTTCGTAGATTTTAACTGTTATTGATTAAAAAAAAAACTTAATAGTTATTTGGGTCGCACATTACTAGTATTCCTGTTAACACCTCGAACTAAGCTAAATTCTTGTGTTACGAGTGGGTTCACGTCGGTAGTGCAGTGGGTGGGTTTCGAAACGGCAACCACATGATCGCAAATCCGATGCCCCTAAGCCATTAGGCTACCGCCACTTGCTGCCAGAGTAAAAGATTTAGGGCCACTTGCACCAACTTCTAAATTACATTTAAATTGTATTTAAACACGATTTTTCATAGATATTTTGTGTTTAAATATGACTTAAATACATTTAAGAATTTGGTGCAAGTGGGCCTAAATATTGTCAAATTTTAAGGCGTTATGCAACAACATATTGAGGTGCAAGCGCCCGTCGGATCTACGGCGGCGGTGTTTGCTCTCAAATCAGTCGTTTAAATAAAACTGTTTCCTTTTTCTCTCGCCTCTGCCAATTCAATTCCCGTAGCACCTGAAAGGACGTCCAAGTTTACATAAAATTAGAAAGATTTTAAATAATTGTGTTTAAATAAATTAAAACAGTGTAGACAAAGTAGCAGAAATTTAAAAATGGCTGCAGATGATTCCGCAATTATTTTTACAGATTCAACTTCTTCCTGCGTGTCTATGTCTATGGCTCCTTGGCAACTTCTATGACATTGCTTGTGGCCATGTACAATGGGTTATAGCTGTTACCTGACCATAACAGCTATAACCCATTGTACATATAGTAAAGCACATCTTTTATATACTACCACGGGTAACTTATTGTGAACCGGATAGGGTGGCGTAGTTTTGTTGGGGTTGAGGTAAATCACGAGTTCTATGGCCCTGGTCATAGGAACAGAAAAGGTAAGAGCGACTTTAGTAGCTCGATGTATAAATTAAATTTGGCATAAGTACTGTAATGTTTTTGTCACAATTTTTATTCAGTTCAACAGCCTCATTTATAGTAGACTAGCTGTTCCCCTCACCTTCTAGTTTTTCCTATTCGCATGGGAAATTTTCAAAATCATATTATCTATAAAAAACCTACTTACCAAACTGAAAATCTGGGCCGTCTGGTTCCTTAAATTTTGCAGTCAAATAACGTTATATTACTGTTTACTGGTTTCTGAAACTTACGCGAACATTAGTCATTGAAATAAAACTACTTTTTACGAATTTATTATACACGCTGAACAGACGCGACAAATTACATATTTTGGTAAATGTGTAGCAAAGAAACATTTTAAAATCAATCAAATCAAAGTACCCGCTAGTAGTATTTTTTATGGGATTGTGGAGTAAACGAGAAGGCGGTTCACCCGATGGCAAGCTATTACCGCCGCCCATAGACACCCGCAACACCAGAGGAGTCGCAAGGTCGTTGCCGGCTTTTTGCCGGCTTTGGGCCTCCGGCATCCTCACTCAGTTGACGGAACACAACGTAAGTGTTCTTTCACGCCGGTTTTTTGTGAGGCCGTGGTATCACTCCGGTCGAACCGGCCCATTTGTGCCGAAGCATGGCTCTCCCACCGTAAAACGCTAGTTTCAATTTCTCTCATATTATCAAAGTAATCTTGCATTCTAAAATAAATCTTCGCGAATATGCGTTAATCCCCAAATACCAAAATCCTTGCCATATTTTTCTATTTACGTCACAAGCAAAGAATTCCATCCTGCCTATTACACACATTTTTCGTAAAAGTAATCGTGTCAATCCGTTGTAATCCGTGAAAGATGGCTTTAGATTATTAAGGCTTCATTTGCAAACTCTCGTACTGAAGATTAACTTGTACGAAATCTTGGCACTTAATACTTGTTCATGTTAGCATGACTTGGAATTTTATCCATAATATTGGCACGTGTTTGGATTTAAAAAAATATTAAGTATGTTCGTACTTCGTGTATTCTATAAATTCCTCAATAGGCAGTTGATATTAACTAAGACAAACAAAAATGGGTTAATCAAATAACTTACCCAATGTACCTTAATGAGCATTTTTGCAAACTAAAACTTTCTCTGAAACGAATAAAACTTTTAACCAAAGATCCTAAACGTTAATTTAAATTATGCTATTACGATCGTGAAGGTTAATTCTTAAGAAGTAAAAGAGGAATTGTAACAACATGATCTGCTTCACATTGGTCCACAAGAGCCACAGCTACGCTAGAGCTCCTGGGTTCGATTCCCATGTTGAGCAAAGTGTTATTGGGTTTTTCTGTGAAATTCTCTGTGTTTGGACTTGTGCCTGGATAATGGCAATAGGCTCGGCTTTTAAACATACCGACGAACTATGGGTGTACATAAGAAGACCTCTGTCTAACCCTTTGAGAAATACAGGCATATTTATCTTATTCTATTAATTATGATTCATCTATTATTTATTATTATTAAGTATTATCTATCTATTTATTAGAATTCATTGTATTCATCTTCTGAAAAAATGATTTTGTATCACTTTACAATTTTGGTGATATTGGACACGAACGATATCCTCGTCATAATATATAAAAATACATATCTACATGATCATGTATGGCCGTATGGCTGTGTAGCGTGCACACGATTGCATGTTGACGTGGCTTCGGGCTTGATATCAAAGCGCAAAGCTGCGAAAGAACGATTTAAAAAACCCAGCCGGTCCTTTACCATGTCCACGGAAATAGGCACCCAGACACATTCAGTTTCCTATATGAATTCCCTTTGTGAAAATAGAGAAAATATCGGATAAATTTTAAAGCTGAGACTCGTGTCTCTCTTGTTTACAAGCTTTCAAAGTTGAATATACAGAGTAACTTGGAATTCAATAGCATTCTTTTAATCTATTCATTTTACTGAACGTTCGTCTTAAATACTGTAAGGGCCACTTGTACCAATTTATTATAATTTTTATAATATATTGAAATTGTATTTAAACATAATTTTTCATATTAATTTTAGTTATACATTTTAAGAAGTTGCTGCAAGTGGCCCTAAGTAAAAATTAAAAAAAACGGACGTTACAGTTACAGAAAAAACATACGTTAGCTTAACGTGGACAACGTTAAGCTAACGTATGTTTTTTCTGTTGTTTAGAGGTCATTTAGACATATTCTAATAATTAATTTTAGGTTTAATTGGGTTTTTTCTATGATATTCTCGGTAGCTGCTCGGTCTTTCGATTTGAGTCCATTTAGTAGTAATAGGCTCTCCCTCGTAGCTAAAGCCAATAGATTCACTTCTTAACATCATTAGTTCAGATTTCTAGTTCAAAATAAGGTGTTAAAAAATATTGTAATCGATACGTAAAAAAAAATATACGAAGAATATCAAGACAGGATTTATCCAAATATTTTCCTACAACTTTACAAGCCGGTTTCAAGAAGCCAAAACAAATTGCTTGGGCAGACAGTGAGCTGTTGTAATAATTGTTGTAATCATTCACCCTTATAAGATGAACGGTGTAGTGTATATACCTGTTTCATTCCTTTAGCCTTTAGTTATCTTCACAATTATCTGTTCTTCAGGCATAATACACTTCTCATCACACCATTATCCTTAATTATTATAATTTTTCACTTTACATCATCAACGTATGAGTTTTTAGTCTCAAACTGTAGCTTATGACATCATATGTTTATATATTGCTGCCATGGTTGGTATTTTTAGCTATTTTGTTTGTTTTTGCACATTTTATTTCTTTTGACATTTTAGTTATTAAATGCAACCATGGCAACGGTCTTTACTTTTCAGTAAAATCCGGGTGCATGGAGGTTCCGAATAAAGTATTTATTCTAATTTCGATTACAAACTTCTTCTAGCTACTAAATATTTAGTTTTAAAGTATACCATTTTCAAAATGATTCAAAATTGTGGAACGACTCCTGCTGCCTATAAATACGGGAGCCAGTTCCTTAACCAGTCAGTTTTTAGTCTGGTCTCGACACGAGAACTACACCAGTAGCCTTAAGCGCCTCTTGGTTCTTCAAAACTCAATCGAAGACTTCGTGAACCTACGCCGCCGACCCAGCCCTGGGACCACTGAGCGGAGCCTCTTCAAGGCGTGGTGCTGCAAACTGTCCGCGCGCTCCGCTAGACGCCGTGCTGCGTGCGCGCTGTCCGCGCGCTCCGCCTGTCCGCGCGCTCCGCCAGACGCTGTGCTGCGTGCGCGTTGTCCGCGCGCTCTGCCTGTCCGCGCGCTCTGCCTGTCCGCGCGCTCTGCCTGTCCGCGCGCTCCGCTAGACGCCGTGCTGCGTGCGCGCTTTCCGTGCGCTCCGCCTGTCCACGCGCTCCGCCTGTCCACGTGCTCCGGCTGCACACCGTGCTGCGTGCGGGCTGTCTTCGTGCTCCGCCGGCTACTATCGTCTACTATACTCTCGTCTACTATACTCTCGTCTACTATACTCTCATATACTACGTCCATCACCCATTTTTTATAATAAATTGTATTTTCTGTTTTTTTATTTCTTTTATCTGTCGCTTCACGACAACGGGGCACAATGGTACTTATACATGGTAGTAGGAGCTACTACTATTCTACCTCAAAATTACTCTTTAGTCACTTCTTACAGCAACCCGGGGAAATTTCTGGGTATAATATGTTCATCCCCCAAAACAAAAAGATTTTTTTTTTTCTAATTTATAAAATTACTTGCTTCTGCCCGCGACTTCGTCCGCGTAGCATGATGATATATGGCCTATAGCCTTCCTCAATAAATGGGCTATCTAACACTGAAAGAATTTTTCAAATCGGACCAGTAGTTCCTGAGAATATCGCGTTTAAGCAAACAAACAAACAAACTCTTCAGCTTTATATATTAGTATAGATATAGATAGCATAGATGCTTTAGATAATTGTATTAATATAACACAATTATCCAAAAAAATTATGAAACAGACACTTTTTCTATTTCACGGTAACAACAAATGGGGTAAAATGAGCCGAAATTGTGTAAATTATAACATTCATGAAAGCCCCACACTATTGGCGAAAATTGCCAAATAAAAAAATACTATCAATCGCGGAACTAATTTCGTCTTGATAATCGTGATAAAGCAACAAAATAGCAATTTGCCCCACCATAAAAATAATTGAGTTCAAACTGCGTTCAGGCAATAAAAAGCGTGAAAGCAGGCCCAATAACCTTTAGCAGGGGAATCGTGGGAAAACAGGCAGCTGGCAAATAGTGAGGAATAGAGAGCAGGCTATTAGGTGCTCACACCACGTGAGGCAATGTAACGACCTGCGCCGTTTCGGATGCTCCATTACTAGGATTTAAAAAAGAATGATTGCCAGTCTCTCGTTTCTCTTTTCATGGGAATAATGAAATAGTTTTCAATGTAAATTGAACATATTGAAAATGTTGCTAGTTCAATTCAGCTGCGTACACAAGACTAGCTGGCTTTAAACGTATTTTACAAACATATACATAGCCAAGTTTATCAGAACATTTAATGGAATCGCAATCCTTTTAATATAACAAAAGGATATCTCCGATATAAAGTCACGTAGATTTCTGTTATTTACCTATCCCCTGTATTTAACAATCGGTGGTGCACTCTAGTGTCCTTTGATGGATTACTGGCTACTGTGATATTCGTCGTATGCCTTCGTATGCTCACTGGTCAAAATGGAATGATATCTATATCCATGTTATATATATAGTAGCTACGACAGTAGAAAATCTCTCCATATATAATTTTCTCTCGTTGCAGTCATTGCATATAATGTTTGGTAGACCTTTTTATTGCTATTGAAAGTCTCCTAACAGAGAGATTCAGCTACTATGATTTACTGAATTTCTGTACCATGAAGAATCAAACATCAATATAAAGTTATACAAAATACATAGGTAAATTATAATTCACACGAAAAGGCACAAATTTCGGCGTCAATCGCATTTGACTGTTGCGTCTACGTGAGAATCTGATCCAATTAGTAGATTAAAATGTGTGTTGGAGTAAGACTATAATCAATATCTTTACGTCTATCACTTCAAGTGTGTGTTTGTGTGGCATTTGACATAATAACTTAGGCAGGTTATGAATATTTCACACAAAGATTTTACGCAAGGAATACGACGATCATCGTTGGGAAATAAATATACATCTACGAATTTTGATTTAACAAATATAATATATTACATAATACATAATATACCTACATATTAAAGTATAAGATTCACATGTATTTATAACAAAATACCATAGGTCCCCGCTGAAATAAGATCATAGTTACTTATTGTGTAGAAATCATAATTATGATAATCATGTCAATCTTATTTAAAAATAGAATAAAAGATTAAGGCCCACTTGCACCAACTTTTTAAATATGTTTAAATTGTATTTAAACACAATTTTTCATACAAATTTCGTGTTTAAATACAATTTAAACACATTTAAGATGTTGGTGCAAGTGGCCCTCAATGGTGCTTTTACGCCAGCACCCTGTAACCAAATAGCTTATTTAAACACAACTTTACACAGCTGACTAGGTATAAAGTTAAATCCAAGTTGATATATTTTTTAAAAGAGTATCTATGGAGTTTCTTGCCGGCTCTTCTCCATAAGACCCACTTTTGGAACCGTGCAACTAGTTGACTTTTCAAAAGTACCTTTTATAATGGTCTAATTGAAATAAAACATTTTGACTTTGACTTTGACTATAAGTACAATTCTAGCACAATTTACGGTAGCAGACAGGTTTATATAGTCTCTAGTTTTTGATCCTTCGCTTATCCAATACTTTGGGATTACCTATATATTCTGTGCCCTACGTACGCATATATATATTAAAAGCTGGTTGTATTACACAAAGAGCGAGCGATCCCTCGTGAAATTCATGAAATTATTAACAATAATTACCTTTGTCCGATATAAAGGCAACAAATATTCGAAAAATCCCAACACAGTTGTTTGATGACAGCAAAACTGGGAACCATGAATTTACAGAGCATGTTTCGTAGATAAGATCCTACTTTTAAGTGAGTCAACTTTACAAAACTTATTTCGACTATAAACCCGAAGCGGAGACAAATGCACTGCTCCCACTAGAAAATGAAGACTAGTGTTAAGGGCATCTTTACAACACGCTAGGGAGACGGCTAACCGTGAGTTATGACGGCCTTTTCTCCTCCCTTATGAGGAAATACGACAGTTTCAGACCGAGGGAGGGACTCTATGATTGCCTAACTTAAGCTAGGTGACCGTTGCCTATAAACATGCCCATTTTTGCGTCCGTGCCGAAATTGGAAAATAATACGACACGTAAACTACAAACGTGTCGTCTACAAACGTGTCGTCATACGACACGTTTGGCATGGCGGCTGAGCGCTCAGCTTCTGCGACATGTGTTGTGTGTTCGTTCCCCACACGGAGCAAATATTTGTATGACACACCCTGTGTGATTCTTCCGGGTCTGAGTATTTGTCTATGTGAGAATTTGTGTTTGTGAATGCACCCACAATACAGGAGCAAAAATAAAAAAAATGAATCTTAGTGGAACGGCAACGTTTTTGCAAAAAGAAAAAAAAATCGCGTGCCATCAATATTGTCTTTTATAAGGTGACCGAGCCTTTCTATTTGGATTGTATGAAAATAAAATATAACTATTGACTGTGCAAAATAATAGGGGACCGTATGTGGTAAGTTATTTGTTAATTCTGGGAAGTTAAAATGGTCCCTTCTGGTAAATCACAATATGTATCACAGATACACGGCTACATATTGCTATTCGATCTTTGAATTCACTTCAGAACTTTCATCTTTAAAAAATATACTATAGTCAAATGTCTTAGAGGCGTATATTTTTTTTAGTACCCATGCTGCTGAACTTGTTAAAAGTTATGGCTAACAAGTGAAAATCTGCAAAAAATGTATCCTAATAAACTCACACCATTCAATGGAATAAGATAAATCCAGTAACGATACGAAATCCCTCCCCGCGCTGTAGGAGCTTCACTCATTATGCATCGTGTGTCCTCCGCTCTTAGCAACACTTCGCCAACACTTTATCGTTCAAATTAAAATGCAAACTCGGCTTTAAATTGTGGAAAAATGTTCTTTAGTAGTAAAATAGTCTGGAGTGACTGTAGATTGAACAACAGTTGGGATTGCCCACACAGCAGTTACTAAATGGAACAGTTCAACTAATAGAATACTCAAACATAACATACCATCACACCTGTATTCCCCGACGGGTTAGGCAGAGGTGTACTAAGGTTCACCCATAGTTCCCCGGTATGTTTAGGTCCCATTTGATAGGGGGCGAGCCTATTGCCATTAACCGGGCACAAATTCCAAACTCCGAGCTGCTACTGAGAATTTCACAGAAAAACCCAATAACACTTTGCTCGACCTGGGAATCGAACCTAAGACCTCTAGCGTAGCAGTTGCACTTGGGACCACTAGACTAACGAGGCAGGTATGTATCTATAGTACCCGAGTAATTTATGACAAAGAACGCCTTACATAATATAAAACAAAGTCTCCCGTCGCGTCTGTGTATTTGCGATAAATTCAAAAACGATTTTCACGCGGTTTTCATCAATAGACCGAGTGATTCATGAGGAAGGATCATCGCGCTACGACTCCGACGGGGCAACACGGTTGAAACCAAGGGCGAACAGCTAGTGTATCTACTAAACCAGTAATTTGAATCCAAGGTTCTGTGAATTTTTGTACGGAATCACACCACTCGCCGCCCGTTCTACTAATCCTAAGAAAATCTTCCCACTAACACAATGTTACTATTGAACCAGACCACCTAAACATTTTTAATTTACTTCCATAATATTATAGAAGCGAAAGGAACAATAGCGATGATAGAACGAACTCTAATACTGGAAAATGTAGAAAGCAATTAGGTCGGTGCGTTGCTTCGGTTACAATATCAAGGCGAGTATAGGCCGGCCATGATCTAATATTCATCGTCGACAGACGTGCCTATCTACATGGCAAAGCATAATACGTAATTAGATACAGCAAATGCTCCCAGGGTCTGTGCCTGCCCGCCAGCATGCATTATGCACGAATCTAAATTGAATGTGCAGTTAGTTGCGTGGATTAAACCCCGATATATGCCACATGACCATTTTAGTTAATGCCCTTTTTGTAATGCTACGCATCGTTAAATTTTGATGGAAAATCTCTGTAAATTAAACGTTTACTTAAAACTAATGCTACGCTAGAGATAGGTACTGGGTTTAATTTCCAGGTCGACCAAAGTGTTATCGAGTTTTGCATGAAATTCTCAGTATCAGCTTGGAGTTTTTATGTATATCCCGTTAATGGAAAAACGCTCAACCCCTGTTACATGTGACCTAAACATATCGGCGTATATAAGTGTACATTAGAGAGCCTCTGCCTAAGCCATTGGGGAATAAAGGCGTGATGGTATGTTATTGAAAGATATACAATGAAGACTTACGAACAGTTTATAACATCCATGGAGGCGTCAGGAGCAACGGATTAAGTAAGACAACAGCGAGAAGTTCTGTTGAGAGTCAGGATTCTTCTTTGTTTACTTCTACGTGTTACGATTTCTTGCACGTCGGGAGTCGGCTACGGGTAAGACTACAAAACTTCCTCTCCGCACGGAAGAATCACGTGTCCTAAAAGCCTTGTTGGCTAAAGCGCTGGGACATCTTGTTTTTTTTTTATTTCATAATTTCATAGCCTCTGCTGTACCTCATGTAGAATTGTTATTAATTTTATTGATTGATAATTTTTTATTAGTTTTATTTTGTAATCGGATTAGTAGAGTGCAGCATAAAAAACTTTTCATTCTTCTTTCTTTCATTATGTAAGACTCGATTTAACTAAGTACATACATAAGGGTAAGGTTAGATCACACGCACTCAAGTTAACAATAACAAAATATATAATCTGTAGCTAAACTTATAATAATTGTATTTTCAAAAAATATTCTAAACAATAAAGACATAATGTGCAACCCAAATTGCTAGTAATCTTATTAAAAAAAATACAAAGACAACTACCTAAACAAGGTAACAAGCATATAAATCTCGTCCTATACAGAGGTTTATTTTGGATCGACTTAACGAACGTATAAAAATTCAATAACATGTAAATTGGTGTCTGTACGGAAACTTTTCAAAGGAAGTTCTTGACAAAAGCAAGTTGATTGAGCAGCTTACGAGCACGAAAAGTCAATATAAACGTGTAAAAGTATTGAATCGGCCAATAACCTGTTTGGACTTGATTTATTTGTAACAGATTCTTTGTTATTTTTCCTGAAGCTATTGATGCTTCAAATCCCAGTTCTTTTGTAATACCTTTAAATTTAAAATGAAATTAAAATACTCTTGTGATAGCATATTCTCGCCATTGGCAATGAGTGCAATTTTTTTAGTGTAGTATATTTGTAGTTTTGTATCTGTAGTAGGCTTGTGTAGTACATGTCTATGTACTATTAGGAATTGATTCCCAACACAGACTAGTACGAACTATTCCTTTTCCTTTCTAGTACATCATTCCTTTAGTACTTCGTCGTTCGTCGTAGTCTCTGGCTCTCTAGTTCTGTACGAACTACGAACTGAGCGGTGAGCGACGGAGCGCTCCGTCGCTCACCGCTCATTTGATCTCGACATCGACTAGTACATTTGAACGACTGTACTATTAACCGTCGCTCACTAGCAAGAACAAAGCTATTTTGAACTTTATGTCTATGCTCCCAGTGATTAATTTTGTTCACTTTTCCTTCAGTGAGCTACTGTACTAATAGGACTGTACTGTACTAATAGTACTAGAAGACCGAACTAGTACATTTGAACGATTGTACTAGTACGGAGCGCTCCGTTCATAGTCCGAGCAAGAACAAGCCTAATCTGTAGTGAAGCAACTTACATCTTATTGACGACTAGCTTCCGCCCTTGACTTCGTCCGCGTGGAATAGTTACTTTATCTTAGCGTGATGATATATGTATAGCCTATAGCCTTCCTCGATAAATTTGCTATCTAACACTGAAATAATTTATCAAAACGGACCAGTAGTTCCTGAGATTAGCGCGTTCAAGCAAACAAACAAACTCTTCAGCTTTATATATTAGTATAGATGGGATGCATTATAAGTGTCCTCCTGGATGATGCTAAGTTAATTGCCGGTGCATGGGCATTCAACCTGTTAACTGGCCTACCTTTTTGGCTATTAATCAATAAATCTCTATCTCTATAAAATCATGCAATAATATTGTATCTATACTAATATATAAAGCTGAAGAGTTTGTTTGTTTGTTTGCTTGAATGCGCTAATCTCAGGAACTACTGGTCTGATTTGAAAAATTCTTTCAGTGATAGATAGCCCATTTATTGAGGAAGGCTTTAGGATATATATCATCACGCTACGTGGACGAAGTCGCGGGCAGAAGCTAGTATATTACAAAATACTATTATAAAATATTATGCATACCTCATGCGACGCCTCACAGGGTTCATAATGGTTCGTTTCCAACGTTTACTTTAAAATAGGAGCCAGGTGTAGGTATATAATTTTCATAATGACGAAATATTTACAAAAGCATGTTCGGTCAATACAGCGTCAAACGGTGTGCTCTCAGATTTACCTTGATGTCGTTATTTTCCAACATTTTTAATATTGTGTTCTGAGAATTGATTCTTTTGTTTACACTCATTTTTCTCGATGAAAAGGAATTTTTATTAGGTAGGTTTAATACAATACAAAAATTTATCCTATGCAGAAGTTTCTGTTGCTTAGATATCAGTCTGGTTAAAAAGGCCGTGAGTTTGATGCTTTTTTAACGTGAGCGTGCTGTCCTACCTCCTAATCAGCCCACTCAGAAGGATTTAGGTACCAGGAATGCCGATGAGACTTAAATTAGAGCTTCGATATATTAGTAAAAATATTAGATACCTACGGTAACCATAAATTTACATACCTACATTATAACATATTAATTAGCTTTTTAACCTACATATCATAAAAGTATAAAATAAATTCAGGTGTATTTACGGTAAGACGTAGGTACCTACAGAAACAAATAAGAATTCTAAAGATTGAGTATCCACTCTTTATCGTTAGCCACGATAGCCCCAATCCATAAAACCATTAGCAGAGAACATTTAAGACCCATAAAGACACGGCAAACATACTTTTCGACGTGATAAGTGGGTTTTAAATGAGAATTCTACCATCCAATCATATCAGATCGTAATATCATGAATTGGATTCCATTTTTATCGGTGTAACATTACGGAGGAACCTTACGCCCTTAGTAATATATCAAATCCATAGCTTAAAACCTTTAGTAAAATAAAATATTTTGCTCCCCAAAATGCGAAATGCAGAGCTAACAAAAAATACAAACCTATCTCCAAAGATAGCAAACAAGAAAATAAAAATATATATAACAATAATTCAGTGATACAGACAATTTAGAGCCCGCGTGACTAGCCCGGAGGCGCGCGGAGGCACGCGGAGGCGGCTCGCTAAATATCCGCAATCTTAGCACCCGTCCGACGTCGCCGGCCAGTATTTTCTCATAGACGCCAACAAGATTGAACCGAAGTAAAGCTATCATAACTCACGGTTAACCGTAGCCAGAGGTAATCTGGGAGCGTGGACGCCGTAATAATAATCCCTAGCCGTCCATTCTAAAGGTGAACCTTGTAATTTTTATACGTTAACCAAACAACTATTTATGGTTTCTTATCCGGATTAGGGATTCGTAAGATTCGAAAATAATTACAAGGGATTCGAAGACTAATTCAAGATGATTATTATATTTAACTTCCGCTCTAAATCCGGAATTAATTCTATTTGTATTCAACGCAACGATGCTTATCACGTGGGCAGTAGTCCTTATCATCAGTAATGTCGTCTTGGTAAATTTTATCGTACCTATGTCCATTTTACATAATTTTTAAACGTTTAGAAAAACTGCCTTGTGGTCTTAAGTCTTAAGGAGGAAATAGTCTAGCAGTCGATTCTCGGTTCGAGTTCAAGTCGAGTGTCTGTTATTGTTGATATTTCTAAGCAATCCTCAGGAGCAGCTCGGAGTTTGAATTTATTATACCGATTAATGGGGATAGACTCATCACCAAATATTACATGGAACCTAAACATACCGACAAAGTAAACCTAATCCTTTGGGGAATATAGCTATTATGATAAGTTAGATATATTTCTTCCCCACAAAAAATAATACCACACAACAAGTCTCAAATATACCTTTCGACAATACAAATTTAGGTAAAAAAAATATTTGTACGAACTTTTGTGTAGGTACCTATTCTAAGTGATTGCGCGGCGCCGCAGGATACATCGATAGTCCGCGTGGCTTGCAATAATAATGAAAGCAAAGCAACATGTTCTGAATTTATTTTCCAATTCAAAGTTCATTCAGAATTAAGTTCCGTACAAGAGAAGCGCCCTGCAGCTAAATGGAATTGCGTTGCTGCATTTAGACTGCGAACTTCCGCCGACGGTATCCGATTAAGTGAATAATATCTTTGTATGTGTGTGTTTCGACATCATAGGTAAGCAGATACTTAGCCTGCATTCATCTAACAATATGCGTCTGAGCATACTCGTAGATCTTTGTAGATTTAATCCCTTTTTGTAATGTAACGGAATAGTAAAGCAGAATACTCATGTTATTCCTATAACAACTACTTCCAAATCTCAAAATATTACGTTCTGGTTTGTTTTTATGGGATAGGGGGTAAACGAGCAGATGGATCACCTGATGATAACCGATAACCACCGCCCATGGACACCCGCCTTTTAAAAGGGTTTGGGCCTTCGGTAACCTCACTCACTCGGTGAAACAAAACGCAATGGTTGTTTCACGCCGGTTTTCTGTGAGGCCTTGGTTTCACTCCGGTTGAGCCGGCCCATTCGTGCCGAAGCATGGCTCTCCCACGGAAAAAAGCAGAATACTCATGTTATTCCTATAACAACTACTTCTAAACTCAAAATATTACGTTCTAGTTTACGTAAGAGCGGCATACTAGCTTTATGAACAGAGATGCTGTAATACGAGCCCATTAATTAAGTACACGACCACGTATGCACAGTGCACACGCGGGATATACTGGATATAGACCCGAATTTATTGGAAAACAACAAATAATCGCCGCATTGACCTAGCTAACAAGCACTGCTCTGCAGGATTTGCATTAACTTGAATCTTGATCTCTCTACTCGTTCTCAGGACATCACTTTGGAAATTTCAATTAACATTTTATGTAAAGTCAACTATTTAAATAAGTATGCGTCAAATTTCTATTGCTGACCACTTCTACGGTGTTCGGCTATGGTTATCCATAGTACTGCAGTAATCCTCTTGATATTTCAAAAAGAGGACATCCTAACCGGAAGACGTCACCTGTTTGCCGTTAAAACTATTAATATAGAGCTGAGTTTGGAATGGCATCGCCAGTATTCTGCTGCTAAGCAATAATGTGCATAATTAGCCATGAAATTACTGGGCAAATGAGATTTAACAACTGATATCCACGATAACAATGAGGGAGATACGAGTACCACTGGTGTTTCTGGCATCTGTAGGCCACGGTTGGTATGCATAGCTACCATTAATTGTTTTTGCCCTTAAACAAAAAAATACATAAAAAAAGATCGCTGGTTAAATACATAGTTAGGTAAATGGTCCGATATAGGACCCAATTACAACCCATAGAAGGAATAGATAGGTAAAAAATATAACGTATGGATCTAAAATCAATAAAAATACCCAGTCCATACTCCAACACATTTTATAGTTTTTACAGTTTTAGTGTACAACTTAGCGCGATCGTCGTTAATTATCACGGAATAACACTCAGCACGGAATTTAAAATGGTGCTGCGATCGCTCGTAGGCAAGCAACACTTTTATCTGGAGTGACGCTTAATGGCGCAACAATTTCGCTGGAATCTCGCGACGCGACGCCTTTGTTTAAATATGCAGCATGTCACCGGTGACGTCACTCCACTATACTCAAAATATTATAACGTTCGCCCGTTAGCATAATAAAACGAGCAACGCTATGGCGCCGCATTAAGCTGCACTAACGAGGTGTGCGAGGGAATCAAATGTCATTCACTTTGTTTTAAACCAGACACGGAACCAGCTATTCTAGTGTAACTACACCCGAATAATTCGTTCTGAGACTGCAGATATTTTTCTTCCTGTAAATTTTGGGACTGTAGTGCGTAGATATGATAAATGAGCTTTGCATTTTCCAACACAAACTCAGAATTTCTAGCCTTTGTCTACACATAGGTATAATCTCTTTATTGAACTCCAGCAGGTATTGAATGCAATAATTTGCATTTGTGTTCCAGCTTTCGAGAATAACTGATTTACTTCTGTCTGCTATTTATTACTTGGTGGATGAAAACATAGACGTGAAATCATCATCTGCTTATCAGAAAAATCCAGTCACCGTATCACTTTTTATTTTTTATCTTTGACCATGATGTCCATATTTTTGTATAAGCATATCTATGTACAATTGTTGAATGTGCAACGCTGTACACTTTAATTTTTATGAGAAAAATTTAAGTTTTCTGTAATTCTGCAATGCAATGTAATTTTGTATAGTTAAAAGATATTTGATAGACACAAAGTTTTTTGAAATCATATACATTCATAACTATCTATAAACACAGATCTTATAAATTTTTATTAAAAAAACTACACAAAAGCAAAGAAAACAAGTGTGTCAGTATTAAATTTCCCCTTCATCAGTTTGAAAGTGAAGCCATCATTGAGAAAAAATCGGCAGAAGATGTATTTGACCCTGCGGATGTGTTTGACAGTCGGGCCACATCGCGACCTGAACGATTTACATATTACGTGACACTTTTACGGAACCCGCCATTGACTTCTGCCTGATAGACTGAGACATGAACGCGATATTGTTTTTTCAATGTTGCCTCCCTTTCCGCCAGCCAGCCCTTCAGGACAACTGTATTTTTATTGATACTGAAAATTCTATGAATGTCTTTCACCCTCATGCTCACAAAATCGAATAACACACTTTATTTGGCCCGTTTTCGAAATAAATTCTGTTACGTTAGACAAAGATTATTGATTAAATTACGCGAAAACATGTTGCGCTCCACGCCAGCGTGGAGATTAAATTATTTAACATAAAACGCCGGCAAGATTTTGATACTAAGAGATTTACACCTTTGAAACTGCGTTGCGTGCTTACGTCATTACAAACAACATTATTTGGTTTTAGCTATTCACCTCGAGCCTTTGATGTCACAACCACTGTTTAGTTAATATAGTTAAGTGTTTGATGTGTTCGTACTAGCTAAATAGTTAAAAATCTGCATCTAGGTTTGAATTTACTTAAACATAATATTTGCGTCTATGAATTTGAAATATGTTTTAGAAATCTTGCTTTATGCGAAGCTTACATAGCTTAAAATTCATCTACAGAACAAATATTTACAAAGTATCAGTCAGGCTGTACAAATAGGAACCCTGTAAGTATTCGATTTAAACTTAATCTTATTAAAAGTTTCGAAGCGAACCTAGCCGATGCCAGTGTATTACAACAAACTACAGCTATGTATTCCGACTGCATTTGCTTAAAACTTGTAAATATTAAGCGAAAATTGTAGCCAATTAGGCTAGCGGCTGGGCTGCAATTGAAGAAAGTTTCTGTAGTACTTGTTCAGGATTACAATCGAGAGCTTATTGGCTTTGGATATTATAAAGGCGTAACAATGAATATACGTAATAATAAAGCTTCAATTTTATAATTCTTATATTTGAACTGCACGTATCTTCATAATGGGAGAATTCAAAACATTATATCAAAACAACGTACCTAAATCAACTAAATTATGCATAATACACAAACTTACTACAACAAAACAAAGGAAATTAAGTTAAAACTATAAATCTATATTGTGTAAAATGTGTATAGACTCTTGGACATAATTATTTTAAAGTCATTTATTCAAAATACGAGACAAATCTAGCGAACTTGCTCCTAAAACCTTACACCAGGGACTAATACATCAAACATTCATACACAGACACGCGCAACAAAATGTCCAGCCATAATGTTACACCGCTGTGCAATTAAAAAACACGCACGTCCACAGATTCACAACAAAAACGAAACGACACCGCGCTGCAATATAAGTACAATTGATTGCGCCTATTCGATATATTTTAACTATGGCCAAAAAACATGACGGTACGCAACCAATTTAGAACGTGACACTGTAGCGATACGTGGACAGATGACTCGTCCATTTGTTGCAGCGATGTCCGAACACATCGGCTTCGTTTAATTGAGCTATTTGTGTTAGTCCGCCGTGACAACGGTGCAGCGTAACTTTATATTGCAGCCTTGTTTACCTTTAATATATTCGCGCTGGTCCGATGACGCGCCCTTGCGGTACACTCGGTTTTAAAGCAAATTAATTACAACCTCGCTATGATTGGTAAAGTAAATCGAGATTGTTTGTGCAGGCTATTGTTTGCTAAGATGTTTGCGGTGTTGATATACTATAATTACTCCCAAATAATCTTAGCTGTATGGATGTAGTAAATAACTGTATGTAGCGTAATCCAATGCCCTGCTTGATCAAAGCGCAAAATGGTAACCAATATTTCAATGTCCTCAAGATTTTAAGAATTTGTAACTATTCGTCTAAAAAGACACAGCGGTTGCTAGTGATTATTTTACATAATATTCGTACTATTTCAAGCCTTCCACGATTTTTCATTCTTTTACTGGATTTTTGTGTTTAGTCAGTCACAATAAACCTATATAAATTATAGCCAAAGAGTATAGGTATAAATACCATCATAAGTAGACTAATATATCAGACAAAACAATCTATTTTATGAATCACCCACGACGATAAAAATTTCATATCAAATAAAACTTAGGAAAACAAGCTACTATAATTTAATTTATATAAATGTATCGAAAGACTTCATCGTTGCCAACTTATATCGCTAAACGAGTTGCACCTTCATTTATTTCGTCTGGCGAAGGCCAACTATTTGAACTTCGAACAGCAGAACGAAGACGTCGGGACTCCTCGCCTGCTGTCGGAAACTTCCCGTTCATTTGCTCTGAGCGCTCTGAGCTTCGATAGTTTTCCGCCTGATTTCGGATTGTTGCAAATTTAACACGGAGTCAAAGTAAGCTCTTATGATCGCAAAGGCACTAAATTAGCTGTCAGTTCGGAAACTGTCCGCTGAGTTAGAATTATTTAGAATGTTGTAACTCACGATACTTGGATGGTACTTCTGCGAGTTTGTGGTGATTCTCCAGAAATGATTAATAATAAACCCATATCTATACTAATATTCTATACTATCTATACTAATATATAAAGCTGAAGAGTTTGTTTGTTTGTTTGCTTGAACGCGCTAATCTCAGGAACTACTGGTCCGATTTGAAAAATTCTTTCAGTTTTAGATAGCCCATTTATTGAGGAAGGCTAAAGGCTATATATCATCACGCTAAGACTAAGTAACTATTCCACGCGGACGAAGTCGCGGGCGGAAGCTAGTTAAAGATATGTTGGCTGTCAGGAACTACACGATAGTACTTTTAGTAGTGATATTGCAATACCTTTAATACATATCTCTTTTAACTATTGAGTTTTAAATAGAAAATATAAAATTCTTACGCAGATTTAAACAATTCAGTCTTCGTTTACAGGTCGCCTAGCAAAAAGAAACAAAAATGAATACCTATGATTGACAGGTGCTGATTGCATTAGTACAATAATAAATAAAAATCATCTTTGTATTAGCAGGTTATAAAAACATTACATCAATCAACAAGTCATCATTTTCGGTAATCATAATAAGAAACGCGCAAATGATTCTCGCCTTGAACCTCTTCCTAATTACATACTTTTACATCGTAACAACCAACCACTAGATACTTGTTTATTATGCGTCACGTGGAAATTTGCGTCACAGCGGGCCATAATACTCCAGTATGAGCTGACCCCGTATTGTATAGGATTTTCGTACACTGAGAGGTCACCTTATACTGGTTGGTTATTATTAATACTTATTTGGTAGTTATTGTTCAATACGCGGTGCAAAATGAGGTTTTATTTCTATTTTATTTTCATTTACAAGTAAAAAAGCTTTGACTATTGGCTACAAAGTCAAAGAAAAAAGCTATGATTTAAACGCCATATATAATAATTTTCTACCAATTAATTTAACAAAGGTTGATGAGTGATTTGACTGACTGAAATGGCAATACTTTGTGGTGCCAGAGACAGTCCCCGGGTGCTAAACAACTAAGGTCTATAATTATTTAGCAACATTTTAAAAATTTATTAGTCTTCGACTTTACCTGCGGCAATTTGGGTATGAAAACTATTGTGAATATTAACGTATCTAATTTTATTTAGTGATAAAGTAGTATATCGATGTCCAACTCGTTGAATTGACCTCATCACCAAAGCCACGCAATCCACCGCAGTACAGTGTGCTCGCAATGCTGAAAGCCGCCAGAAGTGGAGCGACATCGCGCGCCTTACATCAGTTTTTGAAGCCAGTGGTGATACCAAGACCCAACCCTATCCATTGACAGCCACGACCACTTTGTCAAGAGTGCCCGGCTACGAAGAGAGAAGATGTGTGTGTGGTTAAGCTATTCTTACTTTACATTCCATCTCTTCATTAAATGATATACCTAATTACTCCACATAACGTCACGACAGCGAAGCGGTATAAGGCAAACAAATTGTTACAAATATTTACTATGAACATTTTAATGTCTGCAGCACTCAGTACAAATGCGGCGGGCTATTACAGTGTCAAGGGTAGGCGACAGTGAGGTTTAGAACGGGGTTTTAGTCGCCCGTGTTAGAGGAGAATGGGGAATAGCAGACATAACTTCAAATTTAATTTAATTTTAAATAAAATTATACTTAAAATAAATCCCAATTTGCTACCTAATGATTCGTTAGAATATTATAATTCGTTTCCCCTAATACTTCAAAATAAACATTTACATTAAAACCTAGTAAATACCAGAATTTTCCAACTAATTTCGAAATCAAATCTTTATATAAGTTGTTACTTAAAAACATTGAACAAGTTATTCAACTATTACCAAAGCAATCTGTATAGGTAATATTTTTATAACCGTCCACGTCACTGGTAGCGCAAGAAACGTTTTCAATAAGCATGTTACAGAAATAAATATTTTATTTCTTGTATACGAGATATCAATTAATGCAAATACTTCAATTTCAGTTTCATTTGGTTTTAATCTGTAAAAAACACAAATATATTTCCTTGTACCTATTCTACCCGAATTTTCGTCAAATCAACATTCAGTATCAGCAGTGTTTAGAAATTTCAAACTCACCAATTGATCATAGAAATAATAAAATGTTGATAAAGTTTTGATTTTGTGATAACTAAATATCAAAACTCATATATTTTCATTCCATATAATATTAAATTTTAAGGCCCGCCGGCTTGAGCTATGGTTGAGGAGCAACCAGTTAAGGGAGCATACTTGGGTTATCGTACTGGTCAGCAACTTGTGTTCTGTGGGTAGCCCTACTATTACGCTCAAATGATATCACCCAAACTAATCTGAATGTAATGCTGTTCCATTAACTTAAATAAAATGTGAATAACATGTCGTAATTAGTCTTTGCGGCTGCCCGCGGTGTCTCTCAATTATGAAAAGGATTCGCGGCTTCTAGACGGCGTATCAAAATTAAATATGCACCAAATTCAAATTTGGACCTCCAGCAGTAGGACTGTAAAAAGAACATACAATTTCATGCAGCAGTGTTTGCTTGATACACGTACATATAGCCAGACGGTCAAAATTTAAAAAAAATGTGCTCTAATAAAGACCGCCTATCTGTTTTTCTTCAAAATCTATAACATACACACAGCGGCCTGTTACAATTTTATTAATGTAGGTACATATTGCAGTTAATTATGGGTTACCCTGTTACTATATTCTGATTATTACAGACAGTTATTGGCAAGGATTACAGCTCTATTAAAGCAATAATTCTCATACAAATTGGAACTAACAAGGAGTGTTCCAATAAGTGTTGCACCACCCTACGCAGGGACAGGTGTCTCGCTCTCTGCCACAATAAATAGCTATTTACCAGCGAATGCGGCCTGCGGCTCCTGGCACCGGAAGGTGTTCTCAATTTGTCGCCCGGAATGAGATTGTCGCCGCTTTCAGTATTAGGTAAGTGGCTTTTACATTTCACTTTGTAAGACCAACATTGATTTTGATTTTGTGGACTAATAGTAACTGATGGCGTAAGTAGTGTTGTAATTTATGAAGTATACGAGTAAAGATATCAGACGAGATTGGTTTATTTCTGACTAGCGACCCGCCCGCGGTTTCACCCGCATTGCCCCGTTCCTAAGAGTCGTAGCGTTATGTTATATAGCTTAAAACCTTCCTCATGAATCACTCTATCTATTAAAAAACCGCATCAAAATCCGTTGCGTAGTTTAAAAGATCTAAGCATACATAGGGACAGACAGCGGGAAACGACTTTGTTTTATAATAAGTAGTGATGATGATAGTGATATATGTTGACATGATTTCAATAACCAGTACGTCATTCAGATAATGCAGATCATGCGATAGTAAAAAGTTTTCCATGAGAAAAAATATTTAATCTATGATTTGTTGGCCACAGTTACTCATATCCCAAAGGATGTTGACAGTACGAACACAACTAAAACTAAGAACCACCCAGTCAACCCCTATAAGTACAAAAAAACATCTTAATTGGTCAAAGCGTTCGAAAGGTAGGAGTAACGAACACACGCACACCTCAATTTTAAAATGTATAAAATTGTCCATGTGTCAAATGCCATGGTTCTAAAAAAGTTTTACAAACCACGAATAAAATTGGATTCTATTGCTTCTATACGGGCAAAATTATTTTTAGCAAAAACAAAGTCTCATGTTTATTATTAGGTAAAGCATGAGTCATTACGTAGCCACAATATCATAGTTCAATTAAATTCTTCAAAAACATAGTGGAAAAAAAAACGTAATCTTACAATTAAAAAAACTTAATCCTACAATTCACCTCCAGACGTAACATCCATGTGCTCCGTGATATCTGTAGTTCTATTAAACTATTTTTACCGATTTTATCTTGTTGTATTGATATTATTTAACGTTCGACGTTTCGGATCCATGGTCACGGATGGATTGAGGTGTCAGGACGTCTTATTGTTAAAATTACTAACATTTCAGGCAGAATGAGCTATCCTTGTCCTTTGGTCTTGGAGCGGAGGTCCTTGGGTTCGCTCCAAGATGGAGGGTTTGTTCCTGTTTGTTCGGTGTTGTCTTTTTTGTTGTAACCGAGATGACGTAGATATAAAAGCACTATTAATTAGATCCTGTATTGACCGTAACATCTTCGGAAACCGGTTTCAACGTTTACCGACTAGTCAACAACACACATTTTCTGCGAATTAGTTGAAAGGTGGTGGACGTTTTAGTGACTTCTAAGCATTGGTAGCGAAATATTATTTATATGTGCACTGTACTGAATAATTTTTATCAGAATGTTGAAGTGTTTGGTCGTTGCGATTTGTGCCGGTTCACTGATAAGTAAAGTTTTTTGTGCCCCCGGATTCGAGGATATCAGAGGTCAGTATAACTTACCCGCGTTTATTCGTGTAGGCAGCTGTTAATTCTTCAGCGCGAGGTTTTTGAACCCTGAGTGGTAAAAAATCTTGTAATTTATTCCATAGAAACATTACTTCTCTTACTTCCTATAATTCAATTTAGTTATTAATAAAATATGTAATAGATAAGTACTATGGTACTGAAATCTGTGCGGAGCAGTTTATTATGCCAGTTCTTCTACCTACTAAGAAATTATATATGAGAAAGAAAATATATAAAGAAGCGAGCAAGCATAATATACAAAGAACTTTGTATGCCTAGCTAAATTTGAATAATACATACACTTAAATTAAATCCACATTGTATTGAAACAGAAATACCGTGTATTGTTTTAAGTTTTTTTTAAGAATCAGAAGATTATCTATAAGTAGGTAGTAGTAGTAGGTACTTATTCACAAAAAAAAACTCAATTCAAATAAATTCAATAAGGTGTGATGTTAAGCGATGTTTTTCTCAATTGCGTGAAATTTTATCATTTTGCATGTAGGTGCTACGGATTTTCCACTATAAAGATAGTAGGAAGGAATTTATTAAGCTAAATCTATACGCATAACTTATATATAAGGTCAATTATACTTATTTAATTTAGCGGTCAACTTTATATAATTATGGCAAAATAAGCTGATAATAACAATACTACCTACCTATTTATCCTTCGATCTGCATTTTTTCTTATTTTTTCTCTACTTTATAAAATTGTATTAAAGCTGTCTGTAAATTGAAGATTTAAAAAAAACAAGCGGGCTAGGTTATATAAACGTCTCCGAACGCAAAGATGTGATTTTTAAAATTCTTGTCTGTTTGTCTGTTTGTTATGGGTTGGCGCAAAATACAACTGAATAGATTTTAATTTTGTTATCGCTGATCAAAGTATATGCTCCAACTAAAAAAATGGTGAACTTCATATCTCAATTTATTGAACGAATCCTGAGATACAGGTTGACCCATGTATAGAGACCCATACAAAGAGAAGATCATCACTGTTGGTTTTTTATTCAATTATTTTTGGGATTCATTTCTAATCCTAATATAGCTTCAGGTGAGCGAAGCCGCGTACAAAAGCTAGTTTATAAATAACAAAATAATAAGCATGGGCATAAACACCTACGGTTGTACTTCTAGTAACCCTTTTGAGGCTGGCCGACAAGGATTAATAACTCATTGTATATGCACCATCAGTTATTAATTACAACAGTATTATGTTCGAGAGCCAACCAAGCATGGTATACTTTTAGTTTAATTACAATAAATAACAATACATAAATACTAACATAAAATACATAAAGATATGATTCGTGAAGATGAGACTCAGAAATGCCGTGTATGTGTTAAAGGTTTTTTTAGAATCAGAAGTTTCTATAAATAGCTAATTGTTCACATAAAACGAACTAAAGATACGCTCAGCGTCGGAAATACCCATAAAAAATATATTTACAAAGAACATTCGTATACATGTTTTTATTACCTTAATAATAAATTGTTACAATCACGTTCACAGTTGGTTTAAGTGCAACCTGTTCACCATCTCTGACACGCTGACAATTCTTTCTCATCAGAATCGCAGTCCACGGGGCAAGATGGGAATGAACAGACTGCCAAGACTGTCGCATCGAGAAGACGACGGGATACTTGGGGAGCAGTTGACATCCAAGTTATCGATGCTTCGTTGATTGACTCAAATAAAATAAAAGACTTACAAAGCAAAGAGTCGTATCAAATAGCACCTGTAAATGATGTTGCCAACCCTGGTCGAAATATTGAACAATCAGAACCCAATGTAGTAACGATAGCTCAAAATTCAGATTACGTTATATACAAACTGAAAACTAACACTGATTCTTGTAATAGCAAACAACATTGTATACGTGACAAGAATTATTCCCTTAATGGGTTTCATGGTGATAGAACCAATATGAACAACTATGAATATCTGAATTATAATTATGATACCGAGCAGAATACGGAATACTCCGGTGAAAGCCATCCACCGCCCCCGCCACCACCTCCAGATGACAGGGGACCACCAGGACCACATCATCCCCCTCCACCGCCTCCATCCCATCATTTCCCTCCTCCACCTCCGCCTCATAATTATCCTCCACCACATCCACATCACCCTCCACCTCACGATCACCCTCCACCTCCACCTCATGATCACCCGCCACCCCCACCTCATCATCATCCACCGCCACCCCCTCCTCATCATCATCCACCGCCACCACCGCCTCCATCCCACTACAGATCTAATTATTATTATGATCGGTCTTACTCATCGTCACATTATGATAGCCATTATAGAAGACCTCCTCCGCCCCCACCACCTTCTAACGAAGAAAGATCTGAAAACATATATGATGAAAGGCAAACACGTCAGTCTCCTTATTATGATAGACCGCCTATGTATCATAACGATTGGCCCCCTCCACCACCCCGTGATGGACCACCACCGCGGTATGGAGAACCTCCACCGTATGATAGTGGTGGTCCACCACGGCACAGAGGACCACCATCATACGGCGGTAGACCTCCACCATACGAAGATGGCCATCCACCAGGGCAAAGAGGACCTCCACCATATGACGGTGGACTACCGCCATATGGTGACAGACCTCCACCATACGGTCGTGGACCACCACCATATGGTGACGGACCTCCACCATATGGTCGTGGACCACCACCGTGGAATGGACAGCCTCCGCCAAACGACACCGGATCATCGGACCGTTTGGATAACAGACCGAGCCGTGAATCATTCGACGACGGTCCTTCTCGCTATGATCGGAGACCTCCTGAAAATCAAAGACCTCCACCTCCTCCTGATAGTCGTAGACCATCATCAGATAGAACACAACCACATGATAGAAGATACGATAGTAACCGAAATGGTCAATACGACGAGAGACAATCGTATTTCAAACAAAATCAAATGAATGATAATTCCGCTAAATTGATTGATGCCAATCAAAATAGAGATCAGAAGTCCAGTAACCACAGTAATTCTAATAGATCTGCTACAAGTTTAGCTGAAACCGTAGACAATCAGTATCTGCTTGACGTAAGATTCGCAGAAGGTTCACCAACCCAAAACTCATTAAAAAATATAAATTCACAAGATGACGTCACAACTTCACGACCATTGTCGTCTACGTTTTTATTTCAAGCTACTCCAGTTACTCCGGAAGATTGAGGACTTAGAATTTCTAGGGTGTGTTTCTCTGCTTGATCTGGTTACAACGGTGAATAATGAACTAAATAGGTTTTATGCACCCATTCTGTTTCACATTTAATAAAAATACTGAATGTAAAAGTTGTTTCAATATATTATAATTTACCTTTATAATACACCTTTATTGTTATAATATACCTACATTTTTATGTTTGGTCAAGATCGACCAACTGTCAATAATAACCACATCACAAAGACTCAGCATAATTATAAGTATTTAAATGTATTATATCTATAAAAACAGAACATATCTAAAGAACATGACACAGCACAAGTCAGCGTATATTTTTGTCGAAACCACTCATCAGCATCACAAATGATACTAATTGCATTACTTGTGATGTGAAAGTTATCTAGTAATTTTAATGAGATTTTTAATAACATCATTAAATTAGCAATATTTTTTTTTGCTTGAATCGTCCAGTATATTGTTCAAGTTATGAGTTATGTGATAGACCTAAAATACCAAAACGTGCGTTATATATACACAATGGTGTATTTTAAATTAACAAAGCATATCAAATTAATATGATTTAATTATATTATTTATAGACATACGTTCTGCATATCCTGACGAAGATATTGACAGATCATCCGACTACCTTAGAGGGCCCCCTTATCGTGGAGGACCACCCAATAATAGAGGACCACCTGCGAACAGAGGACCGCCTGCAAACAGAGGACCCCCTGCGAACAGAGGACCACCTGCAAACCGAGGACCACCTGCGAACAGAGGACCACCAGACTCCCGGGGACCTCCCCATAATAGAGGGCCGCCTAACAACAGAGGACAAATAAGCAATCAAGAGCTATCAGATAATACAGGTTTATTTGATTACGATGGACTACAGAATTATGGAGGCAATAATGTCAAAGTTCCTGAGAACAACATAGTAGAACCACATAACATGATACGAGATGAAAACGAAACCTACAAAAAAACTGAGAGTCAATCAACTAGTCAAAATAAAGTGACAAATCAAAATACAGTAAACGAACTTGAAAATTCTAAAAAGGATAGAGAAACAATTGTTGCAGGTAATCCTTTGAATCAATATACTAGTCCAATAAATCAAAAATTAATTGAACAATCAACAAAGGCTGCACCTCAATCGTATCCAGTATTTCAAGCAATAGCTGTTACTCCAGAAACATAATCAGGTTTCAATGTAATTTTAATTATAAAGACGTAACATATGTGTCATGTTTCATGTACCTACGTAGGTATAGGTAAGACTTGTATAATATATATTTTAATATCGCTCTTTGACAAAAGAGCCACTCAAGGTATACAGTATCTCGATATTCCCAGAATACTTGTAGCTAAAACTGAATTTTCTTAATTTTCACGTGGGAGAGCTATGCTTCGGCATGAATGGGCCGGCTCGACCGGAGTCCTCACGGAAAACACCACCACAGCCTCACAGAAAACCGGCGTGAAATAACATTTGCGTTGTGTTTCGCGGAGTGAGTGAGGTTACCGGAGGCCCAAATCCTTTTAAAGGGCGACTCCTCTGGTGTTGCTGGTGTCCATGGGTGGCGGTTATCGCTTACCATCAGGTGATCCGTCGGCTCATTTGCCTCCAATCCCATAAAAAAACTAAACTAAACATCATAAATAACTTAATATGAAGTGAATTCGAAAGAAATAAAAGTTAAAATAAATTGATAAAAAAATCCACTGGGGTAATTATTCAATTGTTTGGTTTCACAGTAGGTAACATAATTTTTGTAGAGAGAAATCTAGACCTAATATTTTTAAACATTATCCTGTTGTTATTTGGATGAAATAGTAAATTAATTTGTGGGACATCTGAATATGCATATTCAGAAGTGCAAAGTAAAATTTATTTTTAATTCAATACATAAATATAGTTGTATTTATTTATTATAATGAACTTTTTATTGTTGATTTATATTTATTTAAATTAGTGTAAGTGTATTTAATATAATATTTTATTAAATATAAAATTATTTGCTTAACATTGATATAAAATACGTAGTTCATGATAATGAACTGAACTGAAATGATTTTATTATGAAAAAACAAACAAACTACATAGTATCACCAAATAAAGTAAAATAGTCTGAAATGCTGAAACATTTTAATTCACAATAACGATACCATACAAAATTTCTTTTAAAAGATACAATTGCTTTCGTATTTTTGAATGTAAAAAAAACAATAGAGTAAATTTTAAAAAAATCATGCTTTATAATACAAAAATATTTGGTCATAAAAACACACGCCTATACTTATAATTAAATTATAGATACGCAATCATTAAGTATTATTCTCTATCTATTATTCTATTATTCTCAAAAGGTGGGTTTGCATCTTCCATCTGCAGTTCGCATATATCCAGAGACACATCCAGCAGAAAAGTTTTCTCTACCATCTTTCTCTCCTGTGGTGTCATTTTTGGCAGCATTCTGTGCAGGAGTGGTGGTACTGGTTGTAGGTGGAGGAGTTGTTTCTACTTGTTTAGTGGGTTGTCCTGCCACAACGTCAACCGTGGAGTCTTCATCGACAAAATGAATATTCGTGGACTTATCCTTATTTTCCTCTTGTTTACTTTTGTCATTCAGGTGTAAGAATGTCCTCACATCTTGTCTTACCTTGGTAGCCGTGTCATGAATTTTTCCAAGGAATTTGTCAATTTGACCATCAACACTGTTATATTGCAAAGTAAAAATAACACAGAATAAAATGGTAATTATTAATTTCATCTTCGAAACCTTGTTACTGTCACGTCTGGTCAGATAATTTTCTCTCGACTGAAGTCTCAGAGTTAATACATTTTATAAGATAACTTAATTGACCTTTTTAAAATTATCTTGCAACATGTTCCAAGAATTGATAATATACGTACAAGTTAATACGTCGACGAAATAAAATTCTATATTTTAAAACTATATAAATGTATGTTGCTTCATATTATTACATTTTTGGAAATATAAACCGTTAGGACACCATCTGAAAAAAAAGATAAGCCCATAAATTTCTGCTTATTAAAAATATTAATAGCACTCACAGTAAAGACTTCAAGAAAAAATACTGAATTTTCTATTTATAATCGAAGTAATCAAATTCAAATACTTTTTATCACACTAGGCATGTATTGTTCTAAATATCTAAGCTAAATTATATACAAAGGTCATTAGTATTCGTTTATGTCCGAGTCAGTAGGTACGGTATGTAAATACCTACTAGTTATACCGATATACTCTGTAATCTAATCACTTTTAAGGTTGTAACCTTTAACAAAATATATAATTCAGATTATATATATCGTGTGTTTAATAATACTTAGACATACAAGATACCTCAAAGTCTCTGCCTACAGTTTCCTAGTAAATCACGTCTTTGACCAAAGGGGCATTCCAATTCCGGTACCCGGATTATTTGTCCCGTTTTCGTCACACCTTCTGTTGAAGTTGCCATTTTAAGTTTTTCGTGAAAATTAAAAACGACTCCTGCTTCAGTTCGAAAACACATGCTCAATAGTATCACAGTTACTAATAACACAAATTTCACGTCCATTTTAATGTAATGCATTGAGGATACTACGTCGCAATTACACTTATATATACTTCGTGCGACAGTTCACCATGGTTGTCTACACACACCGTTGACGTCCAAGACTGTACCAGAGCGGCACCTTTTCGTGTTAGGTGGCACGTCTATCATTTTAGTACCAGTTTTGACTCCATTTTTATCAACAGATAGATCTTCTCGCACACTACTTGTTGTAGGAATTTCTCTTAGTTTCAGAAATGTACTCTGCAGATCTTTGATTGGATTTCCAAAGATATCAAGGATGAACTGTCCGGAGAAAGAAGTACCGGGGGCACAAACTATCAAGTTGAATAATAAACAAAACACAATAAAACGTGTCGACACAGAAATCATTTTACAATACTAAAACATATCGGTGCCCGCCGGACGTTTATCAGCCAATAATACCCAAGTGGCTACATAAATACGATATCATTCGCAAACATGATGTTAATTTATCTCTATACAATTATTACATATTTAATTTCATTTTATATATAGTTTCGAAACACATTGCTGAAATAAAATACCAAGATTATTTTAATACATCAATCGTATTTATTTAATTCACTTTAATTTACGATACACTAATGAATCTGTAACACCAACATATTAAAATCAACACTCATTCTATTTGTGTAATAGGATCAATGTCACGCTCGGTCCACCGGCAACAAATATGAACTGATTCGATTTCTAGTTATTAATCTATCAGGATGGAGGCCAATCCTAGTCTCCGATAACTGGTTGCAAGTAAAAAGTTGTTCGTCTATTTTTCAAGTTTTAAGTATATTATACTGCTACGTACCTTTGCACTGATTCTGTGTTTGGATTTTTACTCTTATATTAAAACTCTAAGTATGGACGAACCTTCTGCAACTCTTCATTTAATTTATTCTTGTCACAATTCGGATGCATTTCACAGTACAAGTTGAGCCACATTACCATATGTTTCGATTTATTAGGACGCGAATCATAATTCGACTTTATTATGAAATATTTGTTGTAATCTTCGCCTTTGTCTAATAATATTTTGTAATCTTGAGTGTTTTTTGACACGAGTATAATGTATTCAAGTTCAGTGTTTTCTTCACTTTTGTTTAAATACTCTATGACGGGACGTTCTTCAAACTCCTTTATTGTCTCAATCTCGTAGAAGTTGGTGCGATCTTCTACTGATTGTTTCAAAACTAATTCATGAGTTAGCAATACAGAACAAGTTAAAATTAAAAACACCAAATGTGCTAAATTATCCATCACAGATTTTGAGTAACGTCTTTGTGGAACCAGTTTGAATGGAAGAATATGAATAAGAACAGAGTTGGTCAATCAATACAGTTCGCACCGCACAACGGCTATGTCGGTAAATGGACCATTTGATCCTATTGCGCCAATTGACCTCTATCATTGCTTCTATTGCCAATTGACTAACAAAAATGCATGTCTACAGTACATATTATAGTGTTTTGGGTTTTTCTATGAAATTCCCAGTAGCAGCTTGGAGTTGGGAATTTGTGCCCGGTTAATGGCAATAGGCTCGCCTCCTATTACATGGGACCTAAACATACCGGCGAACTGTGGTTGTACATTAGTACGCCTCTGCCTAACCGTTCGGGGAATACACGCGTGATGGTATGTTTATGTTTAACTAAAAGTAAAATCACCTTCACAAATAAAATATTTTTTTTGTGTGAAACAGTTTCAGAAGTCTTATCTAGAACTTTAGAAGTACTTACTTTTGTCAAAAGTTATTTTGACAAAAGTACTGTGGCGTGTAGAATCTGAGTATGTATCTACATACCTTGACGACGTTGTCATTTACTCGTTCTGTACCTACGTGTTATTGTAATTTTTTTATAAATCTATATAGATCTCGCTCGTTCTTCACAAAATTTGAATGAAACCAGCTCGGAGGTATAGTTGGGAACCCATTGCCTAAATCGCCAATAATTAAAGAAAATATCGATGCACTGAACATATAAAAAAATACATACAGACGAATAGAGAACCTCCTCCTTTGTTGAAGTCGGTGAAAAATCACTATTAGGTATGTAGCTCACGGCAAAACTCATAGAATACATAATATTTTAGGTTGAAGCGTAAGGCTTTATTATAACAATGTGCTTCAAAACTTTCAACGAACTAAAATAAAACAAACAAGCATTATTCCAGTAAGTAATAACTACCTAATTGATGATTACGCTGGTTGAATAAAGGACTCTTATAGTTCATCATGCTGAAATCCTCGTTAGCCGCTCCCGCAATACAAATCCGCTTCAGCGATTTCATTCGTTTCGTTTCGGAACAAGATAGACCTATTTTTGCAGGGAAACTGACCATTTTCATTAAATTTAAGTCTTTGATTTGAATAGCTACATTGTAGTAACCAACAAAAACAAGAATGTGTTCCTTATTGCTGTAATAAGCTCTGTTCTTTGCAATAACGGCTTTTATAAAAAAATTGCTTAAGAAACTCACACACAATCTCTATATCTGAAAACCTTGTGCCGATTTCTGACTATCAACTACATAATATTATCCTATATGAGGTTTTTTATAAAACAATTATTACTATACCATACAATACAAACCAGGTAGTTAAAACAAAGGCCTGTATAAACACAGCCTACCTCACAATATCGGACACAGTATAAAAGGATATGTCATGTCCTTTGACGGCATAACTGAAGCTAGAGAGTGAAAAATGCCACACACCGGCTTCACGTGGGAGGCATTTCGTGATTAAAATACCTACCCCAGGCTATGATATTTTAATTAAACATCACATGTTTACATTATATTAAACTAGTTTCTGCCCGCGGCTTCGCCCCCGTGGAATTCGGTCTGTCATCACATCCCACGGGAACGGGATAAAAAGTATCCTATGTCCGTTTCCTGGTTCTAAGCTACCTCTCCACCAATTTTCAGCCAAATTGGTTCAGCCGTTCTTGAGTTATAAATGGAGTAACTAACACAACTTTCTTTTATATATATAAGACTAGCTTCTGCCCGCGGCTTCGCCCCGGTGGAATAAAAAGTATCGGGAACGGGATAAAAAGTATCCTATGTCCGTTTCCTGGTTCTAAGCTACCTCTCCACCAATTTTCAGCTAAATCGGTTCAGCCGTTCTTGAGTTATAAATGAAGTAACTAACACGACTTTCTTTTATATATATAAGATAGATGATATAGATTATATCAAAATAAATTAATAAAGGTAAAGCAAAATGCGTAGTCAATAATATATGTTTGTTATTTCCTTCTTCGGTTGTCGGCAATAATGACAGTTAAACGTTTCTAACATTATCACTTTCTTTAACGACCGCAAGAAATTGGTTTTTCTAAATCATTACCTATCAATAATTGCTTACGGGGAATTTCACAAAGCAACAACTACTTCATAACTCATTATTATTCATTTAAAGTTACTCAGAATTCTTCAATGACTGTCATGGGCAATTGTTAGATCACTGATTAATAGGTACGGACTTATAATTGAGAGTATTTTTTTAAATATAATTTCCATCTTGAGTGTCATCCTTAAGATGTATAAATTCAGACAACAATTACTATAAATCTGTACCTATCTATTTTGAAATAACATTCTATGTCACAAACATTTTATCCAAACTTTGTAACGTAACAATTTATTCAACATTTTATACAAAGGTAAAATTTGATATTGTTAAAATAAATCACAGATTTCATAAACGATTAAAATTTCGTCTAGTTTAGTAATCTAACACTTAACTTTCTAAATTAACGTAATATTGATGAATTTAATTCTTGGAACCACACTTTTTGCTCTTCAAGTGTCTGGATTTCTTAGGCTGAAACAAAAAGTACAAAAAATGAAATGTGTTTTTGTCAATCACATTTATCTGTTGCAAATACGCTTAACACATCAATAATAGTATTTTCTCTGTGAATCTAAATAAAAATTGTTGTGAACTTAAAATAAAATTTTTATATGCATTTTAAATTAAATTAATTCAATTTTGAAATTAATCACTTCACTGTAAATAATAACCCTTGTGGATATATAGACAAAGACAATAATCTATATTTAATATATTTACATTATTTATGCAAATAAAATATTTATGATCGTCTACGTATCTTTTTTCGTTTATATCTACGTAGCTGCTCTACTTACTTCATGGTCACATTTATTGTCGTCATCCTCTTCAGAAGATGATGACGATGATGAAGACGAAGATGACGATGAAGAAGATGATGATGACGAATCTTTGTCATTTCTTCTACCCTGAAATGTAAGGAAACATATTTATTTCTCATTAAAAAAAGTAAGTGAGTAGATATGATTATTTATTAAACCAAAATTAGGTATTGTTAAACTCGGCTCTAACTAAAGCTACTGCAAAAAAAATGAAACTGACTTCAAACACAAACAAAACAAAGAATTACTGAAAAGGGAAAACCAGGGGCTATTCTTAACACATCGAGCCAATTCTCGTGCCATACGAACATCTTTGACAATTGTTAGTGGTAATCAGAAGCCCAAAAAGCCTGACAACCAGTCTGTCCTCCGAATATCGGTATTGCCCAGAAATTTGGTTGCGGGGGTCTGATGGCAGTCGCTTCGTGTAAAATACTGATATTCAGCCGCGTCTGAGTAGACTGGAAGCCAACCCCGACATAATTGGGAAAAGGAGAATGAACTGAAAAGGGAAAAATTATATATGGACTATTTAACATAACATAACATAACATACCGTCACGCCTGTATTCCCCGAAGGGTTAGGCAGAGGCGTACTAATGTACACCCACAGTTCGCCGGTATGTTTAGGTCCCATGTAATAGGGGGCGAGCCTATTGCCATTAACCGGGCACAAATTCCAAACTCCGAGCTGCTACTGGAAATTTCATAGAAAAACCCAATAACACTTTGCTCGACCTGGGAATCGAACCCAGGACCTCTAGCGTAGCAGTCGCGCTCAGGACCACTTGGCTAATGAGGCAGTTACATGATATGAACTATTTAAATCTTAATAACCAACTTTGAAACGGTTAAAAAGGTCAGGTAAAATCATTTATATATCTCAAAGACTTTTTTACGTGTTATTAAGGTTTTAGAAAACTTCAAATATCTATTAGAAATATTCTGCCACGAAAATTGGCTAAAATGACTGCATGTAGGCGTAAACCCAATAAAATACTAACGATTGCTACATTACAGCTAATATTTTCTCGGATAGTAAATCAAGGAGAGTTCTCTCCTTAATATTTGTTAAAGTGTAAATAAAGTAATAAAACAAGCAAAAGTTGTGGAAACAGTTTCATCATTATTGCTCATTAGGGCTGCAATTGAGGCTCGCTCCAAGAAACTCGTAACGCTAACATTTTCCCAACAAATTGGAGTATTCCACTGCATTCGCCATGGCTTTGTGGGATTACCATTAATACATGTAAAGCCTGGCATTTATGGCGTGCTGGCTGTTTTAATACGCGCCATTTTTATGTTGCTCTTTTTAATGGTTTAACTAATTGTTCATACTGCGCATCTGATTTCTGTTCGGTTGGTTTCTCTTCTTTAAGAGACCAATGAAACAAGTTGTTCCTTAAACCAGAAACAATGGTTTACATCAATTTAATAATCTACATGACTGGTTAGCCAAATCGCATTAAAATAACAATTAGTTGTTATGAAGAATTCACCTTCTAAATAATGATTACCGTATCAAAGACAACACGTTAAAATATTAATAATTAAAAAAACAATTAATATACACATTTATAACAATTTTTAATAACATTTAGTATGTAATGCAACAAGCATTACATTACCGGCCTAGAGTTCGTCTGGAGTTCCACTGCACTCTTGACAAACATTTTTGTGTTTCGGTTTGAAGGGCCATCTAAATCGTAAAATTACTGAGATATGCTCAATTTGACTAGGTCTCATGGTGAAAACGCACTGGTGATAGGACTGGCATCTTTAGCTGCCGTTGGCGCTTCAATTGCTGCTATCAATGGACCATGAAAACACAATTAGATAAATGTTGACTAGGCCTTGAATTGCGAATGACGTCAATAATATGTTCGAAGTCATCACTCGACGGGGCCATACACTCGTGCTTCTTAGTACCAATCAACGTAGACAAGCTCGAACAAAAAAAATGTTTATTTATGATGACGTTACCCATAATATTAAATGTTTACTCGTAATTTAATGAACTCTGCTGCTATATTCGTCTCGGTTGCTATCATCACGTTGCCAAATAGTCTGCCGCTAAGCAATAATCAGAATCATCCTCTTGTCATAATCGTAATTTACTTTGGATCGGCGCAGTAGGTACATCTTTATGCAATAATGTGCTAACATTCTTTTGAGCCGGAAGAGTGTGATCTCAAACTGATAACGCGCTAGTGATACCACAGTTGCTGGTGACTATAGCCTGCGGTAGCCGCGAACCATATGCGTTGTATATAGCATATGCCATATGCCATATTGCATATGCGGTCGAGGCCTGTATGCTAGTTAGCCAACTTATTAAAAACATATAAGTAGAGTAAATTCTAAAATAAATCTATAATCCAATACTCTATCAAAAATCTACGGATGATGAAAATCTTTAGTAACTTACACTGTCACATTCTTTGTCGTTCTCCTCGGAGGATGATGATGATGATGATGACGACGATGATGAAGATGATGAACTGGAGTCATCACACTTACTGCTTTTCTGTTAAAATATATGAAAGTAATGTTAAAAAAAAACAGTACACCTCCGGCTAAGCAGAGGGTGGGTAATGTTGAAATTATGCCGACGGTGCATTATTGTATACCTACCTGGTCTGTGATGGTAACCCTGTCACTGGAATCAATAAAACTCAGTTATCAATAAGTAAGTTCGTACATAGCAAAAGGTTAGATAAAACTAAGAACCTTTTTGCACCACCTTACGCAATTTGCAATAATTTATAGTAATGATCGGACGATCATTATAAAGCGGACTACTAATTGGGACATAATACTACCTTCAATCATAATATTACATTCATCGTAATATAATAGATTTATTGAAATCAATGGAAATATTATCATTTAATGTACCCAAAATATTTACGCAAACATGTAACATAAATTATGCTTTGGGTTACAATAATAATTTGTAAGTATAAATAGATAGCATGCAATAACAAATCCTTCACCCGTGATCTGATCTAAATATTTTATCCAAACAATTCATCAATTATAGTTATCACTATGAAAATAACTCGCTTAAAATAATTTAACTAGTATTATCATCCGAAGTAACCCACGCTACTTATTTACTTTTTCTCACTCTAATTAGATCTCCCGATACCTTAAATTTGCTGATTTAATTTAGCGGATGTCAAATTTTAAATCTATGAAATATTTATTATTTTCTTACTTCTAAGGAAGGTATATAATTTTAACTTCATAGAATGACTTTAAATATGTAGCGACTAAGCAAATAACTAAATGGACAATGTTGTCGCAAAACAGGGATGAAGGGATGATTATCTGTTATTATGTTCAAGTCTAATAAAGAGACGGGTTCATATGACCTATAGTATAGAATAAGATATCCGTGTATTTCTCAGATAAATTAAGTGTTATTCTTCATGAGAAATACACATCTTAAACATAAAATGGAGGAGGTTCAAGTTCGCAACGGATTGGTTGAATGAAATTATGGTGATCAATAAATATTATTAACCTATCAAGGAACAATTATCAGATACAATAGAAAAACAACTGACTGACTGAGTTGTTCGCAACTGGTTTTGCAGTGGTCATTTTTAATTAAACACACGTAGTTTTATGTGTTTACGTTAAAGAGGTTTTGAGTTATAGAAGGGTCAAAAGTGGCACCAAGTGGTTCGTGTAATATTACACTCGGCGCTGGCTAGCCAGTTCCTTTGCTTGCACTTGGCTTGACACGCTGCCGCGTGTCTAGATACTCTAGATATAAAAACTCGCTGTAAAGATAATTAGTGCCGGAAATGTTCGCATTCTTAACTATTGTCCTCACTAATTTCGATATTTTGGCTTATAAACGGCCTATTTTTACACAACTCGTTTGGCTAGCGGCTTCGTGATCAGCTTCTGAGATACGAGTGGATTCGATCCCGACACGCAGTATGTTTGTGTAGGTATGTGACAATTTGTGTTTGTAAACGCACACAGGAGAAAATCCTAGTGTGGGGCAACGTTTTATTTTCAAAATTAGAATAAACATATTATACAACTTATTTACGTGATTTTACCTGCTTGGCCGTTCGGAACGTCTACCTTCAGACACGTCTAGGGTTGCCAGGCTTCCGGATAAAGCCGGACATAGGTAGGCTTTTCGATTGCGTGTCCGACCAAAATAAACGGTGTCCGTCTTGTCCGGTTTTTGTTAGGCTTTTTACATTTCGCAAACCAGCGAGCGCCGAGAGTGGCCAAGCGCAGGCGGTCGCTCCCGCAGGCCGCCCGCCCCCTGGCGTCGACACAAAATCCTCAATAATGTAGGGTGTCCGGCCTTTCTACCCAAATGTCCGGCCAAACTGGCTGATCTCTCCGGCTATTAGGATTGGCGACCTGGCCACCCTAGACACGTCAGATATTGACTGTACTGTGTGAATGGTCTACGTTCTTTGAAGCAATAATCATACACACTCCTACAAGCATTAGGTATCGTAACGACGCTTACATCTCCGTCATACATAAATGATTCAACAATCATATCTTATACGTAATTAAACATCGTCACATACAAGGCATCCAGGAAAATTAGATACCAATATCATAGAGCAAATATCTTGCTCATGCGCATGCTATACTTACGTCATCACATCGTGAACGTCGGGTGCCACTGGAACAAATATAAAAATTATATTCCATTGTTCTATTATGCTACACAAGTACAGGTAAGTAGTTTATATAATAGTATGTAGATAACCAGTACTGTGATAGAATTACATTGAACCTGTTTTTATCAACCAACATTTAGGGAATTCCATCAGATTCCGCTGAGTAAGATAAGGATCTACTATAATAATTTCATGAGTAATCAGAATCACTTATGTATGATAACAGTAACACGTAAAAACCCAGTAACATTTGGTTGGATGTGTGAATTAGATTTAATCTACTTATATTGAGAATTGTAGTTGCAACTTAATATATATGTAACTTAACATACCTACCTTATATTAAAGAGTAAACTATAAACGTTTCTGTAAATATATTATTTGAGAGACACTTTACAGGTCAATTCAAAGTGTGAGTGTTTTTTATAGTCACGTCACCGCGCAGCTTTGACCAGTCCAGGCCCATAATACGCATATATGTAATTTTATAGTTCAAACATAAATAAAGTAGCTCAAGGTATATATTAAGGCTCAAGTATAACAGATTGGTAGAACATTTGTGTAGACCTATTAGCCTACTATACCCCTTAAACACAAAAGCGAGATAATGAGGCCTCGCTCCTTGAGGGGGTCTGGGTGATTGTACCAGTCCACAGCCTGTCATAGTCCTGACAAAAATTACGAATCATTGATGGCAAAGAAAAGCATGTAGGATTTTTAGTCGATAAGAGTCGGACAGTCGTTAAGTAGGTAATAGACGAGCCATGATCTCCCGTACTATAAAAAAGTCATATATACCTCTTCATGCACGCTTGATGGCATAGGGTTCTCTAGCCAACTGCCTCATTAGTCTAGTGTTCCCAAACGGAATGCTATGCGAAAGATCCTGGATTCTGTTATTAAGTTTTTCTACGGTAGTGGCTCGGAGTTAGGGATTTGTGCCCGGTTAATGGCAATAAAGCTCGCCCCTATTGGGACCGAAATATACCTACCAACGAAATGTGGGTGTCAATTAGTACGCCTCTGCCTAACCCTTCGGCGATTACCAACAGGCGTGATGGTATATTATGTTGTCTAGTTTTCTTGACAGTTCCTTATAATCATTGTAAAATTTTACTTTTGATAAATGCTACTTACCATGACCTTGCTTCTGCCATCGTCAGTATGGCCATTCCAATCATGACGATTAATAAAACCTTGTTCATTTTCGCAAACTCTGTTGAAATCAATAAGTAAATCATTAATCAATAAGTAATGAAAGTTTTTGTCACATAGAATTCTATGCTAAAACAACTAATAACGAATAAATAAACAAATATCAGATATAATGGTCTAAGAGCCGTTGAAGATCGACCTTCACCCATCTAATAACCAGATGAGGCATATTTTTTAACATATATTATTGATTAACAAATACCTATGCCTATGATGACCTGCCTATCGAAAAGGGTTCATGGCTATTTTTAATTGAATTCTAAAACTTTAAAGCTTGGCAATAATATTTTATGGTGGAGGTCGATCTTCCACGTCTCCCGTACTATAGTGAAAACAGGTACTCGAATAAATTCCAAAAATATCTACACAGTGCTAATATATATAAAAACCATGAAGACTAAACTTTTCACCTTAATGAAGATTTTTGTAACACGTAACCAAGAGACCATTTTTTTTTCTTATACCTAATTTTTTTATCTTATTCTAATCTTAAAATAGAAATGTTCACTTATAAAAATGCTACTTACAGATTACAACAAGCTTTGTGTCCGCAATCAAGTTTGACCGCAAACGGAAATTAATAATTAGAAATTGGAAATACTAACTGAATTCTCAAAGACAGATGTTGATGTAAGATAATCCTCTCGCCACTAATCGCCAGTTAACTCGAGAAACTGAAGTAATCAGTACCAGCGATATGCATAGACTAAATTTTCTTATTGACCACTACAAATTTGGGTCATATTAACTTGACCCCAGGGTGGAGTCACTAAGGTCAGTAAGATAACTCTGATCTTTGCAAAGAGATGGATGCCCTCGGGAGTAGTTCAAAAACTATCGATTACTATATATAAGTACACAGAATCAAAGTACCTACCTACTTTTGAAAATAAAATTCCCAATAAGTATAAAAACCAAAAAGTGTAGTCACATTATAGTCAAAGTTTAACATTATTATTATGTAATACTGGCAAGAAGCTTTATAGTCGTCATCGACATGCTCTGTAGTAGGCCATTTTAGATTGTGTAAAAAATATTCAACCAAAAAAAAAATGGAGCCGGCCCATTATAAGAAAAATTGGGTCAGTCATTAACACCACTCTCAACTTGTTTACTGTCCCTTTGCTGGGCACGATCTCACCTCAGAATGAGAAACCAGAAATAATAATAAAACACCTCCAAATCCGATCATATAAATTGAGGACCTCCTCTTTGAGAAGAACCTCATCCACAACGAATATTTATATATTTTACATGAATAACAAAATAACAATTATAAAGCATAAGTAATGACGCAGCCATTTGGTTTTTTTTTTTCTTTAAAATGACGGTAAGGGTCCTGGTGTCCCCTTTAGAAAATGGTTGGCATCTGCCAATACTATTATTGTGTAGTTCGTACCCACAACAAATTTCATACGCCCGCCGCCAGCAAGCATGGTGCAAGATGCGCACACGCGGCAAATTTGCTACATTCAAGCAGCCACCACGTTCACTGATCGTCTGGAAACACGCCATGGTAGAAGAATCACCAGCGTAAATAAAACAAAAAATTAAGAGATTATAATTCGGCTGTATATTTTATCTATTAAAGGTACTAACAAAAAAGAACTGCCTCATTAGCGAAGTGGTCCTGTGCGCGACTGCTACGCTAGAGGTCCAGGGTTCGATTCTCAGGTCAAGCAAAGTGATAATGGGTTTTTCTATGAAATTCCCAGTAGCAGCTCGGAGTTAGGAATTTGTGCCCGGTTAATGGCAATAGGCTCGCCCCCTATTACATGGGACCTAAACATATCGGCGAACTGTGGGTGTACATTAGTAGGTACGCCACTGCCTAACCCTTCGGGGAATACAGGCGTACTAACAAAAAAGCATTGCGATTGTGTATAACAGTAAGTACACGGATAGACTTGAGACTGTAAATGTGTCGTCCCGGTAATGTGCGAACTAGAATAATTTACAGTTAGTAAATTATTCTAGTTCGCAGAATTATCTTATCAAAATAATAAAACGGGAACTCTATATAGAAGTGTATTTTATAAGAACTGAATCTGTATTATTTGTCTTTAGTATTAATTTATAGTATTCAACGAGTCTTCAATAACCAATAAAATAAAAAATAAGATAATTGTCTTTCGAAGAGGTTTTGTTCCAGCTTTTTTTTTCAGAGTTCATACATAATTTTGACATAATATTTACAGGTTTTATTAGACATATTTCAGCATTGTTATTCGTTACACATTCAATTCACTCAGCTCTATCAGGATTATTCGATAAACGTTCCACAGTCAGCAAGAAAACAAGCTCCTTACACAAATAGGGGATTTTAATATCCTTAAGTAGTGATGATACTGGCCTCTCGTATAAAAGACTTGCAAAGTAATCCACAGAGGGCGCAGCTATCGCGCGAATCTGCTTGAGTCATCTCATCCTTTTCAAATAAATAGGGTCCGAAAGATGTCTGAAAAGCAACGTTTTATTTTTTATCCATAATAGCTTCTGCCCGCGACTTCGTCCGCGTGGCGTGATGATATATAGCCTATAGCCTTCCTCAATAAATGGGCTATCTAACACTGAAAGAATTTTTCAAATGGGATCAGTAGTTCCTGAGATTAGCGCGTTCAAGCAAACAAACTCTTCAGCTTTTTATATTAAGTAAGTATAGATTATACGATAAGATATCGCCTACCCACGGTAAAAGAATTAGCTTAAAATAGGTACTAAAAAATTAGAAACAATACCCTAAAGAAAATTAACTCGCTGAGTTAACTGGGCTCACCGCCCTTCCCCCTCATGACTGCCTTGCACATCATAAATGCGCGCGCGGTACTTGATCATTATTTTGCTGCGATGTTATTTTAAAACTGCGATATCTCCTAAGATATTCATTGAAATCCAATGATGTAAAGGGCACTTTTGTTTTAAATTAAATACTTCTGATGAATAACGTATTTATTTGGATAAGGATTAATATCATATTTATAAAAACACCTTCGCAAATAATGCATTTGGAATTTTAGAACAAAGTTAGCATAAAAAAAGGTTATAGTGAGCCAACCTTAAAAGATAGACAAATGCTGTCGCGGACTTTTTTTTAGATCTTTTAAAGAGGAACAATTCTGTCATATATGATTTTTGCGAAACTTTAACCGTTTACGCAGCGCACGCATCGGAAGCTCTCAAAAGGAAAAAAATCCCCGATTTTGAAACATTTTTCATTGGTGCTCCGCTCCTATTGGTCTTAGCGTGATGATATATAGCCTATAGCCTTCCTCGATAAATGAGCTATCTACCACTGAAAGAATTTTTCAAATCGAACCAGTAGTTCCTGAGATTAGCGCGTTCAAGCAAACAAACAAACAAACAAACAAACAAACAAACAAACAAACAAACTCTTCAGCTTTATATATTAGTATAGAGTATAGATTCAATTGCAAACAGATTTTTAAGGGTTATGTTGATGTCTTATTTTATTTTGGTGTTAATAAATCACCAATCATAAATCAGTAAAGTTCCAATGAATTAAGTGGCAATAATTTTTATATTTATTTAAAACATTACTGATACAATATGTTTTATTTTTCTTTAAACTTATTTGAATGACTGGTAAGTCAGATTTATTTTATAGGTAAATAAATTCATTAGTAAAAAATGTTTCATCATTTTCAACCCTTCTACCGCTCAGACCCACCGGAAACAGTCATTTGGAAAATTCAGCAGTACAGGAAGCCCATACGTCACATTAGGCATGGCATTCACAGCGCAAATGTCCCCACGAATGTTTTGTGTGCTTTGTTCCGCTCTACACCAGTATATCAAACTCATTATCAAGCGCCTTTTAAACGGAAATAAATCGTTTTTATTGCTCAACTCATATTTATTGAATTTACCTTCGAATGCTACGTATTCTCAAGTAAAATTATGAACCGGTTAAAACTTCTCGATGAAGTGGAGTTCGAAAATAGCATTATAAATTCACCGGTTTACAATCACAGCGCTACTTGGCGAAGGCAAAAAACCTTGGCGGGAAACTCGTTCTAACTTTTCCTATTTTTCTGCGTTAATTTCACCTGAACCCATTACACTTTGCAACAATTCTTAGTGAGAACGTTTCTATTAGGCTGTTCAAATTGCATTTTAAATGACTTTCGGAGACTTCGGAAAGGACATCTTGAAGCTCTGATAAGTCGTTATAGGGTTAGATATAAGCATAAAATTTAAATGAACACTGTGAAAATTACATAACTTTAAAATTCTTTTGAAGTGATCTAAAAGTGAAAATATTGGGAACAAAAGTTATATAAATATACGTAACTTTTAAACTTTCGCAATACTAGATATTGCTTGAAATTATTTCTATTTGAGACCGCGTTAAGTTGAACATGGTTTAATTGAAATGATAGGTTCTGAGTCGTATGCATTTGAAACAGTAACTGTTACAACAGAAGATATTACTCTATCCGTAGGTATGTCGTATGTCCCTTGTTATAAATTGTTTAAATCAAAGTATCCATGTAAAGAAATGTAAGAGGAAAACAGTTGAAAGTATTTATGTTATGCAAATTCACGGGCAGGAGTTAACGGCAGGTAATCATACCGTACCCATAAGGATGAGACGTGGAAAGTACCTAAAGCGTAAAAGTAGTATCCAAGTTGAGCAATGAAATGTTAAGGATGAATAAGTTAATTGGCCCCCGGGGCGTATCGGCGGGCCCTCCTGTGGCACAGAGGAATGCATTTAAATTGGATTTTAAGAGTAGAAATCACCGGCGTTCTCTCCGCCTCTCCCAGCCTTGTTAGAGCCAATCTCAAAGTTTACGTAAACGTAAACTTTGAGATTGGCTCTAATAAACCTCTGCCGTGGAACCGAATTTATTGGTATCCATTCAAACTATATTTATCTATGATCGTTAGCCTATTTAAAAGAGTTGCTAAAGCTAATCGTTGCAGGTTTTGAGGGCCTATTAAATATTAACGATACTTTCAATCTCTGATGAAAGCAATGCTAAAAGATACGAAGGTATATATACGACTATTTCTACATTATATAGCAAAGGTTACAAAGTAGGTAAACGAAATCATTACATACAGCTATATCCCCCGAAGGGTTTGGCAGAGGTGCACTCTGGTGTTTGGAAAAGGAGCCTAGACGGGCTAGCCTGTTACTATACCAAATCCGAAGCTGTCATTTTAAAAAAGCTAACAATACTTATTCGACCTGAGAATCTAACCCAAGACCGGTCTACAACCGCGCTTGTAACGAAGGCATCAAGTAATAAAAGGTAAATAAATACATGGAATTACTATAAAAAAGTTCAAAAGTAGAGTTGAATATAAAAAAGTAATTCTGAAAATCTGAACCTATTCATATTTAATATTCATACACGAGCGGTAATTACGTAATTTTAGCAACGCTTAATTACTTCTGCTGCAAATATTGAAATAATTAAGTGTTGAGAATTTAAACGAGAGAGCTCTTGTAATATCGTTGTGTGCGAAGGACTTACGAGTGTTTATTTGTAATAACCTTACTGAAAACCTATATAGAGTCACTTTAGCAAATATTGAATTTTGCAGGAGTTTATGTGTAGTGGTCGCAAGCGTGACAGCTAGGCTAAAAGTTCCATGGTTGGATTCCCAGTATTGCCAAGGAGTGAGGATAGAACCCTGGCCCTCAAGCTTAGCAGTCGCTGTTTGTTGTTGAGGTAGTTTACTTATTAATTAACCATTTGTACAATTTCTTCCAAGTGAATTAAAATGATTTCCGTTTTATAATTTAACTATTGGCAATTTCTTAGAAGAATCCAATAACTCTGCCAAACCTAGGAAACAAAGCCAGGTCCTCACGCTCATTAACCAAGTAAACACACAAACAATGACGTTATTATTATATGACGACACTTTTCACGTAGCGGCTGTGTGATCGGGACGCGTGTTGTGGGTTCGATCCTCACACGGGGCAAATTTTTGTATGATCTAGAGGTAGTTGTTCAGGGCATTTGTGTATGTGACAATTTGTGTTTGTAAACGCACCCGGCCATGCTGTCCGATGCCGTACAGAGCAGACGTGTATTACAATTTTTACATAATTATATTTCACTCAACAATCTATATTAACACCTAATTACTTGAAAGTTAAGTTACAAAGTTGATTAAGCCACTAGTGCACCGGATACGGCGATTTACTTTTGTGACCGGTGACGCTCGGCGCATAATATCTCAGGTAACCGCTCTTCACCCCCTCGGGGAAAAGAGACGCATTATATTTTTTTTGACTTCTTCACTCCGTGGCGATCACTGCGCTTAGGCGTGATAGACGCTGTGCCACAGATCTATGATGAGCGTACTACACTCGCCTACTGGAAGAGGCATAAGTGGATCGGAACCAAACTTGTCGACAGCACCCGAGTTCAAAGATGAATCGAAGGTTACCATGCGCCCTAAGAGAAAGCGTTTTGATGAATGCGATGATATCAAGGAAGAACTAAGCGAGATTCGTAAGCAAATGTCACAAATGATGGCGATGCTCACAAATCTGAGCATTAATCAGCAAGAATTTAACAGTAAAATGAAGGATGATGTTTCAGCTATTAAAGAACAGATGACTGATATAAAAACCAATATCCAGAACCTTACAATTGAGCAAAATATACAAAAATCTGATATCGTGAGCATAAAGTCCAATAATAATATTACTATTAAGAATGTTGAAGCTTTGCAATCTGAAGTAAATCTTCTTAAAAATACAGCTAATCAAACAACCCAGCCTGCGGTCACTTCTTACGAGTCCATCATATCTGAAATAACAGAACGAAATTCAAGAAGCAAAAACGTAATCATAGAAGGTCTACCGGAACCCAATTCGAACAATAAAGACGAAAGAAAGGAAATCGACATAAAACAAGCGACTGATATTATAAAGACGATTGACGAGAGCTTCCAACCCAAAGTAGTTTACCGTCTTGGGAAATATTGCCCTGGCAAAAATCGTCCTATTAAAGTGTGTTTTTCGTCTTCGGAAACGGCTATCACTGTGTTACGCAATAAAAAAAATGAAAAACTAGCTAACCTCAAAATATACGCTGACCAGACCCCTCTACAGCAAAAACACTATAAAGATCTTAAAGAAGAATTAAAGCGCCAATCGAACGATAGTAATAAAAACTTAATTATAAAATATGTTAGAGGTATGCCAAAGATCGTAGAAACGTCGCCAAAAAACTAAAACCACATAACACTACCAACCTTCAAATACCTTGCAACGCAGACCCTATTACCTTTCAAATTGTTGATAGCTATGAAGATATTTCTTCTACAAAAAAGTCCTTACGATTTTTATATGCCAACGTAAGAAGTATAGTAAAACCAGGGAAACTGGATGAATTAAAATGCGTAGTTGAGTCATTTCATAACAGGATACATATAATCAACCTCACAGAGACATGGATTAAATCAGACGAGGAAGCTACTAGTCTTCAAATATCCGGTTATAGCCACTACTTTAACTACAGACGTAATATGAGAGGCGGTGGAGTATCAATATTCATCTGTAATAGCTTAAAACACTATATCGTAGAAAATCAATCTCAAGGTGACAATCACTACCTTTGGCTCCATCTTGACCACTATTGTCTTGATATCGGCGCAGTATATCGGAGGCCAGATGCTTCAAATCTAAAAAACTTCTTGGATATTTATTCTAAGCAGCTTCATGAAAGAAAAAGAGGTGTTGTATTTGGAGACTTCAATATAAACTTACTGAGTCAACAACAGGCAATTAAAAACTACAGGGATATACTACAGGAGAATGGGTACAGTATATTGAATAAAATAGACGAAAAATATTGTACACGAGAAACTATTTCAGCAAAATCAATAATAGACCATGTTTGCACAAACCTCAAAAGACACAGATTCAATTTTACCTTAATTGAAACCCCTATGTCTGACCACAAGCAAATATACCTCGAAATACAAAAATACCAGTCTGAATCACCACGACGAGTTAAATATGAAGCTATTAACTACGAACAATTGTATAAAACTATGGAAAACTGCACAGACATTAGTAATAAAATGTATGAACTATTTGAAGAGAAGCTGAATTCTTGCATCAGTAATAGTAGACTCACAAAGACAAAAATTCTTAACCCACCCCGCCAAGACTGGATCAATAGGAAAATTATAGATAGAATAAATAGTCGAAATATAACATGGAACAAATATAAGAAGGACCCAGAAAACAAATTATTAGAAGAAGTATTCACCAAGGAAAGAAATGAAGTATCAAGAACCATTCATAAAACCAAAACTACATATTATTCAAAAGCCTTCAACGACTGCAGAGGTAATCCTAAAAAGATGTGGAAATTGATAAATAATCTCTCAAACAACAAAGTAAGCACTACATCATTCCCAAGTAAACTTTCGACACCCAACGGTTACATAACGGATCAAACCGCTATATGTGAACATTTTAATGATTTTTTCTCTAATATAGGATTAATTTTAGATAGTCAAATACCAACAAATTTTAATAATAATTTAACATATACAAAAGGTGCAAACACTGCCGGGAACATCGCGCTAACACACTTTCGATTTTGTACACCAGATGAAGTTGCCAACATAATAGATAGCTTGAGCACAAACACTAGTTCCGGTTTAGATGGGGTTAGTAGCAAATCAATAAAATGCGTAAAACACATCATCCTTCAAGAAGTTACTAATTGCATAAATAATAATCTAGAAAATGGAACTTTCCCCGATAGTCTGAAAATGGCTAAAGTAACGCCAATATTTAAATCTGGGTCTAAGTCGGAACCCGGCAATTACCGCCCCATATCTGTCCTTCCTGTAATGTCAAAAATCTATGAAAGACTGTTATACAAACGCCTTGAAACTTATCTTTCGGAACAGAATTTCTTTTACAAGCAGCAGTATGGCTTCAGACCGAAATCTAATACACTGTCAGCTACAGTAGATCTAATAACAAAAGTAAAACTTAGCATTGATAAAAAACAAATAGCACTAGGAGTCTTCATAGACTTAAAGAAGGCTTTTGATACAATTAGTCACGACCTGCTATTAAAGAAACTATCGGATATTGGCATTACAGGAACCGCTCATGAGATACTCAGATCTTACGTCACTAATCGTCAGCAGGTAGTTAAGATCGGTGAAAAGCAGAGTGGACCCAGGGTGGTGCCCTGTGGAATACCTCAGGGTTCGATTCTGGGGCCTCTCTTGTTTCTTTTATATGTAAATAACATAAAAGAACTCGGACTAAAGGGAGACATAACGTTATACGCCGATGACACCGCTCTATTCTACTTTGGCCATTCTATAGACTCGGTCATTAAAGACGCACAAAATGATTTAGATCTTTTAAATATCTGGTTTCAATGCAACCGGCTAACTATTAATATATCAAAAACAAACTATATGATATTTACAGCAAAACACAAAAAAATTACACATTACACACCATTAAAGATAAATAACGAAATTTTAAATAAAGTGAATGAAGAGACATATCTTGGACTAATTTTGGACTCGCAGTTAACATGGAAACCACATATATCTAAAATTAAAAACAAATTAACTTCCCTCTCTGGAGCCCTACGGGGCATGGTTGCATGTTTACCGCACCGTATTCGATATACTGTGTATAATTCTCTTATAAAACCGCATTTAGAATATTTGACTGAAATTTGGGGTACGGCTGCAAAAACTAATCTAGAACCACTCCAGAGATCACAAAATAAACTAATTAAAACACTGTTTAAGTATGATTTTCTCACACCAACAAATATATTATATAAAGAAACAAAATTATTTAACATAACTCAATCATACATATTTAAAACATGTTTACTAATAAGAAAGATATTAAATAAAGACATACACACACAAATAACCTTCACAAAGAAACAACAGATACAAAAAATTAAACTAAGACGCGCAAATGACCTTTGCCTGGTACACCCAAGAACCAATTATGGCAAAAAAAATTTGATGTACGAAGGTGTAAAATTGTATAATCGATTACCAAAAAATATCAAAGATGCAAAATCAATGCCGAGTTTTAAAAAGTATTTAAAAAACTATTTAATATCTAATCTGAGCGCACTTTAAATTAACTGTTTCACATGTCTCTTCTAGTTACGCTCGATCTATGTAACAAGCGCGTCCACGCATTGTTTGCTCCTTGTTTACGTAGGTAGATTTCTTTTTCTTTCTGCAAGTACCCACTACCCTATAAAATGTATTTCGTTTTTTAAAGTAACTATTGAACTACTTATTTCTAAAAAACCACTCTAACAATATATTACCTACTTGTGATTGAGTGAAAATTATTAATACATTAGCGTAAGTACGTATAGGATAAGATTATTATGATTTATTTGTATGTGTTTAAACATTCTCATGAAGTGAATTATTGTAAAATTCTTATGAGAAATAAAGATCTCTCTCAAACCTCACCCACGATACGAAAAAAATCCTAGTGTGAGGTAACGTTTTTTTTAAAGATAAGTATTTAAATATATTTTTTTACAAACACCCACCTACAACTAAACGTAACAACATTTTGAAGGGCCCTTAAGTCGAATTAATGAATGTATCCCCATTCTACATAATTAACATTTGCGAGACATTATTCAAGTGACCTCGCCTTCTATAAATCTCCGCAAGGATCTGTCTTCTCCCTTGGGAAGGTTCAGTATTTTTATTTATACTGTAAACACTTAGATACACATTGTTTGCTAGCGTTTTATTGTAATTTGTAGTATTGTAAAGCTATCTCCATATCTTTTATGTCCTTTTTATAATGTTTTATGATGTATAATTACGATTTTGTTTTACATTAATTATCAATTTTTAAATAGTTGAATGAATTCCATGGTGGCAATATGGTGGATAAATGATTTGCATAAATTGTATTTCTGAATTAGACACTTGACTGCTGTTTGATTTATTAAAAACTAGCGGGCCTGGCACACGTTGTCCTGTCCATAAACTTAAAATAAAATAAACAGCTGTCAAAGGATAATGCACACAACGCCATCTACTGGCATAGAACGGCATGTCATTTTTGTCAGAGTTTTGTTTCTGTGAAATCAGTCAATCTGTCCACTTTACAGATTGTGTGAGTCAATCAAGTAGACAATCACGTACTTACTACTTACGCAACTTTCATGCATTCGAGGACCAACTTATCGGTTCATAATATTTTAACTTATGCTACTATTTAACCCAGTCAACGACATTTTAAAATAGCACGGTAATTGTAAACATAAAAATAAATTATGATTCCCTTTATTCATAAAGATAAATCGTCTTATAAACTTCTAATAGCTATAGTATGTTATGTTATGTAGTGTTTAGTGTCACGCAGTTTTAGCGCCCTCTAGTCGTTGCAATACTTAACGTTGACCACTCCTGATGAAAGCATATTACTTATGTAGCTTTATGCGTACTTTAAAAAAACAATCAGAGGCGTTTAATAATATAAGTTAATGTTAATGGGTTAAGCTTCCCATTGCCATATATCAAGGAAAATGGATTAATCGATATGTCCATCAACAATCACTGTCAAAGTGCGCCAGCGCATGGCGGTGGTGTTAAAAAAAAGTTATCTTTTATTAGGTACGTCTCTAAATAATATGCGTACCCTTAATAAACACACAGTTTTGGCAGTCCTTAATAAATCGTCGGCTGACAAAAATGATCTTGCAATAATAATAATCTATGATCATCTATTTGATGCTTAGTAAGTTAATTATGATCACATCTCTGGTCATCTCAGTGCCACATTACGGTAATGACCCACATCGGCCTTACGTTTGCTGTACCTTATAATGACACATTAGGCCCACCTCGCACTTTACCTACTGATGTTTAATTAGCAATTATTTTCCTGCTTGCTCATATTTTGGTCGCTCATAATATTTTTGTGCTGTTCTATTGAGAGGTATAGATTAAAATGAAAATTTATATAGTTAACACGGCCCTCATATTAACCCGTCGGGAATACAGACGTCATAATATGTTACAGACATAATTTCCTTATTATGTGTTTTAGTTGGTTTATCTTATATTGTGTTCCTAGGGAAACACATGTGTTTTTGGATAGGTCACCATGCAATTCAAGTAAGTAGGAACCCCACGATTTTGCTTTGATATAGGACAAAAACAGTTATACCTACCATTGATACGTCTTAATATAATAAAAAAAAGTGTCAATAATAATACTACACTGCCCAGACGCGCCGGGAATATGCATTCGATCAATTAAAAATAGGATTTCCGAATGCCATTGTCCTCATCAAAGTTTTCCAAACTCGTATCAAGATCAACGTATTCAGTCTACATCTGTTTAGCGTATTATAGAGACGACTGAGGAGCAGTCTCGGGAGAAATTCAATGGTATTGTTGAATTTTCGCAAATGGCCTGCGCCGTTCACGCCGCACGCCACGTCTTGACAGCCAAGGGATCTGGGACACTATTACTTGTCTCATGAATAAGTACTTGCTACTAGATATAATATGTACGTACTCGTCCCCTGACTTCTCAAGTATATAGTAATCATGTGTGTATGTTTATATTTAGAATGGACCAGATTCTTCGCAAATGTTTTGATAATTAGTGATACATTTTTCTATTACTAATTAATGGAATGACAATATTTATGCATTTGTTCATATTTGAACAGTGATAACCTTATGGCTAGGGCACTCGCCTAGTTTTGCGCAGTGATCTAGGGCCAAGGTAGACATCTTTATTTATCATTTACCTACCATTTATTGTAAAAAAAGTAATGAAACCTGCAAAGTTGTAGAACGTATGTGCACTGACCCACACTGCTTCTAAGAGGAGGCCCGCGCGAAATACAGAACCTAAATCAAACTGACACACAGTAAGCGTAACTGTAAAAAAATACTGACATATTTTCTAACCCATTATTCCGCATCAATCTCTAAATATAATATGAAATTCTACCCTAACATATAATATGTGTCTGATCTTTCATGATACGATATTCCGATTTGTGTTCAACCCCCTGAATTTTTGTTACTCATCCACTAACCTGACCGGGGCCTGTCCACTTAACTTGAATAATGATGTGCGAGGGAAAAGGATCGGTGAGCTGAACCGGCAAAATGCGAACCTCCGTGCAATCCGCCCGCCGCCGCCGCCACCGCTCGCCGCCCGTCGAACCGAGCGATTGAAAAACTAATGTGGAACTTTTCTTTTACTCTGTGTTATCTTGAACTTAGACATTAATTTGTACATGAAGTATTTTTTTTATATGATAGGAAAGCAAACGAGCAGACGGATCACCTGATGGTAAGTAAGATTACCGCCGCCCATGGACACACGCAACGCCAGAGGAGTTGCCCGCCTCTAATAAGGGTTTGGGCCTCCGGTATCCTCACTCACTTGCCGAAACACAATGTGAGTGTTATTTCACGCCGGTTTTCTGTGAGGCCGTGGTATGACTCCAGCCGGCCATTTCGTGCCGAAGCACAGCTCTCCCACGAAACATAAGTAAGTAAGTATCAACATTTTCGCTTTCGTATCCGTGTTGTTGTAAGCGTGCCTAATTAAAAATGAAATCTCGTGTGACATAAAATCTAGATGAGGCCTAATAATAAAATGTAAGCAGAAGGCGGCGATGTAGTTGCGGTGCGTAACCCCGTGGAAAGAAAACGGCTTTCTTTACGAGCTATTCCGCTGAGCCAATATTTCTCCGCGACAGTGCTCGGCATCATAAAATAAAACGAAAAATTCCAGCGCACTGCCTCGAGCCGCTATGAAATCATAAGAGGCGAGATTTTATGCCCTATCGGCCAACATACTTCGTTAGGTGATTAATATCATAAATAATCCTACACATGTGCGTTACTGTTCCTTTTTGTGTAATCTGAAAGTGTTATCACTTGTTAAAATGATTTGTTATTATGAGAATAATACAAAGACAATACTGCCTACAGTATTGTCTTTTTGTTTGCGTTATGTTTAGCGCCCATGTTATAGCGAGGTGATGGCGAGCCTATTGTCAATAACCGGGCACAAATCTAGACTCCGAAATTCTACTGAGCATTTCATAGACAAACCCAATAACACGTTGTTTGACCTAGGAATCAACTAGCGTATCTCTAGCGTAGCAATCGCGCTTAGCATCACTAGACCAATGAGGCAGTAAAGTTGTTTGTTTGTTTTGTTGTTTTTATTTAATGTAAAGCTTCAGTTCTTGTTTTAAACTATGAGAATGGGCGTGCGGAGTGCACTTATTATGTTCTGTGCTCGAGCCTCGTACGACAACCGCTTGACAAAATACTCTGCCAATTGTGTCGGAGTACCGCCCTCAATTGTTCCACATGAAAAATGGCCTATTCGGATTGTTCCCGAACAAATGCGTGCCGTGCGGGTCATTACGCTTTGTTTTAGGTATAAGTACGACAAAAAAATCACTGTGGAAAAGCTGAAATTTTCGCTTCCGCCCTCTTGAGTTGTGAGCAAGCAGTGTTTAAGCTAAGGCCAATTGTTTGCCTTGAATAATTATTTCAACGCAAAAGAACCAACATACCTACATATTCTTTTATTCAGTGTACAATAGATACACTTCCATGTTTTTTATATGTTGTGTATTGTTACATGGTTGCCTTTGTAAATTCCTTTGCGAAATATGATATACCTAGCTGCCTTAATTGTGAGATAAAAAAAATTAAAGAAGATTCTACGAAGTCTACGATGGAAATCATAACAAAGATTTTAGAGCTCATAGAGCGATTGGAGCGAGAATACCAAAGATTGTTTCAGAGCTCGAGTGGGATTGAGGCGATAATAACAATGTCGTCACTTCCTCAATCTAACTTCTTCAATATTTCCTGACGAACCGATTCGCTATAAATTTTTATCCGTCTGGAATATTTTTATTCGACGCCGTTTCGGCTGACTCTTTTGAGTATAAAAATAGAATTTTATGACAGATCTTTACAGAAAATCTTTTGATAAGATCAGATAAAGAGATATTTACTTCAATGTTCAATGAGATGGAATACTTAATATCAAACACTTTTTATCAAGATATAAATGAATGAACTAGTACCTTTATTGTCCACGGTTTAGTGAAGAAAATCATGAAATCAAAGGTCCAGATAAAAAAAAATTTTTTTTGATAGCCACTAATTTGAAGAATCTCAGGCTGTAGACGATAAATATAGCAAATACGAAGAAAATCTAAATATTCTAAAACAAAAGCCGTTTTTTAGTATTACAATATGTATATAACATGTTTCTCCTGCCAAACTGCATAACAGTTTGTTGATTGTTAATTTGTTCGGTTTACCAGCTAAACTAAACACAAAATATCCTAATACTTACACTAAATCAAAGTTACTTCAGCTATAAAACAACATAATTAACTACAGTTAGTGGAACATTGGCTAGTTTGATTCCAAACAGTATCTAAAGGCAGGACCAATTTCTTGTTCTCGGAATCTCAACATGTTTACATGTTAATTCATCATGCGTAATTAAACTAATCGTTACAAATTAACGCCGTGGTTTACTATGGATTAATAGTTACGTAATTAAGCGGTTTGCTCGTTTAGTTTTGTACGAAAATCCTTATTGGCATGAGAATAACCAGCTATAAGCTTGGTACGAGTAACTTATGACTTCAAAAAGGCCAGCCGACATGAAGAATGTCAACAGGTACTTGTATCATCTTTTTTTTTCTTTTTTTTATAAAAAGTTTATTACCTATGTGGGTCGCGCATTACTAGTATTCTTGGTAACCCCTCGTGCTAAGGGAGTGAGAAGGGATGAGGAATAGGTTATCTAAGGGAAGCACAAAAGATCCCATTGGGTCGAAGTGTACTGAGGCCTTGCTGCCTCAGCCCTACACAAGATAACCCCTCGTGCTAAGCTAAATGCTTGTGTTACGAGTCAGTGGGTTCACGTCCGTAGTGCAATGGGTGGGTTTCGAACCGGCAACCACATGATCGCAAGTCCGACGCCCTAGCCATAAGGTTACCGCCGCTTTTTGATTCTTTGGAAGATCAAATAGGTTCTTCGTACGCCGCCGTCATCACCGGCGATTTGGTCATGAGTAAGAGAAGTTTTATAGAATATAATGAATGTCTCAGCGATAGAACGGTACACCGAAATTGGGTGTCATACTGAAGAAACTGGACCGGAAACCCTTTTTAATTTTGTAAATGACTGCTGACCTAAAAACATTGGGGTATTTCTTATGAAAGCTCTGAAACTTATGAAGTACTTATGTTAATTAGTTACGTAGGATACTGATATACTGATACATCGCCTTTTTTTGTGCGTGTGGAAATCCTCATAGACTTCTGCAGTCCGGGTAAGGCGACAGAGCGTGTTGGACTCCACCCAGGGTGAACTACCATAAGTGAAATCACACGGGTGTTTCGCTTCACCACTTTTTGCTGGGATTACGGGAGCGTTTAGGGGTAAGGTACGCAGGATGAAATTCTTAGATCAAACTTTTCGTCCACTACAATCTATATCTTTAAAATGTTTAGCATGCGTTACAAAATATTACAAATATAATAACTAAGGCTGGGTTTTGTTAACATATTATTACAATACATACACACTTTTTCCACCGTGCGAAGGGTGAGTTATATATTCTAAACTAATGTTTAATGGGATTTTCGGTAGATAACAACACCAAATATATCATAGGTATATGTAAATACAATAATAACTACAAATTAGATATATAATACTTAATAACCAATCCAAACCAGTTCCGAGGTTTAAAATTCATCACTTCTGTTATCAGGAATGAATGGTCATTAATTAATTAGTGTGAACCCTTTACGATGTGTCCCTGATGAGTAATTACTTAATTAGCATTACTCATGGGCTGGTCCCGCTCGCGATCCTCGCCTAGATACGATAAGATAAATTATCTACTATTTACTTTCACATGTGTTGATGAACAGTAGGGTAAGATCGAAGAGTTAGTTGTTGAGATGAACTTGTATTTATCGCAATATCATCCTTCCCTGACAAAACATATATATAAAATGTTGCCATAGGATTATTATTTATATGCAAGTAATACCTGTATCATATACCTGTATAATATACTAGCTTCTGCCCGCGACTTCGTCCGCGTAGCGTGATGATATATAGCCTATAGCCTTCCTCAATAAATGGGCTATCTAACACTGAAATAATTTTTCAAATCGGACCAGTAGTACCTGAGATTAGCGCGTTCAAGCAAACAAACACACAAACAAACAGCTTTATATATTAGTGTAGATTTAAAAATATGTATAGTTGGTCACATTTGACACGTGCCAAAATACTCTAGAACCACAGACTTGACTGCCAAAAAATACGATTATTGAGACATTTTGGTCGATTTTCAACCTACCAAGCTAAAGATAATAGCAATACACCGTGCTCATTAATGATCAAAATGATTGCTGCATTAATTTATGTTTGATTATTTATTATTTTAATTTTTTATATCGTGGAAAAGTCTCTTGGACTTAGCGTGATGATATATAGCCTATAGCCTTCCTCAATAAATGGGCTTTCTAACACTGAAAGATTTTTTCAAATCGGACTAGTAGTTCCTGAGATTAGCGCGTTCAAGCAAACAAACACACAAACAAACTCTTCAGCTTTATATATTAGTGTCGGGCCGTCCGCATAAGGTCAACGTACTGCAGGGTGCATATCGTTTTATGAAAATTTTGAATAATTATCAAGTCCTTTAACACGGGATTGCATAAAGATACAAATTATAAATTATGTCTAATATGTTATATGTTATCATCAATCAATACTATATTCATACTACACCAATCAATACTACACCATGTTGAAACAGTGCAGGTGATAAATCGCCACCCTGCATATTAGTATAGATTTAATATAGTATTATTATTGGTTGCAAATATTATACCTACTTAAAATTGTGAAAACTTCAATAAAATTTGAGTTTGTCGGACTACCTTAATATACTAGAGTATACTTAATATTTAGAGTATTCGCTATTGTTATAGTTTTAAGTAAAACTACACCGAAGTGGAGTATTTATTTTTAAACTTTACTGAACCGTAACAGGTAACGTATGACCTTGCGTTACACCGCCGTTTTCCTCCACAGGAAAGAACGCGCCGCTAGCATTATTCAAAGCCAGACTTTACTAATGCATTTTATGGTCGAGGGTAATATTTACGAGGCCCAGGTGAACGCAAAAACGTACGTAAGCACCTCATCGGGGCCGATTTTAATATTAGTTTAACGCAATATTACTGCGAAACACATCCTTAGCTTACATAAAGAAAAACTGAAAATATAATTTTAAGGTCGCAAAAAAGGCCATTCCACCTGCAATAAGTAGTTATTTATTTTTATCACCGCATCCTAATTGCTTGTTATCTTTCTTTTAGCACCCAAGACTTAAGAAGCCATTCTATAATCCCTGTATTAAGAGTTATACGTGGCGAGGGATCTGAAACGTGTTTTCCCGTATTTTCGGAGGGCAAGCTGTCGCGTCCTGCCATCCCAAGGGATTTCATTGCGAAAAACCTCCATAAATATTTCTTACAGTATTTGTATCTTCCTTGGAGTATCGTTAGCACAGTGTTTCCCTTTTTCTTTTGAACTGGGTTAGCATCTGGTCCCACGAACTGTTTTGTCTACATACCTAATGCGGCTCACGTCTATATTTATGTAATACATATTTAAAACATTGAAATGAGCATAGCATTCCTGGAAAAGACCAACATTTTATATCAATTAGTAATATGTCGAGAAAAATTTTAAAACGATTTGTTTCTATAAGGATGGGTAACTATTGCAGTCATTTGTTTTGATTATCCTGTGCTATAATAAATAAAACTCCTTGCCAATCCCCGAATTCCTCAATGGTAACAAAATACGAAAATGTATTGTCATATACTGATATTTTTTTTCAAAACTCCAAGCATTCTGTAATATAATATAATGTTCTGATTGAGTCTCATTAAAAAATACTCAAGGATTTTTTTATGGGATAAGGGAGCAAACGAACTGACGAATGGTAAGCGATAACCGCCGCCCATGGACGCCTGCAACACCAGAGGAGTCACAAGTGAAATGCACTTATAGCACCAATGCACTTAAAGCATCTCACAGATACTATAAACGTTACAAACAAAAACGCTTTAATACATTTGTTCCAACGTCATTACAGTTTATCGGCACTTTGGCGCGAACCCGAAATAAATAGCCGCTATCAAACAACGATTACACAAAACTGTTCACAAGCTCATAAAAAGACAAACATAACGAAATCTCTGATGTCAAAGAAAAATAAATCGGTTATAAAATTTAACAGCCCTACAATAATGTTAAAATGTTTAACGATATTATATTAAGCGTTCAATCACAAATATATTACCTATAACGATTAATAGGTACATCATTTATTATTGGCTTAAAAAACTAAGAGGTGACTTGGCAGTCCATTACTATGGTCATAGGCTATCTCACGGCTTTCAATCTCTTACACAGACTATAGATAACTTACTTCGTATCTCCCATGGGCGTTCTAAATGTGTTATAGAAACTGATAAGTCAGAAATATTGCATCATATATATGTCATCATCATCATAATATCATTTTTTTTTCATTCTTGGTATACATACATACATATACTCTTGACGTCAGTTGGCCTTGGACCGCGCTTGCTTAGAAGAAACCGATTCACTCGTGATATAAAGACACCCAGATTATACATATCTATCAGGGAAAACTCACTCGGGAAGCGCATTCCTCATTTCAGCGGTACGCTTGACAAAAGTGGACTTAAAGCATTTCATTCGGGTTTTTGGAATATCCACGGTGAATGGATCTCGCTTTTTCGTGCTTCCCTTCTGATACAAGGGGGAATAAGATTGTGGAGATCTGGTGCATACTCTCCGAAATGTATCCGATAAAATACCGGTAAGCTAGCAACTTTGGGGCGATGTTCCAGTTTTTTGAGTTTAGCCTGGACAAGGGAGTCGATGCCAATGAATACTCTAATTCAATCTACTTTACCTACTGTCTTACAAGATTTTGAGATCAGCGGTTATTAAACGTGCGATATGCATTAAGATGATTCACTTCAATTCGGAACTTCAATCAAGATCATCATCATCATTAACCGATTGACTGTTTCATCTCTTCCGAGGAAGAGGGGTTAGACTAACATAGAGCGTGCAGTTTTCCTCATGACATTTTCCTTTAGCGAATAAGAGAGTAAAAATAATACACACATCAATAATAATAATAAATGAATCATAAAAGCGCGAGCGACTCGATTCAGCCCTGGTTGGCAGGTTCACTGATCTACATGTTATAAGGGTTCGGTGAGCCTGCCTATTGGGGGTGTTACTTTTCTCCTTTGTCACTTTTATTTTATCATGTATACTAACATAATCTATAAGTTATTATTGTTACTAACACTCTATGGATCTGATGGTCTGAAAATAAATGTTTTTTTTTATTATTATTATTTTATTATAATAATACCCGATATAAATAATTATGTGGGCACATCATTGTTTATCTCGTCTCTATTCATTGTTTCGACAATCATTTTTAAATAACCCTCGTAAAATCGTTCTTTCTTTCTTCTTCTTACTGTGTTCATAAGTTTTTACTACAAAATCGTGAAGTTAAGCTTAATTTTGTCATTTTTTATGGAATTGGCTTTCGTTTGGAAACGTAGTAAAATTTTTATAACATATAAGTATTTTGAAGGTATCGAAACTCGAGCTTAATTGCAATTCACGCCATTCCTGTTTATGTGCCTGGCAAAAACATCTGGCCCCTTGATTGCTTACGTTTTTATGTGCACTTAGAAACTCAAACACCACTCCTGGGAAAAGTGTATCCAGGTACCTAAATAATGCAATCACGAAGCTCCACATTTATTGCCATATTGTAATTTATTTCTGCTACGCTAGAGGTTCTGGGTTCGATTCCCCAGTCGAGCAAAGTGTTATTCGGTATTTCTATGAAATTCCCAGGAGCAGCTCGGACTTTGGAATTAGTGCCCGGTTAATGGCAATAGGCCCGCCCCGTATTACATTGGACCTAAACATACCGGCGAACTGTGGGTGTACATTAGTACGCCTCTGCCTAACCCTTTGGATTCCCCAAAGGGTTAGGCAGGCAGACAGGCGTGATGGTATCTATTATATATAATATGTTATGTTGTAATTTATTTTTGAATTGCGAATATTTTTTTTAATGCTAAATATAGAGATACCACGCAAAATTTTCTTAGCTTTAAATTAAATTATCTTAGGATCCTTTCATTGCAAGTCACAGCCCCCAGATTGCAATCTTCGTGGAGTTGGCGTCACCTTCGCTGACTCCATTAGCAAATTACCTATATTTCTGATTACATTAATGTCCCAATAGCCTTCCATCATGTTGGTTGCTTTGAGTGGTAAATTTTAGGTCTCTACGTCATTTGAAATTCTTCAATTAGGTTAAGCACCATCTGTGAGACGTCGGATTTATTTTCGTTGTTCTATTGGTATTTATATATAGGCAACATTATGCTCAAAAGTTGGTATTACTAATAATGCTCCTGTGAAAGCGAATTCGTGTAACTCGATCCTTTCGGGGTTTTAAGTAACCACATCGCAAGGGTCAACTGAAAGGTTTGACCATACAACAACCATTTGGAACTGGAACAATGGATATGGACACAGATCAACTCTAAATAGCAAATCCTTGTTGTTTCGCCAGTATTTTTTTTAACCCAAGAAAAGAATCAAGATAAATTAATCTACATAATTATTTTAATAGAAATCTTATTTGCGACTAAAACAGAATAGTAAAACATTTTCCTGCCAACATACTGTTTACTGTGCCAACATGTAGGTAGTTTCATCTAGATGATTACAATTTATTTCAAAGCTTTTCCCGTAGCATATTTTATATTACAGTATCCACAAACTAACGAATGAAATATGAATTTTAGAGAGTCGCGGCAAAAAGTTAGTGAGCCTATAAATTCATTTTTATGACACCCACTAAATAAGTTATCCGTACAAACATATACCGTAGGTTATAAACACAACGCAGACAGATGGTCACACGCTACACACATACTACCTACATGAGATATTTTTTATTGAAAAATTGTTTTATTTTTTGAAATGTATAGGATTTTCCATTTGAAATACATAGCAAAACATAAAAGACTTTTACGTTAATAACAGTTTCAAAAGCTCAGGATTTAGTTCTCCGAATGTAACTAAATCAAACTAAAACAAGAGCCGACATTACGCAAATAGTTCCCCGAAACTAAAATAATAAGATGTTGAAGTGTAGCAACAGCCGGACACGGGATAAGGGCATTTGAATAGCCCCTAGGTGCGTTAGTTATTCAGCTCGCGACTCGCTCGGCCGCCGCCGCGCGCTCGTAAATCAAACTCGCCATTCGCTTATGCATTATACAGTTTTATTTGTGCGAGTCCGCTGAATAGGTAATAAACTATGGCAGGTGAAATGCCCTGCGTGTTCCAATGCGCCGAGAATTTGAAACGTAGGCAAATACACGTCTGTTTACCGCGCTCCGGAACAACATATAGTGATTGGATTAACTATGTTGGTGTTTTTAGTGACATTGGTTTTTTAATGAAATGTTTACTGAAATTGAGAGTGGATTTTATTAGAACGACGAAATAATGTGAAACAGCCAAGTGTGTACACGTGAAATAGAAACAATCTAATTCTAAAACCGTGGGCAAAGTTAGAACATAAAACATCAAGTATATATTATCATTACAACATTACAATAACATCGGGCCTATATTCCCCAGAATGATAGGAAAATGTTTATAATTGTGGTATCGCTAGCCATCATTGTTATTAGCCTTGTAAAGCGTGTACAGATTTTTCATGTATGTAACAAACTCGAGGGTAATTTGGTGAGTAGGGCTGTTTACGTAGATACTAATTAAAAACACCATCACATTTGCTAGTAAACAGCGCAGGTTATTAGGCATTTTCCGAAGGTCCCTCCATCTCGCGGCGCGACGGAGCAGAAAATTCAGTGCGGTCGCCATTCCACACGGGCTTGCATACTCATGGCCCGTACGTCTAACGCCGAGACTCCCACTAACCCTCTAATCCTCTTACTAATTTCATTATTTTAGTAAGAACTTTTTTACCTTTTTTAGCCATTCAATTAAAAAGATTGTAGATAGTGTAACTCTATCATGTAATAGTGAGGATTGAAATACTTATGTTATAAATTGCTTTGTGTCTGATAATTGTTACTTGACAGGTTAAAATTATATTGGGTAACGATAGATGAGTGACAGGGTATTGATTGTGCTCACAATTGAATTCCTCTGTAATCAACTTACATTTAGAATTCGTAGCAATTTTAATTAATTTTCTAACATAAATCATAGCGTACGTAGCGTAAAATTGTTATTTGTTTATAAATGATAATAATATATCCGGATTCCGTTGGCCATATTAATAAGTTTGTAATTATTACTAATATCTATTTATTCTTCAGAAGCGGCTCATTTAGCCCCACAGACCACAGTAGAAGAAAATGGCTCATACCAAATTCTACAATGTTATAGGCCTGACTGCCTCGTTAGTCTACAAAATCACAATAGAAAATTGTGTTTAAATATAATTTAAACACTTTTAATAAGTTGGTGCAAGTGGCCCTAATGGTCCCAAGCGTGTTATTGTGATTTTCTATGAAAATCTCACTACCAGCTTGGAGGATTTGTCAGGAGGCTCGCCTCAAATTACGAGAAACTTAAACAAACCGGCAAGCTATGGGCGTAAATTGTAGATACATTAGTACAAGTTCTCTGCCAAACAATTCGGGGAATCCAGGCGTGGTGATATAGTTTAGGCCTGAAAATTACAAGTATAAATGTCGAATTTAAAATACAATATGAATTCAAAATAAAAAACGATGAAATGAAAAATCGCTCGCATTGCTCTCAATTTCATTGCTACTGAAATAAACACGGGAAACAACAAAATAAGCATACCTACTTTACAGGTTATATTGATTTTATTATTATTACACAACAGATACAATCCGGACGCCGATCACCATTCATGTTAATGAAATAGCAAATAAAATGATCGTAATTACGGGAACGTTTTTACTGCATTGTTGGGAGGCCGTCGCCGAATCACCTGGCATTACCGTTGCGACAATATTTCCAACAAATTGGTCATTTATTCAAGCACCAGACATAATAACTTTTGTAATTACAATATCAACATTTACGTTGCATGCCCTCGTTCGTCACGTAGAAGCACTCCCAAGGAGAAATGTTTTACAATCCACATAATAGGTAGACATTATGAGGGTGATATCATTGTGAAAATAAGAGCACCCTTTTGGAGTCACCGCAGTCAGGCAAGTGATTTAACATTAGAAGCTTATTAATTACTAGCTTCTGCCCGCAACTTCGTCTGCGTAACGTGATGCTATATAGCCTATAGCCTTCCTCAATAAATGGGCTATCTAACACTGAAAGAACTTTTCAAATCTGATCCGTCGTTCCTGAGATTAGCGCGTTCAAGCAAACACAACAAACAAACTCTTCAGCTTTATATATTAGTATAGAAGTATAGATAATATTTTTAAAGTTTTTACTTTCAGACCAGCGTCAGAATTTTTCTGACAAACATTTTCACGCATTTATGACCATACATTATTGCAGTAAGCCTACGCACTTCGCCTCGCCAATTTGCCACTGATTTACAGTGTGGCACGTCTAAATAAACCCTTACTGTTACAATAATCATATTCAATGCGAGTGGCAGGTAGAAACGGGGTATCAAAAGGAATTTAATTGAATTTCACTTTGTCTGCCTATGAACACATATTAGATTACCTACTTACTTTGAAAGTAAAAGCAACATTTAATTGTCTAATGATTGTGTGGTACTTTAACGATTTGTTGTAAAACAACTGCCTCATTAGCCAAGTGGTCCTGAGCGCGACTGCTACGCTAGAGGTCCTGGGTTCGTTTCCCAGGTCGAGCAAAGTGCTATTGGGTTTTTCTATGAAATTCCCAATAGCAGCTCGGAGTTAGGAACTTGTGCCCGGTTAATGGCAATAGGCTCGCCCCCTATTACATGGGACCTAAACATACCGGCGAACTGTGGGTGTACATTAGTACGCCTCTGCCTAACCCTTCGGGGAATACAGGCGTGATGGTATGTATGTTATGTTGTAAAACAATAGCGCTACAGTAATAGTAATATTAAAATGAGATTTTTCTCAAGAGAATGTCACTGAAAGCGCCCAGAGGCGTCCTAGAAACACATACACCGTGATTGACGAGGTCCGACAAAAAACTAAGGTGTACACATGCAGATGTAGAAGATGGCAAAATGCCATTTGGAACTGAAGCAGGCGACAGGCCCGTCACTTGATGGGGGCGCTGACCGGACATTTCGGGACTAACGCTCTCCTGTAAAAGGGAAATTGAGAGCATGGAACACCTTCTGTGTACATGCGATGCACTGGCTAGAAAGCGAATGTGCCTCTTGGGGCAGGGTTATCCAGGACCAGAGGACTATAAACTCGGTATGAGTTTATAGTCCTCTGGTCCTGGATAACCCTGGCCTCATTATAAAGCTTATGGAAGAGCTGTATGAAGAACTGGGGAAGGATGAGGATTAGGTATCTAGGGGAAGCACAAAAGATCCCATTGGGTCGAAGTGCTCTGAGGCCTTGCTGCCTCGGCCCCACACAAGATAAGATAAGATAAGGTGTACACAAATGTATAAAAAAATGTTTAAGAAGATGGAAGAAGCTAAAGAAGCATCCAAAATGGTTGCAAGTGGCGGTCCGTAATTTCTGCCTAAGAATAAGCTGTATTTTTTCTGTAAGTTGGTAACTACTTTTTACTTTTTTCGGTACCTACTAACGACACAATATAATACAATAGAATTTACGCAAGTCGCCTAACTGTCCTTTATCCATGATATTTATATTATCTTACTTTATCAATACTTCTCATACAAACAAAAACAAATTAGCATGGATACAGCGTGTACACTTTTCATAAAACAAGCTTCGGCCGAGTCTGTATTGAGTGAGGTTTATATTGAAAGTTTGCACCGGCACGCCACGCGCCCCGGGCCCTAAGGACACACATTCTACTTTGTTCTTCCACCCAACTTTAAGAACTTGCTTAACAGATGTTCCGCCTTACTTTTGTCCCCTAGTAAGTCATGTATCCTTGTAACATACGTTATATGTACGACGAGAACAATGGTTTGTATAAATAATAATTATATAATATGTAGGTACATAAATGTGATGATTGCAAAACACCGCTGAGAGTCGTTAGACGCAGACAGCGTATAACCGGTCCTTGTGAAACTCTTTGGCGGAGCCCTTTATTCAGCAGTGGACTTCTACTGGCTGATATGATGACAACATGATTATGATGGTGACATAAATAATAACGTAACATACCATCACGCCTGTAATCCCCCGAAGGGTTTGGGAGAGGCGTACTTATGTACCTACACCCACAGTTCACGTAATAGGGGGCGAGCCATTCATCGGGCACAACTTCCTTCCGAGCTGCTCATATAAAAACCCAATGACACTTTGCTCGACCAGGTCCGAACTCAAGAAGGATTGTAATCGAACCCAAGACCTCTAGCGTAGCAGTCGCGCTCAGGACCACTAGGCTAATGAGGCATAATCAATACATTTTTGATACACAATGAAATCCTATGTATAAAAATTTAGCCGTTTGTTTGTGTTCGCAAAACTCAAAAAATGGACGGATTGACTTGATTTTTACACAACATTGCATTTATATTATATTGTTTTTAGAGTCACAATCATCGAATATTTTTTACATGGTATCCTGTCCTGATATAAAATGCTATTTATAGCCACATGTAATAAGTGTGGTAAGTTTTGAAAATAAAACGGAAGACTGCTATCAGTGTTCCGGTGACTACGCTGTGCGTTACTTAGGGATCTATAAAACCGAATTAGATTGTGTATTGAGTCGATAAGTCGGTTCCCAGTCTAAACAGATACGGGTGGATATCTATATTTTACACACAGCGACTGCCATGAGGACTGCGAGACCCAGTCCTGCTACTAGTGCTAGCTACTAGACTAACTGCCTCGTTAGGCTAGAGGTCTTGGGTTTGGTTCTGAGATCGAAGAAAGCGTTATTGGGGTTTTCAATAAAATTATCAGTAACAGCTCGGGGTTTGGTATTTGTGTTTGTCCCCTATTACGTGGGACCTAATTATACCGGCTATAACCCTTCGGGGAATACACACGTGATGGTTATGATTATTATGAGTTATGTTACCAATTTCCTAAGGATTGGTAGCGAGGCTTTTCTAGATCTCTAACTAGGTACCTAGGTACCTACTACTGACGATTGTCATAGATGTTCATATAACAAGCAGAACGGACGGCTTTACGTGCTTGCCCAAGAAAGTTTCATGTGTTAAGAATGTTCACCCAACCATAGACTAACCACGGTAAATGCAGTCTATCCTTACAGATCAATTAACGAGCTTAATTATTACTTAGCAACGAGCTCCCGAACGATACTTAAAATATAAGTTGAAGAAAAACACAGGAATGTTTGAAACAACGAACAAATTGCTAACGCATATTGATTGCAGCAGCTTCAACTGAACATAACTCTGAAGAGCAAAGCATATATTTGAAACTGAAGCAACTCATTGAGTTTCAGACGGGAGAAGCTCAAAATAGTAGCTAAACGTGACTTGCCGATATTGCATCATTTGTACCGCATCCGACCACTGTGCACGTACTTCTGATCTTGAACGCCGCACCGTATCCATCGTAACATATGCACGCACAACACAATACTTTGTCATTCTTGCTCTACTAGTTAGGAATATACCTAGTAGAACATCGCAAATGTTCCGTCGAGCTGATAGCATTGTTTGATGGATTGTTGAGCTACATAAAATATGATCGAACAGACGTATGGGTGCCGTCGGATGAAACTGGTCTATTTAAAGCCACCGTGGCTCTTTCTGGAATAGGCCATTTCAGATATTTGATGATTGTGATTGACTAACACAATTATTTTTATACTGTATGTCTGGACTCCAAGTGACCATGATTCTTTGAGTTTGTTTCGGCGTTTCTTCTCAGAGATCGTCAGCTAGGTAATGCCGGCCATCTAGTGAAAGACTAGTAGGTACAAGCGTCTTTAAAAGATCTGTCTACAGAAATAAATATCATTTAACAAGATTATACCTATATAGCATTAACAAAGTCCACTTGAGCATGGAGACCTTCTTCATCTTGACGAAGAATGTTTAAATGAGACTGAATACTTTTATTCAGCGGTTTATCTCGTCAAGTAGGCATTTCAGACCGATGATTTGTACAGTTTGGGAGATGCTGTTAAACAATCTTATATTAGACTGGTATTCGAAAGTCATGAGCCTTTGCCCAACTACTTTGGGTTCAGCGCCCAGTCTCACCAAATGCGATTGAATACGTATTAGTATTTTACATGAAGCGACAACCAGTTAACATCACAAACCATTTTCTGATGATTTATCAACCCACAACGTAAGAATAACATAATTGAATCTAGTGTAAAATTTTTGGAAAGCAAGACCTCTTCGAAAAACTCTCTCGTGTAATGGAAATCGTGCCCCTCGGCCCCCAGGGCATCGCGGATTCTCTGCACAAAAGGCCCAACAAAAAGGTCCTGCCGTCACATGAACATTGTAAAACTCGGCCTCGTATTCACGTCTCCGCCTACAAACCAATACCGTCTTAAAAACTTCGCATGTAAGATTGAATTTTGTTTTACCAAGATTGTTTGGTAACAGTTTTTTCCAATCCGATAATGCGACCTTAGCGTCGGGATCATGGTTTACTACAAATTGTATTAGAGTAGTAGATTTAACTATTTACGCGGTGTACGGTCCGGTCGAGCGGTCGCGTGACTCCCCGTACCTTGTGGAATGCTGATTCTTTTGTTATCATACACAATGCATAAAATCTATAGAACATCGCGTACCTGAGAAGCTAGAATAATTTTACATTAAGTACTGTATTGCGAAGATTTTAAAAATTTTAGTATAGCGAACTATGTTTTTAAAAATCTAATCTTTTTTACCCTTAAACAGATCGTAGCACTCGTTGAAATGTGTCTGTATCAAGGCTATCGTGCAACATAAACACAGAAATACTATGTTCGAGTGGGTTACTCAGCGTAGCTTCATCTCGAGTGCATCTCTCACGATCACGGGAGCTTTTGCCTCTAAGGAATCGATTATCCGTAGACGTCTCGCATTCCTCAGATATCGTCTTCATCTCGACGTCAATATGAAGATATGCATTAAACATCCTGTATTATGTTATGATGGCACTCGTGCTTTTACATTTACGTGTCGTTGATGGCTTAACATACCTAATATTGATTTTAGCTAATTTCTAACAATGAATAGTATGCCTCCGTATTTTATGAGTAGCTAGCTGACTCGTCGTGATGCCATTGTTACGATTAGTGGGGACGTTACATACTTAATCTTTGCATAGAAATAAACCAACCAACGTCTCGACAGTGAATAAATTGCAGGAAAATCGGACAACTCGTTTAAGGGCCATTTGCATCAACTTCAAAAAGAGTTTCAGTTCAATATTTAAGAAGTTGGTGCAAGTTGCCCTAAAAGTTACACGATCAGTATCACACGCACAGTCACGCACTTAAGACTTTTTTATAGATATATCTACATAAAAACATATCAATGTAAAATATCTATAATTGTAACTAATAAAATTAACAAACTTAGATTTATTTGAGTTTCGCCTACTGACACAGAACCATTACATAATGTTTTTGTCGTTCGCTTTATTTGACTCCCATTAATATAGGCTTAGTTATAATATTTCTAATATTCACGGAGGTATAATGATGAAAAGAGTTAGTGTTATTTAAATTTTAAACTAAACTACACCAAGTTACTTATTAGACCTACTTATAGGTACGTAGGTACACTTTATATGTGTAGGTAGTGCCTAAGTGGTCCGTTGCTGTTAAATAAATGTTAGAGGCGTGTTTTTGCTAATCAATGCTAGTATTTGTACATCTTTGAACAATTGAAAAGGCAATGTCTAGACTTTTAACAAACTTCTTTCAACATGATGTTATAGATACCTACCTACTCCGACGTAAAACAGAAAAAAAACGTGAATACTTACGCCCTTTTTTATTACAGTATGATATAGAAATGAAATGCTATTTAATATGTAGGTACCTTTTTCAATTTGCGGTAGATAATATATAGAGCATTTCAAATTATAGTATGTAGATACCATCGGCTAAGTACGACACGACCGGGTCATAGAGACTAAGTAAACATAGAGCCATGACATCACAACAAGCATAATCTCCCTAAAATCCTTGTATCGAGTTCTGGAATCGTTCGCATTGTTGTCCTTTGTGTTCGCGTTCGCATTCGTTTTCCATCGTACACCATTATTCACATTAAGTGGACAGATCTCGGGTCAGATCCAGGCACAAGAAAAGCACAAAAAGTGCCCGCTTTATCCGAGCATGATAAATCTACTTCAAATCCGAGAATAGCGTCTTTTATGAACGAAATTGAAATAAACCGACCGTGCGGATAACAGCTAAGTAAGAAGATCGAGATCCTTTTAGAATATATTGGTGAATCATTTTCATTCATCAAGCCTACTTAGAATGCCTTCTATCTACTTAAGTACTTATTTGTGTTGGTAGAGCTTTTAAAGTAGTTTTTCTAACATTTATTATTTATTGAGAAAATGTTGCTCAGCGTAGAACTTAAATCTTTCGGTTCTGTAAAATATATTCTACCTCTGAATTACATACATAGTAACATAAGTATGTCAATTGTTCGACAGCGACTGAGATCTCATCAAATGAACCTCTATCATCATCCTAGATTTTCAAATTTTCAAAGAAGTCTACTGCTGAATTGGAATATGTTGGAATGTGGTTTTAAGGAATTATTTTACTTTTAGAAATGAGGTCTCAAGATTACAACGTGCAAATCAGACTATAGACTGAGCTTATCATCAGGCGGCCGTTATGTCTCTGCTTGTTTAGATTTTTATAACAAAACAAAGATACACTTTATGTGGCTTTCCGCATAGCCGAAAAACCACAAAAATATTGCAATTATCACAATTGAGCTTGATTTAGGTTTTAATTTAACTTTTATATACTAAGCTCAAGTTATTAATGATGAAAACAGGAAGATATTCAATTTTAATGCTCTATTGGTAACATCCATTCAAAACATGTGTCATACAAACCGACTCTTTATTTTTATTCCACACTAAAACATCTATTTTCGTTTTCTCTTATTCCACATAATAGATCGTTCGGAAGATATGTCCTTATTTTTAGTGGTGGAGATGAAATCGAGCGTGAAATGGTTACCACACGGAGCGGTTGTCTCGCGAACAAACGAATACCGGATCGCCGTTTGCCGCCGGGGCGTTTGCCGGAAAATTGGCTGGCACACCACTACGCTCCAGCTTAATAATACCGATGTATTGAATGTCTGCCTGCACAAATGTAGCGACAAGGGTTCGATGATAGATTAACGTGGAGGAATCTAATTCGCGGCATATCTATATATCTCTACACTGTGTTAGAAAAACCCTGTCTGATCCGAAAGGGGCAAATAGGTATCCCAATCACATCACGAAATAAAATAAGTAAGCAAATTTACCATTGAGGTGCCCAAACTGCGGCAATTAGGTACCCCAATATCTAGCAAAATTTCAACATCTAACATCAACCTTAATTAGGCACCCAGGGAAAGTGTCACCATAAATACTAGTATTCTATTATCTGTGCCGTACGTAAGTATTGCCATTTCAGTTTCCTTGTTTTAAAAAAAATAGGGGTATTTTTGTAATAAATAAATAGTAGCAGATGTCTATACCTTTACAACGTTGGAGAGCCATACTTCGGCACGGCTGGGTCGACCGGAGTGATACCTTACAGAAAACCGGCGTGGAACAACGCTGACGTTGTGATTCGCTGAGTGAGGATAACGGAGGCCCAACCTCTTTAAAAGACCGACAACGACTCCTCTAGGGTAGTGGGTGTCCATGGGCGGCAAAAAAAATACCCCCACGGATTGGACATTGTATAATATTTAGTACCTATAGATAATAAGCAGGGACGGACGGCAGAGGCATACACTGGACCACAGCCTGTCTTGGTCGTGGCGAATATTACAAATCCCATGGCCATAACTATAGCGCAAAGAGAGGCAAGTACTGTTTTTAGTCGGTACTTATCCGACATACCCAGCCGTCTCCCCGGGCGGCAGACGGTCCATGAAGATTTCCCGGACAACAAGAACAGGTATAGCTAGGTCATAAACATACATACATACATACACTCACGCCCTTCTCCCACAGGGGTAGGCAGAAACTATAGACTGCCACTTGCTACGATTCTTGCATGCCTGTTTTGCTTCTGCGACATTCATACATCTTCTCATACATACGCGCCGGTGGCGAGTACTACGCACCTGACCTTTTTGAAGGACTTCGCCAATAAGATCGGTCTAGGTCCTTCTAGGATGACCTCTTCTGACGTTGCCGCTGATATTCGCCTTATAAATTCCTTTCGTTAATCGTCTTTCATTCATTCTCTCAACATGTCCAAACCATCTCAGCATATTCCGTTCAATACGTGTCACTACATCATCTTTCAGTCCGCAACGTTGTCTTATCACACTATTCCTTAATCTATCATTCCAAGTTACACCACACATACTTCGCAAGGAACGCATTTCCACCGCATTTATTCTACTTTCATGCCTCTTCTCCCACACCCAACATTCACTTCCATACATAAGTGTAGGTACCAGCACACCATTGTGGATAGCCAACCGTGCCATTTTCGACACAGACTGATTAGCCACAACCGCATGCATAGCACCATTCACTTTATTTCCCGCATTCACTCTCTTTTCCACATCTACATCAATCTTTCCATCCCTAGTAAACACACTTCCCAAATAAACAAACTCATTCACCTGTTCCACACTCTTACCCTCTATCTTTACATCACACATACATACATCTTTCTCTCTCTCAAAAACCATCACTTTCGTATTACTAACATTTATTTTCACGCCCTTCAGCTTATATGCTTAATTCATGAAAAGTCACCATATCTTGTCACCAACTCTTCCGCAGCTTCGTATACGGAGATGGATTAAGTATTGTGATAGTTACATCCGTTAATAAGTTAGTTTTTAATATAATGAATACGAACTGCCCCATTATCCTAATAGTCCTCCTGAGTTCGATTCGCAAGTCTAGCAAAGTGTTATTCGGTTAATGGCAATAGGCTCGCGCCCTTTAACATGCGACCTAAATAGACTCGCCAATTGTGGGTGTACATTAGTAGTTACCTACGTCTCTGCCTAATCCTTCGGGGAATAGGTAAAGGCGTGATGGTATGTTATGTTATTTATTTACGTTATAATATCTAGGTACTTATGATATATTTTTATACTTATGAGATAGATTTTGCCTCAGTTCCTGATCTCCCACCAACTTTAAAGAAACTCTATGATTGTAATAGAAATAGGTGTTTCTCTTTGCTGTCTTTTTTATATTGTCTTTGTGTTAGAAATTGTTCATATGACTTTTCTGATGACCGATCAATTCGATTGGCTACTTTTTACAATTTATAGCTTACCTGCTTATTTTTATTCCAGTTACCCTTTTTTAGATAACGAGTAAATTTTTAATGTTATGGAGAAATACTAACACAGGACCTCTTTTATATTTTTTTCTGATAAAGGTTTGAAGTTATTTAAAATGAGTGATGACGAAGTAGAAACAGATAAGATGCGAAACGCTCTTAGTGCTATCGCTAATGAAATGCAAAGGTTAGTTCCTAAAGATAAAGAAGAGCTACCTGTATGAAATAATAATACTTAGGTACCTAGTAGTAAACCTCTCAAATATGTACCTACTTATGATCAATGTGCTCTCAATAATTTAGGTGATTGTCCTTAAATTTTGTAAATATTCAACGAAAACATGCGTGTTCTCAGACTTCATACTGACTCAAGAACATCAACTCAAAATAATGGGAAATTTGAAAATGAAGAAATTTTACATAAACTAATAAAATGCAAGACCTCTCTAAACATAAGAAAAAACCAAGTGAAAAAACTGAGACAAAATCTCAAAACAGCTTGCAGTAAGTGTTGCTTGCTTATCTAAGTAGGTGTAGGTAAATAGGTATCTATTTTTTTTGTAGATTTAAATGGTTTTCATTTTGTTTTACAGCTGTTGCCAAAACAATGTCATCAGCCAAGGCAACTGAAACAGCAACACTGAGTAGCCATTTAGATTTAGCAAGAAAACAATACTTGGATTTAGTACAGCAGCAATGTGAACATAGAGAAAGAATTAATTGCTTAAGCATGGAAAATAACAACCTTCGTGAAGAATTAGAATCATTCAACAACGTTATTCACCTAGGCTATTCTGAGTTACAGAATATACGCGACAAACCCGTAGAAAATATTTCCTGTCTAGAAAAACTAAAACAGATTATTGTTTCTTGTGGTCAGTATTACGCAGATCATTGCAATGAACATAATAGATGCACTAGACTGGAACAAAAAAACCGATTTCTAAACAATAGGATACTCATTCTGGAGAGAAATTTAGAAGCAGCTTTAGAAGAACTAAGAAATCTTCATATTGGCAGAAAGAATTCTAAAGAGACCAGGGATATGGTTACAAGATCACGACAAAGTTTCGGGGTCGTTTGCTCAGAGTACAAAATAGGCCCTAATCAAAATAACTTTACTAATGTAACAATGACCAAAATAGAGCTTAACAATCATCCATTGCAGACGAATGTATTTAATAGAGATTTAGATTTGACAATTCATCTAAACACTGTGAAAAAACTACTCGACGATCAAGATAACCTCATTAAAGATTTAAAGAACCTATCGAAAGTAATAAATAGTGAAGACTCATAAATTCATAATACCTAGACCACAGATAAAAGAATACTAGTACCTAGACTGTAAGTTATTTGTAGTTTAATGCCCTTATTATTTAAATATTCTCATTATTATGAACTGCCTCATTAGCCAAGTGGTCCTGAGCGCGACTGCTACGCTAGAGGTCCTGGGTTCGATTCCCAGGTCAAGCAAAGTGTTATTGGGTTTTTCTATGAAATTCCCAGTAGTAGCTCGGATTTAGGAATTTGTGCCCGGTTAATGGCAATAGGCTCGCCCCCGATTACATGGGACCTTAACATACGGGCGACCTGTGGGTGTACATCTAGTACTTACGCCTCTGCCTAACCCTTCGGGGAATACAGGCGTGATGGTATGATTATTCTCATTATTCTCGTCAGATCTCTAGACCTAAAAAGTACGAGCCTAGTTAAGTAATTATCTGGGGGCACGGCAGTGCCCTCCAAGTAGAGCAAAAACAAGCGGCACGGCCGTACCATCCTTTTCTCGAAGCAGTTCAGCCCATTTTCGAGCCCCTATAACTTTATTGTGGATTAAATTAGAAGCCTGAATTTTCAGTAACCATGCAGGCGTTGTATAGGCTCGGTATATTTCAAATTTCATTCAATTTGAATCATATTATTACTAGCAAAAAGCGGAGCTTTACGAAGGCTCGCGAAGTTAAGAAAAGTTAAGAAAAAAAATGGGTGATAACACCCATTTTTTTTTTAATCTTGACACAACTTGACACATATCCACTCACCTACATGAAAATCAATACTAATAATTCAGTTCTTCAAGACACATCAAATAATTTATTTAATAGGTTTCAGTTGAAATTCAGAACAAAAATGGGAATCGATTTTCATGTTCGTGTCAAGTCGTGTCTCATGATTTTAAAAAAATTCTGGGTGATGAAACTTCGCGAGCCTTGGTAAAGCTTTGCTTTTTGCTAGTATACATAATCTGAGACACGAAAGAAATAATCATGGCGTTGTAGGTAATGTTACGTACATTACCTACAACGCCATGATTATTTCTTTCGTTTCGTGGTACGCTGGTTTCGGTAATGCAAGTACCTAGATGGCGATAGGTATATTTTCCTTTGCTCAATCCATACGGTCAACAGTCTAATTCCATTACATTCCATTCAATCATATTACCCAGACCATTCAATGTCTCTTTGTTTAACAATTGTTTAGACTATCGATACAACACGATTTCTAACTGAAATCGGATTTTAGATGTTTTGATGTATTGGCCTCATGTCTGATTCAAATACAGAGAAAAACCACCCACCATCGGGCCCGACAACACGCCCATAGCTGTTCACACGTTGTGATAACTTTAGTCCTTGATCTTGTTCAAATTATTAAAAGACAGGTTGTTAGAAAAAACAAATAAAATAACCTTAGATTACGCTTATCTTGCCGTAGAACCCGTAGAAAAATAAATATTGACATCAACATGAATCCGCCTTCCCCTTTCTACCATCGGAGCTCCAGACGCATGGCAGGTTATCATCCCTACCTGGTTGATGTTCTGCGTATTAGCACACAGCGCTTTAAAAATTCCTTCATAATGCGCACAGCTGGGCAGTGGAACTCCCTCCCTGCGTCTGTATTTCCGAGTGAATATAACCCGAACTTATTCAAATCTAGAGTGCATAGGCATCTTCTGGGTGCGCTCGCTCCACTCTTGTTCGTCGGCTTCATCATCGCCTCGGCAAGATTGACGTCAAGAGCAAACCCATTATTAGTAAAAAAAAAAACATGATTGGAAGCGTCAATGTCAATGTCTGTAATGAGATGAGGACACGCTTCCCTTTGAATGAATGACAGCATGAGGCTCAACTCAACTGTCAAGTGTCAATTTCAAGACAAACGTCCCACCCACGTGTAGCAGTGTTTATAATATTTATTTATATAAATATCTACACGATTACACGATATACCTATCTACAATCGTTCGTCTAATAATAAAACTGATGCATGTTGTCAAAAGTCTATGCCACGGCGATATCGAAACACAGTGCTACGTTTGAAAAGTTACGCCGGTTTTGCTGTAGTTTTAAAATGTCTTTAGAACAAGCTAAACAAGTTGCGGCATACCGGGCCGTTGACGAGTTTGTGACAAACAATTGTATTTTCGGCGTGGGAAGTGGATCTACGGTTGTGTATGCTGTTCAACGGCTCGCTGAACGTGTTGAAACTGAGAACTTGAAGGTGACCTGCATTCCTACATCGTTTCAAGCAAAACAGCTGATCATCAAACATAACCTTAAATTGGGAGAGCTCGATACGAACCCCGTAATTGACGTCACCATCGATGGAGCGGACGAAGTGGACGCCCACATGACACTTATAAAAGGTGGTGGTGGATGCTTACTACAAGAAAAAATAGTGGCCTCCTGCTCTAAGAAGCTCATTGTTATAGCAGACTACACCAAAGATTCTGTTAAGTTAGGCGACCGGTACAAAAAAGGAATACCAATTGAAGTTGTGCCTATGGCTTATGTTCCTATCCAAAATAAAATAATAGCTATGTATGGAGGGGAAATCAAGTTACGCAAAGCTGTAGCAAAAGCTGGTCCTGTGGTGACTGACAATGGTAACTTTATACTTGACTGGATGTTCACTAACCAGGATTTAGACTGGGAAAAAGTTAGTACTGTTATTAAGATGATTCCTGGAGTGGTTGAGACTGGTTTGTTTGTTAAAATGTGCCATAAAGCATATTTTGGCCAGGCAGAAGGTAACGTTATAGAGCGGAAATGATTTAATCTACTTATATTTATATGCATGTTTGCTCCCTATGATCATTAAGCTCAGCTATATTTTTATGTTTATTCTAAAACGAATTTAAATCCAGATACAAAATATCATTATTTTGAGGACTTTGAGCATAGTTTAGGAAATATTTTTTAATAAATAGGTATTAATGTAAGAATATTTTTTATACTTTATACTACTAGTTTATTCACCATAAAATTTGCTAAAACTGTTTTTATATAATTATCTTGGCAACAGTCATTTTGCCTACATAATAATTATCATCATGAAAAACTAAGTTTGTTCCGTTAAAAAATATTCTTGTAAGAATGGTTTGTGGAGATTTTATCAGCACAAGATTTTTATCAATAAGTAATTAAGTACCTAAGCATTAATAATTATTGTGAAATTTTAATATTTTAATCAAATGATTGAATGGGTGATACTAATTTGATAAGAATTATTTTGTTAGATACAGCAATTTGAAACAGAGACAGTATAATGATTTGGTTGAAAAAAAAATACATTAAGAAGTAACAAATATACATATATTTCACAATGGTGCACATACTTAGGGTTTTGTAAGCCTTGTTATACTTCTAATTAGTTGAAAGACCAGAACTACTCTTTAAAAAGCTAGCTCTGATGATTTATTCATTCAGTCCTTTCCAACCCTATGCTCTTCTAAATGTTTTGTGCCTAAAGTTGATGTACTTACCTATTCATTAACTATTTTATATAATATCTTATGTCCTGATGTTTGTCATAGAGCTCCTTAATATGAAGATTTAACGTCTAATCAAAAATTACTTATTGTATTATAATAAAAATAAAATAATTATAATTAATAAAAATAATTATTATTATGATCTGCATTGAGGTGGATAGGTAGGTACTTTGAATGTGTTCAATAGCCCCAACCTTTTATGTCATCATACCATAAATAAAATGAAACAGCTAGAATACTTCTTTGATTTAATCAAACAAGGAACCTAATAGTTTACTTTGGCATAACATAGTTCTCTGATAAAATAAATAAATCAATACAAGAGGTAGACCATTAAAATACAAAGTTAGGCCTTGCTTACTTAATATTAACTTAAGAAACTACATATTTTTAAACTTAGTATTCTTTCAAAATAAGAAGTTATTGGAACTTACACATATAATAATTCAGATCATAAATTCACATTTATGCATTACAATATATTCACTATTTTTATTATATCTATTGTTGCTATGAAATGCAAAAAAGTGTAAGTTTTTTATGTGCAAAATTATACTTTGTTGCTTAGATTAACAATTGTGCATATTTATTCTCTAATAACCATTTTGAACCTGGCAACTGGGGAACTTGCTAAATGCATAAGTGTTTTCATTAATCTTTGTGATTATCACACCTAAATTAATCATTGTTAATTCCTAGGATTATTTGACAGATTCACTACCATGTGTCCAGACTATGCCAGTTATATTTTTATGGCTAGTCAGTGCTATATTACTTCCACTATTTAACATAATAAGGTAAATTATATAAATAAAAATGTAAAAAAGCTACAATTCCACAAATGGCATAATGCAGCTGTACCATTATTTTGGTAGTTTATTGTAACAAATATAATTATGACAGAAGCATTATGTTAATTTAATTGGCAGACAGGTAATTTGGAATGGATCCTTCAATAATAATTGCAGTCAGTGAAGGTAAACCACCAGTAACAGTTTTAACCTATTGCAAAATCTATTGTTATTGTACATTAAGTCAGGCTTTGATGAATTAAAAAAAACCTTCCAGATTTATATTGTTAGCTGCTCTCAGATATAATTTAGAAGATGAGATTAGATGTATATTTATTTTTTATACAAGTTACAATCTGCTATGTAGGACATCAATAGCAGTAGCATAAGCACAGTATAGTGATATTCAGGCATAAGTATCTTTCTATCACATCTTTGACAATAATGCACCTTTTTATATATAACTAAAACATAGAAGCATATGGGCAGTGAAATCATAGAGTTATTCCCAGTTGTCCCCACCGTCTTCGTCTCCAGTGGGGACAAATGGGAAAAAAAATCCCAGTTGTCACCAGTGATGGCGCCTCAGTGGGGACAAATGGGAATGGCCACTCTTCTTGTTCCCAGTTGCCACCAGTGGTGACAGATGGGAAAAATAAATAGATACGTCCCCAGTAAGGCGGGGCTAGAGCTGACCATAAAAGTGAGGTGAATTAAAAAAAAATCACAAATTATTTTATTTAGATGATATATTATTATTCTATTATAAAATGTACATTAAAACCAGAGAAATAAAACTCTTACACGTCACTTAGATGACATATATTTTTATAAATCACAACATTTATAATAATCGAAATTATAATTGCACAGATTAATCAAGGAAACAAAAACTGCACAAGTACAGTTTTTAGTACTACAACTATTACAGATCATATAATGATTTTACTTAAAACGATGTTCTTAGGTTTTTTATCACAGATTCAACACATGGAATTATGTGTATTTATGTAAATTTATAATAATAGCACTTAATGAATACTTAATTGCAACACATCTATATATATAAAAGAAAGTCGTGTTAGTTACTTCATTTATAACTCAAGAACGGCTGAACCGATTTGGCTGAAAATTGGTGGAGAGGTAGCTTAGAACCAGGAGACGGACATAGGATACTTTTTATCCCGTTCCCAATACTTTTTATTCCACGGGGGCGAAGCCGCGGGCAGAAGCTAGTTTACAATAATATCCGCACTCATCCTGTCGATCAACCCCCCCTCCACTATGCTGTTGTTGGTTCGTAGACCAGTGACGTCACACTTATCAGTACATTCCCAACAGTTGCGTCGAGGGAGGAAAAGGGTCAAGTGCGTCGTGCAGTTCTGGTGCAGTTTCGTTAGTTTTAAGAAAAATAAAAGAGAATAGTAAAAGTAAATTACTATGAACAAAGCGTTGATTAATCTGTGCAATTGTAATTTCGATAATTATAAATATTGTGATTTATAAAAATATATGTCTTCAAGTGATTTGTAAAAGTTTTATTTCTCTCGTTTCAATGTACATTTTATAATAGAATATATCATCTAAATAAAATAATTCGTGAAAAAAAAATTAATTCACATCACTATATATTCAGCTCTAGCCCTGCCCTTACTGGGGACATATCTATTTATTTTTCCCATCTGTCACCACTGGTGGCAACTGGGAACAAGAAGAGTGGCCATTCCCATTTGTCTCCACTGAGGCGCCACCACTGGTGACAACTGGGATTTTTTTCCCATTTGTCCCCACTGCAGACGAAGACGGTGGGGACAACTGGGAATAACTCAAATCATAACCCAATACCTTTGGTATGTGGAAACTTCAAGATAGGGTTAGTAACATATTCCTGGTTACAATATTTTGGCTTATAAAACACATACACATTTGCATAAGTCTTTATAAAAAATAATTCAATTGCAATTGAAAGGTGTTTGAAACAGGTATACCATATTTGGTGAGTGTTCCCAGCTTTCTAATAGAGACTAGTCTTCTTCATAATACGAAGGAATTCATCTTGATTGATTTCACCATCACCATCCCTATCTGCCTCGTCTATCATTTCATGAAGCTCTTCATCAGTAAGATTCTCGCCAAGTTCTTTTGCCACTCTTTTTAGGTTTTTAAATGAGATTTTGCCTGAAAATTTTGAGAAACCAACTTAATCCAAGCATAAACTGGATCATACAAAAACACATGATTTTAAATAGGGGCTGAATATAGCCTGTCCCTCAGCCATCTATGATAATGCAGAGACCAGCTATATGCAAAATTAAAGTAACTAGTCATAATACCCACCGGTTTCATCATCATCAAATAACTTGAATGCTTTCATTATTTCCTCTTTAGTGTCTTTTTCTGCCATTTTGACTGTCATCAACTCCTGGAAGTCTTCAAAAGACACTTTACCATCTCCTTTATCAATTTCTGCAATCATTTTCTTAATTTCTTCTTTTTTAGGTTCAAAGCCAAGGGCACGGATAGCTACTTTTAGTTCTTTTGTATCAATTTTTCCTGTACTTTCTGTGTCAAAGAGATCAAATGCTTCTTTTATATCTCTTCTCTGCTCGTCTGTCAACTCAAACTTAGGCCCTGACTTCTTACGGACTACCCCAGTGTTATTTGAGCTCACAGGTTTCTTTTGAACATTAGCTACAGCTGTTGCCTGCAACATAATATTAAAATCTTTTGATCACAAAAAATTTAAAATTCCTCTTCAAAACGTTTAAAAACTACCGTTCAGTGTAATATTAAAAGAAAGGCTTAGAAAACTTAAGAATTACCCATTTGTTTTATTGACTTACCATTGTTACTGTTACGGGAATTGTTGATATTTCTTAGAAAGGCAAAAGTAAAATGAATATTACAAGTTATGTATCATTTCTACAGTACACAGGTAGCACGGACAATTCAATTTATCGATCCAGCATCTATTTTTATTTCGGAATCAAATAAGTAGTCACAACATTAGATTTTATCGCACAGCTTGTTTATATGACACATGACACTGACAGTGACAGTTTTTAACTTAGGTGCCATAAACATAATATTCTATTGACTCTAGATACAAGTCTTTTATCCTTAAAAGTTTACAGATTTGGCATACTTACATAATGTATTAATAATTTGATCGAATTTATTAAAAACATTATACAATAACAATGGTAGCGTAATGATATGAAAACAGGACTGCCAAGTCAAAAGTTCGAATCCAAGGCATGCACCGCTGAGTCGCCTGGTGGGTATTAATAGTTTGATTATGTTATACATAATTATGTTTTGCAAAATCATCAGAATATCTACCTCATTAGTATAGTATTTGTAATCCAGAGTACTACGGTAGACGTCATGGGTAAGATTCCCAGGTTGACTAAGGTTATGGGCTCGCCCCTATTACACCCAACCATAGTGATGAACTGTGAATATTAATTAGTACACCTCTGCATAGCCCTTCAGGGAATTCAGGCGTGATATGTTATGTATGGCATATCACCAAAAACAATAATATTGCTATTGCTACTTTGAATTTCCAAACAGAAATCTATCAATCCTTAGGTACTCTCCAACCTGAGAATTGAATTTAATAAAACACGTTATTTTTATATAAACTTTATGTATTACAATTTATTTGATTCGATTGAATTTATTTAACAGTTTAATAATGTATATTATATTATTAAACAATTACTACAATAAAAAAAAAACATTTGTTCTTGAGGCGGCACACAGTATTTAGGGGGCAGACGGCATCGTCCCTATGGACTTCATAAGATGATAGCAATGGGGTAGACGGCTTCTGTGTCCGATCTTCTGAAGCGTAGCCGCGGCCTGCGCGAGCATGCCGGCGCGCTCGCCCGGCGCGGCCAGCACTTCGGCCGGCAAGTGCTTGCAGGCCATGTACAGGGCCACTGCGCGCTCGCCGTCGCCGCCTCCACCTTCGAGCGCACGGTCTGAAAAGTAATAATATGATTATAAGGTTACGCCGGAATCCGGAATCCACGACACCATTCACGTCGCCAAAGATCGCAACATATGGAAGATCCTTGTGCAGGAGAAAATCATGTAGGGGGCTCACGACCCTCAGAAATGAGGAAACGACACACAGAGAGAGAAGGTTACGCCAAATAATTATCGAAGGTATTGTGGAATGTAAAAAAGGCAATAAGTGAGGGTAATTATTACGTCATATACTGAATCTAGTACGCTATAAAATTAAAAGCCCCAAAGTCATAATTATGGCTAAAACATAACATACCATCACGCTTATAATCACCGAAGGGATAAGCAGAGGTGTACTACTAATTTACACCCACAGTTCGCCGGTATGGTTAGGTCCCATGTAATAGAGATGCTACTGAGAATTTCATAGAAAATCCAATAACACTGCTCGACCTGGGAATCGAACCCGGGTCGAGCAGTGTTACCGCTAGACTAATGAGGCAATTAAAATAATATCGATATAAACATGAAATGGTTATGCGGCAGGGAGAGTTTTGTTGACTTCAGGGATGTAAGTATAAATACCTGGAAACTGGTTAGGTGACACAAACATGTGCCCACCCGACTGATGATCGGAATCAGAATTGGCAATGTATTACCTTTTCCACAGATGATGGACGAGCGATTGAATCTCGGTCGCAAGCTGCCGTCCAGCAGCTGCTGAGTGCGACGCGGCGCCGCGCCCGCCATCATGCGGCACACCGCCGACTGCAGAAACACGCGGGACGTCACCCACTGGAAACATTACATTACATAACATACCATCACGCCTGTATTCCTCGAAGGGTTAGGCAGAGGCGTACTAATGTACACCCACAGTTCGCCGGTATGTTTAAGTCCCATGTAAAAGGGGGCGAGCCTATTGCCATTTACCGGGCACAAATTCCAAACTCCGAGCTGTTACTGGGAATTTCATAGAATAACCCAATAACACTTTGCTTGACCTGGGAATCGAAGCCAATACCTCTAGCGTAGCAGTCGCACTAAGGACCACTAGGCAAATGAGGCAGTTAGTGAGGAAACATTATAATACGTTTTATCACTAAATTTTGAACTGAAATGGTGTTTTTCTTGATATTAATAGTACTAGTATTCTATTATCTGTGTCAATAGAATGGTGCACATCCTTCAGCCTTCACTTTAACCTTATCCAGTCACGTTGTAGTGATAAAAACAGTAGTGAGGGCTATGAACCATATTTTGTTAACATAAACATAACCCATTAAATGTCCCAATTATTTTGTTAATAATTTATTATTGTCTCGCACATTGTTAGTAGTGAAATGCATCACTGACTTGGCACCTATGTACCTAACTAGCTTTTCCCCGCGGCTTCGCTCACTTGAATCTACATAAGAATTAGAAATGGATCCGGAAAAAAATCGAAAACCAACAGTGATGATCTATTCTGTGTATGAGTCCCTGTACTGTACTGTATACATCAGAGAAGTCAAGCTGAATTTTATTATTAATTAAGTTAGAGCATATACTTTCTTTAAAATCTCATTGTTTGGTTCAGATACGTTTATATACTGTAACTCACCTGTTTTTTTTATCTTCAATGTACAGACTCAGCTTTTTTACGACTTTGTAATAACATAACATACCATCACGCCTGTATTCCCCGAAGGGTTAGGCAGAGGCGTGCTAATGTACACCCACAGTTCGCCGGTATGTTTAGGTCCCATGTAATAGGGGGCGAGCCTATTGCCATTAACCGGGCACAAATTCCTAACTCCGAGCTGCTACTGGGAATTTCATAGAAAAACTCAATAACACTTTGCTCGTCCTGGGAATCGAACCCAGGACCTCTAGCGTAGCAGTCGCGGTTAGGACCACTTGGCTATTGAGGCAGTTTGTAATAGTAGAGATAAATTCTCTATAGATACAGAAGAGACCATCGAAGGTCCTAAATAACATTATATTGTTGAGTTGTCTGTACATGTATGTGACTCACGGGCAGGTTCTGCGATATCCTCCGCAGCGAGTGCAGGTCCCTCTGGAAGGCGCGCAGCTGGGGGTGCGGCGCGGGCGCGGGCGCCGCGCTGGCCTCCCACGCGCTCGCGCGCACCTCCAGCACCCAGTCGCAGCACAGCACTTGCATAAGCTGCCGAATAACAATACTTGTGTTAACTTATTTTAGTGAAAAATTCGACTGGCAGGCAGGGTTCGAACCTACGTCTTCTGGCTAGTAACTTGCGAAAGTTTAAAATGTGAAGGCAAATTTCGACATGGCAGGTGGGACTCGCGGTGGCTTAGAGGTCATAGCGTCTAGCGTACCTAGCCAGAAGACGCAGGTTCGAATCCTGCCTGCGAGTCGAATTTTTCCTTCACTAAAATAACTTTAAATCTTAAAATGAAAAATGCAAAAAAATCACAAAAAAATAATATTTGTGTATCAAAAATAATGAAACCGTATTAAATTATCACAAAATATATGTACATTCACACATATGTATTTCAGGAAGACTTAGGCAGAGGCGTACTAATGTTCACCCACAGTTCGCTGAAGTTTATCACCATTTACCAGGCACAGATACCAAAATCGAGCTACTCCTGAGAATTTCATAGAAAAACCCAATAACTATATTCTGTTCACCTCTAAGCGTAGCAGTCGCGCTCACGAAAAGAAAAACACTAAGCTAACCGTTATATTACTCCCCCATAACGGTGTGGCATTCTGCGTGTTCTCTTTCAGTTGCGGTAAAACTAAAAATTACACAAGTTAAAAGTAAAAATTACAATTAGGTACTTAAAAAAAACGACAAGCTACTTGATTAAATAATAGGGAGAAAAAAAATCATGCGAACGAATTGTCATCATCGACCCATTTACTGTCCTAATTGGGTACGGGAGAGTCTCCTCTTAAACTGAGAATCCTAAGGCTGTAATCCCCCACGCTGGCCTGATGCACATTTACATAATTTACACTAACATCATCTAGAGAATCTCAGGCGAGCAGGTTTCCTCACGATCTTCACCTTCACCGTATACTTAGTATTCTTCTTGGATTCGAATTCGACACTTATGACCTGAGTCTATAGTTACATTACTAGGCTATCAATACTTAATATTAATAAAATAAAGAAAATTAAACCATGCAAGAAACACCTTCGATGCGATGAATGCAACTAATGCGAGATTTGCCTTGTAGTAATATTGCACAACTCATCAAAACCAGTGCAATGCAACTACAATGCACTCCCGTAATAGTTATTTCTTCGTACTTCTTCTAGTTGCTAATAATGATTCAAACAAAAAACTGAAATGAGTACTAAAAAAAACAAAACAAAAATTAAAACGAAATAATATAAAATTCAAAATAAAATAATTCTAACTATTATGCTTAGCTTCGACACTTACCAACATAAGCTGTGTAGGCTTTCGGCAACAGTAATAAGCCAAGGAATCAGCTAATCTGGTTCCAGCAATATCACACACCTGAAAATGTATGCATTTTGGTTCATTACATTGGAGTCCTTACATATTCTAATTTTAAGGCCGCATTTCACCATTTCGAAGTAGTCGCTTACAGTTGGCGCAAAATAACTTGAACCAAATTGGCGGATGCGCAGTAGTAGTTTTTTAGTACATTTTGCTCGCAAATGCACTGCGCAAACTTTCCCCCTCTCCGTTAGTTTTGGGTCAAGTTATTTTGCGCGAACTTTACTCGCCGAAATAATTTAAAAATGGAACGGATGTTGTATGAAATCAATAATAAACGAATAATTTAGACGGAACTTACCCGGTTGGTGACATGCACCCTTTATAAGTTAGTAACAACATATTATGCTTACGTTCAACTTTGATTCATAAACATGTAGAGAATATAATTAAAATATGTTGAAATAAAAAAAAATCTAAATTATTAAAACATTAAAAGAATTTTGAACTATAGATACAATCCCGTATATTGATAACAAGAAGAAATACTGATACAAGTTACTGTTAAGTTTTACGAAGTTTTTGTGACATACTGCCACTGAATCGATCTTCAAATAATCACAATCTATATATATATATAAAAGAAAGTCCTGTTAGTTACTCCATTTATAACTCAAGAACGGCTGAACCGATTTGGCTGAAAATTGGTGGAGAGGTAGCTTAGAACCAGGAAACGGACATAGGATACTTTTTATCCCGTTCCCGATACTTTTTATTCCACGGGGGCGAAGCCGCGGGTAGAAGCTAGTACTTGCTAAACATTATCCAGGAAAAGACAAAGCCGACAGAGAGACAAAGACTGAGTGAAATGGCGCACATTAGGGGAGGCCTATGTCCAGCAGTGGACTTTATCCGATGATGATGATGATCCAGTAAAGAATAAAAGGATTCTCGTCAGATGTTACGATTATCTGTATCCCCGTTGCAGCACAAAGAAGTGAAGTCGAAATTCCTTTGATAAATTTTCACTAATCAAAGATTTGATACACTCGTTAAAATTAACACTTGATATATATTATGAAGTGTGCACACACCTTGAGTATCGTTTCAGCGGTCCTCTCGAACGAACGTTCATCTCGACACTGACCGAGGCTCAATAGCCCGCGCCTGCTTTTGTACGCCATGTGCAATGCCCTACGAATAATAGTACAATAGCTATATTTTCATCAGCTCATGTTTATGCTATGAAAGACAATAGTTATTAATACAACAACTATAAACTATACACTTTTGTTTTATAAACATCAGTGCGACTAGCATTTCTAAGTTTCAGCATGTCATGTATGAGAATCTTCTCATTGTTAATTAGAGTGCTGTTGATTATTAATTTATTTTAATTTAAATGTTATTGACCTGCATTTTATATAGGAACAAATTATATAATATCATGTCTTATATATGCGAATTTTTTTATTCCAAATTTATTTTTTAGTACCTAAATATATTAGTCAAGTTACAATTCATTTGTCTTATTTTACTGAATTGCAATGTTAACTGCAAATTAAATGTTAAATTAAACTGATTGGTATGAAGCGTTTTAAGGAGAAGGTAAATATATGATGACATTCTTAGGTCAGTCCCTGGATACGCTGGATAAGACTAACCTAACCTTTCTGTTTCTTTAAATTTTTATTCCGGCCAACATCAATGCAGTTATAATCACGTTGGATATTTACCCAGGTAATGGATCTTCACAGTTGGCTAGTGGTTCAGGGAGCATGTTGAGCCGATCACCGATTTCTACAGCTTTCCCAGTGTCGGCCAGCAACCACGTGGCGGCAACTCCCACAATGTTCGCCCACCATTCCATTACGGGATCCCAGCAGCCTGCCGATTGAGCATAGAGGTACTATTTTAACCGATTTCAAAAAGGAAGGGATTCTCAGTATTTTATGTGTGTTACCCGATATCTTCGATAACGATGTTTCTTATCTGATAGATTCTAACTACTGGACCAAGTTTGATGTTCTCTTGAGTAAATTTTCTGCTGACGTTCTTTAATTGAAATTTAGTTGTAAATTATTACTGAAGAAATTAAGTCCTACCTGTATGATGTGGTGCATCAGTGGACACGTCGTCAGTAATCAGTTTGATCAGTTCCAGCACATCACGCGTGTTGCTTCGCTCGTCAGCACACAACAGCATTTGCAAACTCTTTTGTAAAAGCTCCAAGTGATAAGCCTGTCCAGAACAAGAATACATAGTATAGTAAGTACAAATATTTTTAATTTTAATCTCCATTTATTCAGAGGCTTTTACCTTACAAAGGTATGACAGCCTCATCGTACCTTAATCTTAAATATAACAAAATTATTAACTATTGTACACTAATAATTGTATTTTAAAAAGTTATGAAAAGGTCATAGGTAGATTAATTTCTTTTTTAATTAATTAATTATTTTTAGTAAGGCCTTTGCCCTGTATTGGGACTATCATAGCAAAAGATATTACTATCAAAAGAGGTGATATTATAGTCTTAAAATTTTAGAAAAATGAAACATAATCAACCCATTATTTGGCCCAATGCTGAGCACAGGTCTCCTCTCACAATGAGAGGGATTAGGCTATAGTCCACCACACTGGCCTAATGAGGGTCGGTGTTTTCCTTCAGCGTTCAAGCGCGTGATAGTTAACTATTAATACCCACATGGCTTCTAAAAGTCAGAGGTGCATGCCTTGGATTCGAACTCGACACCTTTGACTTGGCAGTCCAATGGTCATATCACTGTGCTATCATTGCATTGCGATTTTTTAAAGCATCTACTGAAATTAATCTTATGACCAGTTCAGCAATATAACAAAAATCTTTCTAAAAGTTCATAGTAGAATAGAAGCAGTGATAGACAAGGGATATGACCATTGGAATGCCAAATCAAAGTCTCAAGTTTGAATCCAAAACACTTTTCGCAAACATGCAAGGTGAAGGGAAACATCGTCCGGAAACCTGCATTACCTACAGCGAGATTTTTTCGACGGCGTGTGAAGTCCCGCTCTAGGCCATTGTGGTGGATTATAACCTAATCCTTCTCATTCTGACAGGAGACCCGTGCCCATACGTGGTACAATATTATGCTTTAACTATTATAAAATCGTAAAAAAGGTGTGTCTGTACATTGAAGATATTAAAAAAAACAAATGTGATATTTAAAATTCTTGTCTGTTTGTTACGGGTTGGCGCAAAAACTGCTGAATAGATTTTAATTTTGTTATCACTGTTAGAAAGTATATGCTTCGACTTAAAACTAGGTGAACGGTTCCTGCGATACAGCTTGACCTCTCTGATGTATAGAGACCCATACAACGAAGAGATCATCACTGTTGGTTTTTGATTAAATTATTTTTGGGATCCATTTCTAATCCTAATACCTATAGCTTCAGGTGACGAAGCCTCGGGCAAAAGCTAGTGTTTTAATGATAATGATAATAGTAGAATGCAAAATCTCTTAAACTGGTCTGACCACACCACACCGTTAACCGTATATCAAACTTTACAAAATTGTTTCTTGGAATATCGGTTTCCGGAGTTGCCATGAGACCGAGTTCGAAAGTGGTAGGTAGAGCCATGCTTCGGCACAAATGGGCCGGCTCGACCGGAGTGATACCACGGCCTCACAGAAAACCGGCGTGAAACAACACTTACGTTGTGAGTCGCCGAGTGAGTGAAGATACCTGAGGCCCAAATCCTTTTAAAAGGCGGGCAACGCACTTGCGACTCCTCTGGTGTTGCGAGTGTCCATGGGCGGTGGTAATCGCTTACCATTAGGTGATCCGTTTGCTCGTTTGCTCCCCTATCCCATAAAAAAAGACCGGGTACCATTCTATGACATGTTTAGTTCCTATAATGTGCATGTACCCAGTGCATGTTAAAGTTATTATGGCATAATATTGATAGGCAGCGCCAAAGGGGAACTATACAGCTTACAAATGATTCATTATTAAGCAGTGTAACAATCAGATTGTTTAATTCATTAGATAATACCAGCTGGTAGTGATGTCACCCTGTTAATTACAAATAAATGACACCGGCATAACCGTAAATTATTATCGTCTGTTCCAAGTTCGCAAGACTATACCTCTTATTACATTACACTCATACACATTTTTCTCCACTGGGATAGGCAGAAATTGCAGATAGCTACTTGCTACAATTTTTGTAATATTTTTTGCAACCACGTTCATACATCTTGCAATACAATACACACGCGGCAATTGCGAATATAATGGACCTGATTTTATTAAATTTTAGATCACTAATCATTATCTTTCAAGCTTATTTTTAAGTAAGTTCAAATCTTACCAGATTATGAACATTTTACATGAAGCAACGATAGTTGTGCTAAAAAGTAGGTACCAAATGTTTATCAAATAGGTATAATATATCTAAAACGTCTAGCATGATATGTAGTCGTGTGAGCGTGCGCTTACACAGAGTGAGACACAGAATTCCGTAAACAAATCGCTAGTCTAACTTTATACCCACGGTGACGTAAGGAACTAACTTACCCTCATAGCATAAGCCAGTGGATCAGCAGGGTCAGGTAAACGGCAGAAGAGCGCAGTGGTAGCGGGATTACGTTCATAGGTCCAGCGGCGCGTGCGCAGGAAGCGCATGCCGCGCGGACTGCCCACCCAGCGCAGCCGCACCGGCCACTCCGACAGGGAGTCAGAGCACCAGACGCGGCAAAGGCGAAGGTAATATCTAGATCAAAATTATGATAAATCCTTTAAACCAGAACAACATCATCTGCCGCAAGAGGACGCGGCCGGCTATGTCTGCTTTGCTATGCCATTCAATCTTATTTAATATGGATGAATGAACAGCCATCTTCAAGAGACAACCATATAATTTTACATTTTTGTATTGGTTGGGTTTTTCATGTGGGAGAGCCATTCTTCATCTCGAATAGGCCGGCTCGACCGGAGTGATACCACGGCCTCACAGAATACCAGCGTGAAAAAACACTTGCATTGTGTTTCGCAGAGTGAGGGAGGTTACCGGAGGCCCAAACCCTTTTAAAAGGCGGGCAACGCACTTGCGACTCCTCTGGTGTTGTAGGTGGGCCATGGGCGGCGGTTATCGCTTACCATTAGGTGATCGGCCGGCTCGTTTGCCCCCTATCCCATAAAAAAAATACAAACATTAACTTAACTTCCTTTAATCAATCTACCATCATACTTACCCACACAACCAGTTCCCGATCTTCGGCATATAATCCTTGAACACCAATGCTGCCGTAACATATGTATCAGCTAACAGATGTCTATTGCCGGTAACTTCAGCCAAATTAACCGCTTGCAATGCCAAGAGGACACGTTCACTTCTACCACTGTGGCTTGACAACACCTCGAGTTGGGCGAGGCGATGTGAAACAGCTGCTACTTCGCCAGCCCAGTGCTGAGTAGCTCTTCTTGCTGGACTATGGAATTAACATAACATACCATCATGCCTGTATTCCCCACCCAATCTTTACTGGTACGATATTGTTATCGCAATATTGTACCAGTGAAGATTGTAACATAATTTATTTTAAAAGAGTGTCCATGGAGTTACTGGCCTGATTCTTCTCCATAGGACCTTTTGGAACAACTAGAATCATAACGTTTCATAAACGCTTGTAAAAGCTTATTTGAAATAAATATTTGAACTTGAACACAGAGTTAGCCAGAGGTGTAGAATGTACAACCACAGTTTGCCGATATGTTTGATGATGCAGTTATGGAATTAAATATGTATAATTTATTGATAAACAAAGGATAGTCTCATTGAGCAAGGCAATCTCTTTTTGATGGATTGAAAGAAAAAATTACAGTACATAGTGACTAGTATAATTGCTTACCAATTGCAAATTAACAATCAGATGTTCATTAGGCAACATTTTAGTAATATACAGTAAAGTAGTTTCTCATATATGCTTGTATTTCTGCTTCAGCGGCTCCTGTGTTGTCTTCTTATTGGTACGACCTTAACATATTACATAATTCATTTAAAAAGTATAAATAATCACCTGTCACTCCACAAATCTCCAGCACGTCGAGCCAGGAAGGCACCGAACGGTAGTCTTTGCAGCATCTGTCGTAACACAGCAGCAAGTACCGCGGAATACTTCGCGTGTCCCTGACCGCCTGCCTGTACGCTCTTCCCGGACACTGCTAAACTTCGATGCAGTTCTAAACGAGCGTTGGTCAGGTCACCCTGAAAATTAGTAAATCATATATAGGATGAACTGAGAAGGTAGCTTCTTAATAGTTGGAAGAACTTAATGATTAACCTTAAGGAACATGTCTGAATATAGGTAGGAGGAAAGATTGGAACTGTCGATACCAAGAAATTTTCTTACCATGGACATTGGACTCAGAGTTGTGTGTCACTTGCATTTAAATTTATTTTTGTTCATGCTCTCACGACGACGTAAAGACAATCAACAAAAACACAATTATTACAATTTGTTAAAAAATGTTCCGTGCGCCTTACATAATATGTAGGAATGGGACAGAACATCCTCACTCAAACCCCACAAAACACTTTAAAAACTATATAACTTAGAATTTTATGAGTTGGTTAATTTTTTTTAATACTAATTATACTATAATAGTTAAAGTCTTCATTACCTTATTATTTTGGATAAATAAAATAACAGTCAACTACCCTATTGTGGAAATACAAGTATTAATCATTACCTACTAATGATTAAAAATAGGTAGGTATGTATAAAAAGCTTTACCTTTTTCAAAAAGTTGTCGGCTTGTCGTTTATGTTTGTAAAAAAGTCCAGCTTCTTTAGATTGCGATTTTGGGACGGAATCTCCATACACAAGTAATTTAATGAGACACCCTCCCAATATTATAAAGTTCACTAGATATATGAAGAAAGTACTGAACAACCAACTTCCCCATGATACTCCACTGTAACCTAAAATATTATAATTATGTTATTTTATAACACGACATTTCCAGGATATTTATATTGCAATGTATACTTATACATGATGTATGTAGAAAGGTTCATATAGAAAGATCATGGTCTTGTGAAACAGTAGGCTTAACTCTGGTCTGAGTGTTTATTACAGGTCCTATAAAAGCCAGAGAATAAATGTTCCGAAGTCAAGATTACATGTCAGTATTTGAATGAAAAACATGCTTACTTAAGTCAGTATCAGCCAATATTTTCCTTTGATCTACTCTTGCTGAAAAATCTGCGACTGATGACTCCATCATGAAGTTTCCAAAGAACGCACTAAATGGGTTGAAAGCTATTAAGCCAACCATGAAGGCACATAGAGCTAAACGTGAATGATCACCCATTCCCATGACGATTTTGTTCGAATATTTATCTTCAACCTGAAAACATACATGTCCAGTTCAAAGTGTGAAAGGAATTACAGATGACACAAATAATAATTTACAGACAGACAGACTTAAGATGCACTATGTATATCTCTATATTAAATTATTAAATCTATATACATAAAAAAATATTTTTTGCTTGTTCTAAAAGTTTTTTGAAATATGCAATGGTTTTTATTAAATATACTTTCAGAGCCATACAAATGAATGGTCAAATATAAAGACAGTTTAGTAAAACTATTGTTGTGAAAATGTTTATTTGGAATTGGTTGAAACTGTTATTCAATGTGATAAAATACATTGGTAATATATTCATACAAACCTTATACTCAGGTGATGAAGGTGAATCACTATCAAACCCATGTGGTGAGCTGGATGGTGATGAAATGTCACTTCGAGGCGGAGTGTATGTAACATCAAACTGAGGCTCTTTTACTCCAGACTTCTGGAACGCCAGTTTAAGAGCCATGTTCTCTTGTTTTAAACGAGTATTTTGGTTCTGCAGGTACTTGATATATTCTATTGTTTTTCTTAATATTGCTGATTTGTTTAGCTAAAATATTAAAATTTAATGTAAGGATAATAGATATGGTTTGAAATAGCAACACCAACATGGAATAAAAAAGACAATTCTCAATAGGTACCTAGAAAGTAATATTATATGGTTGATATTTAACCAAAAAGTCTACTTGGTTAATGCCGTCAGGATTTGGTAAGGATTTTCGAAGATTTTATTCAAAGAAAGTAATTTTCTAATAAGAATCTTATTAGAAACAAAACACCTAAAATGTATTATTTGGATGAAAATTATATAATTGTTGGTTTACAAGCATTTTCAATAAGTATTGATTGTCAACATAATAATATCACAACAAGCATAATTATTGCATCATCCCATCCAGCGAAGGCAACATACAAATATAATACTAAACCGTACCTTTGCATCTTCTCCAACCAGCATATTCTTAAGTTCCACTATCCTATCATTAATACTAGTTCTGTAGCGCCTTTCAATTGCATTGTGAGCACTTCTCTTTACTTCCTTAACCTTTGGTACACCCATGTTCGGAGCCTGACTTATTGTTATCTTCTCACCTTCGAGAACCACTGGTATTCCTGTTAGAAGTGTTGGACCACTATTGCTTGTAAAAAATGTATGTATAGGCCTGTTTTCTGTACTTGTTTTTGTATTTGTAATGATACCTTGGGTGGTTCCTACAATATTAAAAGTATATTACACAAATGAAATGTATAAACAATTTATAAAATGACCAGTGTATGTATGCCCTTCAGTAATTAAATGCAAAAATCTATTCATTTGTACTCTAGGGGTACCTACTTACAGCCTTTGCTGAATTAATTAGGTGTTTTTTTATAAAAATGGACACTTCAATGTATAGTATGAATGATATAAGATTATTTACCTTGAACTGGAGCACTTGTATACATAAAAGTTTGAGTTTCAGGATTGATAATACTTGACTGTATCACAACTGGAGAAAAACTTGCATCAGAAGTTTTTAGTATAAGAGGTGTAACTCCTTTAGCATTGTTTTGTATTAGAAGAGGTTGACTTGAAGGCTTTGCTTTGCTTGGCTGGGTCATTGGTGAAGCTCCATCCAATTTCACCAGTGATGCTCTACCATCAGATAGCTGTTGTATATTTGGGGCCAAATTCACGTAAAGAGGACTCTGAACCACTTGTTGCACAATCATGGGGGTTTGTGTCGGTATTCTATTGCGTCCATGCTGCGTGACGTCAGGCAGGGGTGCACCATCATTGAATGGCAAATTGTAACTCTCTTCTCTAGCATAAACTCCTTGTAAGGGACTGCTCTTGGCTTGTGGCGTGGTTATGGGTTGCACTTTCGGCCTGTGTGTATATTGTGACACCATGGGATTCCCGCCAGGATTGAAGCATGGCGAGACTTGGGGCTGTGATATGGTTTCGGACTTAACTTTTGTATCAACACTGAGCAGAAGCGGATCATCTACACGAGCCAGCTCGTCCTCAAGAGTCTTCATAAAGTCTCCATCACAACCACTGAGAAAGTCTGAAATTATTCAAATATTACTCATACTTTACACTACGTAAGAGTTTGTACTTATAAATAACCGGATTATAAATATTTTTTACCCTCTATTTCGGCAATGTCATGGACGTTAAACACGTCTGAATTTATAAATGGATCGTCCTGCTCCATTTTTGGTTCCATTATTGCCAAATTATTCCATTTAAAAGGTTTTTTTCACAATAAAAATACACTTGTTTACGTTTTTTGGCATTCGAAACTATTACGTTTGACATTTGTCTGATGATATAATCCAGCCAATGAAAAGAAAGAAAAGATATGGTACGATATGACGTCATATTAGGGAGCGTTCGTCCAAAATTTACATCAGAATTTTAATCATGCTAAAATACAATGATTACTGATGACTCTCTCAGCAAATGGTACTATAGTACGATGAAGCATGTATCAATGAATTAAAAGAAAAATATTATTTATCAATGCATTGTCTGTAATATTAATAATTTTATCAGTGCGGTCCCACCCACACACACCGTTAACAGCTATTGTCAGATAGATGGCGCCGCCTGCTACCGCTTACTGTTAGCCACTAGATGACACTAGCTGAACCAAAAAAAAATATAATAATGTTTAGCAACAAAATAATTATGGTCTGGATATTTCAATAAAAATAACTTATTCAGAAACTGTGTAGGTAGATTACTGAACACAACATTTTTTTTTAAAATGCGCCCTCTGTTATCTGAACGTTGAAACCGTTCTAAGAACATGATGTTCGAAGACTACGAGCGTAGCAGCGTAGGCCTGTAGCCGTAGCTAGCTCTATCTTCTACTTGTATAGAATTTAAACCAGTGGCCTGTGGCAAACTGGCGCCTGTTGACACTGGATGGCGATGAGACCTTTCCTGTTTATTGCAAATTGAGTACTTTTTTATAATTTTGTCTCAGTCTGGCTCCACATTATTTTTTTTCTGGCCATATTAGTGAATCTTGAAAATTCTCGTAACCAATAAAAAAAATAATTAAGTGAACATTACTTATCAGCAATATCCAATAATTTAAGTACCTGTCTTTGTGAATATAACTGAGATCGCCAGTTCCATCTAGGCTCTACCTATTTATTTATTTAACAACACCACACCGTTCCATAATTCGATCTATCTAGCATACCTACTTAATTGTGTATAGGAATATTACTTTATATTGTCTGTTCAAAACACTGATATGAAATTAGCTGCACAGAGTACTTTTTATATTGTCCTGCTTACGCTCATACAGTCACTAGGCCCGTTCTGGGTCTCCACGCTATTAGGTGTTTTACCTGTCTATTATTACTATATTTTTACATATAAATAGGTAGATGCTTACCATATGGCATAGTATCCGCAAACGCTGGATGGCTTCAATTTTTTTTCTTCCCTGGCTTAAAAGCCTGATGAGGTTAACCTTATATTATTTGTATTTAGGTACTTCACATTTCACGTTAAAGAACTTTGTTTTGATCTAGGAGTACATATATTTATTTTACATGTACAAAACATATAGACTGTACCTACCTATTTATATATAAATGACTTTGAAGCGTACATGTCTGTGATTTTCGTGCCACTCAATTATTTATCACTAGATTGAATTAGTTTAATAAAATTAAATAACCACATAATTACTGCCTTGAGGCAGTAATGATGTAGTTATAAGGCTAATGACAGCCTTGTGGTCTTGAGCTCGACTGCTACGCTTGAGGTCCTGGGTTCGATTTCCAGGTCGAGCAGTGTTATTGGGTTTTTCCATGAAATTCCCAGTAACAGCTCGGAGTTGTGGAATTTGTGCCCGGTTAATGGCAATAGGCTCGCCCCCTATTACATGGGACCTAAACATACCGGCGAACTGTGTACATTAGTACACCTCTGCCTAATCCTTCCTAACAGGCGTGATGGTAAATAACCAATTAAAGATTTTACAATTTTAATTTTGTAAAGAAATAAACCTCGCTTCGGAAATCGAGAAGCTTTGAGTGGAAGAAAATGTTTTCATTCATTCCCGAACAGCTTATTATTACTCATATAAAAAAAAATAGTTTATAATGAAATGAAGGGAAAATTAAAATAAATTATTGTTGATATTTAAATGTTTAATTTATATTTGTAACATTATATTATCTGTAAATATAGAGTTCTTATTTTAATAATATGTAGTTACGAGATAAACAAACTCGATCTAATATAACTTAAGTGTATACAATATACATACAGTACCAACTACATATTAAAGTACATACGATATTTTCAAATCCCAACTTAATTGATGAACTATAGTGCAATAACATCATACTTAATAACATATATTTATAGGCACAAAAGTGGATATATAAGTAATAATTACATTATAACATTTGATTTAACAAAAAATGAGAGGTATTTAATTGCTATGGCAGGCTAGACACCTGTAGGTATCGGTAGGTATCCTTGTCGAAGGACCTATGCCTGACCAACCACGAAACACAAGAGTGCAGTACACCTACTGGAATGTCCTAACATACTTAATATTTTCATTACAACAAACAAAGGCACAAAATAGTGAGACCTACCATAGTGTAGCTTCTACACACACCATACGTGATTTAACTTAATTACAATTTGCATAATTATGCAAAATTAAGGTAGATACTTTCGTAGATATCTATGGCATTTTCAAAACTAGACTAAAGTAACAAATCAGTCTTCCAGTCAATTACCAAATAATAAGTAATGTATTTATTAACTTAACATAATAGAAATTATATTTTTACTCTTAGGATTTTAATAATTATACATTTATAGTTACTTATTAAAGAAATCAAGTTTTAATAGATGTGATAAATTACACGTAGGTATAGGAATTACTGAGAAGTGAAAAGGTGCAGCTTTGTACATTGGTTGTTTTTCTAATAAGAACAAAAAGTTTATAGGTAGTACTTAAGTAAAACGCACGGTTTTATACCCATAGGCCAAATATGAAAATATAAACTAGATATTTTTACGTATTAACAGCGCATCGTGTCGATTTTTTTACCACAAAACTAATTATAAACATTGAGCATTCTTAACTAAGTGTTTATGAAATCTCTTAACTCTATTATGAACCACCGTGCTTGTGCAAAACATTTTATTGAGGATATCGTGAGCACAACTAGATATTTAACAGCGAACATTTATGGCAATCGACGAACAAATTAATAAATTAATATAACCCGTAACGCAGGGAACAATATAGCATAGATCGGTATGTAACTATGTAAATACGTCACTATCCGCGATGACATGTGCGTCGCACGCAAGTTTTGTTCAACATGCATTGTTGTCAATAAAATAAGAACATCTTATTAACTGTTTCACGTGGATTTATGGCATGGTGCGACGCGGTGGACTAGAGTAGCTGTAGCGAGCGTGAGGTAGTAGCGGCATTTCAGTCTATAAACATCACAGTCGCGGACAACAAATTGCACAATAACTCGTCTAGGCGAACACGCCCGAGGCGCGGCGGCGTGGCCGGCGCTGCCTGCTTGCCCTTCGGCCCTATAAAGTTACCAGTCAAACTAAGACAACATTACATGCTAGTTAAAGCTAACTTATTCTGCTATTCATTAACAAAGACGTAAATGTTATAAAACAAAAAACTAAAGAAGAAAATAAACAAACATAAAATCATAATAACGCGTCGTCCAGCTTTCAACGGAAATTTTATTTCGTTATAAGCTTTAACGACACTTCGAAATAAATAGAAAAGAAAAGAGGTAGAAGAAAAGTGGCCGCGGGGCCCATTGCAATCGCCCGGCCGGAGCGCCCGGTCATCGGCGGCGTGCGCACGCGGCACGGCCTACCAGTTAGCCTACCAATAAGTGCCTTACTTCTAACTTTGTACGCCTAAGTCAGTCTTTTCGAATGTGCATTCAACGATGTCTTACGTTTCAATCTCTTTCGCTACCACAATCTAACGCAAAGTTACGCGGTGGAACAATAACTCCAGGCGGCTGATCTATGTCACGTCGACGAGGTATGGACAGGTCCTCCACGTGGTCATCGTCCTGCACGGGTGAGCGCGGTGAATGCGGTGGCGATCTAGGTGGCGTACGAGGAGCCAGTGCCGCGTGTGCGGCCGCAGCTAATGCCATCGCATGTAGAGCCTCTCGCCCGCCATCTCTTGTCGCTCCCTCCAATGCTTGCTGTAGAAATGATGGATCAATAAGAGGTGTAGATGGATTTCCATCTTCACCTGCGCCTCCTGTGCCACTTAAACCATATGGAAATGCAGCTCCGTTTGACTCTCTTTTGACGCCTCGGCTCATGGGGCGGCTGGTCGTTATACCCAGTTTCTTCACTTTATCGTATAACGTACGTGAGGGAACGCCATATTTACGGGATGCCTGTAGTGCACTCATCCCATTTCGCACGCATTCGATAGCCGACAAAATATCAGATCTAGTGTATTGTTTATATCGCTTCCATTCTGGTTTCTGTTGCGGTGGAACATATGGCGCTAGTCCGGCCCTCACGTCTTGTTGAAAATTGGTGGGCGGAGGGGAAGGGTGAAAAGTGCGTTGACTTTCATCGTCGAAAGATCTTTCTGTGTAAGGAGAGTGAGCATCTTCAGAACGGTCCGATCTATTGTAATGAGGTGAAGAAGCGCGCGAGGAAAGTCTACGAGGACGATAATCGAAAGCACGATGTGGGCTTGCAGCGCGTTCAGATTCATGTGCAGACCCGTTTGAGTGTAGACGAGGTGGTGCATGTTGACTAACTGGGTGGCACACTAGGGACATTGGTTGGGAGGAATCCACGGGAGAAGTTTGCGCGAGAACGTTCCTTAGAATGGGTGTGTCGCGAGTGGCCAGCATGCTGGATAATTTCTTACGTTTAAGCGGGTTCATATCGGCAGAATCATAGGCAGCGGAGAGTACAGGTGCAGCGGGTGGTGGTGGCCAGCGCGATGGAGGTGCTGGAGCCGGCGGAGAGATGCTGGAAGGCGCAGCGGGCACCACGCGCGGTGGTGACGCTGCCGGCGTACGCTCTGTACTGCCCGGTCGCCGACGCAACTCCGTCATGTCGAACAAACCCTTCACCTCCAGCTGCTCAGCCACCTTCATAATATGCGGGATGTGAGCCTGCGTCACGTTCACCTCACCCGTGTACATGTACTCGAGCAGTGCACGCATTTCGAAGTCCTTGACACCAGGGAAAAGGATGCTGCAGTGGTCCATAGGGACATCAGCTAATATTGACTGAAAATACGGGGAGTTGGCAGCCAGAACAACTCGGTGCGCCTTAAACGTCACCTGGTCGTCGACCACTAACGTGCAATCCACATATGTCTCCCCCTTGATCAAAGCTTCTAAGATTTCCACTAAGTTTGTTTTGTGGTGATTCCATTTCAAACAAAAAGTTTGGGGTCCTTCGGTACTGCCCATTTTTCTTAATTGCGATTCTGTAAGAGAAAGACAATAGACATATAGCACCATATAATTATAACTTATTCAAACAATAAATATAGGTAGCTTTTAAAATAATAAAAGCTCTTTTTTATTAACTTTGTAACATACCTAAGATAAAGTTTTAAGTTTACTAAATCAGAGGTAACAGAAATGTATTTTATTTTGATTTGTTTATATACCTTAGTATTATAATCCTACTACAAGTATAATATTATAAATGCGAATGTTTGTGAGTATGGATACTCTTTCACGCCAGAACGGCTGAAAAGATATGGATAAAATTTGTGATTATAGTCTGGAATAACACATCTAGGCCAGACCCAATTCTGAAATCTACGCAGACAAAGTCGCGGGCAGAAGCTAGTAATTATTATAAAAACATAAAATAGACGGCAATCGAATTTGTTTATACACATCTTTAAATATAATTGGCATATACCTGGCATTTTATCGGCATTGGTAGAGGCGGGATACATCGTAGAAAAACAGTCCAAGTCACGCACTAGTCGAGCGAATGTGATAATCCTTACGTACATAAAGTTCGTGCAACCTGTGACTGAAGCGCATCGCACTGCGACCAGCACTGACTGACGACGTATGTCGCGAACAAGCGCGACTGCCCGACTGCACCGCCCTTCCCAATTTACATATTACGCTCTATAGCCCTTCCACACTGCTAAATTGACTTTTTACCTTTTATTCGGCAGGTAGAATCGAAGTTAGGGGACCGATGAAAGCAGTATCACCGGATTCCCTTCTGTTATGTTCCCCATAAATTTTGCACCAAACCGGCTTTCGTATTTTCAACTTTATTTTCCACAGTATTATGCATAAAACTCTTAAGCAAAATTATGGCACTTACTAAATTTATCCAATCCTTGAATACTTACAACAAAGGTCCTGTGTTATCAGCCTGCTACGAATCGTAGCACCTCTACGAAAGTAAAATAAATACAATAATGAAACATTGAAACTCACCTTATAGAAAATTAATCCAGCGTATTCACGTAAACAGGATTGATGTTGAAAATGTTTATATCGGGAAAACTCATGTGAAAATGTCCGCACTTGCACTTAACAAAGTTCGTAGCACATTCGGGGTTGTTTCGCGCGAGTGGAGAAGTGTCGGCTACGCCCTGCGTGTGGGGGCGGTGTGCTCTTGCGAGCGTCTGGCAGTGACTGTGTTGGTGGAAGGCGGCCGGTCGCGGCAAGCCTGTGTTCACCTCCTCCCGCACCTCTTGTGTGCGCTTTTTACGCACGCAGCGCAGCGTGCCGGAGTGCAGTGCAATTGCGTGCGGGCGAGAGGGCGCGAGGCGCGGGGCCTGGCGCGGCGGTGCGCCCGACGAATTGCAGCGCGCTGAGGAGGGCTCTCGAGCATGTGTGCGTGAGTGCGCAAGCGCATGTATACAGCAATAGTCGCTGTGTGCACCGCGAACGCTGCCGCTCGGCGTCAACACGATAATATAAAGCCGAAATCTGCTTATAAAAAAATTATACCGCGCCTCACTGCGCCTTTGTATATTAACGTTGGTTGAACTTCGTGGCTTGCCTTCAGAATCAGGAACTCTATCTTACCGTAGTTATAAAATACAAATTAATACCTACGTAGGTGACGTTGCTCTATTTATTCATTTAATACCTATTCGTTAAAAAGTACTTCTTACTACCTAAGTTAAGTAAATGTAAAAAAAAACATATTACTGGGTACATCACAAACAACAAAATTATTTCCTTGACCTAGTTAAGTGCAGAGCTTCCTAGAGAACGTTCAAAACTTACTCTGAGACATCATCCACATATAGGCAAAAAACTAAAATCATACAACAAACATACAAATTAAAAACGAATGATAAACTCCTTAGTTTATCTACTTCATGCCTCTGAAACTATTGTTAAAACTATTTAATTCCACCACGTATTACTTAAAATTTCGATACAGCATGACCGTCCTAAAAATTCCCAAAAGTGAGTGAACAACGCTACCAAACGGGGTCATTGACATATTGCTCGCGTAGGGAACGCCAAAATAGCGCGAAATGCACTCAAAAATAGACCAAGGTGTGCGTGCAATATTTTTTGTTAAGCGAGGCTTGTCTTCCGCCAAACTTGGGGGACGCATCTTCGTTATACGCCATTTCAATTATTTTCAGATGCATTTAAACGTAACTTTACAAAAATAGAGTCGGTTTTCTTTGTTGGCTAGAGATCAAACAATCGGATGATTTTAGAATTTTTTCTTGATACCTACATTAGGTAGGTACTAAAGTCTGGGTTAAGATCCTCCGAGTCTAAAAATTTCAAGATCAAATAAATTACCTTAGAGCGAAATCTGATTGTGCTGTTTATTTCTGTAAATAACTAAGGGTAAAAAATATACCTACCTATCCTAAGTATTAATGAGTTTTTATAATATTTTATATTATGGTAAATCCAGATTATTTCAGAAGCCTATGAGCTCCATACGATGCCACTGCAACATGCAGAAGGAAATATTACCTATATAAAATAAATTGTACCCGTCACTAAATTCACCACATTAACAGAATAAATAACGTCAATCTTCATGATCGGGGTTAAATTTCCCATAATCGAGATGATACGGGATGCGAGAACATCTCTAACAATAGAGTTAAAAACATATTAGGAGATTAAGTGGCGTTCCTTTTCTATCTAGGGGAGCAAAATTGTATGCAAAACTTGAAATTATTATGATCCTTTGGGAAATATGGTTACAGACTATTTAAAATAAACGTTACTATCTCTGAATGTAGGTATGTATTTTTATCTCCGACTGTACTACTATCCTAACCGATGCACAGTGTTTCATCCTGAACATGCTAGCTAGACAAAATTATTTTTTGATGTTTCTTGTCTTATACGGCTTTCATTTTGATGTCTTATTGCGTAATTCGTGCAAAACACCCAAATAAAAGGTGGTAGGTGTGTCACCCTAATTACCTAATTAGGGTGACGATTTTAAAGAAAACAAAGATTACCAGTTTTGTGTTTAATTAAGGCAAGTAAAGATAAATACAATAGAAAAAGGGGTAACAACACATAATATGGTTCAATTACTAATATCATAGCTACTAATTGCACAGTGGGACCTCATTACATAACTTTATATAGCAAATTACCTTGAAGTACTTACATTCTTACAATTTTAATTAGTAAATCGCAATTAAAGTAATTAAATAAAGCGATATAATAATAACCTACAACAATACAATAGTCCGCTTCCTTATTCTACATCACTATATTCTTCTGAAGAAGAATCTTCAATATTAAAGTCAGAACTAACATTTAGACTAGAACTACTCATATTTACACTAGAATTTATATCTAAACTAGGGGGTATAATTAATTCTAAAACCTTTTGGCAAAAAAGGCTTTTTGGGAATTTCTCGAAGACTATTTATTACAGGATCAGATGTGATTATTAACATATTAAGTAAGCCTGTATTCCCCGAACGGTTAGGCAGAGGTGTAGTAAGGTACACCCACAGTTCGCCGGTATGTTTAGGTCCCATGTAATAGGTGGCGAGCCTATTGCCATTAACCGGGCACAAATTCCAAACTCCGAGCTGCTACTGAGAATTTCATAGAAAAACCCAATAACACTTTGCTCGACCTGGGAATCGAACCCAGGACCTCTAGCGTAGCAATCGCACTTGGGACCACTAGACTAACGAGGCAGTTACATATTAAGTAAATCTCTATGAGTGGCAATACGTGACACTTTTCGTGTCTTTCGTTTATTGCGCGCTTCCTGAGCTTCCTTAGAAAGCTGTCTAATAAGTAGAAGAGCCGATTGCACAATATCGACACTGTGCACAATAAGTTGGTGCACAGTTAGTGCACCGTAACTGGCATATAATACCACGAATAGAGATTTTTTTGTGTCATGCGTTAAACTATTAAATTTTTCAGTATTAATATCGTAACCGGAAGCTAACGTTCTAAGTATGGTTCCAAAGTTCTAGGGTCACATCTAAACCTGTAATATCTGAAGCTAGTTCAGGATTCCCAAAAAACCAACGAGCAGTATTTCCATCATTAGTATTCCCGAATCCAGGTTTTGGTTTATCTACTATCAAACCCATTTCCGACTTAAACCTATCTTGGATTCGAGCCGAACGCTGCTTCACATTTGCTTTGTCATTTTCAACTCTAAGTTACCATTTTTAAAATTCGAGACGATAGCTTATGTGAAGCAAACATTCGAAGGAACGTATCCAAGCGTGAGGTGGGGATATACCAAAACCCAGATTGTTCGACTTTACTACAAATTCCTTAGACTCATCATTCATAAATTTAGGAGTAGCCCCATAAATGTAGCACTTTTGAGCGGAGGAAGTTTCAGTCATAGAATTGCACACTTTACCGTCAATCATCGTGAACTGCAATGCAATTCTGCATCAGTGTCTTCACTGTTTGCGAAATTTTGTTTGTAAGTGCTATGACCAGAACTTCCATCGCACCCCCACTTGCTTATAACGGAGAATGATGAGTCAGGAGGCAAAGATCTGAATACCCCAAGCTGTGCAGAAATTAGACGTTCGTTTTGTTTAACGCGGCTTGAAGTTTAATTTCTGCACGAGTTCCGGTTACCAAAATCTGTTCTTCAGGGGGATAACAGTCTAATTTAGCCTGCCTAACACTATCAAATGAAGGAAATACCTTATGTCCCGCCTTCATGCTCCATTTTCGGGTTTGTTTGTAAGAATGGGTTGTAGCTCTGGCGTCCACATAGTAAGCCAGAGCTGCTTGCTTTGAAAGGCACCTTTGCGAATCAACACGCGCACTAATCTTTTTTTTTATGTTGACACTTCTCCGGGCTGTTGCTGGCTTCTCTAATCACACAGGCGAGATTTCGGTGCCCAGCCAACCGCGCTGAAATTTCAGCAGCAGCCATCAACTGGTTTGTATTCCGTTCTTGGAGTAAATCGTCGAGTTGCCTTTTTTTAGTTTTTTTTTTTTAAATATTCTAGGACATTTTTACACAGCACCATCTAGTTCCAAACTAAGCAGAGCTTGTACTATGGGTACTAGACAATGGATATTATAATACTTAGATACTTTTTTTTGTAAATACATACTTATAATACATAAGAAACACCCAGACAAACACAAACACTTATATTCATCACATAATTTTTTGTGTCCTGTGGGAATCGAACCCACTACCTCATGGTCAGCAGTCCGGTACTCGAACCACTAAACCACAGAGACCGTCGAATTATCGCTCAGATCATCAAAAGTTTTAGTAGGACGATCCGGAGTGGATGTTGAAGGTTTGGGGTGGTGGACTGTCACTTTACACTTGAAATCTTCTGCCAAGTAAGCAGAATGGTTGGTCAAGAAGCGTTCATAATTGCCTCCGGAACGTTTCCATTTTTCAGCAAATTTTGAAGGAGTTCTGCTGATATGGTGCCTTAACTCTTTCATTGAATCTTCGCTGATACCCAATAATCCGTGTCTGTTTTTAACAAGTATAAAATTCACTAGCTTATGACGTTTCTCGTTAGAAGCAAAATTGCAACTAATTAACACTTTACTTACCCCTTATTTATATAACAGCCCTCATTAGCTTATCAGTGATTTAAATGTGTGCAAAATATTTCTTAGAACCGGGATAAGGGGGGATAATGGCTACCTACTTAGATAATTACTTCTTGGAAGTTTGAAAGTGACTTTTGTCTAGCTAACATATTCAGAATGAATCACTGTGCGATGGTTATGTTACTTCAACCAGATTTATATGGGATTAACTAGGATGTATGTTCTATCAGATGAATCGGTTCGGTATCGGTTTGCAATAAAACTTTTCCAAAAAAGACCCTAGGACCAAAACCAAACCAACAGATTGGTCTTTATTGCAAATGTTCTCAGACATTCAGAAAACTTTTCGTTTATTTCATTCTCTTAATATTCTCACGAATATATGCAAAACCCCAAATACCTCAGCTTAAACAATGGCAGCAAATGTCAGAGCAATTCTCTCGTATCAATAGCTAAGTGTGGAGTGCACTTGATGCCTTTCAACAACCATTTACATATCGACACTGGACTCGGTTCTTAGCACCAATTATTATTACATCGATTACGAACGCAAATTGTGGGAATTTTTACAGATTAATTATTTATTGAACTATGAAGAATTTTAAAGTATTTGGATTTGAAAATAACCATGCTGTCTCTAGTAACTGGTTTACAGATTTAAACAGATAGGGACCACAATTTACATCCGTAATATACCTAGTTACAGTAATATTTTTTTAAGGAATCTAATCGAGTTCCTAACACTTTAATTTCATCAAAATAGTTTTGAAGAAAAGTAGAACTGTATTTCTCAATAATGCATTACACACCCCAAATTAACAATGTTGAAATACAATAGAATAGAATATTCTTTACGAATGAATGAATGAATGAATGTGTAGGTACTTAAAAATTTACAAATAAGATAATTTTAAACCCTGAACAACTAGTAGTATGGACCAGCACATAGTTGGAAGGAACATCGACATAGATATTGGAACTCCAAAATCAATGTTGGACTTTTCAATTCATATCAAGGCTGGACCGTTAACTTAATATAAGTTATTATTAATGTACTGAATTAGCAACTATTTGCAGACAATTATGTGCACTAATTGAGTGAATAAAAAACATGTTGTAATGTCAGCGGTCAACCACACGACCGTTAAAATTTCACGATAATTTGGCTATTGCTCCGGAAATACGAATGCAAATGTGCCATTGTTGATACTTAACAGTTAGCTATGACCTTTGATTCCGGCGTCATAAATTAGTTTAGCGATTCGCAGAACAAGTCTGGTATCAATATTTAAGTACCGAAGGGGCTATCAAACTTTACAAAAGGTTTACATTTGCAATTCACACTAATAAACCAATGAACCTACTTAAACTTTAGCGACAATTGGTGAACAATGCCTTTATTGGAAGATATAAGCGCATTATGCTAATACCAGCATAAACAGAAACGCATCGCGACCTATCCCACGAACGCACGCGCAACAAAAACTGCGAGACGGGGGTTAGAAAAAGCTAATAAAAAAGCAATAATGCGATCCCGCATGGTGGCTTGTTGAGATCCGAAATTGACGAGACTGATGAACCGTAAGGGATAATATTGATGTAGGATAACCGAAACGTCACATAGATTTCTAATTAAAAATATTTTACGATAAAATATATAAAATGTTGATTCAGCGCACAAAATTCTAATGAAAATTGCGTTTCTATAAGACATTTTACTGTCATTTGCGATACGCACATTCGCATTTCACAAAAGGTCACGTATCAGCGAGAGTTAATGATATAAAAATGTTATAAACTTATCAAAAGTAAAAATAAACATATACTTAGTACAATAAATGCGTTAAGTTTGCATAATGAGTAAAGGGTTGCCAGCATAAAGAGATAATTGTAATTTTACGCGTCCACGTCATTTGTCACCAGCATCCTGCCACGCGCCCTGGGTGAATTTATTATCTTATATTATTTGGGGTGCCCTACCCTTATCTACAATTAACTATTAAGAGATATTAAATAATAGACTGCACAGAATCCTCAATTTTGCACACTTCATTATATTTTTTCTATTATTATACTGCCTCATTAAATCAAATTAAGTAGCATTTATTTAATATTGTTAAATTGCTAGTTGCTGCCTTGATTTAAAAATGTTATTAAATTATTTTTCATCTGACGATCTCTGTGGCTTAGTGGTTCGAGTACCGGACTGCTGACCATGAGGTTGTAGTTTTGATTCCCACAGGACACAAATATTTATGTGATGAATATAAGTGTGTGTTGGTCTGGGTGTACCTTATGTATTATAAATATGTATTTACAAAAAAAAAGAAGTTAGTATATAAGTGTTATATCCATTATCTAGTACGCTCAGCTTAGTTTGGGACTAGATGGTGCTGTGTAAAATGTCGCAGAATATTTTATTATTATATTATATCTTAGATGGTGCAAACAAAGCCTCGAAACTCAATCCATTACACAAATAGTTACTACGAATGGCAAACCTTTGCACTAAAATCAGTTAGTTACCAGAGAAAAGTAGCAGTAGGTACTCTACGAAGCACGAGACGTTGCCTAACTTTTCAAAACCTACTAAAAAAGTATAATTATTTTCCCTAATCATGTACCCTAAATGTTCATTATTACACATACAATTATATAATTATTTGAATTTGTCACGTCTATTCAGTTTCATAATGTATACATAAGTTAAGATTCTAAATCTCTCTATCTTAAGAGAAAAATATAAGCGTCTTTAGTTCTCCAATAATGTAAAGTAATGTAATTTGAAATATTTTCAAATATTATTGATATTGAAATAGGCTGCCAATTTAGTATTTTTCAGAAAAAGGGATTAATAGAAAAAGTTGTTGAGAACGATGGGTACAATCACAACTTAAGGGTCTAGCGGACCGTATTGTCCGTACAAACGTAATACCAAAATAAGTCGTAATTCAAAAAGATTTTAATAAATTTCGTTATTATTCGGATTCCGATAAGCTAGATTAATTTAGGTTCCTATTCAACCATTTCTTCCAAAATACTTTATGAAGTTTCGATCGTCGTTTATTTTCAGTGAAGTAGTGGTAGATAGAATCCTTTGTTCAGCAGTGGACTTCTATTTGCTGATATGATGATGATGAGTAGCAGATAAATTGGTTAGGTAGGAGCATAGATTAACGGTATCCAAATTCGAATAATAATATAATTTGATTGAATTGGGTTTGAATTACAATTTATTTTGGTGTTGCGATGAATGGGAAATACACCGTCCGCCAGACCCTTAACCACCACTGACTGTATAATATGGAAGTATAAGTATTGTGAGTGTCGTGACTTTTTGCTTAAGACTGTTTAGTGTAACTAGTGCACTATTACTATTTTCACTAGTAGACTATTGCAATTTACCAGGCACAAATCTCAAACTTAGAGCTGTTACTGAGAATTTCAAAGAAAAACCCAATTAAACTTTGCTCTTATTCGAATCGGATCGCTAGACTTGCTAGCTAGAAGACAATAAATTACTAGCATAGTTTAATTTCAGATATCTTCATATCTTCTAGCTAACCTTTCAACTAACAAAATTATAAACTTGAATAAGTTAAATGTGATTTAATTACTGAATTTAATTAATTCAATAATTATTTATCGTTCAGAAAATAAAAACCGATCACTGAATTTTATAATTAATAAATTTATATCTAGCCATTCATAAGATACAACATGTAATAAGTTACGCGGTTTAAAGCAGTGGTATTTAATAAATAAGCCGCATGAAGTTCCACAGTGCGTTCACGATGATATCAGGGGACATGATGGCATACCTAATATATTCAGTTTGGGTATGTAATCGTCGTCGTCCACGCCCGGCGACCCCGGATGCGGTTCATTGTAGCGAAACTCCCCGGACCCCGAGGTGAAACAATACACTCTTTCCTTCTATTGTCTATTGCCCGCCCGCACAAAGTATTCCTATTCATAATTTTCTGTCTAATTGTATACATGCGTAGATAAATGCGAAAATTACATTCAAAATAATGTTAATATACTCAGAAATTAACGTTCCACACGATTTTTGTTTCAACAAAATGTACCCTTACTGGCTTACCCCTTATTTCGTTATTTTCATTAGGAATTAGAAAGATATAATCATATTAAGCACCCTAAACTATAATAAACATAATTCAACTCGTAGTAACGAAAATGTCATTTTTTTTATTTGGACATACAGTCGGTTCCCTCGAAAACGGGTCAAGTGGTATAGAAAAAAAAGTATTAAATTAAAAAATGGGCGGTTCTGCTAAGTATCGTTGTCAAAATATCGGCGAGCACCTGCTTAGACAGAGCGGCGCGTAACGAACTTATGAATCTATTATACTAGATAATAATACTTTTTGAACATTTTACTTTCAGTGTCTTACGTAAAATAAAATAAATTACCTAATTAGTTATAAAGTATTTTTACTATAACAGTATTTACGCATGTATGTAGTCAATTAGCTGCATCCGTTCCAAAGCTTCTACCTATCTCACATTTTACGACATTTAAGCTCCATTTATCAGGAACCACGTGATAAGCATCTTATAAAGTATATCCAGAGATAATTCGCTTCTCTCGCGGCCATGTTGCCTTCGACCGCGGCTCGATAAAATAAAACAACCGCGAGCTCTACGCTTTTGGACTTTTTTTATACAGGATCATTTTTCTTGCCGACTCGGCCAGGGGATTATCTATGATACATGCTGGTGAAAAATGGTCCTTCGGTACATAGTGATAAGGTTATATGGTTGGTGGAGGCTGTGGAGTGGACGTCCTTGGGCGGACTCGATCTGCTAGCCGAGAGATCGTCCCATCGCGCTGCGCTGGTCGTTGCACCGAAACTATACTTTTAAAATGCATTGGAAAGTAGAAACCTTATTCTTGTGATATTTTCGAGAAACTTCTGCCCAATTACCAGTTTGTGCGGGGCGTAGCTGTATGTAAGTATGTTTAGAGTCAATTAATAAACGATGAAAGAGTTTAGAAGTGAATATATCTTGCGTAGGCACCACTCAACTAACTAAGGAATTTGCATCCGACAAAATTCCTTAGGTACTGATAGATACCTAGGTACATTTATATTAAGTACAAGAATTTTAGAAATCACATTTTTGGATTCGGAGACGTTTATATACCCTACCCATTTTTTTTATATATATTCAATGTACAGCTTTTTTACAATTTTATGATTAATATATTAGTATATAAAGGTAGATTGGTATATATACCTAGTTAAATGTATTTTATGTAAATATGTAAGGCAATATTTTGTAACCGTAGAGCTATTTGTTTTAGTTCGCGCCCATCACTAATGAGTCAAAATGTGTTGCCCTCGAATTTACGACTTGACGATGTCGCTAAATGTTGAAAAAACCGCCTCATGTCGCAACAACGACCGAAACTGCCATCATATGGGTGGTTATCTACTGTTTTAGAAAACAGCTTTCACAATTCACTTTGTTAAAATACTTCGAAAACGCAGAAAAATTAACGTTACCAATTAACTTTGCCTATTGCTTACTGCTTAGTTAAATGCGACTCCATTTAACTTTGCAGTAAGCAGTTATTTTTTTTATTATCTGAAAATATATGACTTAAATCATCCAAACTTAGTACGTTCAAAAGATACTGTGTTCTTCTATTCATTTCTATCGGTCATACATTTTTTTTTTACCTCTGCCCCACACTAGGATATTCTCCTGTATCGTAGGTGCGTTTACAAACACAAATTCTCACATACGCAAACGCCCAGACCCGGAACAACTACCCGTAGATCATACAAATATTTGCTCCGTGTGGGGTTCGAACCCACAACACGTGTCGCAGAAGCCGATTGCTCAGCCGCTACGCCAAACGTGTCGTCATTTTAACGTGTTTGTAAATAAAACACGTTAATATCAATTATATAGTAAGTATTAATTCGTACGATTATATAAATAAAACTTATCTCGCGCTAAACCAATTTCAGCAACATCAATGCAAGTTTTGTCAAGCAAAACATCATTGCCACACAAAGGGTAGTAGCTTACATTAAAATAAACAAACAACAGTCACCGATAGGGTTGTGACTCGCTAGTGTGTTTTAGCAAAATCAATAGTATGTTATGAGCTTCCGTTATTTCCGTCGCGTATAATAACTGTGCATGGACATGGACAGACGGTGGTGCGAATAGATGGACGGTGCGATATGCGGTTGTGTGGGGCCTAATTACGGGTATCATTTGCAATAAACTCGTCCACCCTGTACAACGGACACGTGAACGATGGAATGCAAAAGTAGAACTAGTTGCACTAATTGTGTTATGAACAATAAGTAATTACTAGTTTGATATTATACAAATTTTTGAACATGTTGTGTCTAAATTTTGTACAAAAATTTGGACGTTACACCTAGTTGTTGACAGAGGTCGTTTATTTACAGTAGAAACTGCATTGGGTCATAATCTTTCTATCTCAAACAGGTATTACGGACACTAAACTTTTCAGTCATTCAGAAAGATTAAATAGAAGAGGATGACTTCGTTATTTATCCTAAATTCATAATAGTCATATTAGAATGTGATTAGCATTTCATGAACATCACTTCACCGAAGAAGACCCCCTTAATACCCTAGATACCCTTAATTCAACCTTTGCTACCTCCAATTCTCGAAAATATTTTTTCTTCTCCCTTCAATAGGTTTACAATATCAAATAACACTGCAATTTGTATCCAAATACCGATCAAGCGTCAATAACGTATGTCAATACTAACCCTACAATGTTTACGGGTTTTATGCTCGCTTTATTCGCGAACACCCCTCGTCAGTTGCTATGGGGTTGTGGTCAAAATTGTATTTTTATTATAATTGCTCCGTTTTTATTGAGAGCCCGTCCGCGAGGGTAAACATTGTACAGTTCCAGTTTTCTAACAAACTAGTAGTGTTAGTATGAATATTTTACTTTTTACTTGTTGTACATTATTTCAATGTCTTTTGTGAGTTGCAAATAATTTCTGTTGTTGAATTAATGGACTTGAAAATTGCTTTATCTTGAAAATGAAAAATAATCATATTTCATAATTATTTATTTTATTTTCTCTCCACAACATTATACACAGAATGATACAGTCAAAAAAAGAAAAAAACTTACATTTATGCGTACATTTAATATTGCGGGAGACGGGTGCCCAAACTAGGCGGAAGCCTGTATTTCAGGTCACCGGGTCTCTTCAGTTCAGTTAGAACGTCATACTTATACCTACTAAGTTATTTTAATTACTTATATGTCATCATAAACCATACTTTACAACTGTACTCATGTGAGATTTATCTCCATATTTATACAGATTGCGCAGCGAAAATACAAAACACGAAAAACGAAAAATAAATATCATTTACCCGTAAGATAACAGTGACAGTTTTACTATTCAAATAATAGCAAAAAGCGTTTATGTCCGCCTGTCCATACTCAATTGGACCCGCATCAAAAGGCTTAGTATAAACCCCTTTTCTCATTTTTATATCACGAAAAGATTGCCCATGACCATTTTGTTGGCAATTATGACTTGATCCTATTGTCCGTAAGAAAACTATTCGTGTTGAATTTAAATGTAGGTGCTGGCTTGGTTGAATTACTGTGCAATATAAATATAATGAATATAGTAATGACTAGGCAGTATTTGTGAGTTCATATATTTTTTTGAATTTATTTTGATCTAGCTTACACAATTACAAAATTTATATAGAAAACTATTGTATAATATGCTTCTTCAATTAATAAAAATAAGGTGAACCCCCAGAGGGTCGTAGCTATTGTTTTTCTATTGTGTGTGCAAACTTTTCCTTAACAGATTAGTAAAAGAAAGGTTAAAGAATTGATGTATCGCTTGTAAGCAGAAACAATGAATTAGTAGAGTCAAAGTCAAAGTCAAAATGTTTTATTTCTATTAGACCAATAAAGAAGGTACTTTTGAAAACTCAAAACTAGTTGCACGGTTCCAAAAAGTGGGTCTTATGGAGAAGAGCCGGCAAGAAACTACTTAGATACTCTTTTTAAAATAAAATAATCACAATTACAATATTAAGCTTTACAACTTTGTTTTAAATAGTTGCTGAGAATTATGCAGTTTGATGTCTAGGTTTTTTCCATTAGATTACAAAAAAAGAGATTGCCACAGCAGGTAAGAGCTGACCAGCCCCGACAGATAGCACCCGTTCACGAACATGACGTATAAATCAGAACATTTGTAAATGCTAAAAGCTAGGACAGAAAATACCTTAGAGGGGATGAATGGAACAGAAATATATATTGTAAAATGGCTGGCCAGTGATCACATAATGTCTGTATAGGTATTGCTACAACTAGGTAGGTGAGTAGGTACCTTCCTGTAAAGTCCTGATCATTTATTCAAACGCCATCACGATAAAGGGGCTTGTAAATCATATTCGTATGCCGTTCGTGTACCAATTTCACCATCGATATTGCAATTTGTCATTCCGTTATCATCTATTATCGCAATGCATTAGTTCTGAGTACAGATAGTGTTATCTTTAACTAGAATTCGCCCAGCTTGATTACAGAACGGAGGCGCAGCACATGTAATGCAGATTCCTTTGCTTATATTTTTTTAAACTCTTTTTTTTATTTTTAATAACGACCCACCTACTGGTAAATTCCTTATTTAAGCATATCAGTTTGAATATCAATAATTTGGTTTGAAATTTCGAAGAGATAATGTTTGCTTAAAATACCACAGTGAGCATTTCCAGTATTCATGGCAAAGAATTATCAATATCTTATTATATAACATACTGAATTAAGATTCGTTCAAAGCGCCCTTTTTTTCCTCCGGGAACTATAAAACTGCAACTTCAGTCTAGTCGCAGAGGTTACGCTAGAGGTCAGATAGTCGAGGTAGATTCCCAGGTCGAGCAAAGTGCTATCGGATTTTATGAAATTATCAGTAGTAGCTGATCAGGCTTGATGGTATATAAACTGGAAGGCGGGATGTTCATCTTTGCGAACAAAGGAAATCAAAATCATACTAGTTATTTATAAATGAAATTAGTTTTAATTATTCTATTATAAATAATGGAATACACGGTAACCAACTCGTCGAGTAATCAACGCATAAGGGAAAATAATTAACATAAGTTAAGTAGCCGTGTATTTAAAGACATGCGTGTTATTTAAGTGTGTGCTTATTACCGTAACTGCAAGTGCGACTGGAATCATTGTATCTTATTAACGTAGGTTCTTATTTCTATGAAGTAGGTATAGGAAGATGGTTTGACCGCGTTAATATAAAAAAATATGTGATCCATGCGTTTGCAATCAATCACGACGAAGTAACAATTTATTAAATGCATCAAATTTCGCAACACTACCAATTGGTAATAATTTTATATTGAATTGAAACGTTTATTATTTTTATACCTGCTATATAATTCTCTGGTCTATAATAATATTGTTAAAGTTTATTTTATTAGAATAACATGTTCAGTGTCCAATATCTATTATAGTATTAGTCAACGTGCAACTATGCCTCGTATCATCAGTTTCACATGTGCGTAACGCATGGATTTCACAATCAATCTCACGTATTGTGAATTCTATAAAAAATTGGTAATTCGTTTGCGAAAGTGGCATTTTTATGCAACGCACATATTGTTGTTAGGTAGGTACGTGAGGAGCGACCGAGTGCGTATCGCGCAAAACGCAGCCGCACGCACGATTCCTAGCGCAGATACAATGCGTACGCCAGATAACGCAACCCAGCTGCGATAACATACTGTCCGTGTTGATACTGCATATAAATTTGCTCACACAAACACTCCACTGGACTTTCAACCGGTTTATCTTCGTAGAAATTATATTTAAAATCCATCATACGCACATTATATACAATAGGTACTAATCTCTTCTCTCCTATTATAAAATCGTAAAAGATAATCGCTGTGTCTGTACTTTGGAGATATGTAAAAAAAACAACATACCAAAAATTAGATTTTTAAAATTATTGTCTGTTTGTTTGCTGTTTGCGCGATGGCGCAAAAACTACTGAATATTACTAGATTTTAATTTAGTTATCACTGTCAGGAAAGTATAATTATGCTGCAACTTAAACACTGGTGTACTTTTTATCTTTCTCTCTTCATAACTTGACCTCTCTGATGTACAGACCCATACAAATTTTTAATCCAAATATCGCTTCATGTGAGCCTGCGGGCAAAAGCTAGTCTCGGATAAAAACGGTAAGTCCTTATTTGAGTGGACCATTCACACACGCGAATATCAATTCACATATACACTAACAAGTTTGTGGTTAAGATACACACAAGGACAAGGACAAGGCTGTCTAGAGAGATTCGCACAAGTCATGAATGGGGTATCCCCGACCTACAAAGAAATGCAAGCTCGCATAAATAATGCGCAGTCCACTTTTGTAGTGCAGTCACCGTAATGATGACATAACAATGACGAATGCCAGGCGCGTGCGCTTGCAAAAAAAGTTTTACTTTATTGTAGGCGGGCGTGAAATTACGTCAATTTCGCACAATTGTACCAGGAGATTATGAGGTTATAAGAGGTGTTTTTGTTATTGCGAATAAGGGATGTCCAGAACTTATGTGATTAAGAAGCCTTGCGCTAATTTGTTATTGTTTTACGATGAAACAATTAAAATGTTTTAATTCCCAAAAATAAATCGATTAGAAGAATAACATTGTTGATAAACAACCGTATTTTTTATTCTCTCTTGTTGCCTAACATTGTGTAATTTGATCTTTAATTGGCGCTGAGTAACTGTAATAAACTTAAGGTATTTATTAATTAATTGGTCTTTGCCATTATTATGACAAATGGTAAAAATAACTTGCGTATAGTGGAACCACTTTGAACTCAAAGTAAATCTCAGTGAAAATTCGCGTAAATTCATTAGGAGAACATACATAGATGAAGCTGTCGACGGATCGTCATTCCTATCCTTGTTCGAACCGGTTATGCTGACAAAAACTAATATTAATATAGAAGGTTAAGGTACAAGAATTTGTAAGATTTACTCGTACAGTAATATCAAATCAAATTATTAATATTACCTATATCAAATTAGTTAATCAATAAAACTGATAACGTATCAAATTCTTAGAATTTTGTATTTCTTTAACACCAATGAAATTATTGTCAGGCATTATGAAAATGTTGCCAACTATAAAACAGAAGTTAACGTGTTATTAAATAAATATCACTAATCAAGTAAGTAATCACAAGTAGAGTTATGCTTATAAACTAATATCAGTATCAAAGAACGTCGACAGACTTCCTAATTGATACACAAAGTAGAGTAATTTTCTTAGTAAATCACCAAATGTATGAACACAATTGTACTAGGACATGAGGAGTTACCAGAAGATGGCTACTAGGAGGTATCTTATAGTGTCATGCGTGCTATGTATATATAATAAGCTTGTGCTGGTTATGTACTACGAGTTATAGCTATCAGCCGAGACGAGTGATGACGATGACTCATTTTGGCAACTGGTTGGCGAGGAGGCGTTGCCAATTTATTATTCACACATACACAAATTCGCACACGTTAACAGTATTATGATAACAAATTCTGATACCCTAGTACTATATACCTACTGTTAACAGCAACGCTATTGGTCGGATAAAATAAATATTCATATACAAGTTATTTCGTTCATGTAAAATGTTATTAAGAACATTTTTAACAGAGCCTTAAATAAATATAATATAAATATAAATTACAATATAAACTATTTTTGAGGAAATAAAGTGGTTTTAAAAAATAGCATTTTATGTATTTTTATCTATTCCGTTGCGATATTTTTAACCTAAACAGATTGTTAAACAACTCCGTCGAGGCTACAGATTTTGAGGCCAAGGTTTAACTGCTAATATGTAGATATTTTTATGTAAGATAAATATATAATATATATCGTATTTTGAAAGGTTGAATAACTGGTACTATTCATTTGAATGTTTGGGTAAATGTAAAAACTGTGCATAAAATTAATGATATTTTAGCATAATGACGATGTTATTTTACTTGAATGATTGACCTGGTAGTGAACGTGTGTCAAGTCCTCCCATGTATGTTTTTAGTTCATTAATTTGTAAGTCAACCCCTTGAATATGGTATATATCGATGGTTGAGTAAAGGGACGGCTGTGGCCGGTCCGCGCGGCCTCGTGACCAAAATACGCGCTTTGAATAATTGAAGCATAGGGCCACTACCACCTCGCCCTCTTCCCCCAGTTCACCATAGGTACTTTGAGTTTTTATCCGTTCATTATAATGTAGGTACCGCAAATTATTGATGACTCTACACTTATACTAGGTACCTTCGTAACGTATCTAATAGAGGCTAAGTAGGTTCTTAGGTAACATTTGTTTGTAATAGCTCTTGCCCTCTCGTGTCCCAAAAGGAATTTACTTACCAACTATAACTCAGACTTTAGGCGGTACCTATATCAAGATGAAACACAGGAATACAACAGTAAAAACTCCATTCAAATTCGTGTAATAATTTTGATTTGATGTGCGTTCAAACATAAGTATAGACAGACAGGCAAACAAAAATTGTAAAGAAAATAGTTTTGGCTTCTATTTCTCTTTATACATGGAACAGTTACGTACAATATTATTATACTAGTATGATTCTGTATATCCATGAACACATTGACAATGCTATAGAAAATGCATTCTCAGTCAATGTCGTGATGGTAAATGTTATCTCTATTGCACAAAATTGTATTCTACCAACTACCTCCACCTCTCAATAATCAGACGAGATATAAAATATATAGAACTTATTAGTTTCGCCCTCGTAAAAACCCGTGTGTGAGTATTACCCACAATACAAAAAGCATTAGATTGACAACAATTACCCACCAAATAATTGAGGATACATTTGTCTATCAGTAATTACATAGAAAGATTCGGCTGTCGTAGGTTCAGCCACTATTTGTCTTCCACACGCAAATGTGGCGGGGAAATTAGTGTGAATAATTGATACGTGTCATTTGGCAACCACCCTGACCCACCACCTCGTGTCACCAAACTTAACATACCCACGCTCATCTAGGTACTTAGCTAGATGGGTACTTTTGTATGTCAAAGTTCGAATATTCTCTTTTGTTAGCCCCTTTGACAATAAAAAAACAACGGATAGCACTCCAGGAGTGCCAGCAGAAGTGAAAACTTGAACATTATCGTAGTGCGTTTTAGTTTTCGTGTATTATAGTGAGTTATAGTGTCCTGACGCGAGTTTAACATTTTCTACCCATCCCAAAAAGTGCACAACGCCGCTAAAGAAGTTTTCAGTTCAAAAAACTCTAAGTCGGTGGGTATAGTCACGATTATGAATAAAAATATTGTAAATAAATCATAGCTCAATTCGTTTAATATGAAGTAATTTAATCATTGAATAATATAAAGTAAATCCCATATTAATGATGTACTTATCAACATTAATAAAGGATTAACCTATGATGGTGTAGTTGTAAGAAATAAGTTTTCTAATTAAACTAAAATAATGTTCGTATTGTGTAGAATACGAGGTCGATGAAGATGTGGTGGTGTCCACGCACTTTGGTGGTGGTGGTGATGGCCCACATCGATATTTCGTGCATTATTGAATAGTCGCGTGTGGCCTCCCGAATTTCCAATGTTTGGCGATTGATGTGTAGATTGACTTTTGTCATTTGCCTCGGCCATGTCAAACAGTAAAATGTTTTTCTATGCCTTCTCTACAAATTGTTGGATCGAATCGTAATGGACTAGCGATTGATTGAAGTATATAAATATTTTTTGTCCCCTCTATCTGATTGGCACGGCGATGGACGAAAGCTGTCTGTTGTTTTCTTTATTCACGTGATCGATTACTCGGTGTTTTGTGGCTGTTACGAATTTGTTCGCGATCGATGATAACGAAATAATGAGGGGTACCATAGAAAGCCTAAGCATTACGTTATACATGCCACGCGTGTAGTTTTTTCTACAAAACATATCTTAGCCACATATTCTACGAACTAGGATCATCCAGTACCTATTCAAAAGAGCGCGTAGAGAATAATTTTTTTCAAAGAATCTCATGCACAATGTACTTCTATTGTACGAAGGTCTAGAAAACCGCTATGCAGAGTTACTGATAAGAGCCACGTAACGTTGTGCAAATGTAATGGGTGGTCGGCGAAAATTTTAGGATAGCCATAAAAGCGGCATCTTCTCAAAGCAATGATATAAAATTGCGGCACCTTTGTGCGTAAGCGCCACAGCAAATAACATATTGTTTCAAAAAGAAAGTTTTATTTCGTAGAAACAGTTACAGGGTCTTTTGTTAGACCTCTTTGAGAATTAGCAATCACCGAAACTTTTTTAAAAGAAACGTAAGTATTCCTTGCATAAATATATTGTAAAAATTGTGGGTTTAGATATTAAAGATCTACACTTGATGTGGTTTGTAAAACATACTAACATAAATGGTATTATTCAAAGAAACTTTACTTTTAAGCTTTTAATATGTTATGTAAGATATCTTAATAGCCCAATCATGCGTAAGGGCAGCGTTGTCGGGGGACATTTAACTCATACACTTTACCATAACGCATTTAAAATGTTTTAACTCTATATTGCCACAGTACTTTCCAAGATAAATATTACTCGCGTGAAACATTGGACTTATCTGTCGATAATATTACTAGCCTTCCATTAGACGGTGTAAAGGAGAAATGCTTTCCAAAAATACCGTTACGGTCCTTGCAGCAGCAAATAAAAGAGAAACCCAAACGCGTAACAATTAACCCTTTTGCGCATGTTTCTGCAGAGAATAGTGCAATTCATATTAGTTTACGACTCAACTCAAATGTTGCAGAACTGTCCGCAAAGACGCCGACACAAATGATAATAACTAAATAAAGGGGTACAATAAAAACAAACGGAAAGGGTTTACAACAATGCGGAAAAATTACGCAACGACTGGTTTTATGATTGCTTAAAAAACTTTGCAGGTACGAAAAGGGTCTTTTGTGCGGCTAACTTCGGACTTGCGGGGATTTTACAAAGAGATCCCGATCTGCGAATACAAGTGCCATTCAGTCGCGATAGTGTATGCAAATCAAAGATGCAAATAGATGCAAATGTTTTTACGATGGTTCTTTTTATTATGACAATGAAGGCATTGTGCGATTGGCCGACGCTACCGAATTCCATTATGCATATTGTAAACACATTATTGATTCCAGAAAGAAGTATTGTGGCGCTGTTTTTAAAATTTAAAATTGGATCATTTTTTAAAACAACCCTTTTACTATACTGATTTCTGACACTTATGCGAATATTAGACATTTCATAGATGCTGTAAAGAATCCGAAACGTCTGGAATAAAATAATATCCATACAACACGATAAAATCCGTAAAAAGTAGTTTCATTTCGACGCTTTTACTAGTTCGTTATTGTACCTAAATTTATTTTATATAGTTTCTCATTACCGCACTTCAGCGAAGGTTAATAAGTAGTTATACCTACGTAAATAATTATGATAGAACCTTTGTCTGAACTTTTTATCATGATCTTCCTAGCCTTTTCCCGTATTGAGGTCAGATTTACCATTGCCATGCCCAAAAATAGAACGGCCGGACACAGATTCATATATAGCCGGACATTTTAGCCTGAAAGCCCGACACAAGAAAAGAATCTTATTATTCATTTATTATGCGTGTCTGACTGTGCGTGAGTCGCTCGCGCACTTGTATTTGGCATGTTTTGGCTGGGTAGGATTTAGCAAAAGCCTAACAAAGGCCTGACTTGTATATATTTATCCGGACACGACGGTTAAAGTCATACATCGGGCCCTACAACCCTAAAACCTTAGTCAGGTTCCAGGCTAAGATTCAGAGTAGTTATATAAGTATCAGTATATTACACAAAGCGACTGCTGTCAGGCCTCCGTAACCCAATTTCTAAGCGATACCAACACTCGATAGCCTGAAAATCAATTTACTAATAACTTACTAGTCTTTCTAGTAAGCTTACATATTTCATAGCGAATGTAGAGCACGTGCATTTCATTTAATCCGTATTTATTAGTTCCTGAGTCATACTTTAAAAATGTAATGGCTCTCTATTGTTAGCGTTACAAACTCCTTTAACGAAAACAACTTCTAAAAACCATATCAACAGCATGATGTTTGCCCCTCTTGAACTTGATCTTTTTATCAAGTGTGGCTACGAGCCCAAAATTATATCAGCGTGTCTCGCCGCATTCCGCGTTCCCGCACCCACACATGCTTGCACCCTAGATTATATTAACAACAGCTATACACACTGCCTCAGTCTCATACATATCATCTCGTAGAATTAATTTATATGTAAAAACTGAACTGAACTGAAACTGGACGATAGCCTAACTAATCCCCACCATTTTGAGACACGGGTCTCTTACCTGTGTCCAGTAGTAAGACATTAATTAGAGAGACATTATAAAGCTCATGGAAGAGCTGTTTGAAGAACTGGGAGAGGATGAGGTATTTACGAAGATTAGGATTAGGTAGGGGAAGCACTGAGGCCTTGCTGCCTCGGCCTATAAGATAAGAAGACATTAATTACATGGGCGGATGTGGATGGAGACTAAAATCTAGATAATTTTGTGAAAGAAAGAAAGAAAACTTTCTAATCTGGATTCGCACATTACTCACATATACCTTAACTAAACAACTAACTAACATTAATTAAAACTATACAAAAAGCGACCCTGCGCGAAGCCAAAAAGCTCCATATCACTATAATGCTGCGACATTAAAACATACTGCCGCAGCGCTGGTTTGACTGACTCAAAGACCCGAAATATTTTATACTTTTACGCGAAAATGTTGAGTCGTAGCATACTGACGTAATCTCACAGCAAACTTTAAAGTCATAGCAATAGCCATATAGCAATCATTTCTTACAGGCACGTCTTAAATACAATCGTTGGAAATAAAACCATAAATTCTTCAATAAAGCAATGATCAATAATAAAATATACCGCCAATACTATTCACAAAGATGGTGTCAGACAGCATTTAATCTATCAGCACATACAAACACACGCAGGAAACTGCTTTAAGACGATGCAGGCATTGACACACACATACGCAAATATCGTACACAGCGTAACCCTTACTACGAGTTTCAAATTCGACAGACGCATTTCTTTGAGTGACTCTATTAAACAGAACTCGATTGCAGCTAGTATTTTGAGTGGAATAATGGGTAAGTCGTAAATTTTAAACGTGTTTTAATTCCGTGGTAGGGTTTCGTGCATCTATACGCACACAAGGGGATTGGCTAGACACGAATATTGCTCGCTATGCTAATGCAGCGGAGATTGGGCAGGTCGATGGCCGCTCCCGGACGCTACGGAGTCATTCGGCAGAACCCGTCGCCTACCCTCGCTCGCCCTCACAATCATTTAATCGTCTTCTTGATATGTCTTATATCTAGACATTCTTTGGCGTTTGCTTTTGTTTCTTTTTTCTAAGATGAAATTTTTTTGTGTGTTATGGAAATTAGATTGGTTTCTTGTTCATGCTTAACAATCTATGGCCATGATTAAAACTTCTAATTAAAATTAAAAGGTATTTATCTTATAAGATACTGTCAACACACAATTTGCAAATGGTCAAGCAATTCTTTAATTTAAGGACGATTTCCTGATACCTCACTTCGCTTTGAGAGATTTCTCGTGACTTATACCTACTTTCTAGCTTCCCAAATGGATAATTATGACAAAAATAGTGTCCGGACCACGTCACTGGCCAGTGACCTTGAGTGGTGCGCGGGCGCAATAGATTAGTCAGGCACACATAATACACACACATGCACTACTCTATTCGGACACACGGATTTGTAGGTGTGTGTAGTTGCATCGTGTTAGGGTGAGGCCTGCATGTTTTTTAGATCAAAATTATTATGATAGTATGACAATTTTGATAATAAATTAGTGATATCCGTCGCATCTGGGTCTATCTGGTATGACTGGAAACCTACCTCAACATACTTAGGAGGAGGCAGTACCATGAGTACCACCTCTTCTTACAAGTAAATAGTAAGAAAAGAATAAGTGTTTGTAGCGCGTGAAATCTTAATTAGTTATCCCACTTTTCATCCACAAAAAATGTTTACATACAAACCTTTAAAGATTGTTTCAAAATTATATACGAATCAAAACTGTACAGTAATTTACCGCATATTATCTAGGTAAGGTCAGAAAAAATGTTCGTTGCGTGGGCGTTCTGACAGGAGAAAAGACAGCCGACGACGCGGCGCATAATGGATGCATAATAATGGTGTGCCACATCTCGTGAAAGTGCATCGTGGCAGCGGCTGCAGCCTTGAGCGGACCCTTTCCCTCGTCCATCAAATGGGCGCGGGTCTCGCCTCTTAACATAACACCGTACATTAGGCTATCGAACGACAGTTATCGCGCAACTGGAACTTCATTAGACGACATCACGACACTCGACACTCAAACTACTTAGAGAAACATTTCCAGTCCCATTTCTTTAAAGAATTCATCCTATGTTATATGCTAATGTAGATAGCTAATCCTATGAGATTATGTATTGGAGCTAATTTCAGGAGTTAATCCCGTGTTTTCTTTTCCAAAACACCCATAAACAGACAAAGCATGGTATAAAACATGACTAGCTTTGATTCTGAAAGGGTTCGTTGTTTACAAAGTAACGAGTAACAGAACTTCCCTTGCGGTGGTGCGATAGGCGTGCCGTGCATGGCTATAAGGCAAGTACATCCTGGAGAGCGCGGGGGCGAGTGGAGCGTGGGTGCGGGGAGACACAAGCGGTTATTTCGGTATGCACATTGCATGCGGCGCGGGCGACGGCGGCATAAGCGCAGCAGCGCACTTGCCACTCGAAATAGTCAGGTCAGGGACCGCGAGTATCGCCTCGATCCTGCCCCAAGGTCAAGTCTCTGCAGCACCGGCACCTCCCACCCCCTGGCCCCGGCGACGCGTCTGTGCACATTAATGTTAACGCCTCACGAGTGTTTGACTATGTACTGTACATAAAAATTCGGTTACCGGGTCCATTTTAACGCTTCATTTCACTATTAGACACGTAGTTCTGATATAGGTTTTATACTTTACCAGTACACATGCACGTTGAGTGTTGCAAACATAAAAGATAAACAAATTATAGCATTTATGAATTTGATATCAAAACGAGTGTTGCTAAACGTGACCCGATGATGTTTTAATGGGTTCTTAATTGCGAAAAGCCAATTAAACGTCGCGAGATAAAACCGCGAAGTGCGCAGTGGTTGTAAGGGTTAGTGACAAAACTTACAGTAAATATCAATCAAAAATCAGTTTTGTTACCTCGCAATCGCACAACTGCAAAACTGATATCGTTACATTCTGCATGCTAAAACATAAGTTAAAGACTGCACTAAAATCATAAACATATTAGGTAGGTAAACCTACAACATATATATTTCTAAAGTATTTTTACACACAAGATAATTTAATACTACTATTAGAGTCATAAGTATTATTTGATTGGATTCAAACGACCGAATTAATTAATGCCCGTCGAACACTTTTGCAAAATGAATGTCATGTGTTTGGTCTAGTTTAGGAAATGTACCTAGGTACCTAGATATATTGTTATATATACAATATTTACAACTTTGCGATAAGTACCATAATAGGTACATTTGAGGAAGAATACGCATTTAACCCAGTTTTCATTTACACAACAAACATGTGGTTCTTTTTAGTAGTGCCATTTATACACCTAAGTTAATAAATGAAGTAAATTTAATTAAAATCACGAAGGTTTTTAAATTAATTCAGAAAACAATTTCTGTGGATACAAATCCACAATACGGGGCGTAGTCTGACATTAGTAAAATTTTGCGAATAAGTTACTTCTGTTACTTGCCTCCTTAACTATTCCACTTGAGTGTATCAAGTTCTAGGTACATGATAATGATATCATGTCAACGATGGACTATCCATACTTATATTATACTAGCTTCTGCCCGCGACTTCATCCGCGTAGCAAGATGATATATAGCCTATAGCCTTCCTCAATGTATGGACTATCTAACACTGATAGAATTTTTCAAATCGGACCATTAGTTCCTGAGATTAAAGCGTTCAAACAAACAAACAAACTCTTCAGCTTTATACATTAGTACAGATTTACGATTTCACTTCTAAACCGCAGAACCAATTTTGATAAATTTTGTAATAGAGATACATTGGGCCTTTGAGAAAGACAAACTACCTTTTGTCTCAAAAAGTCGTTTTAGATGCGAGTGAAACCGCGAGCAACAGCTAGTTATAATTTTATTTTAATAAGCAATATTTTTATCATTTCTTTTAACAAATCCGCCAACTGAAGCTTGAAGTATAAATAATAAAATATATACCGGAATACCTAAAGAATAAATTAACAAAATGCTGGTGTGGCCATATAAACAATAACAGGATTCACCCTCATGTTAGCAGTCATTATTATGGCTTCAGCCTCCCTCAGGTTTTGTCATCGACACCGAAGTGAAGGGGGATCCTGAGCCAAATGTCCTTAATTACACTGTGACACCTGAAGTTAATATTGATTTTGCTTTGAATACTTAAATGTTAAATATGCAAATAGAAATGACATAGACAATGATATACCTACATCTATAAAAATGCTTAGGCTTCGGTTCAACTAGCGATTGCAAGTAGTCTATTCAGTCAAAGTCTATTATTGCCTACATGGCAATAGGCTCGCCCCCTATTACTTACCTACATGGGACCTAAACATACCGGCAAACTGTGGGTGTACATTAGTACCTACGCCTCTGCCTAACCCTTCGGGGAAAACAGGCGTGAAGGTATGTTATTTCATTTCATGACAATTAATAAGTTACTATAGCCTAAGAGCCCATATATTTGCTGCGCCTGAAAAAGAAGTTAATTAATTACCAACTAAATTATGTATGAGACCTTTTGTACACTAAGGCCCACTTGCACCAACTTTTTAAATATGGTTAAATTGCATTTAAACACAATTTTTCATAGTAAATTTTTGTTCGGTGCAAGTGGACCTTAGTCTGCAAATAAATATTTGACTTTGCCTTTAGAATTCTTGTTTTTGTCATTTCGTATCATTGAACGACCGTTCTGTTACAATTTAAATAACATACTTGGTACCTGCAACAATCGTGATTAGCTTGAAAGTCTAATAGAAGAAACAGTTTTGAAGCTTGAGTTATTTTTCCCATACCTATTATCTATATTTGTTATTATAATTACGCAGTTTGTAGCAAACTTATTGGAGAACTCACGAGAATACAATAAAACACCATTTGGGAACTGAATTATGAAATTTAACATTATCAACATCCACCAGATATGGTAACCATTTAATTAGTTCTCAAATAAATGCTTCAAATAGCAATACTAATGTCATGTCAATTTTCCGTCTTTATCCAACATTTATTCTCGGTAGTCATGGATGCAAGAACATTTTGGTTTAAAAACTTCAATGTTTCGAAGCGCGAAGGAGAGATCAAGGCGTCCGTTGGCGAGGACATTGCACTTCGTACCTCTCCCCCCTCGACCCTTTGGTCCTTCCCCCCAGTGGCCCTGCCGAAACTCGCTAACCAATGTTACTAGCCGACCGGATTTGAGTGTTTAGTCACCGTTGCTTTTAGGATGTTTGGTTTATGTACAAAAATGATCAAGCCTGTTGGACATAGAAATATGTTTGTCGTCATGAGTCAGTAATTGCTGCAGATAAGTATTTAATTGATGGATGATTGGAGGTATTAAAAACCTAACCTAACCCAGTGAGTAAAGTAATTAATGGAGTATTGATAAAAAGCATGAAACTATTTGCATTTAAGTAGGTGTATAGGCATTAACTTGTTTTAAAATAATCGCATCCTGCAATAACCTATAGGTAACACCACCTTACATAATTTGGAGTAGATACGAGTACTTACATACCTATTACATATTTTGTTCATAATCATAATACCCCCTAGCACATTCTATTCCCGTCCAAAATTTGTTTGTCATAAAAATAATACAAATATCTCATCTCTAATTTATACCTCCGTTTCAAAAACTTAGTTAGAACAATTTAATATTACTTATAAATTATTTGAAATGTTAGCTAATCAATATCATAATATATTTACGGATAATGATCTCGCTCGCGCTGGTCAGTTCTATCCGACAAGTATCTGGCATTGAATGGAAAGATTGCATCAACATCGTCGCAGTGGCTGCAGGCGGCGCAGACGCATTGCTTCCCGTTACTTGCTATGTAACAAGTATATAGCTGGCATTTACTTACTAATAGTACCGTCCACGAAAAAAGTTTGATCAAGATGCAGTAATCGTTTTTCTCGGAGTTAGAAAACGAGTTTTGGCTACGAGTACCTATATATGCATGTTGCGCGTTAAATAAATTAATTTCAAATTTTTAAAAATTACTTTCAATTTAGAAACATTAATAAATTTTAATTTTTTTTTTTTATTATTTCTCATTCCTCCTTTCACAATCGTTATTCAGTTCTCACAAAATGAACGGGATTTTACTTCGTGTTTAACTAGTAGGATGACTTAAATTTTCTCTGACTAATATTTTCTAAGTAGATAATACTTAAAATAATCAAGTTGAGACTATTATTAGCAAATTATCGATTTCACATTAATCTATATAAATAGTACTTATACATTTTCATTTCTTCACCGTCTTATCTTAACAGCTGTTTGTTGTTTAATTTCTACCAATTACCTACTTGTGATTTTGTTGTAACGAAAAGTTACAAAGGTACAGCTTCACTCCAAGAAGTCACATTTTTGCTGATGCTACCTCCGCGAGAGGTGCAATGTCCGTGGTCGGTGCGGGGCGCGGGAGGTCGCTCGGCCTGCCTCAACACGCGGTGCGTTCTACGTCGCGCCTGCGCAGCGCGTGACGTCGGCGTTTCCTGGACCAAGAATACTTGCATTTGTATTACATAACATTTTTGTTGTTCATCAACAAGTTCTAAAATTCATTCTAGACAATTTTCTATTGACCTTCAAAATTAATGTATCGGCAAAAATGAGAAGATGTTTCTGTGCATCGAAAGGTGTCGAGAAATGTGAGATACCAATACTCAAATTTTAGCATACGAACATGGTGTCTATAAGTAAAACTCTTCCATCCTGTATCCTCTAAATAAAGGTCAAAATTGTGGAAACCAAAAGGTGAACATGCTAAAATTAACATGATAAAAATAAAACTGAAATGTCCCACTTACGTGGAAGTGGACCGTTCCCGAAACAAGTCAGAAGTTAAAATGTTTACGGAGCCTTGTCCAGCTGATTGACATAACCTGCTTCACCAGTATACTGTTTGAACTAGTCATTAAGACCGTCATGTTTTGAGATCCTATTGTCCTAACAATTGGTCAGTTCGTCTTTTTAACGGGTTTTCAATTAGCCGTATAAGTACCTACCAGAAACAGACTGCTTGAAGCATTTCAATTTGGATGACGACGATGATTTGGGAATAGCAGTAAAACGTACATAAAATATATTGGCTGTTTATTATTCTAATCAGGAATCAGATTTACGGAAAGTTGGTAGAAGGCAGTCAGACACACACATAAAACCATGAGAGAAGAGTCAACTAGTAGCTAGTAAAGTACTAGCAGGCTTAAACAAGTAGGTAATTAATAGAATTGATATAAATTGCCACTGCAAAAAGCTACTAAACAATGATGAGATATAGGATTAAGTCTATTTTGCTGAACGGGAGGCATAGCATACCTTTGACACGTCTATTTTATAAAGGCAAGCGATATGATCATTATAAAATAATGGAATTGGCAGAAAGACCATTAGCTGATATACTTAAAATAACTAGCAGAAGGTTAAGGTTTTCTTTTTTTATTCCAACAGCCGTTTCCGCGGTGTCTCGTTTAGAATCGCATCTGCCTCTGATACGATCATATCGATAATAAATATTAACTGCCTCATTAGTAAAGTCCTGGTCTTAAGCGCGACTGATACGCTAGAGGTCCTGGGTTTATTCCCAAGTCGAGCAGTAAGTTTTTTTTAAGTTCTCCCTAGTACCTCAGCATTTAGATTTGTGTTTTGGCTCGCCCCTACTACATGAGAACTTAGCGTAGATTCTATTATCTGTGACGTAGGTACCGGCTAAATGTAGGTGTAATATGTACGAGTACACTTTTGCCTAACCTTTTAGGGATAGGTAGGTACACAGGCATGATGGTATGCTATTAGTCAGGTACAACAATACCTAGTTTCAATTAACAAAACTCATGTGAACTTTTTTCTCTTTCGCTGTCATGTGTGTTCATGTGAAATTTCTAAACTGTTAAAACTAAAAGAATATGTCACTCATTCAATTATGCGCCCATTACACACAGAGTATCGCAAACAAATATATATCCGTGGATGCACAAAGCAAAGTGCAAGTGTCTGGAAAATTAGGTACAAATGTAGTAAATAAACAGTGATTGGATCAATGTGTGAATGTTGCTCAATATTTACAATAGATTAGATAGTAAACACAACTTTCTTTGTCCGCGAATTGTTTATAATCTGGTAATTATTAAACTGCTTTAGTACTTAACCTAGTATAATGATTGCTTTGTTTATTCGCAAAAGAACCATTTATGAGTTTTTTAGTATTTAGCAATTCGATCATTATCTACAATTGATATATTACATTTGTTTCTGTAAATATATCTTTTAAAGATGCTTATCACAGTCAATGTTTTAATTTTTAGGAACTTTTTAGATGGCGCCGGATTTTCTAGCTCCGATGACCTCTGAGAAGAAACTCCGAAACAAACTCAGATACTCATATTTACTCAATTACTTTCTTAATTGTTAGGTGCTAATATAATTTTGTATGGTAAGTAATAAGGTTCTATGTATTAAAGACTAGAATAATATTACGAATAATTAACAAAAAGTTTGTTAATGGATAATCCTCTCTAGCCGACAAAAAAGAAGGTGGTACACATAATAAGGTCACAAAATTTATTTAGTTTCCATTATCATTAACTAACCATTTGTACATTTGATAATTACAATTGGACCTACGACAACAATGTTCCATTTATTGTATTTGTTTGTGGAGCATAATAGATAGCACTATCACTCAATGCAAATTGTCATTTGATATTACCGAATCGCTAATTGAAGTGTTTAGACAAATAACACTTAAATATTAAAGATGAATTATTTAGTATAAATGTGTCATATTTTTCGTAGGTATTAAAAATTAATTGATAAACATCATGATTAATTATCATTGGCATTTTTTAGTACGTAAATATAATGAAAATTATCCAAAATTAAATTTGTAACTGTAAATTAAGTTTAAATACTAGGTCAGTGTTGATTAGTCCAAGAATTCGTGTCCCAATTAATATCCTAATATTCATTGGTGGGTATTTAGAAATTTAATTAATAATTAGTATGTTTTCGATGCATTTTCTAATTGCGTCTTCTTCAAACGTGCCGTACTTTAATAAAATAATAAACCTACCTACACCCCCTTTACGTTTGAAACGGATGGAGCTTTGTAAAATCAAAAAGAAAAGAGTTCAATTATATTTAGCAATCTCCCCTGTAATTACAGAGCAAGTTTCCTTAATTACAGTCCCCCAATAAAAGGATAGGTGCTTCCTACTTCCCACGTACGGGGGTGGGCAACGCATGCGCGACATGTGAGCGATGCGGCTTATTATTGAGTAAATATAAAACTGTGTTTACCTGCACAGAGTTCAGAATACAGATATACAGACTTTGATCAGAAAAAACACTGACATTTGGAGGTTGAATAAGCAACACAACATACGTATACTTCGATTTATCATTTTAGCTACCTATCAAATGTTAAGACAGTTCTACACTACGTTTAACAAATCCCTGTCCGACCCGAAAGGGGCATAAAGGTATCCCAATCACATAACGAAATTAAGAAACAAAATATTCATGAAATTAAACCTATTAATGAAGTTTAAAATTCTTGTCATGCATTTACCTCTAAATCTAGCAAATAAAAAGGGAATTAGATCTAATATAATGATGATTATAGTACTTAGTATGTTTGGCACCCGTAAGGGTAAGGTAAGGTCTACCGTAAGTATTGTCATTTCAGTTTTCTTGTTTTACATAACATTATATTTCGGGGAATTATTTTTTCTTGAAAAGTGAAAAATATAGAACCGATCGGACATGGTTTTCTTAACACATTGTATGGACTTCAATTTCCTAATATAATTTCAATCAAAAAGTTACCTTATACATTTTAGTAAACCACATCTTTATTAAATTTTCTTCCTTTCATTACTTCTTTAAAGTAATTATTTGTCAACGAATAATTTCTGATCTCTCTGAAAAGTATATAAAAAATAATAAAGAGCTACTCTATTAAATACTCTAATTGATTTCAATAATTACGAACATTATTTAAAAATGCCGTACTCAAAAATATAATTTTAGGAAACTCTAATTATCTCAACTCTACATTCATACGTATGTGCGTAAGTTGATATAAAATAAAAAGACGACACAGTTCCGGAGACCTGTGACATACGGTCGACTGCAGGCGACAGATCCGACGATAAATTGATCACGTTTTACATTACATAAAATATGTTTATTTATAGATGCTACACTGAAGTATTTATATATAGTTAACGACAAAGACATTTAAATATGACGAACGAAAGAAGGACATCACGAATAAAGTAGTAAATAATTCTACTGTAAATCAAATAAAATCGGGATCAAAGTTTTTGGATGGATAAGGTACCTAATAGTTTATGGTATTTAGTGTCCTATTGGAATATTAGTGGGTGGTTAAGTTAGATAACTAATCTCTGTTCAAATAATCATTTAACAAAGTTTCAGTGGTACCTATTAGCTGAAAAATTGACTCTATATACCTTGGTATTTTGCATGGTTTATGAAAGGATTGACAAAGGGATAATTATTAATTAGCTACCAAATTATCGACATTTTTGATGATAATTTAGAACGTTACGAATGGACCGTAGAGACAAAGATACGTAGAGAAGTGGGTTAAAGTAAAGAAGCTTTTTAAATTTGAACTTGTAGGAGACTTGCTGTTAAGAACTCAAGCAGAAGTACCTTACATCTCCTGTTTGCATTAGATACTCTAATCTCAACAATACTATATGTTTTAATCGTATCAACCCCTTTTACATACACATATTATATACAGCATCTAAGAATCCAACATGAATGTGTGTTTATGTAGAACTAAATATCGTTGAAATTGGCTATCTATATTGAAAATTTTTCAATATATATATATCCTTATATTATGTACATAACATAGACTCCAAAAGAAAATTAAATATATAACTAACAAATAAAATTAATCAGTGACTTAGAAATTAATACAATGATCGACAGGGTCAAAACTTCGCAAGCAGCGATGATGAATGAAATTGTTTCTCCTTTCCCTAATCGGAAAAATTGCTTAGGTATAGGTAGATATAGGATTATAATTATTTTTGGGTCCCGACTGGCCAATGACATTAAATTGCCAGACAGTGTCACGTCGATCAATGAACCTCATTGTTGTGACTTGCGAAACTTTATTAACATTTTCACCTTCAACGCTTATAAATTGCGAATTTAATTAATTTAAACGTTAATACAATTCTACTTATTCAAATGAATTCAAATTTGAATAACTAGCCTACGTTTACACAGCACAGTGGCGTGATTTCATAACAAAGACTGCATTCTTCAAATAAAATAGTTTATCATTTAATTTTAGCTACTTGGTTATTTTTTATTGTTTGTGGCATTAACGCATGAATTTTGTTTCTCTTGCAGTCTATTCAAATTCTATGCAATTTAAACAATCATTTACAAAACCTAAAACTTAAGTACAAAAATATCTTGTTTAAACTTTGCACATTTTTAAGCACTTCTAAAATTTCAAAGGCATATAAATAATGGTGTGGCCATTATACTGAGGGATGGTCAAGTCGTTGGCGGGTCAGAGGTGACCAACGTCCGAACGAACCCTGCACCCTTTCGCAATTGCATTACAGATGGCCAAGAGACGGATTTACCGACCGTTTGTGTAATTTTAATAACAAAGAAAAGTATTCAATAGTTTTTCGATTGATATGTCTGCCTTTAGGAGTGTGTGAATGAGAATTCAGATAGTTGTAAACAGGTATTTCACGTAGGCATCATAAGAGTGAGTACTTAGGTAGTATAGATATCAAGATGCGTCTTACTATTTCTCATAAGAATTAAGGACATCTTTTAATCTGACGATTCTTGAAAGGGATATTTTATTCCGAATTTATTTATGACAATATAAATAAACCAGATACAATAAAAATAAAACGAGATACCTAGTTAAAGTAATCAGATACTATTTAAGCAATATTTTCGAATGTGTTTTTGTCCTACGATAACCAGCGTTATTTAGTAAACATACTTACTAATAATAACTAGGTAAGTACCTATACAATAAGAATAGTCGCGTGAAAATTGCAGGTTCAACTGTATATGAATAAAAGATGGTAAATCCATGGTAAGTTCAATGTCACTGTTAGCGAGTAAGGTACTACCATATAGAACAAGCTGTGGATCCCATGAGGTCACCGGTCAGCGGTCAGGGGTGACCAACGGCCAGCAAGGGGTTGCGAATAAAACTGTTTGACCGTGACCAAGGAATTCTTTAAAAAAAATATGAGATTGCTTTTCAGCTTTGGATGAAGCGTCTGAAGCGTCTGAAGCAGCGATAAAACTGATATAAAATTCATAAACAAATAGGTACAGGACCTGCCTGCCAACAAAATTTATGATTTTTTTTCAGTAATTTTTTTTAAAGAAAATTTCTTCGATTTCCATCGTATTGGCACAGAATTTCGCGTATGAAACTCGACCTTATTATTTTGCCTTAGCGATTTAGGTTAATTTATTCCACAAGTGACAATTCATTGTCTGTTTCTTGAAAACCTATACTTGCAGAAGAATTCATTTAACAGAACAAAATGCAAGTAAGTGTTGACATTTGAATCAAATGAGGTCGGCAGTTTAACATTGCTGACTTGCATAATTATTTGCCGACTAAACAAGACTCGTATTGTTTATATTATTATGTAAAGCCATTCTATCCTCGCGAAGTTCAATGTCAGTGCACGGATTAAGTTCAAGTTCTCAGTCCCATAGGGTCAGCGGTCAGCGGTCAGAGGTGACCAACGGATTGCGAATTCATGTCCGAGTATGCTCGCAAAACCCTTCACTACGCAATGGTCATCCCCACTTGTTCCGACACTATTGTAATGACACAATAGGATTTTTCAAGGTTTTCCTGTGCGTTATCAGTTCGCAAATAGTTTTTGCAATTGTGTTATCACCACGTTTTTTAGCAAAACAATGTGAATAGTGCCTAATGGTGGTGGTGGTATGAGATAACACGTTTTAGCAGTTCCAGAATTCGAAACAAAGTAACAAAAGAAAGCATCACTTACGTCATTGCTAGGAATTTTAACATGCGAATAGCTAGAAAAAATACTGTTAAAAATATCCCACAAAAGATGAATTTCTTTGTAAGGCAAATAATAATCGAATGTTACGGGAGGGATAGGAAGGGCTTGTTCATTATGAAACCGGGTCTGTCTGTCCGTTCGTCACCTCTGACCCACGCTTGACCGGTGCGTCCCTAAGACGCTATGGTACGCAAATCTTTTAGATTAGCAAGTTCCCACTAGCCTTGAAATTATGGTCTTATTACTTTAAAGGTAAGAGAAGAATTAGGTTCAGTTGTTGCTATTTATATTTAATTTCGTCTCATTTCCGTTCAGATAAGCGTTATCTCTGATATGTTGTTAATGAAATCGGAGGCGTAGTTAAAGTTGTGTGCCGTCAAAACATTACGTTTATCACGTAGGCGTTTTGGCACATGTTGTTATTATTGTACCTACACATCGAAATAAATAGATTTAGCATTTTAAGGACATCGATCGATAAAAATATGATATAAACCGTTTTTATACTCACTGATTTCCGAAACAGAACGTTAATATATTAGATTTGATATCAGCTAGGTGAAATTAATGTTGTAATTTTCGTTAAGTTTAATACTTAGGTACATAAGTATCTGCCTCAAAATAAACCTTACGCGGTGTGCTCTTATTACCTGTGTATCTGTGTTTTGTAAACTGGGTCTTTTGAACGTAAGTACCTATGTAGGTACCTTCTCGTATGGGTGATGGTGTCCAAATCTGGTGGTAGCTAAAATGCACTTTTTTTCAGTTTTTTTCAAAACTTCAGTAAAGTTTCGTTAATAATAATAATGTATTATAAAAATGAACGTAGGGTCGGAGACATAGTACAGGGTATTCCAAACACATTTTAAATTTCTGTTTACCGAAGATATGTTTCGTTAGACAATCATAATACCGTTTACAATCATTTAATAATAAACGTCACATCAAATTTCAGAGGTTTGCACAACGCGTCTTGTGCAGTGGACAGCGGTCAGTTCGATTTACGGGTCTTTTATTTACTCTAAGCTTATTAAACCCTATCCATTGTGATTTTTTTAGGGTAATTAATAGTGTGTATTGTGCAAAGTGCGCTTTGTTCATCGGCATTTGTGTTTTGTGTGCGGCCCTTGTGCATTGTCCGCAGTTTTGTTTAGCCGATCATTAGCCCAGTGGTGGGCAGTTTCGCACTGACCGCTCAAGGGGTCTTTTCTCACAGCTATAAGCTAACTCGACCCGACCGTTATACTTTTGATTAATGTTTGACGACTTAGATGTTTTTATTCAGGTAAACAATTTTAGAAATGAAAATTCTTATCATAACCAAAGCAAAAATCTAAATTACCTTTTAAAAAATCGAAATCTATACTAAATGTAAATAATCGCTATCAATTGGCGCCATACAAATTCTTCTGATACTAAGCAAGCTAGCCATGACATACTTAATTAACGCTTATATACGTTGTGAAATTAATTATATTCAGTTTTCATTATAACAATAGGTAGGCAAACTGCATGCACGTACCAAGTGCATATGCAACTGACCGCTGCACATATAATCACACCGCGACGACCTCTGAACTCCGAGCGTTCTTCACCCAGCCGTTGAGCAATTGTGCGAAGACTGGTTCTCCATCTACACATAAAATGCGTGTGAATCGATTGATCATAAAATTATAGTAAAAAATAAACTAATAGCATAATAGAATCGCAGCCCCAAACCGGACAGACTGTGATATTAACATACTCTAGTATAAAACCTGTAAACAGTGATTTAAGATAACGGCGGTTTTTGTACCGGTACATAAATAAATACAGACGCGCAAATAATAACAAACATCTCCTCAATATTCATTCTGCTCTCCTGATATCACCACAACTACATATTCATATAATAGTAGATATATAACATATATACGTAGATAACGCAAAAACAATTCAAATATAGAGATACTTGTGTATGTGTGGGTGTATAGGTATTTGCGCAGGACGCAAGGCGATTTGCCATGGTTGTGTATGTAGTGGTTCGCGAATCACATCAAACGAGAGGAAGGAGGATCGCCCTCCCGCGCCGCCAGCCAATGGGAGGACGTCCCGCGCCGCGACCGAGCACCGTATCGACTCCTACCGATATCGCGAATATATTAGCACATGTATAAACGTCCTGTTATATACCAAACATTATGTTTTTTTGCACAAAAATCCGTTGGTAATAATTTAACTATACCTCATTGGCTGATTAAAAAGTTCAATGAACACATAACGTTTGTTTATTTGTGGAATTAAATAAATACCCACGTTGTCATTGTCAGTGATACGGACGCAAGTATGAATGAAACCTCTTCCGTATCATGCGGCCTTGGTACCGCGACGCAAACTCAAAGTTCTCTACGCGGTTAGGCCGAACAATAGTTTGCGTCAAAACGTCAAAGATCTTTCAATTCCCAACCGGAAACACAAAAACAAAAGGCGAGGGGTGAATTCTATTAAGAATTGGGAGGATTACTTCTAATGAGATTCTAAAACGCGGCAGGGATTGGACTATGTTTAGCAAAGTAATGTGCAACCCTTCTCTGTGTAAAATATCTCAATTTAAACGTTTTGAAAACACGTGTTCCAACCAAACAGTGATCCCTAGAGACGGGGACGGGATAACACATTGCTTATTGCAGCTTGTTAATTATGTAGGCTTAAAACTAAGCGTTCTTTACCTAAATCAAATAAAATATTGTAAATCTTTGAGTGGGAATAATAAATGGTAAATTAATGTTCATCATTTTACCTAAAATTATTATTGTACTTCTATTTCTAGTCTTAAAAAAAATACTAGACTTTTTTTATTTCAGTAAACTACATAACTGCTGATATATCTAACCAGCCTATAGGTATGTAATAATACCTACTGTAAGTATTATCCGACCATTCGTTGTTAGCCACCGTATCATTCATATCATAGGTATGCAGAACAGAAATTTCAAAGAAATTTGAATTGGAAAATTTAAATGAATTTAGAAAAGATGGAAAAACTTCAGATTTTCATCTTCCAATTTTAGTTGTTTGACTTTCTACTTAGTTGATAAGTAGATACATACCTATAGCCAGACAGTCGACAAACTAATATTGGTATCAACAAATGTTGAAACAATTACGGCATACCTACAAGCTATACCGCAACCCCTTTATAATTTATGGCAAAAAGTTCGGGGGATGTCGCGGGATTAGCCCTCTGCGTAGCAAAGCAAAAACTCATTGCACATGGGCGTATTTCAATTAGCTGTCAGTTTGTCAACTACACCGCTATTTATTTTTCAGAGGACGTTGCAAGATACCCCTTCCCCTTGATGAAGTTTTAAAAATAGTTTCAAGTATCTTGAAAGCTTTGTGATACTTCGCACGAGTGTCGAATGTTAAACTTTGTAACTCTTTGAAGTACACTGCGCCTGTGGCGGCAAATAATAGAGAATATGTTTTTACATAAACCGTTCACTTGTTTTTTCGACATTTACTTCAAATTGTAGACTTGCATATGTAATAAATAATCATAAATTCCCTCTGACTACTTTACCCACTTGCATCAATTTCGTAAATGCGTTTAAATTGTAGATATTTAAACACAAAATTTCTATGAAAAATTGTGTTTAAATACAATTTAAACATATTTAAGAAGTTGGTGCAAGTGGCACTAAGTCTCTAATTGTAGTAAAAATCTCATAAAACTAAGTTCGTCATGATACGTTATACCTAGTTATTTTTTATTTTATTTATTATACGTAAGGCACAGTTTAATGACAGCTTCCTTTATAGATTTCACATCGTAAAAAACAAATCTCGGTAGATTTTTTGCCGATCGCGGATATTTCATCTAACCCTTTAATGCAGAGGAAGTATAGGTAAGTAGGTCAGATAGTACATTGCACATGTTGTGAAAGTAGGATAAAAAATACCCCTTTATTGCGCTTTGTTTCCACACATGAAAAAAACTTTGATTATTGCCCGCAATTTGTACCCTCGAGCCCACGTAGTAGGGTTGGTTGAAGTTGGCAACTAAGAAACTTCTCATATCGTTTTACAAGAGGATAAAATCATATATTACTTTTAGGTAAGTATATGAAAATAATAAATAGGATTTCCATGATTGTTTATTTTATTTTGGTGTTTATTAGGACGCATTACAGCTATGTTATTAAATTTACTTACCTATACGAATTCAAGTTAGCAATGTCCTTAGTAACCAATGCGAGGTAAAGTGACTATACTCTACCAAACCAGCATTTCATAAATTTTTTGCTCTCTCGCATACGTTTTAACCCTTCCCGCGATCTTGGCAGCCATTCTTTGCCTACCAAATCGTTTTTTGTTCGTTGCTTTTTAAATGGCACATGCAGTGAGAGGCTGTTTTTTAGGCACGTCTAACAATTTAAATAAAACGCAATATCATCAGCCTACCTGGGCTGTCTCGGTGCCTATTCTTTTAATAGATCATCCTTAATCGATTAAAGCCTGACAAAGGTGGACTCGTCCTTACAGTGTATATAAGGTTTTTACAATTTTCTTATAGGATTTTGTAGAAACAGTTTAAGATATATTAAATTTACTTAAAAATAACGTAACACAATACCTTTCACAGAGAACCAAATAAAAAATCTTAAACTATCAGAAATATAAGCCTCCGTCATATTTTTTCTTCAGCTAACAGTAAACCAAAATCCTGCGATATCTTCACCAAAACAAACGGTCTTGCAAAATGTCAGAATCGATGGAATCTAAAATCGAGAACAAAAAATGGCAGGTAAAAAGTCATATACCGGTATAATTGTCACAAATTAAAGCAAAAAATTTCGAACAAAAGGTATCAAAATTCTGCAAGCCACACGAGCAGGTAGGCGAACTTTTATAAATTTATAGTTTTTGTGTGGAAATTGTGCAAAAGCGTGGGACGGATTGTGGAATTATAACTGTACTCGGCAAGACATCGCCCGAATCGATCCGGAACATAAATCTTCTGTCTGATTATACAATGAAGAATGATATTCGGCAATTTTGCTTTTTTGTCAAATATCTATATATGTTCCGTATCATGGGTAGGTCCACGAGTTCCAAATCATGTATACGTAGTGCAGACAACTCTGGAATGGCTCTTAAACGATTTGCAAATAGTCGATTTTGGACAAAGAAACATTACTATTTTCATTTACGTATGAAAATCATAAGACCTGGAATTCGTAAGTAAGTAGGCACCTAAGAACCTTTTTTACATTGCTCTGTAACTAATCCCAACGAAATCGAAACAGAATATTAACTTGTATTCATCGTCACGAATATTATTCTCTAAAAAATTGGTAAGTTTACTTTTATCATGAAAGTAAACAATCCGGCTGCAGCAAAGTTCTAATATTTTTTTGTTAAAAAGAATTTTGTGCAAAAACTGCGAACAAAAACTAAATTCTGCTCTCGTTGGGGTTCGTAACGTGATAAGTTTATTTTGAAATGGAGATCGGAGCTTATCGGCTTAGCGAAATTTCTTATTTAGGCAACACAGCCAACTCGTTAGGTCTTTGTAAAATATTTATAGACACAATAACCGAAGGTTTTGGAGGATAAGTATAATTAAAGCAGAATTGAGATACTTTCGTTAATAGCCGAGTTGCCCACAAATGAGATGGTGGTCTCCTGCGTCTTCTGGTTTTATGACTACTATTAGCCACCGCGAGTCCCACCTGTCATGTCAAAATTTGCCTTCACATTCTGAACTTACGTCTTAAAGGTGACGTCAGTAACATATACTTATTGACAAGCAAGTTACTTTGCCTCCACATTCAAATTTCTCCTTCACTAAAATAACTTTATAGCATGAAAAATGCAAAAAAAAAACAAAAAGAAATTTCACATTTAACTTAGGAGTCACTAAACTCGAAGATTATTATTATTAGCAGATAGAGCTTGAATTGCTCACAAAACCGTAATACCGAAATAAATCGTAATACAAACAATATTTATCAAATTGTGTTATTATTCTGATTCCTACTATTTCGTCTACTGGGACTTCACTGGAAATAAACTATCGGAAAATCGTTGCAAACCTGGTAAAGTTATCAAGAATTGCATTCGCTTACCTATATTTATTTCCAGTTAAGTATTTTGGACGAAACGGTAGAGCAGGAACCTAGATTAACGGTATCGGAATCCGAATAATAACACACTTTGAATAAATTGTATTTGAATTACTATTCATTTTGATATTACTGTTTTATGGGAAATTCGGTCCTATATTTCACTCATAGTAGTAAAACTGACCTTCTCAATACAAACAAGCAATATACATACCTATATAGCCTAGCCATACGTAAATAGGTCTTGAAAATATCTTATCAAGAATCGCAACTTGCATCTGCTAGTAATATTCCTAATTTGAAAAACAATTTGGTAACCGGGCGGTTAGTGAAACTGAAGCATGCGTTGTACATTTGCGTGGAGTCGATGAACCCTCCTGAACAAAAACTCCCCCGAGTTTCAGTGCGCAGGCGCAGCCGTGGCTGTGTTCTCACGCCGGCACTGAACTCTGACACCGGTAAAAACTTGCCAAACTATACGTGCAGCATACACAAATATATTTATGGAGTATTTTTTTTCTATAAATGCGATGGATAGAAACAGTTTACATCAGGAATATGAGTAAAAAAATCTTTTCAGCGAAAATATCATTTTTATCCAGGAAATTCGTTTATTTTAATTGCCAATAAAAATTGGGTAATTTACTATTTATTACCAGTTAATAATAATAAGGCTCAATTTTATTCAAGGATCGTAGAATAAAAGCAAGTGGCGGTCTATAGTTTCTGCGTATCCCTGTGGTAGAAAGGCGTGAGTGTATGTAGGTATGTATCTACTTATAACTTCGATTGGGGTTTTAAAGCCTTTTACCAAGTTGATATATATAGCTTGACTTTTTTCTTTCTCTTCGGGATTATTATTATTATATTATTTATCTACCTCCGGAAAATCCGAAAGGACGACTGAAAACGAGATAATGCGACGACATCATTATGTTATGAGATGCATAATAAGTTATAACAAGGCCTCTTGGGCAAAGCACGGAGACTGCCTAACTAGACTTCAACATACTATCACGGCTGAGTGAACTTACAAGGTTCAAAATGGTTACCCCTAACTATAAAGAATAGTTGGAAATTTTGAGACTGCCTCATTTGCCAAGTGCTCCTGAGCGCGACTGCTACGCTAGAGATCCTGGGTTCGATTCCCAGTTCGAGCAAAGTGTTATTGGATAATTCTATGAAATTCCCAGTAGCAGCTCACAGTTAGGAATTTGTGCCCGGTTAATGGCAATAGGCTCGCCCCCTATTACATGGGACCTAAACATACCGGCTAACTGTTGGTGTTACATTAGTACGCCTCGGCCTAACCCTTCGGGGAATACAGGCGTGATGGTATGTTATATGATGGTATGGAAATTTTGAGATCATATAAAGTAGGATTTTAAACTTTCATGCAAAATAAAATCCTTTCCCGTTCTTGTTTTTTGGCTTAATTAAGATTGTATCATTAGTCTGAAAGTTATAATCGACGGCTACGCTAGAGGATCTGGGTTGGATGCCCAAGTCGAGTAGCGTTATTGTATTTTTGTATTGAAATTCTCACCAGATTCACCAGATTGGAATGGACAGCGGTTGCGGTATCCTTTGCCTATCCCTTCGGGAACTACAAGCGTGATGATATGTTTATGTAACACGGTGGGTAACGATACGCACAATTGTGACATAGGTATTTTATCTGAAGTCTTTGCTGATTGAGTACGTCGCGTTATAACTCGATTAGAAATAATAGTTAGCATGTGGCATTACAGGAAGTAGTTTTACTGCGAATGCGTCGTTTCCTGCGCCCTGCCGCGAACTCTCATTATTCTTTCAGCAAATATGTTGTGACTACCCTTTACTTGCCTGGGGCGGACGTCGCAAATGATCTCCCTGCCCTCATAATGATTGCATCATTATCGATCATTAAAGGGAAGGTAGTCGCCACATGGCGGGTAGGTACTATGATGCCACAAGGTGGATTAAGAAATTTACTGGTTTTATTTAATATAAAAATAATGATTAATGGATAATGTAGATTATTAGGGAATAGGATTACTTATAGATAGTCTTCAGTATATCATCACTGTATCATACAAATAACAATTTATTTAATGGAGCTTGAACATTCAACGTGCAAAGCAGCGTGACTACTATGTTAGACGTCCTGGGTTCGATTCCCAGGTCGAGCAAAGTGTTATTGTTTTTCTATGAAATTGCCAGTTCGGAGTTTGGAATTTTTGCCCGGTTAATGGCAATAGGCTCGCCCCCTACTACATGGGACCTTAACATACCGGCGAATGAATACTAGATACAAATCCAGTCACTATAACAGGACTCTTAAAAAATGCTGTAAAAAAGTCTGAACAAGCAAAGACATTAACCCGTTAGGTGATTCTATTGAATTCTTCACTGCAATAAAAATTATGCACCTTGCAAATACATTGTACGGTATCGCAATACCCTATTCATTCGTGCACAAACCATAACGGTATTTATCGATTGAACAATCTTTAGCTGTCATCACTTCCCTAATCGTACAGAATTGTGGGAACAAATTATCGCAAACACTTCTGTCATGCGCAAAAAAGTGTTGCACAAAGTATTGTCGGCAAAAAAGCAAAACTCCCACGCCATGAAAGGGTTGAACATGCACCTGACCTATATTAAATTGTGTAAAAAAACTGTGTTTTCTTTATAGCATTTTTTGCTCATTATTCACATTGAAGGTATCAAAGTATGTGTTTGATTTTGTACTGTCACCATGCTATAAGAATATTGTGGAAAATTGCAATGACTAACTAACTCAACCTATCTCTCTATCCCTATCTCTCACTAACTATAATAGTTTCTTCCTGAAAAAAATATTGAAACCAAATGATTAATTAAAATCGAGACCATAAAGCTTAACTTTTTTTTTACATATTGATAATTCATGTTTACTGTTTATAACACAGAGTAAATACGGGTACAGGTATTAGATAATAGATCAACACTGACTATATTTACATAAAAAATAACAACAAAACGATTTGTCCGGTGCTACTTTACATTATATTCACCCCACTTGCGCAGGAGTTGCGTACAATACGCGTATTGTTGGCGCGCCGCAGGTAGATGTTAAAGGGTTATCCGCTTATGCAAAAAATATACTAAAACTATCCGATTAACACCACTACAAAACGTAGCTTAGGAACCTTTGATCGCATGTGATGATTTTGTTAATATACCCAGACGTGCGCTAAACCATGTGATATTATGTATATTTTATCGCAGAGAAGTGTTAATATCCACGATTTGAAGTTCAAATCTACGACGTAATCGCATCTAACCAAGTATCAATTCATATTCAAACTTTCGCTAAAACAACAATGACGCAATTGCAGATATCTATTTTTTAAATAGCTTTTATTTCGCTGCCTTTTAACGCTTGATTACAAGCGACTTTCACTCCAAAGCGAATAATAAATAAATTGCCGTATATGAAACGGTGTGCGTGTCTGTATTTTGGTTCACGCCTCAACAACATGGGGTTTCGTGAATTTGGCGGCCTTTAACGAAGGTGGTTCATTAACAATTCATTGACGAGAACGCGTGAGCCGACAGGGGAGGGTGAAAAGGCCGACAGGCGATGTGTTGCAAAATGAATAAATACTGGCGAGAAATAGGGGCAGTTCGCTAAGGTAACGACCGATGTAACTCAATAATGCAGCCAAATGTACTCTTTCAAACTGAAAGCCCACCATCGCTGGGTATAGCTATGGGAGAAGAGGTCAACTAACATTGGTCCTAAAATATAACGCGAAACAAAGCATCAGTAATGAGAAACGCTGACACGATAATGCCATAGCAAACAGTTGCAATCGACAGTTCGCAACCGCCCCCTTTCTTGTCCAGGCTTCATTAAACTATCATGTTTTAGCCACGTCTTGTGTCATTACTTGGTAACGTCATTGTTAGTTTTATGTTTTCATGTGCATTGTCTGTATTTTCGTTAACATGCGTATATAATAAGTAAAAAACTGCATTAGACAGATATGTGTGCGCAAATGTATAAAAAACACAGTGGTGGAGCACCATGTGCAGTCGCAGGTGCCCTCCGTTCCCACACAACCCTTTCAGCGACCGACCTCTCGGTTCTTGCCGCCCCCGTCCCTCGGCAGCCCCTCAAAGACTGCACAAAAACCACAACACAAACCAACAAGTCAAAACAAACCGTATCTTTCACCATTTCGGTTCGATTTTCATCGTCCGAAGACATGGCTTGTGGTCCTTTTTAGGACTTTGCAGTCATTAGTTCCAAATTCTACCTGTTCCGATTTATAGAGGCTGTCGTGTCATTAGATTTATTGTGGATATAATGCAATCCTCTCCATATTTTTTGCTTTTGATTCGGACTAAGTATGTGCAGTTCTATAAAAAGTTATTTTAACTGCCTGCTGTATAATTTAAATTTTGGATGAGCAGCTAATTTCTTATTAGAATTATTTTTTTATAATACTACGGAATTTAAAAACGTCATGAATACTTGCATGGAATTTTACCTGTCGATTATAGTTTTTAGTAACTACTGTTAGTTTTTCAATTCAGTTACATTTAATTGCAGTGAAAAATATATATTACAAATCATTATCATCTTCATGTTAGGGAAAATGGTAGCCGGAATTAGTGCCAGTATATTTTTTGCCAATTCAGATTAACTTTATCTCGATTGCTGCCAGGAAAATGTACAAGCAGTATTTTATGATTTAAAAAACTCTTTTGTCCCGTTATCTGCGACTGTTTTTTGTAAATGGGATGTGTTTTGTAGCCAATTAAAGGTAGAAAGGTCCCGGCTGTTGGTCCGCAATAAATCGCAACCCTACACGGAATGTTTCCGGCGCGACGAGTGGCCGGCCTGTTCCGTTTTTAAACTGATCATTTGCATTGGAAATATGTGTTTTTATTCTGGTTTTGTTTATATAAATTGCGTATTGTTATTGCTGTAATTCATGCTTATGTTTGAGTTCTCTAGGGACTTGTGAGCATTAAAAAAACTACTGAGCTGAGAAACGTGTACCATGGCAACTTTTTTTAATCATGTCTAACCCATTTATTTACATTTCAGTTACATAACATAAAGCACACATTTATACATATATTTCTTAAGTAAGTAAAAGTCTGATCCTATTCTTTGTTCACTTTTAAATTATTTTCATCGGCCAGCTTTGGACTAATACCTATTTATAACAAAAAAACTGTTTTATTAATCAATGCCTATGTTCTTCATGCCAAATCAGAAATATACGGCGCCGTCAAACGTTAAGTATCACACAATAGGTCTACACAACTGAAAATCTACGTTGACAAAGGCGGTAATTTCAAAATGTCAAAAAGTTTCTTATCTTTATTACCTCAAAGATACGATAACTATATAACAAAATGCACATTTATGCTCTAAAAACATAAAACGTGTTATCAGAAGCCCCTTGATATTTTATAAAGAGTGGTGAATTAATTTGGTTTGCGTGACGTAACGCGTTCCTATTGGCCGATGCACACAAGCTGCGCACGATTGCAGTCGTTGCAGATCATGACGATATTCAGCCTTCACATCTGCCTAGCTAGCCTGACCCGTAATTACTTATTGATATTTATTGCTTTCACTTCAGAAGGGTGGGTCACTTTTGATAGGTGCATACCGATCGCTGCTCACTTCTATAATATTTTTTTAATCCTTAGCATCTTACCTTAAGGCAGAGGTTTATCAAAATTATACTAAAAACTACTGGGGATCCCTAGCAAACAAGAATTTCATGATCTCCGCGGCTACGAATTTTTAAATCTAGCTATGTTTAAAAAACTGTATGTATTTTAAAAAATGAGATAAGAAAGCCTACTTCCACCTGAAAGAAAACCAAATATAGGTAGTAGGTGAAAAGTACAATGTCATTTTTAATGAGATGCAGTCAGGTTCTATTATCAAAGGTGAACATCTACTGTCGTCATACTTCAACAAATAGGTCACCAGGATTGTCGTAGGCGATAAGTGGAACTTTCCGCAACTGTAAACGTTACATAAAATCTACTACCTAGTATTCTTCTGACATCAGTCAATTACCAAATCTTTTTCTAAGAGAACTAGAATCTCAGGATTACTTACGAAATAGAACACGTCACATTCCCTAAAATTTGATTCTAGGTCCTGTCGATTCCCTTAAGCATTAGAGCAGTTAGGGATGCGGGGGGAAGTGCTCTTTTAAATCAGGGCCTACGCTAGACAGATTACATGTTTGTTTCATACATCACTTGAATGCTTTTCTCAAACGACCATTTGCTTATAAACTAGCACTCATCCTAAAGGTATGATGAAGCGAATGTTATGTAGGTATGTTATTTATTATAGGCGGAGATTTGTAATATACCTACTAACGCAATCAAAGTTTGCTTATATGAATCATTAAACATTTTATATCTACATAGGTTTTATTTAAACCCTGAAAAATTAATACCATAATAAAAAATATATTCTCAGCAGGCAGTAAATAACCTACTGGATATGCACGAAAAAACCCAAAGGGCATCTACAAATATTTGACAATACTACGACAATATGCAGTGGAGTGTTTCCGTAACCGATATTTCTCATTAAAGCCGTTTGTTTGAGGTTCGATAAAAAGCTGTGGCCGATGATGGCCGGTGGCCACGGGAGGGTTAGCTATCTCAACCCTCCACTGCTGAGGAGGCAAACAAGCAGATGTTCGCAGCTACAATTACATAATCAACAGTTATCGTATTCAAATGGGCTTGCATTGATTTCGACCACTCGTACAAACATTGTATGCATACCCAAATGTTTAATACTATTCTATCTCCAACGAACTGTCTATCCTCGATAAGATTAAGTTACAAAACAAACAATTATTTTGTTAATTGTATAAATGAGTTGTTAGCATACCTACCAATCTTTAGATAGTTGCTTATCACTCTATCTCGCATCGTTTCGATTGAAATGTGTTGCCCAATAATTGAAATTGAAAGTTGTAAAGAAAGCAAGAGATTCATATTATTGTAAAGTCACTGGATCACCGGGTAACGATTGTTACGTTTATGCCGCAACTAGCCTGTCTGTTTTGGGGGTCTCCACTACTGCGTGTCGTGCGCAGTGACGCTTATCACGTTTGGAGTTACACCGCCGTATCTGTAAGACGGAGATCTTCTTAGATGCATGGACAAGCGCCAACGGATGCTAGACTACGAGTAGGAATATATATTGTTGAGTGTTCGGTAATAGAAGTTGTAATCATGATGCGCTATGTACGTAACGGTGCAGTGGTGTCTGACTCACAGGGAACTGACCTACGGGCATGCAGCCGAGTGCATTGACGCCGCTGCCGACGCACTTATCACTGGCATGCCTCTTAATATAAAGATAATGTTTAGAACATGCCCTTTCCAACTAATGAATAACACATGCTTCATGTATTCATGTCTGACTACCCAGAATTCTATTTGAAGGTCAAAAACACCGTATTATAGCATTGAACAAAATGTTGACAATGTACTTATCATTGTCTGCACAAATTTTAATAACCCATTGTAGTAGAGCATAATTTGTTAACGACAAAGAGTATATAATTAAGACGGCTACATTGCCTTTTTCCTTAATTTTTGTACCAGTTACCGTCTAGTATCAGTCACATAACTGGAATAAAGATTATTAATAGAATGAGTAGCAATAATTTACCCCAAAATTGTAACATAAAATATATCTTCATGAAATTAACAAAAATTGCAATAGCAAAATATGACAGCAATTTGTTTTAATAAAAATTGTGTAGGTACAAAATTCTTAGCGTAGATAGTACAAAACCCGTTCTCAATCAAATTTGCGTAGAAGTAAAATCTGCGTAGCAAATTCGCGTAGTAGAAGGTCACGGAGCGGCGTAGTAAACGCGAATCGCGTAGCAGAAAATTTTGCGTAGCAGATATGAATTTGTAAGTACATATTGCAAAAAAAACCATAGAAGCTACAAACATTGTTCGCGTTCGTTAAAGCGATTAATAATTTAAACTATAAATTAAATACATACGTACAACTATAAAAACACTAGACTTGGAATTTTTATCAAGAAATACAAAATATTAATCGTGAAATCGTCAACTTGACCGTAATTCGTGTGATCTAGCCAAGGCTCCGCCGGATGATAAGGCGTGTGTTTCACAATAGCAGAATTATTTGCGGCGGAGGGCCAACCGTCGCCTTGAGATGCGCGCACAAACAACTGTAGCAAACGACTCCGCTGAAATCTAATACAGTTACATGCGCAAGTGCTTTCTGCGAAGCAAAACTTTATGTTCGATTGCGTATTTACCAGTGCGTTTCACGATATTTTAGAATGATTGTTCTTCTTCTTATGAACAACTTTTGAATGACCCTACAAATCTTGCTAATATAATCCTGTAACTGTAACTGAAAAGATTTTAATAAATTGGGCAGACATCTAATCCTACATATTTAAGTCAATTTAGAGTAAGCAAAATAATAACGACAATGTGGATAATATGACATAAAAATAGACTGTTTAAAAAGTGTACGTGACAGGCTAAGTCGCGAAGGGCTTTCATCGGCGACTGTACGCGGTGCGCACACGCAGCGTAGGTATGTGTAAGTGGGTCAATGGCGGCGCGTGACGCTGACGCGGCCCTTTGCGAGCCGTAGGGCTCGCCTTGAACCGTCCCACTAATGCCGGCAGCTTGACTGTATTAATTTGCGCTCGATTTTCTGCTAAAAATAAAATAAATCTGAGTCTAGGCCACAGAAGAGACAACATCCGCCACTCTTAATTTGTTGTTCGTTGTAACCTTGATTCCACATTACTAGCTATACTGCTATTTTCATCTGAAGTATATAAATGATCAATGTTAAATGATCGGTATACTCGTAATTCTAAAAAACATCTCTACTTGAAGTAATATATCTATATAGAAAATAGTTTAGAGGTTTCTAGAACGTTTGCAGTATAAAGAGGGTCAGTGGCCTGTACGATGCCCTATCATAACCAATAAAGCGAATTGAGTCATGAGCACAGGATCATGCGCTATATTTATGTACAGGGATCTGTAATCTGATCTATAGAGAACTATGTCAATTTTCCATGAATTTTCTGTGCCTTAGTTCAATGAAAAAGTCTATCAGAGACTTACGGTCAAGTTTCTCAAGAGATGCTTGTAGCCCGAAAAAGAATTAGAAAATGGTGGTATTTTTCCATACAAAATATTTATCAACAGACTAGGCATGGTGTTTCAGTAGTTATGGCAAAATAAATATGATAATACTGATTTCTTGAAATTACTGCCCTTACAAGGGCCCTCAAAAGACTGTTTCAGCAATCTAACTGAGCTACTAGGCTCTTAGTGGTGCTAAATTTAAGAGAAAAAACGTTGGTATCTTTAATTTGACTTTATTTCATGTAGATAGAGTATGAAACAACAACACTTACAATAAAATAGTGTATGGATATTTTTGTTAACTGCCTCGTTAGTCCAGCGGTCCTAAGCGTGACTGCATCTATTAAGGTCCGGTGTTGAATTCCCAGGTTCTACAAACTGTGGGTGTATATTAGTACACCTCCGCCCAACCTCTCCATGAATACAAGCATTATATTTTATAGTTTGTATATTATTTTTGTTAAATTAAAAAATATTACCGTTATAAACAAAAAATGCAATAATACACCGTGATCATTTCTACGTAACTACGCAAATTCATGAGCAGACTAATAAACTCACTATAGTTTTGACTACTACTGACTACATTGTTACCCTTATTATATCTCGCTTACGAAATATCTACACAACTACATAAAACCCTTATTAGCCAAGTGATCCTGAGTGCGACTGCTATGCTGGAGGTCTTGAGTTCGATTCTCAAGTCGAGCAGTATTATTGAGTTTTTTTATGAAATTCTTTATAACATTTCAGAGTTTCTTCTCAGCTCACTGCTTTTGTGCCCGGTTAATGGCAATAGGTTCGCTCCCTATTGCATCTGAGAATATATTAGTACCTACACCTCTGGCAAACCCGTCAGGGAATATAGACCCGATGGTATATTATGTAGGTCTATAAAAGTCAAAAAATCCACTTACTCACCGACATACCACAGAATCAATTATCAAACGTAAAACTTGTAGTAGGTACAATCCCTTAGAGGGGTTTAAGATCCGCTAAGAATGTATTTAAGAAAATTCCTTCAGGATTGGTAAGATTAAATTCAATGTGGATCTAAAGACAGTACCAGTTCAAACGCACGCGCAATAAAATTATCAAAAATAGATTTCGTATTTGCACTGCTATTGTTAATTAACGAACATTACAATGTCGGTACCGTTTTCAAGAACGTTCTATCATATCGTCAACTAATTTCGTGAAGCGAATCACGTCATCAACTAGTTGCCGAGGTCGTGCAATGTAGGTGAAAACTTTGTATTCTACCGCAATATCCGCATAACAGTATTGAAATCAATAGTCAATCCTGGTTTATGGCTATCTTCGCTTTAGTAGATACCAATCAGAACAAATCAGACCTATCAATCTGTCAGGTACTGTATCGAATAGGATTTCAGCTTACCTGAATGTCGGTAGAGATATACACCGAGACTTTTTATTCGTTTTGGAACCGAAAATGGACTCTATATCGATAATAGAACCTATTAATGTATAATTTAAAGTAAATAAAAAATATATATTTTTAAATTATTATTTTATGCAATGTCATACGTACAAAAAACGAGAACTAGGAGGTACTACAATCACTACGATCGATGTCATTCAATGTTACACACACACAAGTAAGCGGTATAACATGCCTGGTGCATTACTACGACCAAACTCATAAAAGTGAACAAAATTTTTTTTTGATCCAAACTTTTTTATTATAGGAAGTACAGTTAATTTAATATTTTTTATTAGTAAGTACTATTAATTATCCTAAATTACCATTTTACCGTGTTGGTTCCAAAACGACTAAAATTTCACGGTGTAGATACTGCTTTAGTTGGTAAGTAGTGTTTAATATGGGAATAATTTCCTCCACACACACACAATCACTCCAAGCTACTCGTACAAATGAGAATGTTCTAATCGAAAAACCTATAATAATTTGTCCAGTCTGAAAATCAAACCCCGGACGGAGGAGCTCCACTTGCGACTACTAGTTCAAGGCGATCAGTCACTGTACATGGTTTGAATAATTAATTATGTCAATAATTTTCTCTGATTTCAGGTAATAAAGTCGATATTACACTTCTACCATTTTCTATCAAGGTTTTCACTTACGTTTTTTGGTTCCTACGTGGCGGTGTCAAGAAAATCTGTTTCACAAATTACTTTGGCAATTTTTGCAAACAAATTTTTTAGGCGTCTGACCTCATACATACCTTAATATTTATTTGCAAGACAATTTGAATACTCGCGTCGATATATTCAGGCTTAGGATGTGTTTAAACTGTTTTTGTTTTCCTGTATAAACCGAGGTTAAGACCAGGAAACTGAGCTTAAACTACTAATAGTAACGGATAAAGCGTCCGAATTGAAGGTTTGTTGAAATGAGTATGGTTGCAGTATAATAAGGTACATGGATTGAGTTAGTTAGAGTATCGCTGAACCGGTAGTTAATAAGCACGCGCAGACGATTTGCATAAGGGCCGCTGTCAATGCTAGCACCGGTGGGCAATGAACAGAAGGTCTGATCGACCTTCCGCCGACCAACCGAGGCCCTTTGATTCGCCATGACGCCACTTAGCGTACCGATAAAGTATTGTAGAAATAGCTTTACGTTGTACAATAATAACTTCATAAATAAAATTTAAATAAATTTTGCAATTGAAATTCCTAACGGGAAGCGAGGATGTAAGACAAAGTTGATAAACCTTGGTACCTAGAAGATATTTTAAAATATATGTTTTTATATTATTATCCTTTTAAATATTCAAAATCGCATTGGAAATAAGTAGTTAATCTAGGTACAATCCGCCAAAAAAAAAACACTTAGGTATATAAGAACATGGATATTGCGTCGCATTTCGGAATAAGGTTAAAACATTTAAACACATAGTGTTCATGGCAGTGTGATTTCCATGGCAAGATATATGAATATGTATGACAAAAGCGATCAAGGCAAAACTTTATCATTAACAGATTACAGTACTTACAACTTTACGAATGTCTGCGAATAGCAAGATTTTGGAAACTGCAACGATCTTCTTATTTTGCTGCCAAATTTCCAGAGTTCTTAAACGCAACGTACCTACCTAAATCGAATGAAATACAAGTAAAATAAAAGCAAAAATAATCAAGACATGAATTTCATGCAAATATTGATGAGTAAGTATAGGTACTTCTTTACTATTAAATAAATAACAAAAAGCTATAAAAAGGTTCTTAAAAAAAGAAGATTTTGCTACAATTTATTCCAGATACAATTGTGTTATAACATGAAAAATAAATCGTCTAAATGAGTCGACTAGCTTGTAAGCGTAACAACGTTATCATCTTACTATTATGGAATTAAATAACCAGGTCATGTCCACGATATCCTGGCTGGACGACTGTTCCATATATTCGCGACTGCAAGGTTGTATTACGCAATGTTACACGTTACACGTGTCGTTCCCGGGCTCGATGACCTTTTGCCTAACACTTCCGATTTGCATGCACAACTACTATGTAGGTACCTATACTTCGAATATTTTGAAAGCCGAACGTGAGCATCACACGGAAACTCGAAATACGAGGCTGCAGTGTTATCTAGAGATTAATAACATCTTAATTATTCCTCATTACGCTTACTTTTATAAAATGTTAGCGTAGGTCTATTGTCTATTGTTTAAATTGATTCGTTTAATATAATGTCCATAATGTTTTATTCTATTCCTTGCGATACCTTCGGCGTAATTGAATCTAAGCATATTATATTTCTGAATTTAAGTAGGAACTCACATGAACCTTCAACCTTCAACACGTACGATCGATCAGTTAAAAATAAAAATAACATGCCTTTTTCATTGATTAAAACAGAATATTTTAGTACCTACCTACTAGTATCTACTTGTCGTTTTAAATTCACAATACGAAGAACTGGATTTAAATAGGTCAATAAAAACCACAATATGTGATAGGAATCGAGGTAAAATTTGTAAACTAATCAAAAGACATTAACATCATTTGAATAACTGGGTATTATTATGACTTGCTGGGAAACCTGATTTTACATAAAAGAAAAACAAACGGATATCTTTAAATATATTCCAACAAGGTTAGTTGTCGCCATCTTGCTCCAGAGTCGCCATCTGACGGCAGTCGAATTGTTGTGCACGATTTATTAGCGCGCATGCAAATTCAAGTACTGCCACGCCGCGCGCCGCTGTGACCTGAATTCAGCGTCAACGCACGCTGGCGTAGCTCGTAGCACCGCGTAGCATATCATAACAGCGTATCTGCCATGATAGGTAACCTGCCTATTAGCTACATTTACTTGCTACGTCGTATTGGCTAACGTGCGATAATTTTATCGACAACGTGTCCAGCTGTATGGTTTCATTTTTAATACGTAAGGTATCTTACTTAGACGACTAAAATAAATGAGTACGTGATTGTTAGTTTTCATATCATACCTACATATCGGAACTCTTAAATTGAGTATACTTAATAAGTCGTCTATTTTTATAGTATATCTATCTACCTTGATTTTTTCATCAGAGTAAGCAGACTATCAACGAATGCCATAAAATGCGTTATGCCATTCGCCAACACACATTTTTATGATAACTGTCAGCCATTATGTATTCCATCGACAATATTCTCAACAGATCGCTGAATATTTAGCAGTCAATAATTTCTGAAGAAACTACAAAAACGTTTCTCGCATTCCATTAGTGACCGTATTGGCCATGTGGCCAGTCGCTATATTGAGGTCCGCCAATGTCAAGTTGCCGAGTCGCGCATTCTAAAGACTTGCTATACGAACTAACGGGACTACTTACCTTCTAAATATTTGGACTTAGAACTCACTAGTTCTGCACTATGTGATCCAGTTTCATGTCCAATACGTCGACATTCGTAATCAACCATGGACACATCTGAGAACTGTCTAGGACTAATGTTATGCTATTTGGGAATCGTTTTTGTTAATTATTGTCAAGAAAAGTCACATGTTGTTAAATATTATGTAAATATAAACTAGTCAGAATATTTGCTTAAGTACCTAAGTTATGAAATGAATTTTCAGTACCTAGGTAATTGTTATATACACCACACAGGTAGGTTCCTGCAACCTACCTAAGCATTCTTAAATAGACCGTACCTACTCAATCTAATTCAATATAACTCAATCTAATTTTATTTGAATTATTTTATTCTACAACATAGGGAGTAGGGACAAAAACCTTCATCGCGTCAATTAAGGAAAATTCAAAGCTAGTAACTATTTATCATCAAATTAATCAGCATTGCGGTCAACTGCTATACAGTTGAAGCCCTTCACATACACATAGACACTACGTGTACATTCACGGTTGCTTACACACACAGGTGAAGCTGGCGCAGAATCGACACAAACAATGTATATGTAGGTGTGTAGTGTAACACACACATACGTGACCCGAAGACTTTGTTTTGCTGTTGAGATTCGCGTGTGCAGTTGCGCAAGCGCCGGTGGAGGCCATTGACTCGTGGCGGCCATGTTGGCGGCGCGGGCGCGGTAGTGGAGCGCGAATCCAGCGACTTCTGTTCCGCGGCATGTCGTAATCATGTGTTTACGCCTCAACGACGCCGATCGTCGCCATTTGCTAGATAACACGCTGCCTAGCGTGTTGGTAGAACTAGGTAGGTAAATGGCTATTCTCTTCGAGATTCTCTCTCTTAATCTTGTTGGTAACAATGTAGAGACAGAGGAAAACCTTATCGTTCCGTCAGTATACCTACATTTTTCCATCCGATTTCCCAAAATATTCTTTCATGCAAACCTTGTCCTAACAATTACGAACACAACAAAAAGAAACAGCCAAATCGGACCAGCCGTTACCTTAGTGATGATCTTTCATACCTACATACGTAATTTTTTTATTTATTTAAGTAGGTGTAAGTATAGATTAACACTTAAAAACCTAAATTCTAACAAGACCAATACAGTGCTCCAAGTAGGTATTTGGTAAGTAAACTAACTTTACCTTCTTCTTATTATTCCCGAACCCGTAAAGTTGGTATAAAAGCTTTTTTATGGACTATTAATTATCATAAAAAAGGTTTTAATGTCAATCTACGAATTTAAGAAAATCATAGTAGGTACCTATGAAGACTGAGCTCTTAGTATCTACCTATATCTGTAGGTATGGCCTAGGAAGGGAGGTTGAAACCTCCCCTGAATCGCATCTGGTACTTAAGCCTGGAAGCTAAACCCATCATAGTTGGAAAAAATGTAAGCAAGTACCTACTTATATACCTACTTATTCTTCGTATCATATAGGGAGGTACTTATTAAAATTTGTCTTGTCTTATCAGAGGACTCAACAATCAGTTTTTCTACGCTAAATCATCAAAATTACTGAAATTTCCACCGCCGCTTACAGTGAGTCAAACATGTAATTAAATAATTTGTGTCGCATCGATTAAACCTGTTTTCGAGGCTATTTGTCCTTCGATAATAGACAATCAATGATGGGAGGAAACGATGGAAAATTCGATACAATCGATGCTCACTTTATCGACTAAAATGAGACCGTTCGAAATTCGTAATTTGTTCGAGTGAAATATGAACCTATTTTACCCGTTGTACGTTGCGCAACTATATTCGCGAACAGATAACAGTGTAGGTATGTATAGCCTCTCCGTCCTCGCAGAATCCGGTCTCATGCGTCCCTCTCGTTCACTCTCACGCTATCGGTCTATCTCCGTCTCGAAAACACTATGACATAGATACCAGGAGAGTTGCGAAACAGCGCGGATTATATAGCAGGTGGATTGTGCCGTAAACGAGTTTAACTAACTGCTTTCACATGCTTCTGAATAAATAAACACACATCGCTCGCTTTTTTGTAGGTATATAATATACAACGTAATATTTTTACTAAATGTAAATCTCACATTGAACTCAGTCTTTTGATAGAAACGCATGTGAATTACACATTTTATGCGTCATAAAAATCATAAGATATTTGTTTTTCAGATTAGACATAAACTTAACAGCCATAAATAACGAATTATACATTTAAATTGTCAATAACAAGGGTATCGTCATTTATGTTATGGTGATTTACTTGTATGAATTCAAACTCTACAATCTACCAGGCGAACATAATGTCATATTCCTACTAAATATCGCTAGTTTATTTAAGATAAAGCGACGCACTTGTATAAACGGTTGTTGATAATCCTATCGTATATGGCATTGCTTATCAAATTGCCTACGAGCGTTGGATTTGCAACGCAAGTCGCGAATTGCGAATAGTGATACCGGAGGCGGAGTCCGCGACATCCAATGCAAGGGCCAACAGGACGCATGCGCTATGATGCCACAAAAAATGCTGAGCCGATGCGTGCGTTTTGATTCCCATTTATTCGAGGCGACACGCCACCGATAGCCGGCGATAAGATAAGCCTAATCGATATTTTCGCGCGATTTGCCGCTCGCCAGCACGAAAGGTCACTCACGTTGCGAAATAATGTAAAGAACGCTGTTGTTATAAACACACACGAAACAATAACACGAATGCTGCAAACATCACGAAATATTATAAAAGCGAATTCTCAAATTAATTATAAGTACTGACTTTGGTTAGGACAGGAAAATTTTGTGAGCAAAACCTTTTGGCCTACTTACAAATACCCATATGGTAACATACTAACCGTGAATCCTTAGAACGCGTGTGTTTATTTCGAGAAGCATAAATTACATTAACAATCTCAGTACCTAACATCTACACCTGAGTTTTTTTAATAAAAAAAGGCAACAACTCTTAACAATCCAATTACCTAGAGCAATTTACGATTCGGCTTCAATTGCTTTGTCAGCACTACTTACAATAGCCCTGTATCAACTATGACCCACACCCATAATCTAAGTAAATTATTATATTATTATTATCAATAATATATCGAAACACCGGCTCTACTTTTAAGCTAGCATTGTCTATTTACTCAACAATAGTAAAATGGTAGGTAAGTACTTAGTAATTGTAAACTGCAACCACTATTGTATGTATAATAGAAGAGCGCGAATCGTGAATAACCAATGAGCGCTTGGGGACGATTCCGTGAAGCATATACGGGTAAGTAATGCAAACCATTTCACTTGTCTTAGCCGATGACATTGACAAGCTGCATAATGGATGAGGTAATCACGGTAAATGGCGTGCAATGCTTGCCTAGACTGCACTATTTCAGTTCATTGGACATGAGGATAATGTGAACCTAAGTACTAAATAACAGACAGCAGTTTCTTCTAGTTTAAACTATGAAACTGGCCTCCTGTTTATGTCTATTGAGAAATCTGTATCAATTTATATAAATATACATAATTATAATACATCTAATTAAATTTTCCTAATTGGTGATGTACGTTAGGTGTCAGCAATTATAGTAAATTGGCCCTACCGTTATCCGTTATTTTTTTTAGTTAGTGTCTATAAACAAAAAATAATACTTAGGTACTAAAGTAGCACTACTCCTTGACGTGGGTCTAAAACTTTAAAGGAACGTTTGACTAATTCTTCCTAGACTATACAAACTGATTTTTTGAGTCCCAAAAACTGAAGGTGTCTTGTGTATCATTGGTAGGATACCAATCATTAACGCTACAGAATAATTTACCATTTAAGTATGTCTGAAGTCGGGCTGTGATTAATGACAGTTGTTACTTAAGCGGGATTTGCGATATTTTTTGTTTATTCACAAACACATAATTGAGTGATTTATGAACTGGAAACCATTACATTTGACACGGCTTGTTGCCGACGTGTCGAAAGAATCCGTCCACCGCAGATGCTTCGGTTTCGCTAACATTACATTTACTAAAACAACATCAACTAAATGGAGCTCTACTTTTTCTATTGATAGCTATTTTAAAACTAAGTAGTTATTTTCTTATATTTTCCACTTACGTAGGGTATTTTATTTTGGTGCTGCTCTTTTTAATCTGTATTTTTGGTCTCCGGGGATCGGTAGGTACGGGCATTGCCGATTTGAATAAAAACTAAATTAGACTTGCGACTAGCTTAATTAAATATCCCAAATGCTCCAAAAACATCCATCAGTGATACCTTTTTGTTTGGATTTGGGTATATTCCAGATTAGTATAATCTAATAGAAATTTAATATACGGTGCCAAAAGGCTGATGTGGGTACCTAGGTATTTAACGGAGACAGACCAACTAACCACCATTTAGGAGATGGCTAAAGCCTCAGAAGATGGGTACCTCGAGGTTTTGGTTGGTTAAACAATTTAACGTACCCAATACTGAAACAAAACAACTTTTTGCGGATTTCACTTTCGCCGTCGTCATCAACCTACCAGGCGCGTTCATCAAAATTTTCTTCAGGACCAGCTACCTACAACGCCTTTTGCTTTGAGTTGAGATAACTGTCAGTTCTGCCATTGAAAGTGTCCTTCAGTCTTAACTTAATAGATTATCTGTTTTAGCTGCAGAATTGTTGTTTAATGAGTGTTTATAACCATACCATTATTTTTTTTTCAGTCAGTGGGTACATATTCAATTAATTTAATAACGAAAAAATAACTGACAAAACTAGTAAAGATTAGGAAGGAACAGCAGTCTGTAGGTACCTATGGGTAATATCAAATCAATCTGAGCTAAGTTTTACTTCTGTACTTGGTACTTGACTCCATCAGTTATTACGGGGTTTGGGTTTGCTGACCCCGAAAACCGTGCGTGACAACTACTCAGTCTCAACTATTTCAATTAACATTGGACTAAAAGTGTTTTATTTTTAAGAAAAATAACAGGTTTTTTTAACTGTCGCAACTAGCTAAAAGCTGCTTTTTTCGCTTAAAACTCGCAACAATTACCTAGAATCCGAGACTTAATAATGAAAACAAAAAATCCTGTCTAAATATTATAATAAGTACCTACCTAGGTATTTTTTTATATTTTTATGGTCTGTTGCGAACTTAGGATTTAAATAACTTTCCGAACTTACTTTCCATTAGATAAGTAGGTAGCCGTAGTTAAAATTTCAATGTAGATAAATTTCAATAGTAAAGCTATAAAGAGGTGACAAATATGGCTTATAAAATAATCTCGGTCAATCTTGCGTGCCGAAATGAATGTAAAGTTTGAACACACGAAATACTAGGAACGCACATTTCTTACACCAACAATATAAATGCATAACTACCTAATTACCAAAAGAAAGAAAAGGAAAAAAGAAAAGAAAGTAATTTATTTAGGGAGTTATTGTCATTAGATCTAAATTTTTCTAATCAGATCTTCAACAAATTTAAATGGAATAACTTCAGAAGTTATTTTCAATTAAAAAAAAAATATTATTTCAAATCTGTTTGTTTATAAATAAAGGAATTCTGAGCAAACAAACATACAGTCGAATTAAGAACAGAACCTACTCCTTTTTTTGAAGTCTATTGAAAATATGATTCATAATAGGATTCATCAAAAGTGGCCATTTTAGCCCCTCTTAATAAACTTAGTTTCCCCCGTATACCTAATTAGGATGCTAATCGAATAAAATAGGCCAAGAATGGTCAGAAGCTCGCTAGTCGCCACATTGCAGGAAAACAAACTGTGAACCCAATTTTAACTTTACATAATTTTATTACCGCATGGCAACAGCATAATAATTATACTTAAAGCACGATTTTATGGGATAATGCATTAACTTCTTGCGTCGTTTATGCGCTCACTAAGCTGCCCAATTAAAACTTTATTAGGATTTTTTCGCGAATACCTATAGGGCCATTATTTGATTTTATTATTAGGTACTATATACCACAACGAATTTTTGCTTTTTTAATATTTAAACATACGCAACAAATAGAAATAATTTTAGCCCATCAGTATCGGAATAGTGACTAAGATACCGGTGGTCAGAGCTCTAGCCCGAGAAACCTCGCGACGATACACGTGGTGTCCAGGACTGCCGCTTTCAGCATCGAACCCGTAACCCAGCCGCCTAACAAGAGCCTTATCAGATGTAAGTTGCGGCTCTTGGCTATTAGGCCTTTAGCCGAAACCTCTTTTGGCACAATGACGGTTCAATCCACAGCCCACATTTCGACAAGCATTAGTACGATTAAGCGCCAATATTGTCTGTGGGGATGCGTTATTGCTATACCGCTCAGATAGGCATCTCATATCTGTGATAGGCATGATTAGGCATAGGCAGGTATTAATAAACACCCACAGTGCTAGGGCCTAGGACCGTAGCAAGTAGAAACCTAAGTACTTATAATCTCTGCCAACCCAAGTGGAAGCCAGGCGTGAAAACAATGTCTTTACAATTAATATTGACAATTAGCAAAAAACCAAAAAGATAAATTTACCTTATTTAATTTTAATTCTGGTTCAGATCGAAATCAGGTACGCATCACAAGTATACAATACACTTCTCCCCCTAAAATATCTAAATAGCCAAGCTAAGTCAACTGTCATACTGTTCTCGTAATAAGCTGAATATTTACTTACTATACTTACCTAATTCAGCATCTCTAAAGGTGTACAAACATCGTAAAATATAACTCCTTTACCTCCGACTATAATGGTGTGTGGCTTAGCTCTCTGCATGTGTTACCGATAAAATAACGACAATCCCTCATGATTTTATTCAAACAAAACATTACTTTCAGGGCTAACTTTGTTGTGACGATAAAATTAAACATTGCATATTCCTCTATGAAGCGTCGCCTTTTTTACCTGACTGCACCAGAAGGAGAGTTATGTTTTTCAAGTGTGCTTATGTAAGTATGTAGGTACTCTAGGTACTATTTATTCCTTTGGCGCGCTCTGAAGCGGAAATAGCTTTATCGATTGTAACTTGAGAGGCGTCCTTATATTCGTCTCAATTGTGGAAGTAACACTGAGTATATAAAAAACTAAAAAAGATAATTAAAAAAGAAACAAAAATTCCCGACTGCCAAAAAAGATGGAAACAAGATGACCAATCACATGCAGTTGGAAGTTGGTCAATTATTAGCAGTCGGGATTATTTATTTTTTATTTTTAGTGCAGAGCAATGTTCTGTGATTGGTTTTTGGTCTCCCTTACCTTGTACTTTGCTTCATACTATACACTTACTTTATTCGAACCTACTAAAACTATTGTAGATAACAGACTAGGATAAGACATATTTTTATAACAATATACCTACCTATTTGAATTATTCATTAAATTAGTTAATAATTAACTAATTTATGTAATGTTTATGTAATTATTTTGTGCATTCGTTGTTATATAATTAGTTCTCATAATAATCAGTCACAATAAAAAAAATTAAAATTGATTATGAATAAATGAAACAATAATTAACCACTAGTTTCGTCGTTAGCTCCCTAAGCTACGACCGCAATGTTATCTTTCTTAACAATCCTTTATTGTGGTGGCATTGTTGTCAGCAAGTGAAGTTTACAAGTAGTACCTAGGTACCTACAAGTAACCATGACGCTCTTAGCTAAAGCGCGTCATGAAATTTTACTCCAATTAGAAGATTTTCCTAAACATTTTCCTTCCACTAAGTTGTTCACGTTACCAATGAGTTTAACGTTTTACCTGTTGACCGGATTAAGACAGGAGACACTTTAGTTTTCAATTTTATTTGTAAATCACGCACAAGTTGGCGGGAAATCTCAATGATGTAGCATCCAATATGAGAGAGCAAGCGTTTTTATCGCATTTTTTATCGTCTTTAGACAAGCAGGTTGACAGAGACGAACTGAGAACGTATCCACATAACTATACGTATTATTGCATGGTTTGGGCTATTTAATTATATTTACAAGTAATATAAAAATAAGGGTAGGTACAAATACCACTGAAATATTGTACTATAAAAGTCAGCATTCGAATTTTTAATTGGCATACTTTAATCGCACGGCAAATCGCGGTGGACAAAGTAGCTTTAGTATAAAAACATGTAAAATTTTTGTCGCTAACGTTAATTAAACCGTAGGTATTATAATTTCAGCGGTATCACGATCACGAATCCGCCCCGCGGTTCTGTTGAGTTATTTAATAGTGTTTTTTGTGCGGTGGCGGGCGATTGCGCTCTGCCACCCTCGGGCTTCGCGCAAAAAACCCTCTGCTTCACAAATACTTAGAATGTTGTTTTGTAGGAGTGCGGGGCGCGGGAGGGGTGTTTCGAGGGGCGCGCGAGATCGCTATCGCACGCACCCAATGCACGCACTATCCTAAAGCTAGCCACTTAATTGTTATGTATGACGCGAAGCCTAAATAAAATTTCGCCCTCATAGTTTCTGACGAAGACCTTTCAAAGAACCTATTGACAGAAACCGAAAGTTAAAAAAAAATCCAATTAGACTCAAATTGGTGTGTGTGATATATACAATTTCATAAACAATTACCTACGAGTACTGACCGTGAGTTACCTATCACTCTCAGTTAGAATATACTCAGTACCAAGTCTTCTACTGATTTATGTTTACTTGATTCCACTCTAGGGTGTACATAGGATACTTATGTATTTAGGTAGGCTTTTTGCATTCTAAACAAATGCAAGCTGGCTATTTACATCCAATATTCCAACGAGACAGTATTAGTCATATTTTAAGCATCTCGTTATGTCACCACCTAAACGAGAGGTTTAGTTACATCAGCATGTTGTTATTCGACATTCACATAGCGGAGGAACGGAATAACATAAATTCATATAAATTACACACACACAGAGACATATACACAGCAGACAGCGCGACAGGTGGGTGCATAGCAAGTATAGCAACCTGTTCTCCCAAAAATGACGGCAAAAACTATCACTAACCCTTTGGATCTTAAATAAGAGATGACTCTACGGCTCTACCGCATAGATATATAATTATTGCTATACAGACACAATTAAAACGGGCAAATATTAGCTTATTAGCAAAAATTTAAAGCAAGTAGTGATTTGTAACTTAGTCGAATAAAAAGTCACCCGATTTTTCAATATTTTCAGGAGAACTTATACAAAAATAATGTCTTAATAAGCACAACAAATATCACGGAGCAACACACATTATTCGTTACAACTTGATTCATGAATACGATATTTATGAAATTGTGACTACATCCACCGGATATTAGAAGACCATCAGTCTACGGAAATGTCACCTTTGGCTGCTAATGCGCCCCTTTGGCATCATGGTGGATTAATATTACCTATATTATATTTTTTTTTTCAGACTGCAACATATTATCTTACGTACTTTTCTATCCTAAGCGTTTTCGTGTGGGGTAGCTGCACAAAAATGCGTATTGGTGCGTGTGCGTGTCGCGAGAAGCCAACGGGGGGAGCTCATTAAGGTAAAAAGCCGAGTGCAAACGGCGACTAATGGCGAATTACACGAAGGGGAGCAGTAGCCGACGACGTTTCAACGGCTGGCATGCGTAAACGCGTTTTGGGCAAAGGAAAAATGTTAGTAGGTACCTACTTTTAGAGTTAAAACTAGGTAGGTACTTATTATGCAGTTGCCTAAATTTAGCAAGTCAGAAGCGAGGTCATTAGCTGGTTCAATTATTATAGATTTTAAGGATCTTGAAACCAATTAAGTACGGCTTTAGATAGGTCTTGTCTCCGATTGGAGCAGACAGGGTCTATACCTGAATAAATAATATTAATAGAAATAGATTTCCATCTTGGGTCACCTCTTTCGCTTACTATACATTCAGTTGGCTTATAGTGAACTTTCTATAGAGGGGTTTTAATCTGTCATTGTCATCGTCTACTGAAACTGGAAGTTGAACTTTCTGAAGCCTTTCAAAAGTAATTATAATTCGCCCAATCAGTATCCCTTGTTCAAAATGTACGCTCGCGCAGTATCCGCTAGACAGTGACAACCAGGGTGCAGCGACTAGACAGACAGGCCTGGCAGAGGGGTTCAGGAGTGCGGGGGCGGCGGGCTATCAGCATTTCGGCGCGTCCGCGCTCCCCGCCCCGCTCCCGCGCCCGTACCGCGCCGAATTCGCCCTGCACTACCCGCCACGGTCCCCTCTAACACAACCTAACCTTGAAAATAGTTTTTACCGGCTCGAGGGTATTCACCCCGAACCCAAATTCCGGGGCCTGTTGCACACTACCCATATTCTCGTTATTCGAACCGTTCTCTTATAGGAATCACGTTGCTTTCTCATAAATCGCATAGTGTGTTGGGCTTGCAGTAAGTTTACGCGGACCGGCAGGCAAAGGATATTTGACTATGTAGTTTTTTAGGCAAGTCGTGAGCTCGCTGGATGTTGTCGGGATTTGTTTGTGACTCGTTATACCTTTTATTCGGTTAAGGAATTTTGATGCGATCAAAATAGCCAATCATATTTTGTTATGACAAAGTTTTTATATCAGTATAGGCATAGGTATTCGAAGCTTTAAACGTTTAAGTAACATTGAAAATGCACATTGCAATTTATTTTAAAAACAAGCACCACAGAATAAAACTTATTTGGTTACATATAGAGAATATAATATTTTTTACTACTTATATACTACTTATATAGGGAAATAGACTAGGCAATTTAAAATTTGCAGTTCAAATGAAAAAAAGTAAAATCATTTTCTATTAGACCAATTTCAGCATACAATCAACCCTTGCGTTTAATGGACATGGACTTGGATAATACAAAATTCAAAATTAAAAAGGGGCGATTAAAAAAAGAAAACATAGGTCACTATTTACCTGCAACTTGCGTTGTAAGAGATGATGTAAAAAAGGCGATCGGCTTACATAGGGAAGGGTAGCTGGCTCGCGGCTCGCGGGCCCGCGGCAAAAAAGGCATAAAACAAGCGAGGCGCGAGGCGGCCGGCAACCGCCTACGCGAAGCGGAGGCGAGACTCGAGACCGGTGCACGGTGCCGCCCTCCCGCGCTTCATTATAAAATGCAAGCCGTGCATGCATCTTATATTTTGATTGAAGATAAGTTGGTACCTATGTGAACTTTCTGTGTAGACATGGCTACACTAATCCAAATAATCAGCCAAGATTGTGTTGACTAGATAAACTTTTAGTGTATACCTATTTTCGTAGTTATTGGATGATATTATACTAATCCGGCTACCTTTGCATAACATTTTATAAAAGGAAATGTTTATGACTTTTCAATCCAAGTGTGGCCTATAATTTAAGATTATGGATAAATAAAATAAGAAGGAATTTTCTATTTTCAAGTTACTTATAACTAAGTACACATTCATCACGTTAATCAAATTAATGTTAAGTAGGTACTTCATCCTACGAATACTATAAACGTACCTAAATACTAAGCCGTAGCTAAGCAAATATAATTATTTTGCAATATCAATTAGTAAAGGCATTAATGCAACGGCGCAACTAATTCCGTTTAATAATTTTAAACGGTACTATAATGAAGGCTACATAACAAGGAAATTAATTGATATGCAGGCAAATAATAATCTGATACAATCCAACTTTACACATTTAATTATCTTAAGTCAGGCGGTTACATATACAGACTAAGTACGTCTGTTTACTTTCGTACACACATCTATCAATCAAATAAATGTATGAATCGACTAAATAGTGAACTTTATCGAAGACGGGTTCTTTTATCAAAACATAGGATGGTCGGTCATGAGTCGGCAATTAAGCACCAACCCTCACTGCACAATGCACATTTTGATTGGTGGGCAGCTGCCCGTGGCGGCAAAAAAACTGCTTTCTAAATTACCACTATCAACCGCGCTCGAATCTAGTGTACACCCGCCTTGCTCAAGATCATAATCGGCGTCCAAAACCATACTTCCGTGTCAAATATACGTTGGCAAGGCGAAGAAATAACGAATTTCGGTTCAACCGTTCTCGGTGAATTCGAAATTGAAGCTAATTAGAATCCAACTAGAACTCTACTAGGACTCTTCGGTAGGTACCCAAATTTTCTATTACTTGCATATTCTAAAACTTTAATTTATTTAAATTTCAGACCCATGGGACCTAATTGTTTAGTACGTACATTTTAGGGTTTGGAAATGGTATCATTTTCACTGTCAATATACTCCCAAAATCATAATTGACTCTATCTACTAAGTACAATTTTGTTTTAGATAAAAGCTGCGAGTGACTCGCCTGCTTCGTTGCAGCGAAGCTTGAGATAAGGAACTGTTTACACTGCTTGAGTCAATGTCCTCCTCCTGTGCACGCACAAGGTAAACCTTGGAGTAGTCGTAGAATAGTCTTCCGCGTTTACAGCGAACGTTTGAGGGCGTTGATCTATCATTGCCATTGATCGAACATTAATCGTTGTGTGCTGCTTTTATAAATACGCAATTACTATTACGATTACAAATGGTAAGGCTATATAACTACCTGATATTAGGTCGCCATTAAAGTGCGAGTATCAGCGATTATATTGATAAAGATGAAACGATTTAGGCAACACCATATAGCTTCATAATTTTAATGTTAATACACACATTTATGGAGTTAGCATTTAGAGAAGTTATGCAGCGTTCGCACGAAACATTTTGTCAATAGTTTCGCACAGCAATCAAATCAGGATAGGAGAGGAAAGGAAGTCATCTCCGGTCTCTACTGTAGTATTTTTTTTAAATGATTTAAAAGACATACCTACAACAAAAAAATACAACTAAAATTATACAAGGCTACTCCATCGTAGAACATTGTCTATGTTCTCATGCGCCCCTAGCGACTGACTCGTAAATAAATTGAGCCTGCATTAGTGGCAATTGTTCGCTATTGCCGCCGCCGACGCTGAATGCACCTTTCTCGCCATGGAAACGTCACTGGAAGTTAAGGGACCGAATAAACTAGAACACGTCATCATTTAGATATCATATCGTTATATGCATAAAGTCAGTATAGTTAAACATTCAGATGCAAATGACTTGAGAAAACTATCTTACAATTGAAAAGTAGTTTATTTTGTTACTTCAATACAGTTATCATCTACCTTCAAACTTTTAATTCTTGCTGAAACCGCACTTATAAAACGATTCATTATACGAAATAACTGCGCATTTTATAATGCACACCGTATTAATTTAACGAAACAGATGCAAGAGATTGGCATAAATTCTACAGTGACCGTATTAAAACAATAGGTATTGTGTATATTAGCGTGTTGTGTGTAGATAAGGAGTGTAATACTCTCTACACTTTAGTTCTAAAGTTGCAGACTACACTATCTCACGAACTAAATCAACTAAACCACTAAATACTTAATTATACTCGCATAAATATTTGGGTTTGATGACACTTTCAGCGACATTGATTTCAGGAGGATTCTGAATGTTCTTCTGTCCAACTACGACAGAAATGCTTATGATTGAAAATCTGGTCCGAATAAGGATTATAATTTTACTAATATAAATGATGAAATCTCATTAAGGGTTTAAAAATAGGGAAATAAAACGGATTTTGCTCCACATGCAAAAATGTGTAAGTCATTGTTTATTATACCGTTTCCAATCTTTTTGAAACCCCTACTGGGCCCAATGAACTTAGACAAAATGATAGGGCGTTGCAAAAAAAGGATTCTTCGGAAAGAAATCGCAGATACACTGGCCATTAACTTTTTTAGCCTTGAAAAAACATTTCAGATATAACGGAACCGACTAAATTATTGCGTATAATCTCTTGCCTTTGTTTTTTACTTTCTCAGTTTGATTCCCACACTATTTTATCTTTTGGCTTTGAAATCGCTTTTTTTGCCGTGAGCCTAATTATGCACTTATTATCTTTGTGCTACCTTATCCAAGAACCAGGTGGCAAACTGCATTTGGTTGACAAAAGTAGATTATTTAAATGTAACTAAGTTTAATTAAGTAGATACTTACTTATTTAGGCTTTCACTCATTATATTGTAATCTTTGCCCAACTATCCCAGTCTTAAGTTCCCACTTTGTAAAAAGAACCTACGATGTCCGCTGCATTATGCTAACCTAATAGTTTTGTTTTGAAATTTGATATCTCGCTAACTAAACGAGTGTAGGTACTTACGAGTAGCAAAATTATTATTTTTGAGATTGGTATTTTTCAATAAGATAACAATAATCATTCACACACAGATTTTCAAACAAGCAGGCAGTTACCTGTAGGTTTGCAAATAAAATATACTTATACCTAGGTACTAAATAAAGATACATAAAAATCGAACACACAACGTTGCACAAAGAATGCACAAGTCACAGCACCTGTGTCCCTGCGGATGATCAAAAGATACAAAATATCAGAAGATAGCAAGTGTCATTCAAATATTACAAAAGTGGATACCTAACAATAGCCAACCTCGTATAAATACAATTTAGTAGAGCGCTGTAGCAAATAATTTTAATTTTTTTAATCTATACTAATATATAAAGCTGAAGAGTTTCTTTGTTTGCTTGAACGCGCTAATCTCAGGAACTACCTACTGGTCCGATTTGAAATTTTCTTTCAGTGTTAGATAGCCCATTTATTGAGGAAGGCTATAGGCTATATATCACGCTACGCGGACGACGTCGCGGGCAGAAGCTAGTATTAAATATTCTGGGACATCTTTTTGTGATTTTGTTGCATCTTTCATGCTAAGATTTTAAAGTTATTTTAGTGAGGGAAAAATTTGACTCGCAGGCAGGATTCGAACCTTCGTCTTCTGGCTAGGTACGCCAGACGCTATGACCACTAAGCCACCGCGAGTCCCACCTGCCATGTCGAAATAAAATAGTTAACAAAAAGATATTTAACAAGTATGGTAGCATCGTACGACATAGAACTAACCGTAAGGTAAGTCATGTCGGTTGAGAGGCAAAGTAACTTGCCTTTCAATAGATGTTACGGAAGTCACCTTTTAAGACGTAAGTTCAGAATGTGAAGGCAAATTTCGACATGGCAGGTGGGACTCGCGGTGGCTTAGTGGTCATAGCGTCTGGCGTACCTACCAGAAGACGCAGGTTCGAATCCTGCCTACGAGTCGAATTTTTCCTTCACTAAAATAACTTTATTCTGGGACATTTTTACACAGCACCATCTAGTCCCAAACTAAGCAGAGCTTGTACTATGGGTACTAGACAATGGCTTTTTTTGTTGTAAATACATACTTATAGGTAATACACTAGCTTCTGCCCCCGGCTTCGCTCACGTGAAGCTATATCAGGAGTAAAAATGAAGAACCAACATTGATGATCTCTTCTTTGTATGGGCCTCTATACATCAGGGAGGTCAAGCTGTATCTCAGGATTCGTTTAATTAATTGAGGTAAGAAGTTCACCAGTTTTTAAGTTGGAGCATATACTTTCTAACAGTGATAATAAAATTAAAATCTATTGAGTAGTTTTTGCTCCAACCCGTAACAAACAGACAAACAGACAAGAATTTTAAAAATCACATTTTCGATTCGGAGAAGTCTATATACCATAACCCACGTGTTTTTTTTTAAATATCTCCAATGTACAGACACAGCTTTTTTACAATTTTATTATAGTAGAGAAAAGAGATAAAATAAGAAACACCCAGACGAACACAAATACTTATATTCATCACATATTTTTTGTGTCCTGTGGGAATCGAACCCACGACCTCATGGTCAGCAGTCCGGTACTCGAACCATTAAACCACATAGGTTGTCGTTTACGAAATTACGAAAATCGAATTACGAAAATATTGATAATAATATATAGTATATTAAATATTGACTTAAACTTATACGAATAGGTATTGATTGTTTTAGTTTGAATGGTAGAATATTGATCAATTAAGTTTTTATAGGGGTAGGCCCTAGAATCTTAATTAAATCAATATCAAAACTTATCAAACCTATTTTCATTTCCTGTACCTAGATGTGTTTATTTTACGATAGTTATTTTATAAAAAAAAAAGAGAATTTGAATATTTTATATTTACTACCTAGATAATAATTATTTTTTCCCTCTGAATTCAATTGGATACTCGCTCCTGTACTAGACAGTAGACTGAATCTTTATAATTACTTTGTTAAGTATCTACAATCCGAAACACGAATATCAACTTATTTTCTAACGTTCTCCTAACATCGGGACGTGTCTCTTTTATGTTAGGCGAATAAACTTTATTGGGAAAGTGGGATAAAGGTTTGACACAAAAAATCTATATTATAAAAGGTCGCCCTGTGTCGCTTCACAAAAACCATTGCGTTATCGTAGGCCCCCGCTCATTTGTTTTTTTTTCGTTTTGATAGAAGTGTGAGGGCAGGTAGATGAGTAGACTCGCAAACATTGTATATTTTCTATAGGTAGGTACTATCTACCTACTGTGATTTGTGTTTACGTATAATTAACCACAAAATAAAAATTCTTCGATCTGAAATTAAATAAAAACAGAAAAAAATAAAGCCTAACTGCCGTTAGTCTAGTGGTCCCAAGTGCGACTGCTACGCTAGAGGTCCGGGGTTCGATTCCCAGGTCGAGCAGTGTTATTGTGTTTTTCTATGAAATTCTCAGTAGCAGCTTGGAGTTTGGAATTTGTGCCCGGTTAATGGCAATAGGCTCGCCCCCTTTTACATGGGACTTAAACATACCGGCGAACTGTGGGTGTACCTTAGTACACCTCTACCCAACCCTTCGGGGAAAACAGGCGTGATAGTATGTTATGTTATAATTAAAGCCTTTCTGCCTTTTACTTTTCAGATCTAAGTACCTACATCTAACTATATAGAGGGCAGAAAATGCCGAAGGTAACCGGTAAGTTAGGTAAGATAGGTATCTATTAAAATATAATCTTTATCTACATAGTACTTTCGTTATTTACTTAGGTACTTACCTACATAGATTCTCCATACATAATTTTGTTAGTATATCTAAATAGGAAGGTATGAATTTTGCTAGAAGGTAGGTCTAATAGGTGCCTGCCTATTAGATACCTGCCTACACAAATAGTAAAGATATCTTCTAATAAGCAAAGTAGCTTAAACTGAATATAAGTAGGTACCTAACTACCTACTTATTGAATTTGTCTACTTTTAGTCAAGAGTGTAGAGGTCAAGAACAATTAAGAACATCATATTTTTTTATGGATTAAGTCGGCTGAAAGGACCTGACGAGCCAGCTGGTGATAAGTACTTATCATCACCTATAGACACCTGCAACACCAAAGGAGTTGCTGATGCGTTGCCGATCCTTAAGAGCCTACTACGGACTGCCTGAGCCGCAGCAACGGCTCTTACGAGTAAAAGTCGAAATACACACCAAGGTGCTTTATGACAGACTCCGACGATATGGTGGTCGCCAGCCAGTCAGGGCCAAGAGGTCCTACCACCGAGCAAGTCAGTCAGTCAGTCGCTAGAGGTACCTACTAGATAGAATTCTTAAGTCGAGCAGTGTAAGCAGTGTAAGCTTTTCTGAAATTTTCAGCAGGTCCTAGTCCTTAGTAGCCCGTGGGCCCGTACTGTGGGTTTTGTATCTAGGGTCGCGCTCTATTACATGTGACCCAAACATTTACCAGAGAACGATGGCTGTAGGTACCTGCATAAGTACACCTCCACTTAACTCTTCCGGGAATACAGTGTGATAATAAAATGTTAAAAATGAAAAATCTAAATCAGTTTACAATCGCTGAAGAAAAATATTCTGAGGTTCTAATGTAAGTTATCAGATTTATGGAGTGTAGAAGAAAGGCGAACCGACTCTATGCATGAAAAGAGTTTGTCAAAATGCGTTAAGTTAGGATAGCGCTATAGTATCAACAGGGTAAACTTCAAAGAAAACGCCTAGGATATTACTAGTAGATAAATAGTCAAAGAGAATAACGAAATATAGAACTATACTATAGTAGAACTTCCGCTTAGCTTCCGCTTCCGTTAAGCTTGATGTGAGAAACAATGTGACCAATTTTTTGGTACCACGCACGCTGTCCATTAACTTTCAATTATTTTTAAGTTTCATAACAATAAACAACCCAAAATTACTTCAAAGTATTATTTAAAAGTCACAAAAATTCTATTAGTTTCCACGTTCAGGTTATATTTACAAAATTATCTCTACATTTTTCAAAATTATCTTTATATTTTACCTATTCTCTATAATTTTCTATCTCGGCTACTCCATACATACTCACATAGTCGGCACACTTCAACCGGTAGGTACCTAAACAACTACTACTTTCATACCCTTTGCCTATGCTAGCGCCATTTTGGAAAGATTTTAAACTAATATTTACTGCATACAGTCGGTTTTCTTTCTTAAACACTCCATACAAAAGACAAAGCTCTGGTACAAAGGCCTCCGAAGCCACGTCAAAAAAAAAAAACAAAGCAAAAATATAAAAATAGTTGACATTGACAAATGTCAATTGTATCATATGTCAGTTGTATGACTAGTGACCAGCGTTGCCAGATGGTTACATTTCTTACATTTTTCGTAACTTTTGACCCCCTCGCGTAACATGTAAGTAATTTTTATATTTAAGGCATTTTTCGTAACTTTTGAGAACAACGAGATAAGTAATACTAGATTTTTATTTTATTGCAAACAGTACACGAACGCATCCAAATTGAGCTTACATTTTTAACAAATGGAGCTAAAAAAAAAAAAAGGTCATTCGACATCATAGATCCCAAAATGTAACTTTTGCACCAAAAATGTTACTTTTCAGGAAACGAAACGTAACTTTCGACTCAGGGGCCCTGGCAACACTGCTAGTGACATTGACAAACCTGAGCAACACAAATCTGAAAGTATTTGAAAGAAATCATCAAATCAGTCAAATCATTTCACATAATTCTTCTTGGTGGATTTGTGCGCAATGTGCGCGGACTGTGCGGTTTGAAGTGATTGCAAATTAAGTAGAAAATAAGTTTGTTTATTCGTTTTATGAATCTAGAACATCTCATAGATACGCTGAACAGCTGAAACTGTTACGTAGGTACCTACCTAAATAATTTGATATCGAGGGAACCGAGATCTGAAAATCCTTTCCACCAAAGCGAATAATATGGAGTACACTACAAAGGTATAAATATTAATTTAAATATTAATTCTGGGATATTTAACAAATCAAATTATAAAACTGAAATGAAATATTTTAACAGAATTTTCCAGAGTTGAAAAATGACAGATTACTTCGAGCTGCACTTGGGAAAGAGGTTGATAAAGTACCAGTATGGGTTATGCGGCAAGCCGGCAGATATCTTCCAGAGTTTCAAGCGGTTAGGGCGAAGCACGACTTCTTCACAGTCTGTAGGACACCTGAACTGGCTTGTGAAGTAACCTTGCAACCGCTGCGAAGGTATCCTCACTTGGATGCTTCAATAATTTTCAGTGACATTCTTGTCATACCCCAAGCTCTTGGCATGACTGTGGAAATGCACCCTGGCATGGTAAATATACTTTCATTAACATTAAATTCAAGAGTTATACAGTTTGTATATTTTTTATATACATTTAAGGGCCCGGTTTTTCCAAAACCACTTCAAGATCCATCTGAAATCAATGAGTTAAATCAAGAAGGAGCCATTACAAGATTAACCTATGTTGGTGATGCTATAACATTGACCAGGCACAAGATTGAAGGCAAAGTACCTTTGATTGGCTTCACTGGAGCACCTGTAAGTTCAATAAATTAATTACAATTAAAAAGGACATGTTATTTTACAAATATCAATTGACAAGTCATTTTTAAGTGAGAGATATTATGTATTGAGAGCCAAATCCATCCCATACTGTTTCATTAACTTAACCATCAAAGAATTGTTTTTAAATACCTGATATTGTATTCCAATCAAATATTTTTACAGCTAACATTTTCTTTCTATGAATATATTCCAGTTCACATTAATGGGATATATGATTGAAGGAGGTGGAAGTAAAACAATGTCAAAGACAAAGGAATGGATAGATAAATACCCCAAAGATGTTCACAAGCTTCTGAGACTTCTGACCAACGTCATTATAGAGTACTTAGTGATGCAGGTAAGAATTTAATACTGACATCAGCTGTTCTGTAGGTACTTTATCAGCATTTGCAACATACTTTCCAGGCTGCAGGCAATTAATGGCCTCATCATTTTCATGTTTTGTGTGTTGTAATATGTTCTTTAAAAGATCATTTTGTTGTTATTAATATAATTATCATGTTAAAATTTTGATGGAAAAATGGCTTCAATAACAAGAGTATTATTTCATCTTGTTTAAAAATTAGCCAAACATTGCATGTTCAAAAACTCAAGGTCAGTTCACACAATGTCAATTAAAACATATTTATTCAAATGTTAATTTTGCAACTCATGATATGTTTTCAGGTAAAAAGTGGGGCTCAACTGTTGCAAGTTTTTGAGTCTAGTGCTGATCATCTGACTAGAGATCAATTTATTGAATACTCCGCCCCATATCTGAAAGATATTAGGAGCTCTGTTAAAAAAATCATTTATGAGAAATCATTAGAACAAGTTCCTATGGTAAATAATCTATCTTTATCTAGTATCCTGTATAATCCTACCGGGCCCAGGGAAAGGCTTAATACTTAATTTTTCCTTCTACAGACTGTGTTTGCTAAAGGTGGTGGACATTCCTTGGACATTCAGGCTACATTAGGATATGAAACTCTTGGATTAGACTGGACTGTTGATCCTGTTGAAGCCAGAAAAATTGTTGGTGAAAATATTACATTACAGGGCAATCTTGATCCACAAGACTTGTATAAAACACCTGTAAGTACTACCAGTTGTTTGTCCAATCCGGATTATTATATTAAACTAGCTTCTGCCCGCGGCTTCGCCCCCGTGGAATTCGGTCTGTCATCACATCCCACGGGAACGGGATAAAAAGTATCCTATGTCCGTCTCCTGGTTCTAAGCTACCTCTCCACCAATTTTCAGCGAAATCGGTTCAGCCGTTCTTGAGTTATAAATGGTGTAACTAACACGACTTTCTTTTATATATATAGATTATCCCTGAAGCAACAAATTACAGAAAAATTTTTTTTTATTGAGTGACACTGTCTTGCTTGAGTGATGCTTGAAGGAACATTTCATTTGAGTCGGATAAAGAAATTGTTATATTTTATCAAGATGAAAATCTACTAAGTTTGACTTTCAGGATGAAATAAAGAAGATGACAATAGACATGGTACAAAAGTTTGGCAAACAGAGATACATTGCCAATTTGGGACATGGAATCACACCACAAACACCTTTGGAAAGTATGACAGCTTTCACAGAGGCAGTTCATCAAGCTTTGTAAATATTTAATAATGTTATTTTTTACATTTTAAACTTGCATTTTTGTTATATTGTTTATGATGGAAAGGGAATATATTGAAGTGAAACTACAAATCATGTTTTAATTACTATTTAATTGAAATGAGGACATAAATATCTGTTTGTTATATTACATAGAATATGTAGTTTTGGAGTTCTGACTGGTAGCCGGTATATCCTCATCATGGCTTCCTAGAGATTTCTTGACATACTGAAACAATATTTTTGTACGAATTTATGTTTAGTATACCAATACTCACTTAGGGCCACTTGCACCAACTTCTTAAATATATTTAAATTGTATTTAAACACATTTTTCAAAGTAAAGTTGTGTTTAAATACGATTTAAATTTATATTAAGAAGTTGGTGCAAGTGGGCCTTAAAATTCTAAGAAAAGGAGATGATGTGAAAATAGGAATAACTTGAAATATCTCACCTGGGGATTAACTTGTATTTGTTCATCCATCTCTTGGATGTACTGGTGCAATTTAGTGCAAGCTGCCATTTGTTGTTCTAACACACACAAAGTTTCAGGAGATGCATACTTCTCAGGACTATCTAGAAATACCACCATTCCATCCTTCTGATTAATCATTGCATATATTTCACCTTCTTCAATCTATAAATAAAATAAATATACATTTAACACTAAAATGATAGCAAACAATCTGTTGTACTAGTCAAATTGGATGCTGTATCATGACATTTATTGCGATCATACTTATTAGGTTATGGGAAAAGAATAGCGATGTGTCTCTCGGCTCTCCTATTCGCAATCACACGTCATGGTACGGCGTCAGGACCGCACAATGTTGCACATCATGATTGATGATGAAAAATATGCATTATTAAACTTATGGCATTACAGTAAGTTACTTACCATATTGAGAATGTAGCTTTCAGCTTGTGATGGGCCTGCAAGCTGCACTCGAGCGGCTACATCACTTAATGACAGTGTCAAGAAAGTCTTTGTCAGCCTTTGAATATTCTTTTTGTACATTGAGCTCAACACCTATAAGTTATCAAAATGGTTTTAAATCACACAAAATAAAAATATAAGAACAGTGAAAAATATCTACCTACTACTGTTACTATAATGTACTAATTATATAAAATGATTATATACTTGATTAACTAGTCCCATATTTTTATCTCTGACAAATGTCTCACGATGCTTTATAGCTGCATGTTGTGAAGTAGAAAGTTCATGGTAAGCCACTGATAAAGGTTTCAGGAAACGGCACACTACTTGAGAAGTATACTTTGGCATGGGCAATATCTGTAAAAATATAAAATAGAACCAAATCAATAATCATTGAAAAGTAAAATAATTCATACTGCAATATTATTATAAATCTCAGTAACATTTATGAGCAACATACCTTCCCATGGAGTATGAAAGATACCAATATGTATTTCTTGTAAGCTTCTAACATGATATGAGACACCACCATAGCTGGAACTGTTACTACAACTTCAAAGAAATATAAAGCTCTGTCATAGTTCTTCATGGCAGTATAAATCATGCCTCCATAATAATAGTAAAGGAGGAAATGTTTGGAGTCATTGTTACCACCAAGCTGAAAAAAACAACTTATAGATAACAAAAGTGTCTAAGATCACATACCAACTGCTGAGCATGAAAATAGGGATGCCCCTGTCATTGGGACTCATTAAGCCTTCATCAAGAATGTTACTTAAAGAATTTTTAAAAGCTGCTCCTAAACTCATTCTCACATGTTATGGCAAATGTTTGTATTATGTAAGCTTAAAGAGAAAATACCTCAGAACCAATTCCTGTGACATCTGTATCCAAAAACTCTAGCGCAGGTTTCATACATTTTGATAGTAAGCACAGTTGGCATAGGTCTGCATGAATGGATGTCAGTTGTGAATCAAACAACTGAATCTTCCTTATAGCTTTTTTTAATATCTCTATCCCTCTGATTGGTTGCTTAATTTCTACGAGGTAAATTGTTAAGAGATGACATAGTTCAGCATCTGTAACAGAATGTACATATTATATTAAAGGCAATAAATTATTCTGTCTGTATTCCCTGAATGTGTATATGTATAACAATGTACACCCTCAATACCCCAAAGTGTTTAGACCCCATACAATAACAGGCAAGCCTATTGCCCGTAATACAAAAGGTAAGCCTAGGTACTAACCTAAACTCTGCTACTGACAGTGTTATAGAAAAACCCAATAATACATCTCAATGAGGGAGTTAAACCTAGTAAGTACCTCTTTTGTAGTCATAGACTAATGAGGCAGATAAAATATAGATTGTACTAATATCTCTACTATTATAAAATTGTAAAAAAGCTGTCTGTACATTGACGATAGTAAAAAAAAAACAAGTGGGATAGGGTATATAAACGTCTGAGAATCCAAAAATGTGATTTTTAAATTCTTGTCTGTTTGTTACGGGTTGGAGCAAAAACTACTGAATAGTCACGTATTTGTGACAACGGCGTCCAAAAGGTTAATATTGTTATCACTGTTAGAAAGTATATGCTCTAACTTAAAAACTGGTGAACTACTAATCTCAATTAATTAAATGGATCCTGAGATACAGCTTGACCTCTCTGATGTATAGAGTTCCATACAAAGAAGAGATCATCACTGTTGGTTTAACAATTTTTTTTTTGGAATTCATTTCTAATCCTTCTATAGCTTCAGATGAGTGAAGCCGTGGGCAAAAGCTAGTAAATAATAAAATTCTAGATAGCCAATATTTGTACATAGGAGTATGTACAAATATTGTCTAGTTTGAATTTTATCCAAATAAGAGGTATCTCCTTATTTAAGTAAAATAACTATGATGTATCTATAAAATAGGAACAGAAGCCAAAACATCTATCTTTAAAAAAATATTTGTCTGTAAATGCATCACATAAAAAAGACTGAAAATCATATGCAGTTAGTAATTCTTACAGACAATTTATATTGCATATGTAATAAAATTGTATTAGTGATATAAATAAGTTATTACTATGTAAACTTACATAACTCAGGTGAGAACCTCACTTGTTCTCCATTGCAGTTAGTTATAAAGTCATGGATCTGTTTAAACATTGTTGACTTGTCTACATCACCACCCTGATTGTGAAAAACATATCACAAATTATTATGGCATCAATTAGGAATCTTCAGACTTTTTGACTAATATTCCAACCATCCTATAATAATGAAATGTATTTTCCTTAGGTAGTTATATTAACCTTTGACCACCAGGTCAGAACAGAAAAGGCGAGCCCTTGGTGCCCAGCTCCGAATTTCCTTCAGGAATCTGTCACCCAACCGCGAGCATGACATGCTGAGCAGATTTGGATTGTTGCCTATACACGACTATCATAGTCAAAAGGTTAATTAACAGTAAATATTATATTGTCACTGTCTTGTCTAACTAAAACTAAAGCACATATTTATAATAGGTGCAGATAAAAACATTCGAAAGAGGTAAATGTAATGATAAAAAAAATTGTTCTTTCATATTAAGTATATTAATTATTTAGAGATCATTTAAACCTTGGAGATCTCCTATTTACTTACAATCTATGGGATAAACTATAAAATACCTGCGGTAAAGAGAACTTCGCAACAAGGACTGCCAGGACACCCAAAGAATGCTGCTGAATATCCAATGTTTCTAGAACTGTGGGAAGATGTGCACTGTTTCGTTGTAAGACCTCGTCTGACTTGCCAATAACTTCGCATAACTCACGGAAAGAACCTGTAATACGTTTCAGTGATTAAATAATATAGTAGACAAGATCAAAACAATGTATTATAGAGTATTTACCTGATGCCGACATGGTCCTAACATTGTCCACAAATTGTTCCAGAGGTGAAGCCATTTTTCTCGTTACAGACAGTAATTTTTACTCGAAACCTTATTCATGTGACCTTATTTATAAAAAATAATTTCTTAGGCCTAAAATGAAAATCTTATCTTTTCACAACAGTACTGAGCCCACGGCAACCAGAACGAGTCATTCATTCCACAGATTACTAATATGTAGCAAGCTAATTCATTCATTGAAATTGATCATTAATTATCATACAAGACTTGACACTGACAGAGAGAGACAGCCAATTTGAGCCAATCTGATCTGGGAGTTTAGGCGGGAAAATGAAAAGTGCACATTGTCGATTTTATATTCTTTTTCAAAACTTGAATTTCTCCGAAGTTTAATGTGTAATTATGGTGGATAATTAACCATTAAGTGTTCGTGAACGTGTGAGAGTGTAGGCAAATGATATAAAATTGAAAATCGTGACTTTTTGGGTTCACTCCTAAACTCCATCGAAGCCTCAATAAAGTTTCTACCGTTTTAGTGGGGCAACTAAACTTATACTTGACACTGGCGAACACAAGTTTGTTGCCATAATACAATCCCATGATGGGAAATATTCTTTGAATACTTGATTACTTTATTACTTGACACTGGCAAATACACAAAAAGTGTGGGACCATAATTAAAAAAAAAAAACTGATCTGATAGAGGTGTAACTAATATATTCGTAGGTATAGATATTATGATACGAGTTGTATATTCATATTAGTATAATATGAATATACTATAACTATAACTCTACGCTAAACTGATAAGTTTAGCGTAGACTATTACCAGATATTAGTCAAATAATAGGCACACCGAGAGATCAGTGTTCTGATATTCGCGGTGACTTGCGCGGCTGTGTGCGTCGACGAGCGCGCTACGGGAGGTTGCCGCACGCATACACACAGTTACTCCGCTGCGACCGCGTCATAGCGAGACGATTCGGGGGAGTGAGTGAGATGCATATTATTTGAAATGTCGAAAAGAATAAAACGCTACTGCTTACTTCTGTTTGACGTGTGCGTGTGTGAGTGAGATTTCTAAAGACAAAATTAAACACGTCGGGCTTTGGATGCAAGCTGAATGTATAATACTATTAGGGTCTCACTAATAAAACGCCCTCTATAAGTATATAAAGTAAACTTTAATTCGGACAGATCATAAGCAAGTACAAAAAAAATATTAAGTTGACCTATTGAAATTTGTGAACGAAACCATATCGCGATTCAGGAGGACGGTACAACGCCATCTAGTTACAAAAATGGAACTAAAAACTAATAAATTGTTACAAACCAATTTATTTCAAAGGCACTTATTATTAATAGTTTATTTGAATAAAAAATACTTAACCTGAATTTTGACTTTAAACAACTTGTACACTGAATGTGATGGTTACAAAGTAAACACTCAATGAAAACAAAGTCACTACATTTAGCGCTGAATAAATTTCCGAACAAACTGTAGTTTTGAGCCATATTAGGATACCATACCTATTACTGGGTAATAGTCAACTCTAACATAATATTGATATCGTACCTATTCTCAGAATAGGCACGATATCAATATTAGGTTAGAGTAACGAATACGGAGAGAATATGAATCTCAATATGGCTGACTAATATTTGACTATTACCCAGTAATAGGTATAGTATCCTAATATGGCTAAGTGAATATATTCAATAATAGTATTACTTAAATATCACCCTAATATAACACCTCTACAATCTGACATGAGGTTTTTTTTTTATTATGGCGCCACACTTTTTGTGTATTTGCCAGTGTCAAGTATTAGAGTAATTTTTTGTAAGTAATATTTCCCATCATGGGATTCTATTATGGCACCACACTTTTTGTGTTCGCCAGTGTCAAGTATATTAATGTTGTTCAGTTGCCCCAATAAAACGGTAGAAACTTTATTGAGGTTTCGATGGAGTTTAGGAGTGAACCGAAAAAGTCATGATTTTCAATTTTAAATAATTTGCCTACACTCTAATGGTTTGGACCTCAAACACTTAATGGTTAATTATCCACCATAATTACACATTAAACTTCGGAGAAAATCAAGTTTTTAAAAATAATATAAAATCAAAATCGACCATGTGCACTTTTCATTTTCCCGCCTAAACTCGACATGAGTTTATGAGTGCCGTGGCATTGTGGCATTGACATTATTGACAATGACAATTGACTTAAAAAAATCCGCAAATTTTCCAGTTCCGTTTCAGTAAATTGTTTGATAGTACTCTGAGAAAAATAATAATTTTTACCGGTTTTATTTTTTATTTATTTATTTTACGGCCCTGGATACATGTCCTTAAAGCCTAACTTATTATAACTATGTTAAGTTTACTGAGTATATTTACAATTTCCCTACCGTATTATTAATAAATTTATATATAGATTTAAAAAAAGCTGGTATAGATAAAATATTTCTTAGATTAGTCGGTACAGGTATGTTATCATGAAAATTCTGCAAGTCTGTCACTAACACCAAACGCTCAAAGTTAAACTTTTGACAGTTCATAAAAATATGTTCGAGGTCAGCGACCTCGTTACAACGGTCACATTTTGATTCTTGTACAATTTTGAGTCTTGCAAGATGAGCTGGAGTTTTACAGTGTCCAAATCTTAATCTATTTATAGTAGTTATGAAGTTTCTGCTGTCAGCATCTTTGCTTTTATGATACCAAGGTTTCAGCGGCGGGGCATTCTGAATTTCTGTGTACCACTTGCCTTTTTCTAAACTAATGATCTTCCAGTAATCATGCCAAAGTTTGATTAGATCAGCAGATAATAACTCGTGAAAATCTGTGAATGGAACTTTTAACATATTATAGTGGTCTTCATCACAAACTTCTCTGGTTGCTCTATCTACAACTTCATTTCCGAGGATACCGCAATGAGACGGTACCCATTTAAATTTTATACATTTGCCTCTTTGACTGAGATCAAATAAAATCTGTCTTATATTGAATAAAATAAAATTTAAATTATATCTAAAGGAGTCATTTTTTAAAGCTATCAAAACACTTTTGCTGTCACAAACAATTAAAATATTTGAAGTATTTACAGTATCTATATAAATGAGTGCTCTATATATTGCATAACATTCAGCTGTGAAGATGCTACATTGGGAATTCAGTTTAAAACATTTTGATTGTTTAACTTGTGGATCATAATAGGCTGAAGTTACTTTATTTGAGGTTTTTGATCCATCTGTATACAGTTTATAAATGTTTGGTGTATTGTGTACATACTCTAAAAATTCAGACTGATTATTAACCTTATCCAAGTCAGTAATAATGAAATCGTTCTTTATACAGTTATAATCAATTGTATATAATGGTAAAGAATTATAAAAGTGTATGTTATTGCATACATTTTTGATATACAATGTTATAGTTAACATTTCTGGTAAATGTTCAGATACAAGTGATTGAGCAGTTATAGCTATATTATTTGTAAGACTCTGTGGGAGATCTTGAGTTGGTAAGATTCTGTGCAATATAAATGTATTGTTAGTAGCCAATAATTTCAGACAAAAAAATTCTGCAATCTGTAACCGTCTTAATTTGAGGGGCATTATACCTGATTCAGATTCCATTGCATTTATTGGTGTTGAGCACATGGCACCAGTAATTATTCTAAGTGCTTTATTTTGTATTAAATCTAGTTTTCTGAGGTAACTAATATTTGCATTCATGTAAGCTAAAGAACTATAGTCAAAGTGACTTCTTACAATACTTTTATACAACATAGACAAGATTTTTGGATCTGAACCCCAATGAACACCAGCTAGAGTACGTAATATATTCAAACCTTTACTAGCATTCTTTATAATGTAGTTTATATGGGCTTCAAAAGTCAATTTTGTATCCAAATATACACCAAGGAATTTCTTTTCATGGAACCAATTCAAAGAATTATTATTAAAAGAAACTGAAGGAATTTCAGCAAAATCCAAAGCTTTTTTACAAAATATCATGGCACCACTTTTACTAATATTAATATCTAATTTTAAGCTATCATAAAACCTATGAACTTGACTCAAACCTTTGTTCAAGTTACCAATGGCCATATTTACATCATTATTTACACTATACACAACAATATCATCAGCAAACAATAAACACTTAACAGAGGACTCTGTTAAATATTTATTAATTTGTGAAGTATATATACTATATAACAATGGTGAAATAGTAGAACCTTGCATTGTCCCTCTATAAACATGTCTAGGTCCATGTAAAATATTATTATATTTAACATACATTACCCTGTCAAATAAAAAATTAAATATCCATTTACAGACTTTGCCTGGCACACCAACATCACTTAGTATTTGTATAAGAATAGAAGGGTTAACATTATCAAATGCACCACTAACATCAAGAAAAGAACAAGCTGTATAAGAGTGACTGTGGAAAGAGTTTTTTATGTCTGTTATAAGAGCAATAAAATTTTGTGCTGCATTTTTACCTTTACGGAAACCAAACTGTTGTTCAGGTAAGACATTATGTTTTTCACTGTAATAATCTAATCTAGATTTTAACATACATTCAAAAAGTTTACCTAAACAGGATGATAGAGATATTGGCCTGTATGAATTACAATCATTCTCAGGCTTTTCAGGCTTTAAGATTGGAATTACACACTGTTCTTTCCAAGAATCTGGGATAGTTTCAGAGATCCATAACAAATTATAAATTTCTAGTAATATTTGTTTTGCTTTAATGTTAAGGTTCTGGATTAATTTATATGTAATGCCGTCAAGACCAGGTGTAGTGTCTTTCCTAGATTTAATAGCTATTTCAAATTCTTTAAAAGTAAATGGTTCAGATAGGAAGTGGCTTTCAATGTTCCCTGCTAATTCAAAGATATTATTTAACCTTGATGTGTCTATTTCTTTTTCAGGTGGAGAAATTGGAGCATATTTGTCCAAGAAAGAAGGGATCCATTCATCATTTTTTGGGGGCTTTTTATGTGTCACACGTTTAAATCTACGGATGTAATTCCAAATCATGCTTACAGGTGTGTATCTATTGAATGCTTCACATAACAATCTCCATCCAAGCTTCTTTTTCTCACACAGTATTTTTTTTTTGTTAGCATCAACCTTTTTGTATTGTATATAATTATTTATTGTGGGATTAATTTTATAACTTTTCCATGCTATTTTACTATTATGGACTGCTGTTGCACATTCACTGTCCCACCAAGGAACTGGTTTTTTAAATTTATATTGTTGTTTATGTACTATTTTGGGAATACATTTCTGTTTAATATTATATAAAATATCACAAAAACTGTTATATATCTGAAGTGCATTACTAGATTTTAAATTTAAATTAATAAAGGCTTTTTCACTTTCAGAGTGAAACTTGGACCAGTCTGCTTGATTATATATGAAGCGTTCACATGGATAACCTATCTCATATTTTTCTACAGATGTCTGAATGTTTACAATTGTTGGAAAATGATAACTTCCCATTGGATCATCATATACTTTCCAATCACATAATGGAGCTACAGTGGGACTAATGCATGATATGTCTATAGCAGATTGATTATGGTGTATAGATCCGACAGTGGTTGGTTCACCTGTGTTTAAAATGCAAAGATCACATTGATCTAACAAATTAAACACATCATTACCTCTAGAGTTTGATGATAAGCAACCAAAGGCGATATGATGTGCATTCATATCACCTGAAAACATGACAGGCTTAGGCAAATTATCAATTATTTGTTTTAATTTATTACATTTGAATCGACCACCTCTTGGAGGACTATATGCAGAAAGTAGAGACAAGTCACCTATGTTTGTTTTAATAATAATAGCAACAGATTGAAGATAATTATAGTAAGGAGTATGGACTGTTTTGTATTTAAAAGTATCTTTAATTAAAATAGCGACACCACCATGACCACTTGGTCCATTTTGTTTAATGATCTCATAGCCTGAAATACTGAAATTTATTTTCTCTTTTAGCCAGGTTTCATTCAACATGCAAATATCTATATCATTATCAAAAAGAAACCTAATTAACAATGGTTTTTTATTATTAACACTCTGGATATTAAAATGAGCTATTGTGATATATGTCTTCATGTTAGTATTCTTGTGAAACTTACTATTATCCATAGTTATATTAAGTTAGATAAGAAAACATCTTTTATTTTGTTTAAGGTTATTGCATCTGTTCCAGATGAATTTGCTAATGTTACTAAAGACTTAACTATGGCATCTATATATATAAAAGAAAGTCGTGTTAGTTACTTCATTTATAACTCAAGAACGGCTGAACCGATTTGGCTGAAAATTGGTGGAGAGGTAGCATAGAACCAGGAGACAGACATAGGATACTTTTTATCCCGTTCCCGTGGGATGTGATGACAGACCGCATTCCACGGGGGCGAAGCCGCGGGCAGAAGCTAGTTTAATATAATTTCATTATTGGCAATCTGTTGGATTTCTGTTTTTTTATCTATTACATTTATATTTACAGAAGTATTTTTATTTACAGGAGTATTTACAGATTTATTTACAATATAATTGGCAGATTTATCTACCGTTTTTGGTTTTAATGCTGGGAAATTATTATTATCTTTAAGTAATGAGGCAAATGTACGGTTTTGATTTATAATTAAATTACGTTTTTCTTCAATTTTCTTCTTTTTAATGGGACAATCCCGAGATATAGCGAGATGAGCCCCGCCGCAATTTATACATTGTAAGGTATCAACAATACATTCTTTGTAAAAATGGTTTCCTGAACAAGAGGAACACATCTGTTCACCTCTACAAACTTTTGCAGAGTGGTTAAATTTAAAGCATTTGTAGCATTGGATAAGGGGTGGAATATAATCATTGACTTGGTATCGGAATAAATTTAAAAACACGTATTTCGGTAATGTTGTTGACGAAAATGTAATGGCTACTGTAGTCAAAGGTATCAATTTTTTGTCTGTGTCTCTCTTCATGAATCTTTTTATGGAAATGACATCTGCGTCGCATGTGATATTTTTGTATATGTCTTCATTGGATATATCTGTGGGGACAAACTTGATGATGCCCACTTTCTCAACTAAATGAGCGGGAATAAAGGCCCTTAAATTATATTTCCGTAAAAAGTTTTCAAGCTTCAAAAAACTATTGGCTGCAGCTGCTTTTTTAAATGTTATGCCTATTTTGTAGGCATTTATGCGATAAACACTTACAATTCCTTTGACGTCGTTCGTAAATAACTTTGTTAGCTTAATGGGATTTCTATTACCAATTTTTTCTTTTTCTTTGGATTCCACATAAACTGTGTAGTCCAGATTTGATTCATTTTCCAAGAATAGTCTAGTATAATTGGTTTTATAGTACATTTTATACTTATCCTCTTCTGTAACACCAGAAATCTTCGATACCTTCCGCTTTCGGTCCGAAGACTCCTCCCCATCACTGTCTTGCCCCATTTTGGGCACTAACCAAATAGACAACTATATCCTAATTAATAGTACTGTTTTACGTTTATAAAAACCAAAATAAAATTAAAATTATTTGTGCAAGTTTTTAAAACGCGCGCTTCGTTCGACTTCCCGCCAAAAAGTCCATTTTTACCGGTATTCCCAGGGTATTGCCATCCTCGGTTCTCAATACCGAAAAATAAACCAAATATAATATACAGGAATATTCTAGTTTGCCAGAATGACGAGTGACTTTTTACGACAGTCTCAGAGGCTGTAGTAAAAAGTGTAGAAGAAAGTGAAACCAACTTAACCAACTCAGTTGGAGGGACAAGTCGTAAAAGGATTGGAGTATAAGTAACGGCGCACTGAGGAAAAAAGGCAGAAAAAAAATATTCTTTTTTTCATAAATTGTTTATTTTCTCGATTCTATCGTATAGAACACCTAAAAGTAAGGCGAAAAGCATGTGGGTGATGTTTGTCTCCATGTCCTTGAGGTGTCTCAAATTTAGGATACAAGAGCGAGCTCGGAACTTCGGGCATCCCGACTCGGATAGGTTAGGTTAGAAGGGGATGGCGGGGTCTAGAAGTCCCCGCCATCCCCTTCGTGGCTATTTTTTTTTAAACAACCCAGAAGTAGGAGCCCCGCGAAGTGGAGCTCCGTCAATATTACCTCTGGAATCACTTGACCCCAAAGTCAATTATTATTGTTCTTGACTGTAATGTCATTTGACCTTGACCTCAAGGACACCAGACCTTGAGATCAAGGTTAGTAACCTCAGGAGAATAGCGGATTTTGAGCTTCGGAAATTTGACATTGACCTTGAAGTCAAGGTTAGTACCCTCAGGAGAATAGCGGATTTTGAGCTTCGGAAATTTGACCTTGACCTCAAGGTCAATGACCATGAGGTCAAGGTCAATGCCCTTGAGGTGTGCCATGGTGTTCCCCCACCCTACTACTCCCACATCCCACCGGGTCCCGAAGGCTTGATTAGGCGATGGATTTCGGTGATTTTTTTTTAAGTCTTTTTTTCATAGTGCCCCGGTTCGTATCCACTGACCCGTAAAAGTCTCCAGCTAAATGAAGTCAATAATCTTTCAGAAAACCTTCAAGTTCAAGTTCAAATGTTTTTATTTCAAATAAGCTTTTACAAGCATTTATGAAACGTTATGCTTCTAGTTGCACGGTTCCAAAAGGTTGATCCTATGGAGAAGAATCCGGCAAGAAACTCCATGGACACTCTTTTAAAATAAATAAAGTTACAATCTTCACGCAGGTACAATATTGCGATAGCAGCTTGTGTGAACATTGAAGGCTTATGTCTAAGTGGAAGAGGTCGATGTAAAAAAAATAAAAAATAAACTATGTGGAAAACACACACATCGTCGAAGTATATAAAACTAGGTGTCCACTTAGACATGCTACAATGTACACACATTTACAAGTCCTGTTTATAAATAGTTGGGGACAACAATAAATAACTAAATGATGACACAACGAAATTTTTGTAAAAAAAAAAAAAGTATTCACGAATAACCTCAGGTTGCCAGGGAGGCCACATGTGCATTCGTATTAAAACATTCACATGCATTCGTATTAAAACAAACACACAACCTTCAAAATGAAAGCAAAATGACTGATGACTGCAACGGGGAATCGTATCAGTTGTTGACGGACTGAAATGTGCTGAGTACGGAGGGACGCGGAGTGAAAAAGTTAAGGAGAAAAAATAATTTTGTAAATATAGTGATACGTCATGTGTGAACTTACTGTGAGTCGGTTCCTTTCTGAGGTTACTTTCTTCTGCACTCAATATTGACATTGGACAACAAATAACTTGACATTGGCAAGATAGTCGCCATCGACTGAATTGCCACAAGGAAAATATCCAAGAAGAATATTGACATTGAGATGTTAATGATCCTGTCATTTTTATTTTTAGATGTTGATTATTGTTGATCATATCTTTCTGGTTCTCAGTTCTTTGACGAATTTAGAATTAACAGTAACGATTTTTGACGGACATTTCCTACACAGAGTCGGTTCCTATTATCTGAAGTTCCTTTCTTCTACACCTTTTCTACACTCAAACAAATTTGATTTGACATTATTGACATTCACTTGACATGATGATGATTCTGTCATCTGTCATGTAATTTGAATATTTTGATATTTTCTTCTTTCTTTTAATTTGCGTTGATTTGATCGGATGATCGTATCTTTCTGGTTCCTTCATTCAATCAAATCTTTGACGAATTTAGATTTAACAGTAATTTTATGATAAGGTTACCCTGTAGGGCTGTAGCTATTAGCAATAGCAACCAAATACTTCCACCTTAAACTTTCACAAGAAACGTCAGATAGAACTTTATAACAAACAACAATATTATTGTTCTCGCTTCGGCAGTACTTAGACTAAAATTGTACAATATTCAAATATATAATGCTGTGGACCGAAATACATTAAACTTGAATTAGGTAGCGAAACTGTATCCAAAGTCTACTCAATATGTATCACTGTGGAATGCGTCAAGTTCGTGAGAGACATGTTGCTTACAAAGTTGATTTGATGGTTTGGAGTAACCGGCTCGATCTCTTGGCGTTGAGTAATTTCAAAGGTATGGTCAACAATATTTAGACTATTATACGTATAAAGCTGAAGAGTTTGTTTGCTTGAACGCGGTAATCTCAGGAACTACTGGTTCGATTTGAAAAAATATTTCAGTGTTAGATAGCCCATTTATTGCGGAAGGCAAGATTGACGTCAAGAGCAAACCCATTATTAGTAAAAAAAAAAAGGATATATATCATAACGGATGAAGTCGCGGGCAGAAGCTAGTATTTAAAATTTCGGTCTGTTTTTAATGTGTTGATCAAAGGAACATCACCTTAGAAGTTAGTAGTGTCAAGACATACCTAATTAAACTTTGTGTTGCATCATATCCAAAAGTCCCATCTACATTCCCTCATGTTTATTTTTAGGTGAAGTACAAATACATAGACTTCAGTGGCAAAAAGTTTGGAACTTACCACCACCAAAAGAGAATGTTACTGTTCAAGCAATGGCATGGAGGCCTGATGGAAAGGTATAGGTTTTGTATTTGATTCACCAGTCATCAGTAAAATTTAAATTAATTTTATCATTAACCTATTTCAAACCTATAAATGATGGGAAATGGAGTGAATGGTGAGATGACAGCTGACAGGGATGAATGAAAGAAAAGAAACTGCTGCGCCGACCCCAAAAGATTGGGACATGGGCAGGAAGAAGAATAAATATTCAAAAAACTACTGTAAACTGCTAATATAAAAATGAAATAAGTAGGTATATTATAAGTGCCTGAATCTGATATTCTTAATTTCTTTTCATTCCTGTTTCAGGCCTTAGCTATTGGTTACAGTTCAGGAGGAGTGTACATTGTGGACATTGAAGATAAAGAAATTCTTGATAAATATGATCTAGAACAAGAGTACACTGATGAATTTGACAATTCTAAACAGTTTGGTATCACATGTATTACTTGGGCAGTCAGAGCCGACACACTGGAGAGTGCCACAGATCCAACCATATATGTAAATTATATTACATACATGTATTAAATTATGTAGTTTTGCTTACTATGTATTAAAAGATTTCTTTAACTTTGCAGGATGATGCTTCAATTTTTTTACAAAACTTACCTGTTGCCAGTGAATACAAGACCCAAGAGTCTGATGAAAACATTAAAGACTTCAAAGAAGTTCAGGCTCCAAACCAGTTGAACATGCTTATGGTTGGCTATGGAACAGGATATATTTACATGAACATTTTTGGTAGATATCCCTATGGCACTATACATCTTGCTCAAGTGGCTAAAGATGATTTTGGAGAGTACAAGGTACTTGATATCTGTATGTCAGATGACTTTAGTTTTATGCAAGTTCTTTATATTGATAAAATTACAAATAATCTCCTTCTATCACTCATAAACACTAGTGTATTATCAGCATTTGCTGAAGAAATGTTTGTTGTTGCAAAAAAACACAGTGAAATTGTAAGATTGACTTCATACCTGGACCAAACTATGATTTCAATAACTGAGGCTTGGGAGCATATTCTATTAGAAATGGACACTAAAATGGCAGACTATGCTGCCTCAGTGCCTGAGGGTGGAGTTTCAGCTGATTTATTGGAGCTACTGATGCTTGGTTTGTATATTACCACAAATATAAATGACCTGACCTAACAAACCATAGGAGTAAACAATAAAATGTATTATTTTTATACAGGAACACCATCGGATGAGTTAGAACTATGTTTGCTACAGAAGCTAACAGTTAACGATTTGAAAAAGTTTGGTAACTCAATAGAGTTAAGTTACTCAACAATACAGAAACTAGTTCTGAAGCAATTAAATATTGTAGGGCAAAGTTTGACATATTATCTGTCAGAGCTTAGAGGACTTACACGGATACCAGATAGATACAAGGTAAGGTTTGAGGAGCACTAGTAGTATGTTCAACAATCAGTATAGTAATATTTTACAGAATTTATCAACCCACAAATATACTTTTAATATATTTACTGTATTTTCTTGAATCAATCATTTTCTATCATTCCTCTCACAATTTCCTGTCATAAGTAGTAGTTGTTATTTTAAACCTTAACCATTTTCTAGGTACTAGGAATTGAAGAAAATACAGTGACTGCTGCAATAAGGGCTTGCTGCGCTTTTCTAAACAAATGTCTGGAATTGCAACAAGTGATAGACACTTCAATGCGCAACTACAAGGCATTCTTCAGGTGGCTGTTTGTTGTTATAGTCCGATTACTAGGTGAACAAACCCCAAGTGAAATAGTGAAGATCACTCAACAAGAACTTGGCCATATTGCTGAATTCTTATACAACTTTGATAATGTACAAGTTGAGAGTAGTGAAAGTTTACCAGAAAAACCTGTAAAATTCAATCTAGAACGGTTAGGACAATATTTGGAAGACCATGATTTGACCATATTACCTGATGATGAAGACAGTCCATGGCATAAATTCCTTAAAGATAACTCCTGCCTTCTAAAGGACAATGACACCATATTTTCCCTTGCTGAGTTTAAAAAATTCTCTCTTGTGCAACAGCAAAGGCATTTAAAAACAGCTATAAGTCAAGTCTTTGATGTGTCGAAAAAAGACACAGGAAAATACTTTTCAGCACTATATAATATGAAATGTTATGAAGATAAAACGAATGGTAAACTTAGTGAGAGATTAAGAATTTGTCAAGCCTATTATGCATCTGAGAATAGTTTCATGATGGCTTTTATAGATTCTATGAATGTAAATGATGGGATACATTACATGTCTGTAAAAATCAAAGATAAAGGGTGTTCTGTAACTGCTATGAAATACAGTTTCTCAACTATTATATTAGGAGATAAGAAGCCAAATGATGAGCTGATTCCTGTGCTAGATTTACAATTTTATTCTCCTGAATATTTGTCTGTATTAGCACAGCATCCTCGTATTGATGAAAACTCAATATTTATTCAAGTTCCAATAGGAATCATACAGATAAATGCTCCTGAATGCAGTTTAAAACCAAAATTATTTTTATTTAATGAAAAATTAAATAAAAAGAATATATCACCTCTGATAGAAACTGGTGTTTTTAAAGTGCTTGATAAAATGGATGGTTTTCGAATAGCTGTTTCAGGGGGTCGTAAGGTAGCAGTTGTATTATCAAAAAGTCATAGAAAAGTGAGAGTATTTGAAATGGAAATTGATGGTGATGATGAAGAGGATGAAACATTAGACACAACAATGCAATCCCAGAGTACAAATGATCAGTCTACATCTGATAAGCATAATATTTCTGCTTCTGCTGCAGCAGATGTTACTTTCTGAAATCTTATTACATAAGTAGTAGGTATATTTTACCATTAAAAATGTTTATTAAGATTATAAACTACAATAAAAACATTTTATTCAACAATATTGAGTATTACTACTAAATAGTACATCTTATAATACTTTACAAGTAAAAACCTTACTGAGAAAAATTTATACCTTGCTAGATTTCTATGTTATGACTAAAGTAATCATAACATAGAAATCTAATAGATCATAAATAGTAGAGATGGTAAAGTATTACTATTTCTGTATTTATATTAGACTTCCTTGTGGTGACTTTATTTGTATGTTTTCAAACACTGAATTGAAATCCGTGTCCAAGCCCTGGTTATCTATACCATACAGAAGATGTTCTGATGATGGATTTCTACTAGGTCCTGGAGCTGGTTGACTAACTTGCCGCTGGGTAGGAGTTGTGGTGCGGTTGTATATTTCATCTCCATCCCCTTCATCGTCATCTATTTCATCCACTGTGAAATAATTTAACAAATGTGCTTTATTATTTATGTAAAGCCTCATGATATGACCATCAACTACCAAATCATAAGACTCTAGTTTGTATTTTGGATTCAAACTCCTGAGTCCTATGACTTGGTACATATAGCATTTATTCACACATATAATTGGCAAGATTACAGTAACTCTTGCAAGCACTTCTCTAGATCTCTCACCAAAGAGATCTGTTATCCATTTCCAAGTAATATGTTTAGTTCCCCTCATGATCATGATTTTTTCTCTACCATCTGCCACACACTCCTTCTTAAGACAACATCAATATCCATATTCAATTAGATTTGAATAGTAATTTGTCTTTCATGCTATGTCAGCTCATGTCATGAGCATACATTTGCATTTTATACCTATACAAACTGTGTTATGGATGAAGACCCCAATTAATGGATTGAATGGGAAACTATAGCATAACCATTCTCATTCTGGCATGAGTAAAGCCGTAGTTAGATTGATGATTATGATGAAATTGAATTGAATTACCTACTGAGAATACTATAGCAATAAAGTGCATAATATAACATTTCCAAGTATAAATGAAATGATTGCACAACATTGTCACTACCACAAAATTTAACCTGAGTAGGGATTGAAATGTTTTTCCCAAAATATTTTTTCTAATATTACAAAGTGTCCTTCCAGTGTTTATATAATAATATGTTTTGGTATAAATAATTAAAATCATTCTTACCTGGTACCACTGCTCTACCATCATATTTTCTCCAATCCTTTCTTAAATTGTAATATAGTACAGCACAGCCAATAATAACTATAATAGATAACACAATAGCAACTAGCTTCACAGCATCTATTGCCGTAAATGTTGAGCCAGTAACTATCATGTCCACTTGTCCAACTGTGACACCAGCTCCATTGAGTTTTTTTGATATACAATGATAATACCCAGACTCCCTGATGGATACATCCTGAAAACAGAATAATAAACATAAAAAATAAAATGGTAAGAAGTACCTAATAGTACAATCTAAATTTAACCAAATGACATTAATTAACCTTGAAAATTTACCTACTACTATACTTACATGAATGTGGAGTTTCCCCGACAATACTTCATATTTGTATTTCTGTTCATTATAAACATTACCAGGTCCAATCACATGAGTACCATTGAAGAGCCAAAACATAAAATTGTGGTCCAAATCATTGCTGTGACAATTTAACACAGCTGTGCTACCAGCAGGCACTTCTGTCACTGTTAAATGTTTGATCTCAGGAATATTAGCAGCCATGGAACCCATCTTGAAGATTATCTAGTTAATACTTCAATGGAATTATTATACCACAAAATACTTCAGTACACCCACACCACAAATAGTTTGACATGTGCAAACATACTCAGTCTCAAAGTGTGTGCCAAGTTTAAAATTATCACACCATTCCTTGTCACATTTCACCTTCAGTTCAAGTCTGTTCTATAAAGTCCTAAATAGCACAAAACGAAAGTTGTACATTTTAATATCTGCTGCTACCACTTGAATGCTTTATTAAATGCATGAATACTTCAACACATAGTACTGGCAGTAACATCCAAATAGGAGTCATTACAACATATATTGGCAGATTTACTCGGGTGTATTCCAACTTTATGCATATAATTATTTGTGCTGCCATTTTCAGTCCTATTGCAGCTATGTACCATACATTTTTGTTAATAGTTCCCCTAAATCGTTCTATACCATTTCTACAGTGTGAAATCATGTGAAACAACACGTATATTAGTAAAATGCTATCGTAGACCCACATTGGTATGAAAACAATAAACCAATTCCAGTGGGTCCTGGATTCCAATCGGAGACATAGTAATATTATAAAAACTAAAAATATGAACCAAGTAAACAAAGCTCTCTGTAAAACTGCCATTATTGTATTTTTAAATTGATTTCACTCTAAAACAGTTAATACACATTTTCATTTTCAGGCATTTTATTGGCTTGGCACCAGTTCAGTTGGTTTATTGAACGAACTCCAAAATAAAAATAGGAAATCTAAACGTAAACCAGACATGACATGACAGCCATACAATTCACAGATTATTATTAAGTAGCAAGGTAGTCAGTGTTGCCAGGGCCCCTGAGTTGAAAGTTACGTTTCGTTTCCTGAAAAGTAACATTTTTGGTGCAAAAGTTACATTTTGGGATCTATGATGTCGAATGACCTTTTTTTTTTTAGCTCCTGATTTTTCATTAATTGTTAAAAATTTGAGTTCAATTTGGATGCGTTCGTGTACTGTTTGCAATAAAATAAAAATCTAGTATTACTTATCTCGTTCTCAAAAGTTACGAAAAATGCCTTAAATATAAAAATTACTTACATGTTACGCGAGGGGGTCAAAAGTTACGAAAAATGTAAGAAATGTAACCATCTGGCAACGCTGAAGGTAGTACAATTAGATAAAATTCTAGAGCTGTAGCGAGCGAACCGTATGTATTCGGTACTGAGTAACGGGTGCGCCATCCAGTACCGAGTAACGAAACGTTACTCACGAATGCATTTCGTTACTCGCATTTGTCGTCGTATGGGTACCTAAACTGCCTCATTAGCCAAGTGCTCCTGAGTGCGACTGCTACGCTAGAGGGCCTGGGTTCGATTCCCAGGTCGAGCAAAGTGTTATTGGGTTTTTCTATGAAATTCCCAGTAGCAGCTCGGGAGTTATGAATTTGTGCCCGGTTAATGGCAATAGGCTCGCCCCCTATTACATGGGACCTAAACATACCGGCGAACTGTGGGTGTACATTAGTACGCCTCTGCCTAACCCTTCGCGGAATACAGGCGTGATGGTATGGGTACCTAAACTGATCCAGTTCACCCAAGTACCGTTGATGCGTGTATTGAAAGGTTTGCTGACCGTATGTTTTACGCACGCGCGCGCTTATTCGGTGAATTTTATTGTACATATATTTTAGACACCTATTTGGGGCTTTTTCATTATAATCGATACATACGACGACGACGCAATATATTGCGATGTTATTGTGATATAACTTATGCTCAATGTAAAAAAAAATAGTAAATTCATTGAAAAAAAATATTTTATTAGATTCCTTCATTGAATTTTAGTAGATTCCGTCTACAGTTCACTTGTAGTTCTACACTTTTAAATATTAAATCAAACATGCATCACAGACTACTAAGAGATACTAGCATCCTAGTATCATAGCATCACCATAACATTCTTAAAGAAGTAACGAGTAACGTAACGATATGATAGTAACGAGTACTAATTGTTATAGTAACGAATCGATACGGGTACGCTTTTTTTCGTTACTTTTACACCTCTATGTAATTATGGTGGGACGGGGGGGGGCTGCAGCTATGCTTTTGCGGTTGCGTAACGACATGCTTTGCTCTGCTTGGCGTGGTAGTATAGGTGCAGGCCTACCTTACCGCCTCCCTCTGAAGTGGTAAGGGGGAGAGCGCTACAGTCGTGTAGATCCCCAAGGCAAGTCCGGTGGTCTAGCCTTCTCGAGGTTGCCGCCCTGTTATCGGTCTAATTCCTTCAGAATTAGATTTAACAAAAAACACCGGGAGCCTTTGTATGCTATATATTATGTATGTATGTATGTATGCTTATATGTCCCATCCCATCCTAATCCCCGGTCCCATCGGTCCAAAACTCCTAAATCCCTTCCCATCCCTATCCCTAGTCCTACCCGCCTCCCAACCTTCCCCACTACCCCCAGGATCCCCCAGTCTAGGGTTACAGACACCAAAAAAAAACGACAATGAGCGCAAATAGCAATGAGATACTACCCCAGGAGGACCCTGGTTATGTCTGGCTTAATTTTCAAGCCACTCAGGTCCTAGCTAGGCTGATTAGGACAAAAACACGAGGGGCAGAAAAGGGGCCAACGCACACAGGCAAGGCCACACAGACGAACACCTCACCGACTACGGATGGGGGCCCTTGCGGAGGAGGAAGACTCCCGGCGGGAGCCCCAGGACCCGAATAGATGGACATCGGTGAGGTGTCCGACAAGCACAGCCTAACTCACGACTCGAGGCCAGTACCGCCACCGACCGCCAAAGATGAGAGCACTAGAGCTCAAACCGAGGCGGCGAGGCGGCTGGACCAATCGGAGAGTGAGTCAGGCTAACACATACATAAAACACACAAAAACACAACCACAAAAGACAGCACACACAATACAAACAACACACACATGAACACAAACACACACACACACCACCTTAAGATACTTCAGTTGAATTTGCACCACTGCCGTGAGGCTACGGCAGAACTGTGCCGATATATGGCTGCAAACGATGTAGACATTGCTCTGCTACAAGAACCATACACCTATAAGGGAAGAGTGGTTGGCATGGGGTGTATGGGAGGGGACATCATATACCACAGGGAGGGTGAGTCCAATCCCAGAACATGCAATTTTGCCAGTAGCAGGGCAAGGACAATAGGTTTAATCGAAGTGGAATTTTACAGAGACCTTGTTGTGGCTGAATTTGACTTTTCCCCACCAAGTGGAAACAAGTGCAGAGCAGCCCTCATGTCAGCATACATTCCAAGCGAAAGTGACTACAAGCCGCCAACACCAGAACTGGAGCGGGCGACCATCAGATACAGAGGTAAGAATATTCCTATTGTTTTGGGCTGTGACGCCAACTCACACCATGTGGCTTGGGGCAGCTCAAACTGCAACAGAAAAGTTGACTTGCTTTTAGATTTTGCAATAAGTTGCGACTTAGAAATTATAAACGTAGGTAACACGCCCACTTTTGTAACTAGGTCCCGAAAAGAGGTACTGGACATCACGAATTCACGATGGCATCCAGCAGTATAAGCAGACACATAAAAGACTGGAGTGTTGATGAGGACGACTCATATTCTGATCATCGTAGGGTCACCTTCAGTCTTGGATGTGAGATAGAGAAAGTGATGATAAGAAACCCAAAGAAAACCGCTTGGGAGACTTTTGACTCTAAAATGAAGACATGGTCCCCGAGCCAAAAACAAAGCTATGACACGATAGAAGAATTGGAAAGGGAAGCTAAACGGCTAGAGGAGGCTCTAATAGAGGCCTACCACTGCGCTTGCCCCCTCAAGGAACTAAAAACAGGAAAAGGCCAACCATGGTGGAATAAGACACTAAAAAAGGCCAGGAAAAGTACACGCCAGAATTGCCCTAGAGAAGGGCAACGAGGAGAACTGGAATAAATATAGAGAACTAAGAAATAAGCTAGGCCAAATGTGCAGAAAAGAAAGCAGGGCAGCGTGGAATAGTTACTGTGAAAATATCAGTAAACATTCGGGCACTGCACGGATAGTCAAGGTTCTGTCGAAAGACAGAACGTGTAAACTAGGTAGCCTAAGGGCAGGGGAAGAAAACATAACTGACCCGACCAAGATACTTAAAGTAATGATGAGCTGCCACTTCCCCGGCTGTACAACTTATCAAGAAGAAACAATGATAACTGCAAACCAAGGCGAGGTAACCCAAGCCGAGGTTGAGGAAATCATAACAGAAGAATGTATGAATTGGAGTATAGCAACCTTTCAACCATACAAGGCACCAGGCCCAGATGGCATACTCCCCAAGATACTACAGCAAGCATATAAATATATTAAGACAGACTTACTAGCCCTATTCAGAGGTAGTGTGGCCACAGGCTACATACCCGAAAACTGGAGAAAAGTCAAAGCTGTTTTCATTCCAAAGCCTGGAAAACCGACATACCAAGAAGCAAAGTCTTTCAGGTGCATAAGTCTCTCATCTTTCGTGCTAAAGACCTTGGAGAAAATAGTAGACAGATATATTAGAAACAAAGTGGAAAGAAGCAACTCACCGCTACATGGCAACCAACACGCATACATGGAGGGCAAGTCCACGGAGACAGCCCTTCATAACATAGCGGTAAGGATCGAGAGAGGTCTCGAAAACAAAGAATTCGCTCTGGGCTTCTTCTTTGATGTGGAGGGAGCTTTTGACAAGGCCAACTCTGCATCAATTGAGGCCGCCCTACAAAGAGAAGGCATAGCAAGCTACATGTGTAGACGGATAGGAAATGTATTAAGACACAGAGCAATCCAGGCAGAACTAGGTAACAGAACAGTCACAGTAAGAGCGGTGAGAGGTTTTCCATAAGGTGGCTGCATCTCGCCGCTTCTCTGGTGTCTGCTAGTGGATGACCTGCTGGAGAAACTAAGTAAGATGCATATATACATACAAGCTCACATGCATACTCGGACGATGGAGTGCTACTAATTACTGGAAAAGTGATCAGCACCATCGGCGAAGTGATGAAGAAAGGAATTAGTACTACTCTTGGATGGTGTAGGGAAAGAGGTTTGAATCTCAACCCCACTAAAACGAAATTAGTCCTATTTACTAACAAAAAGAAATACACGGAGCTACCACCAATTTGCATCGATGGAGAACGAATTGAGGTGGTCAAGGAAATCAAATATCTAGGTGTGGTCTTAGAAAAAACTATGTCATACAAGACACACATAAAAGAAACGTGCGAGAAAGCGAAAATTGCATTAATACAGTGCAAAAGAGCAGTAGGTAGAACCTGGGGAATGAAACCGGCTGTAGTAGCCTGGATCTACAATAGTAAGCCATAATCATGCCCAGAGTCATACATGGAGCAATTGTCTGGTGGCACAAAACACAAACCAAGACCAATAACATAGAACTATCAAAGGTACAAAGATTGGCCGGACTTATGATGTCAGGGGCAATGAGGGCAACACCCTCAGCGGCCCTGGATGTCCTGCTAGGACTGCTACCACTTAGTCAACAGGTCAAGAGAAGGGCTCTGGAGCAGTGGTCCAAATTGAGAAGCCTAAACCTTTGGAAAGGCAACTTCATGGACAAAGGCCATGCAACAATAGCAAATCGGTACGAAGACAATCTATCAATGATCATGGTCAATAATGACCTGATCAAGAAAGAGAAAATCTTCGACAAGAAATATAGAATACACATAGGAATAAGAGAATTATGGACAACCGAAAAAGAACCATCCACGGTTGTCTGCTATACAGATGGATCTAGAAAGGAAGGCACAAAATTGTCCGGCTCCGGGGTTTACATCCCCGAACTGAACATAAATAGCTCTTTCCCATTAGGCGGATGTGCGAGTGTATTCCAGACAGAGGTGCATGCCATTATGGAATGCACTAGAATAGTCAAAGAAGCCCACAGATTGACGGAGGGCTCCAAGATAGTCATATACAGTGATAGTCAAGCGACACTCAAAGCACTGGACAAAGTGGAGGTCACCTCTGCACTAGTGAAAGAGTGCAGAATAGCACTCAATGAACTAGCAGAAACGGCAGAGGTGACAGTCGCATGGGTCCCTAGTCATCAAGGACACAAAGGGAACGAAAAAGCAGATGAATTGGCTAGGAAGGGAGCTGATGAACCCTTCGTGGGACCAGAACCTAGGTTACCGATCCCATACAACATTGTCAAAAGAATCATCCATAGAATAATGGTAAAAGAGTCGAACCAAAGATCGCAATCAATGGAAGGTTGCCGACAATCAAAAATCTATGACGAAAGGAAATCCCAAAAATTACTGAGGATGAGCAGAGAAAACATAAAGATAGCAGTAGGGATCGCAACGGGACACTGTGGACTTAACAGACACCTGGCGATCATGAAAATAAAGGAGGACCCTATATGCCCAGCATGCGGGGGAAGCAGAAGAAACAAGCTTCCATCTAATAGCAAAATGCACAATGTATGCGCTACTTAGATGGGAAATACTAGGAACCGATGAGATAAATGAAGAACAGCTAGCAGAACTGGTGGACTGGTGGACTTCTGCAAGGCTACGGGAAGATTTGCGACGCCGAGCGCCAGTAACCCATGACGGGATCCACCAAAATGGGGAACTGGGTGAAATAATCCCAACATGAGGACTGATCGCCCGCCTGGTGCCTGCCGGCGTCCCCGAAATATAAATAGAATGTAATTATGGTGGATAATTAACCAATAAGTGTTCGTGAACGTAAGAGAGTGTAGGCAAATGATATAAAATTTAAAATCGTGACTTGTTGGGTTCACTCCTAAACTCCATCGAAGCCTCAATAAAGTTTTTACAGTTTTATTGGGTTTGGGAAAGAGAAAATAAAATAAGACAAGGCTGTATGGTTCAAACCTTTGCGTGCCTTTTGGCGAATTATATCCATAGAGTAGAGTTTAGGCGGGAAAATGAAAAGTGCACTTATTCGACTTTATATTATTTTTCAAAACTTAAATTTCTCCGAAGTTTAATGTGTAATTATGGTGGATAATTAACCATTAAGTGTTCGTGAACGTGTGAGAGTGTAGGCAAATGATATAAAATTGAAAATCGTGACATTTTGGGTTCAGTCCTAAACTCCATCGAAGCCTCAATAAAGTTTCAACTCAATAACTTATACTGACACTGGCAAATATACAAAAAGTGTGGCGCCATAATAAAAAAAAAACCATAGAGTAAAGTAGTAAAAATGAATATAACAATGAACAAAACTCCAAAACCTCAGACTTCAGAGTAACAATAAAACCATACTAGTATAGTATCTCTTAATCTGTGAATAAAACACACTTGTTGCCTTGTTGATTGTTCTTGACTTCTTGACTCTTGTTGGTTGCTTTGTACATTTTATCATTATAACGGACATCTAAAACATTGTTGGTATATTTTAATTATAATTAATATTATTTAAATTCATGCAGTAATTTATGTGTAAATTTCAATAATTAGTGACGTTTAGCATGTCTGTAGCTGCGAAGAACACAATGAGAGATGTTTATGTTGACTGTTTATCACAGCAAATAAGTGAGTTTGACTTACTGAAATCGATGTATCCCAATCAAGGAGAAATTATATTATGTGATAAAAACATTATAGAGGAAATTAAATCGTTTTTAGACAATAAATCAGAATACATTCCTTCACATTTAGATTTTAAACTAAACCTTGTCATTGATGGACTAAAGTTGGAAGTTTTTATTAATTTGCCTACCTCTTACCCGGAGGAAGAGCCAGATATATATGTTAGATGTAATAAAATGAATCGACAAAATGAATCAAGTTTAAATTCAGAGCTCTTAGATTATATAAAAGAAAATCATATCGGCGAAGTGTGTCTTTACACGGCAATCTCATGGCTACAAGAAAATGTTGATAAATTTGCAACTATTGCACCAGTCGCCAGTACTGATACAAATGTAAACCAAGAAACTTTAGATGAATTTGCTCGATTATGGATATATTCTCATCACATTTATAATAAAAGAAAAAGAGAAGAAATAGTGAAAAAAGCCAGAGAGTTAAAATTAACTGGATTCTCTTTAGCAGGGAAGCCTGGTATTGTTTGTATTGAAGGACATCATAGTGATTGTAAAGAGTGGTGGAAAGAAATTAAATCAATGACATGGAAGAAAATAATGATAAGGAAAACAGAAATATTTGAGCCAAGTGAGGAAATGACTTACAAAAAGTTTTCAAATTTTGACGAACTCAGCTTTAAATCCTCTGTTTATAATAAGCATTCTAACATGAGTGAATTATCGAAACTAATGAATGAACTTGGCTTGAGCCAAGTATTTAATGAATTATTTGGCTTGAGCAATGAAGAATAAGACTTCAACATAATTTAATTTCCTTGATTGTAGTTTCATACATAATTTTAGTCATGACCTAGTCTCATGAAGTAATAAATTTAAGAAAGTTTTATTGTAGTGAGTAATTTATTGTGAATTATTTCTAACTGTCAGCTGTTGAGTATTGAGCAGTGAAAACCCAGATGAAAAAGAAACAAAACAGACAAGCATGAAACCAATATGAATTATGTCAAACAGAAAAATAGTATATAGGTACTTTGGACACAGAGATATTATCATAATCCTATACCATTTTCCATAATCCTCCTAGTTGTCTTCTTAATCTAAGTAATTAGATAAACTTTAACAAATAAAAAAGGACAATACCTACCTACTCTATAATGTGTGGCACTTGTATCTTTAATTTTTTAGGGTTCCTTATCTATAGCTGTCTGTTCATCTGTCCGTCTGTCTGTCTGTCACCAGGCTGTATCTTAAGAACCACGATAGCTAGACAGTTGAAATTTTCACAAATTTTATATTTCTGCTGCTGCTATAACAACAAATTAAAAACAAAATGAAATAAACATTTAAGGGGGGCTCCCATACAACAAACGCGATTTTGGACGGAACGGTACGGAACCCTTCGTGCGCGAGTCCGACTCGCACTTCAATTCAAATTTCAATTGGTTTTTCGCAATTTGTAGGTCTATAACACATTTTAGATTCCTAGCTGTAGTAATTGCGGCATTAGCTATACAAATATTCACAACTGAGTAGGTATTAAAAAAAACTTTGCTTGCAAATCGATATTGTAGCTAAAATTAGGTACAATCGTCATTTTTGGCCAAAATTGACGATTGTACCTAATTTTAGCTACTTTAACGTTTATTAAGCAAAGTTTTTAATGCTCAGTTGTGAATATTGTGAATGAGAGAATGTGTTATAGACCTACAATTTGCGAAAAACCAATTGAAATTTGAATTTGGCGGGCTCAGGTGAACGATCCGCCTGGCTGATCGTTTAGCTGAGCCCGCCAAATTCAAATTACAATTGGTTTTTCGCAAATTGTAGGTCTATATCACATTCTAGATTCCTAGCTGTAGTAATTGCGCCATTAGCTATACCTACAATATTCACAACTGAGAATTAAAACCTTTGCTTGTAAATCGAAATAGTGGAAGACACGTTATCTTCCTTCAAAAGTTAAAATTCGTTTGGTAGTCAATGGTGCTAATTCTGTTGTTCAACTGACCAAACTAAACCAAACTAAATTTTTACCAATTTTGGTTTAGTTTAGTCTAAAACGTATTCTGTTGTTACGGCGAACTAAATTTAAAAGCCCAACCAAAATCGAATTGACACGACTTATTTTAGTTGACTTTTTTTATTAATTTATTTAACGGCCCTGGATACATGTCCGTAAAGCCTTATTTTACTTGACTATGATATGATGTTTCCAGTAAAAACTTAATTTGGTGTTGCCAGTCTTAAGTATTATAATATACTTTTATGGGGCTTTGGCACGATCAGACGGTCCTATCTAAGAACTTGATATGAAAGATCATAATGAACGAATGACAATTATAAATGAAAAATTTTAATGAAAATATTTTTTGTGAAAATATTATAGCATAAAGTGTGGTGCCATAATATAATCGCACGATGGGAACTAGTATTATTTGATAACTCCAAATACTTAAGGCTGATTGTTTACCTGAGCCCGCCAAATTCAAATTACAATTGGTTTTTCGCAATTTGTAGATCTGAGCTGATTAGCTATACAATTTCACAACTGAGTTGTGAATATTGTACAGCTAATCAGCTAGTATGCACAATGACTACAGCTATCAATCTAGAATCTACAAATTGCGAAAAACCAATTGTAATTTGAATTTGGCGGGCTCAGGTAAACGATCAGCCTTAACCTTGACAAATACACAAGCAGTGTGGCGCCATATTAAAAAAAACAGAATAGGTACCTACATAATAATTTACTTGATTGATAATAATTTAAATTATTATCAATAAAGTAAAATATTATCAACTCCGTTTTTTATGTACTTATAAAAAATTAAAAATGGCGTCTGCAAACAGTGCTACGAAAAGAGCCAATAAAAAGCAAAGAGAGCTTTTATTAGATCGACTATCCCTAATTGATAGTTTCTGAAAAATAACTTTTCGCGTTTAGTTAAGAATTATTTTATTTTGTTTGAGTATTTTACCTGTCTCATGAATTCGAAAGAGTCACAATTACATGTTCTGCCATTATAATCACGAAAAATTGTTTACTGAGAACAAATTAACTTGATCATTTTACAAATTGTTATAAATGTCCGCCTACGACTATAAAATTTAGTTTAGTAGACACCTATTTCTATGACGACTAAAATTAGTTTGACGTTTCCAATTTAAGTCGTAATTTGACGTAAAACATGTACAACAGAATACCAAAATGACAATTTAGACTAAATTGAGTAACTAAAATAAAATTAGTCCTGTCAAACCAAATTTTAGTTTAGTCGCGTAATTATCTGAATAGCAATGACGACTAAACTAAAATTAGTCGGATTTTAGTTTAGTTTAGTTTGCCACTACAGAATTAGCACCAAATGACTACTCTAGTGTGTCACATGCGGTTGAGCGAGCTAAGCTGCATTGACAGCGCTATTGACAGCAGTAAATATTAATTTTATACAAACTGGACAAATATTTAGTATACTAAAGTAAGAAAAGAGCATGGAGTATCTTATTACAAATAAGTAAATCAATTCTAAGCTTCTGTAGATTTGTTTTAAATATTTTCATTGAAATAAAACTCAAAATGAAAGAAAGAGCCAGCACATGTATGAGAGAAAGGGACTCAATACTTTTCATGACAAACGTCACTACATACAGACACACTAGCTATGCACACTAGGTACGGACGGAATGCACTGACAGGACTCATAGATTAAAATTCAGAAGCGACGAATTTATAATGGTGGTCAAAAATGGATTAATTTATACTTATGGTGATCAAAATTGATTATTTGGAACGTTACAAGATAAGAGCCTGTACCTACCTACGATACCTACCTGTACCTACCTACGATATTTTTTCATTCTGATCTCGCCTGATTCAGTCTACTAATGCATTTTATTGACAAATATATTACATACTTGCAGGATTAGGCAGAGGTATACCAAAGTAGGTAAACACAGTTAGTCGGTGTGTTTAGGACCCATTATTATGTCATAGTATAGGGTCCGAGCCTATTCCCATTCACCAGGCACAAATTCCAACTCCGAGCTGCACTGCGAATTTCATAGTAAAACCCAATAACAATAACACTTTATTCGACCTGGGAATCGAACCCAAAACCTCTAGCGTAGCAGTCGCACTCAGGACCACTAGGCTAATGAGGCAGTTTAATTCACAATAATTATTTACTGTAAACGGGAGCTTATTCCGAATACCGACTATCCATCGCTCCAATCGCATCGCTTGCTTCTGTAATGTGTGTGTATTTTTGCCTCTTTTTGTCACTAATATTAATATAACTTGACATATTTCGATATGTCATTCCTGGGAATGAAACTGCAAAAAGCTACGTAAAATTACTACCTACTAGGTGTTTGCTGATGTTTCACTTGCAGCCGAAAAGGTTGTTTTAGACAAAGTTATAAAATCATATCAAGCATTAGATTTTTTTGAACACACAGACATATTTTTGCGTCTTTATTATTTGTCATTATATTTGTCTCGTATTATTTGTCTTTATTATTATTTATCATTTGAAACCCAAACATTTGGTAAGCTTTATTAAATAGGTTATCTACAAAACTTTTTTTTAAGACACTTGTAATTATTTTGAAACCTTCGATTACCTATGTACCTATTTAAAATTTTCCGTGGGAGAGCCATGCTTCGGCACAAATGGGCCGGCTCGACCGGAGTAATACAACGGCCTCACAGAAAACCGGCGTGAAGCAGCGCTTGCGTTGTGTTTCGCTGGGTGAGTGATGTTACCGGAGGCCCAAACCCTTTTAAAAGGCGGGCAACGCACTCGTGACTCCTCTGGTGTTTCGGGTGTCCATCGGCGGCGGTTATCGCTTACCATCAGGTGATCCGTCTGCTCGTTTGCCCGCATATCCTAAAAAAAAGTAAAAATACCACTGTTCAATTTTCAAATTTCCTCCCGCATTTTTTTGAGAGAAAAAAATAAAAAAATGGATCTGTATCGAGCACATTTTCGTGCAATGATTCGTGCAATTCATGCACATTTTTTATGATTTCAAATGTGGCTTAAAACGTGTCATTTGATCGACTTCGAATTGCTTTTATTGATGAATGACCTTCAAAAGCAACCATCTACCGCTGGTATAGCGAGTTTAAACGCGGTCGTCTTACTTTGGCGGATGAACAAAGGAGTGGTCGTCCTACGACGGCTGTCACCGAAGAAAGTGAAAACAGACGAATTACGTAAGAAGAGATTCAGCATACTCTGCTGATTGGTTCAGGAAGTGTTCACAAGATTTTGCACGAGCACCTTCGCGTAAGGAGGCCCGTGTGGATTGGTGCCGTGATATGATACCTACAAAAAATTGATGCAGGCTCGTCACGGCGCGTTTACGACATTGTGACAGGTGATGAATCCTAGATTTATCAATACGATCCAGAAACAAAGCGTCAGTCGACAGTATGGCTGTTTCAAAATGAACCAACGCCTACGAAAGTGAAGCGATCGAGGAGCGCAGGAAAAATGTTGATCGCTAGTTTCTTCACTTTGATGGCCCTAATTTCAATTCCACTTCTAGAACAAAGCAGCGTCAACGCCGAATGGTATAAAATATTTTTTTCATAGAAGTTAGTTTTTTAGTTTCTCAAAACTTTCTGAATGTCCCATGAATGAGCATCCAGATGGAGTTTAGAGTCCAATTGAATACCCAAATTGTCAGAGCTTACGACTTAGTGGAATGTGACTAGAATAGTCCAAGGCTTAACAATTCATCATCATCATCATGTATGTAATCTTATTTTGGTCGCGTTTAATGTTTAATATATTATTTTGCTTGACATCTATTATTACTCAGTTGACATTATTTCGATGTATCTGACATTTGACATTCAATTCATTTATTATCAGTTTAAATTAAAATTTATGAATGTTATAATGTGAGTACTGTGCAGGCCACTTTTAAATTTATATTAACGTTTTCTGACAGCTTTGAGTATTTTACATGACCTACGCAAATGTCTTGCTGATCTGGTATCGTCGTGCGACAGGTCGTTGAGCTCCCTAAATAATGGTTGAGCTACACGATGCCTGATGTATGCGTGCCGTCAGTTAGGACAGGTCAACTCAAAGCTGCTATGGCTCTTTCTTCAAAAGGCCTGTCCAGATATTGCCCTACATCGTAACACTCGCATAATATCTAACAATATTATTCTTGTAATATCAACTATTATTGTCTGGACTTTAAAAGAGACCATGATTCTCTGAGTTTGTTTCGGTGTTTCTTCTCAGAGGTCGTCAGTTAGGAAATACCGGCGCCATCTAGTTAAAAAAAAAAAACATTGACTTGTAAAAGTGTCTTTAAAAAATCTATTTACAGAAATAAATATCATTTATTAATCAACTAGCTTCCGCCCGCGGCCTCGCCCCCGTGGAATTCGGTCTGTCATCACATCCCACGGGAACGGGATAAAAAGTATCCTATGTCCGTCTCCTGGTTCTAAGCTACCTCTCCACCAATTTTCAGCCAAATCGGTTCAGCCGTTCTTGAGTTATAAATGAAGTAACTAACACGACTTTCTTTTATATATATAGATAATCACGGCCCACGGGAACGGGATAAAAAGTATCCTATGTCCGTCTCCTGGTTCTAAGCTACCTCTCCACCAATTTTCAGCCAAATCGGTTCAGCCGTTCTTGAGTTATAAATGAAGTAACTAACACGACTTTCTTTTATATATATAGACTAGCTTCTGCCCGCGGCTTCGCCCCCGTGGAATAAAAAGTATCGGGAACGGGATAAAAAGTATCCTATGTCCGTTTCCTGGTTCTAAGCTACCTCTCCGCCAATTTTCAGCCAAATCGGTTCAGCCGTTCTTGAGTTATAAATGAAGTAACTAACACGACTTTCTTTTATATATATAGATTTCATTCATTCTTACACCACCTCACTATCTTTTTTTTTGCAAAGCTGGTAGCCCTTCAACTGTCAATGTCAAATGTCAAGTTACTGATACTGAATGCAGCGTTGCCAGATGGTTACATTTCTTACATTTTTCGTAACTTTTGACCCCCTCGCGTAACATGTAATTTTTTATATAAGGCATTTTTCGTAACTTTTGAGAACAACGAGATAAGTAATACTAGATTTTTATTTTATTGCAAACAGTACACGAACGCATCCAAATTGAACTCAAATTTTTAACAATAAATGAAAAATCAGGAGCTAAAAAAAAAAAAAAGGTCATTCGACATCATAGATCCCAAAATGTAACTTTTGCACCAAAAATGTTACTTTTCAGGAAACGAAACGTAACTTTCGACTCAGGGGCCCTGGCAACACTGACTGAATGTGAAGACAAATGAAATCAAGGAATGATATCAAGGAAATATTTGCAATAGTATACGAGGGTATATTGATCTATGAGTAATAATTCTACTGGCGTGACATTCAAATGTTTACAAATTATGATAAGTACATTTTGCGTTTGCGATGTCACAACAATTTATGAAGAAGTAGGTGTGTTGGTTGGCGCAAGTCTACGATAGAAATTAGAAACATAGTTCCCGTTTATTTCTGACAGAAATCCAGATTGCCGGCTTGTTTACAATGATTCCACAGATAGTTGTTATTGTAACGACTGTTAAATTACTTTTCATACCTCTCTAGTAAGTGGAAAACTGATTTGATTTTCATTTATATTTAATTTTCAAGTATCTAGATAACTAAAATATTTACCTACTAATCGTTTTGGTGATTGATAACATTTTTGTTCCACATTTCACATGGTAGTATGTTATTTATAACACTTTATAATGTTTTTCTTATTATAATTAATAAATAAACTCAATTGTTGCCATACATAACTCAAAAATTGAGGGGATTGGCATTGATAACAGAAATACAGGCTATGCCTAGTTCGGCTGCAAATGCAAACTAAAAAAAAGTAATATGAAGTAATTAGATTGTAAAATAGTAGGTAGGTACTAAGATGGTTGGTTGAAATAAATTATTATTTTATTTTCAGTTATAATGGTCACTGATAGCTTTTGTGTGCTGGATTTTCTATTATAACTAATAAAAAGCCAACAGTTTAGGTACCTAGTCCCTTATAAAAGTTATGAAATATTTTAGTAAATCTATAGTTTAGTGGATGTATACACTATATAACTGCCCACTATATCAGTTTTGGGTTCAATCTCCAGTTCAGGCAGCGTTATTGAGTTTCATACCCCATCAGGGAATGCACATGTGATATAATATGTTATGTATTTAATTGTATTATAGTTTGAATGAAGTTTCTACTTTTTCAGTCATTCAACAGACTTTGAGGTCCACCGGAACTGGCTGGCTATCACTCATAATTTAACATTAGACAAGTGGTACTATGATGAAACATCAGAATGGACATTAGATTACCCACCATTCTTTGCATGGCTGGAATTTGTGTTGTCATTTATAGCAAAATACTTTGATCCTCATATGTTGTACTTAACCAATTTAAATTATTTATCTGATATGACTATACTATTTCAAAGGTTGTCAGTAATTGTACTTGATTTTGTTTATATCTACAGTGTGAAAAGGTGAGTGTTTAAGTGTATTTATTTATTACAAAACTTTTCTACAAAGCCCACTGAATACTCACAGATCATAGCATTATTTATCTGAATTCCATATGTAATTTATTGATGCAAAACAGAAAAGTGCCTGAATGTGCAGACTAAGTCTATTGAAGGTTATTTTTATTAACTCTTCTGGGTTCTATTTTGAACATTATTCAAAAATAATAAATAAATTTATGTAGAAGAAGAGTACAAATTCATGATTATCAATCATTGCCAATTTGGCTCTTATACATCAGCTAATTGAATGTGTATTTTGTAAAATACAGTTTTCTTTGTGTTACAGCCTCTCAAGTTTTATTGGTGATGGAAAACTTCTAGTGTTCATACTATTGGTGACAAGTCCAGGTTTGCTGATGATAGATCACATACATTTCCAGTACAATGGTTTTCTTTTTGGCATATTATTGTACTCTACATCACATATCATAAGGGTAAGTTACTTGAACTTTCAGTTCATGCATTGAATAACTTAACATAACTTTATGCATACTAAAGTTAATGTTTTTAATCCCTATGTGTTAGAAGTAATTATAAAGTTGCCAGTGTATTTCCTTTAAAAGAGACTTAAATAGTAGACACTGCTTGGTTCCAGTTCTTTCATCAAATCTATTTAATGGAGAAAATCATTTTTGTTACAGAATAATTATCTTACTGCAGCATTTTGGTTTGCAGTATTGTTGAATTTGAAGCACATATTTTTATACATAGCCCCTGTTTATATTGTATATTTATTACGGGCATATTGCTTCACTATATCATCAGTAGATGGTGTACACACACCTTGGTACTCATTCTCCATAACAAATCTTTTTAAACTTGGAATTACTGTTCTTTCTGTGGTTGGACTATCTTTTGGCCCTTTCATACAGCATCTACCACAGGTAAGTTTCTACGGATATAAATACTAGTGAAAGATTGTAAAATTAAGCTAATATTGCTGGAATATGTAGTATTTTGATTATATTTATATCATGGGTACCTAGCATGTTGGTAAATACTTTTGTAGCATATCTCACCCCAAACCAATTCCTAAAGATGACAAAATCCATCATTAAAATTATAATATTACTGCTTTCATGTTAGTCCTATTTTATAAGTAGTACCAGTTAGACATTGTTACATTATTTATTTAAAGGTACAGAACTGTCATTGGTTGCACTATTGAATTTGATGATTCAACCTTGTTATCAGGTATTATCAAGATTGTTTCCCTTCAAACGAGGGTTGTGCCATGCCTACTGGGCTCCTAACTTTTGGGCTCTATATACTTTTATAGACAAAGTATTGTATAATGTGGGTAAGTTTTAAATTAAACAACATCTTTAATATGTGCTTTACCTTTTTGGTTAGTACATTATGTTTTGGTGCACTGCATTTATTATTGGAACCAAGGTCTGCTGTAATCCTGAATATTTTCAAAGTCGAAAAAATCGATTGCCCCTTTTATTTGGGTAGGTACCAAAGGAGAATAAAAGTATTTAATGTTCCCTTAGGTGTATTAAACTATGAATGTATCCTAGCAAATAAAATCTAACTTTACCTAATCCATGTATCAATATGCATAATTTTGTAGTTTTGTATTAATAATAATTTGGGAGGTAATAAGAGCAATGCAATTTAATACTTGTTCAACTTACACTTTAGCGATCAGGATAGGAATAGAAATACCGAAATCGGAAGCGTCTATGACGGGCGGACTAGTGCAAGAGTATGATCACGCTGTGTTGGCTTCAGTCACTCCAACCGTCACGTTTGTACTGACGTTCTTAACTATGGCCCCGGCACTCGTCAAACTGTGGCATCTCTGTGCTGACAGAAGATATAGAGTGCTCAGTTTTGTAAGGTATGTGTACTGAGAATTGTGACCAACATCGTTTTTCAACTATTTTCTATTGTAGCCCAATATACAGCCAAAATATCTCGGGACGCATAAGTTCAGTAACAATGGTGTAACTACTGTATACTAATGAATTATGACAATTATAAATACTGTTCCCGTGCCGTACCATGGGAATGATCATGTCTTAGGTAGAATCGTGCTGATGTACTTACCTACTTGTATAGTTTGCCGGTATATTTACGTTCTCATGAACCAAATAGGAGCCGAGCATCTTGTCAATAACCGGGCAACAATTTAAACTGAAGTGTTACTAAGAATTTAATAGGAAAACCCAATCACGCGCGACTTGGATCATCAGCGGCGCCTGTAACCACAAGATCTATGAAGTGTCATGAATATGGAATCCCATCCCTCCTGCATTATTAAAAATATTGATGAAACGATTAACAACGATTAACAAGTTTGATCATTGCAGTCAACTCGGAAGTTTATTATGTGCGCTTGCGCATCTAATTTGTTTTTCGTCTTATAAGCTATAATAAGTAGGTATAACTAAACTCGAAATACTCTTAATTACATGTTCAGGTCAGTTTGCATATATTAAAAATAAGCCTAAATTTTACTTATTAACAAAATTTTATTTATTTTAACAGGTGCATGGTAGTTTGCGCAACTTGTTCGTTTTTGTTTGGCTGGCACGTCCATGAAAAGGCAATTTTGTTAATTTTGATACCATTGAGGTGAGTTACCCCATAAATTAATGTATCTTTTGGAATAAACTAGCTTCTCCCCACGACTTTGTCTGCGTGGACTTCAGAATTGGGTCCAACCTAGATAAAAAGCCTATGTGTGTATTGTAGGCTGATATCTATCTATGTGCCAAATTTAATCCAGATCCGTTCAGCCATTCTGGTGTGAAAGAGTAACAAACATCCAAACATCTTCACAAACTTTCACGTTTATTAGTAGAAAAGATAGGCTAGGAACTACTTGTGCTCACTGCCCAAGATTTTATCTAATTATACATAAGTAATTAGAATTATATCTTTAGAAAGTATGTAATGACTTAATGATCACGTTTTTTTTTTTTCAGTTTCCTGTCGGTATTGGGGGATGTTGATGGAAAGCAGTTTTTAATACTAACGACAGTAGGCAACTATTCACTATTTCCTCTGCTATTCCCAAGGAACTTATTATCTATCAAGTTTTTTATACTGTTGACACACGTAGCCTTAGCATTCGTCAATATTCCTACTTTATACGAACCTGCTAAGGTTAAAGGCGGAAGGAGAGTAAGAGTACTTCGTTTACCCATGTTAAAACAGCTAGAGTCTTTATATCTCTATGGTCTTATAGTTCTTTGTGTCTATGAAAATTTCCTACACATTATTTTTGGTTTAGACAAGACCTTGCCATTTTTGCCCTTAATGGCCACGTCTGTGTATTGTTCAATAGGAGTGCTTTACGTCTGGGTACAGTACTATCACTATTTCTTAACGTTTAATGTCAGTAAAGTTCCTACTTTATGTACTGTTAACTTAGCACAAAAGTATAAAAAGACGACATAGAAATGTACGTAAAATAATACATTTCAAGATAATGCAGCTGAAGGGTCCGGCGGACGCTGAATTGCCCATTAATCGTAATACAAACACAATTTAATCGAACTATGTTTTCATTCGGATTTGGATACCGTTAATCTAGGTTCCGACCCAACCATTTTCTCTACTACTACATCCCTGAAAATAAAAGACCGGAAAAATCAATCAAAACTTCGTAAAGTTATCAGAAATTACATTCACTTACAATAATTATTTCCCGTGAAGTATTTTCGAAGAAATGGTTGAATAGGAACCTAGATTGATGGTATTCGAATCCGAATAATAAATAAAAGTCTCTTTGAATTACGATTTATTTTGGTATTACGTTTTTACGGTCAATTCAGTCCGCACAATATTATAAATCTAAGAAATAATTATAACTGCGTTACGTGATATTTTTTCTTAAATGTATGATGTGTTAAGCTGCATTTTCTTGACCATTATGCGTAGGTAAGGACAGTTTAGCTTTGAGAAGGTTCCTCTGTCGACCCTAGATATAAGTGCAATTAAGGTGTCATGCTCTCTGCACTGCACTGCTCGGTAGTTCGTTCGTCGTCAGCAAAATTATGAATTCGATGCCGAGAAAAAAATGTTGCGATGTAATCGGAAACGCACAGGGTTATCTTTCATACTTTTAAACTTTTGTCTTGATTAGATTACAGTGAATTAGGAGCTATAAATACTAGCTATCAATGCTATAGTTATATAGCAATGACAGGGTCTGTTGGGCAGAGTCCCGAGTTCAAATTAGAGGCATAATCATGCGCCTACCTTATCTTTTATATCCATAACAAACTTAGACAACGTTGGGTTAGATACACTATTTATAACTCAAGAACGCCTGGACCTTTGATTTGTTGGATTTATCTCCGCCCTGAATAGCAGAATAAAAAGTTTAGGGACGTAAATGCAACTGCGGGTAACAGTAAGTAATAGGTAATTATCAATTGCTTAAACGTTGGAGAAATTTTCCGCGAGGAAACCTGCGTGCCTGCGAAATTTTCTCGAGCGGGTGAAGTCTATCAGCTCGTAGTAGGCTTTCCTGGATAAAAGCCTTTCACTCTTGAGAGGATACCTACCCGTTTACATCAGTGGGACAGTTAATGTCACCCATAAACCCACTAACTAGCACAAGAAAACTTATAGTAACTAATCAGTAATAAACGTTTCCCTCCTCTCTTTTTTGCTCAAAAATGTATATTTTTTCGCCATACCTACTTGCTAGTTTAGTAGTATTAAATATTTCCGTCGCGGTAATACAGGGGCAGAATGCATGACACTGCTGTCTTCATTCCAAACAGCAGACAATGTTTTTATATTGTTTTGTAAAAATATTGAAGCTTTATAGTGAGAATAAATTTAAATTAAGCTATGGCAAAGGTTGCTTGTATTTTAGAAATGAAGTATAGGTAGATAATTGATCCTGTAAATAATGGGAATGAAAAAGAAGAGGCATATGTAATAAATGTTTTATACTTACTCAATGACATTTTTGTTTATGGTCTAATTTTCATCAGCAACTTCGATGGGTTTAGTATTAAATATAAGAACAGATTGTGGCGATGAGGCATGTTGTATAGAAGCCGGAGTGGCACAAGTCAAATTAATGCTCTGTTTCGAGAAGTACCTGTGTCACAGGCTGTGTTGTTGTTGTTGTTGTTGGATGACGATGTAGCAGTTACTGCTGGTATAGTAACTCTCGTTTTAGGCCTGAATGTTTCTATGGTCAAGTTATGCGCATCGAAATTGAAACATCTAAGAACCTCCCAATTTGCGAGGTCTCTGTAAGATCTGTGGCTTCCAAAAAACACGTGATACCCATATTTTTCAAGATAAAAAGTGCATAATTCCTCCGTCTACTACCTTGGGTAACAAAACTTAGATAACAGGCTGCATATCAGCTGGTTGCCAGCAAATACTTATTAGGTTTTAATTTTGTTTTCATGTCATTGTATTTGTTAGCTATTCATGATCACCAAGAAACAAAGACAATTTAAGCGAACAACTCCAAGACAAGGGTGTCGGTAGGCATTGGTTAACCCAAAATTATACTTATAAATAAACTTGAGTTAATCATTTACGATGAGATAGCGATAAACACAACTCCAGTTAGATTGAATTGCTCAGTTTTTACTTAGCCATGAACCCATTTTCATCAAGCATCTAAGTCTCCGCCTGTGACAACTTTAGGATTACGACGTGCACTGTTAATTGTCGGATAGCGTAGGAATAATCTGAATAATGATGCTGTTTTGTATTTGTCTAATACAAGACAAACTTGAAACGACACGTACGCTTGTTTACACGGAATAAAGTGTAGACGTATGTTGATCGTGGCATGAATATTCATAGCGGCCTAAATACAGTTGTCGCACACCTTATTACACGCAAATTGTGAGGTGCGAAGTGACACTACGTACTCCACGGAACATTTCGAGCTACTAATAGGTACGTTTTTTCTGATACAAATATCATAGATAAGTACATAGGTACATATTTCACATCTGTCTCCCATAGGGGTAGGCATAGACTACACTTGCTACGGTCCTGGCACACCACTTTCGCTTCATCTACGTTCATTAACCTCCTCATACAAATTATTTCCAATTTCAATACGAATACGTTTTCGAAAGTGATCGTGCTTGGGCTAAATAAATATCTGTAGATATTTATTTAGAGTCTGGGTGTCCGTTAATTGTTTATGTTTGTAAAATCCCCCGTGATACTGATCACCCCGTGATATATTGTGCGGGTGCTGTCTTTACTTTTTCTACAAAAAATAAATGGCTACCTTTGTTGGAACTGTCAAGAGTAGTTCAGATGTGTACATGTACCTACGTAGTGTTCCGTAGCAGGGAACAGATTCAACAATACCTACTGGAGAAAGATCACGGCAAAAATCGACAAAATGCAGTTGGTAAAAGCTAAGAAAGATGGAAGTTAATCTCGTTAAATAAAGCCAACAAACTCCTAGACAAATGTTACCTTTTCCAACTAATTCATGGTTTAATAATCGTCCAGGAAACGTGAATATTTTTCCCGTTCACACATGAGCAGATAGGTAAAGTTATTCGTAATAGGTTCAATCGCCCGATTCATTGGATTGGAAGTTTGAAAATAAAAGGGAAATGGAGCGGAAGGAGTTGTTCATTCAGTTTGGGATTCAGCATTTTGTTACTCAACTTGGTTATTGCAATTAAACCAAAAACCAACAACTTGCAGTCTATGGATGGTTAAACAGATTGTGGCAAAACTCCACATTATTTATTCTTTATTCATATAAATTCTATCTACTTAGTATTTTATTTGTTAGTGTGCATGCAGATTGACATTAAAATGATAGTAGGTAGGTAGGTACTAAATGATATAAACTGCCTCATTAGCCAAGTGGTCCTGGGTTCGATTCCCAGGTCGAGCAAAGTGTTATTGGGTTTTGCTATGAAATTCCCAGTAGCAGCTCGGAGTTAGGAATTTGTGCCCGGTTAATGGCAATACACTCGCCCCCTATTACATGGGACCTAAACATACCGCCGAACTGTGGGTGTACATTAGTACGCCTCTGCCTAACTCTTCAGGGAATACAGGTGTGATGGTATGTTAAATGATATGGGTAGCTAAGTAGTATCAAAGGTTTTTAGTGCGAGGAGTCTACTCATGCCCGCGTAGCCACAGCCACATGCAAGTTCAAGGCTCAGGACCCGACATACATATTTAAGGGAGCCAGACCATAAACCTAATACCTTAATCAACCCACCATATTGAGTATTGAATTTTCGGATTTGTGATGACTATGATTATGTGGTTCACATCTCCTGCCTTGACAGATTTGTTGCTCATTATCTGAAGTTATTAATTTTTTTCTGGGGAACCGTTCCGGCCTAAGTATAACCCTTTTTTTTGTACGTAAGGAAAATCCTTATGGACTTCCGCCGCTCGGGAAGGCGGTGGGGCGTGTCACCGGAGTGGTGTCCTACCGACTAAAAACCACACGGTGTTCCTTACTGCACGTTTTGCGTCGGGGGCTACTGGGAACAGAAAATTCGTCCGCGGGACCTAAGTAGGTATAGCCTAGCCCGTCTCAAGCTGAGAGAATATCTCTCAGATTGCGTGGCCAGCAGTGAGCTATTGAATGGGTTGATGATAATAATACATACCTACGATAATAATAAATTATTATAATACCGATAGATAATAATAATTACTGATTACACAATAAAGTAGAAAATAAATTAAAATTATAACTATAAATAACGATTCAATCGAGTCGAAGTAGGTAGGTACCTACGTAATGTAACTCACCTGATTTAACATATTTAAACTTATAAAAGTATTTATTATTATTTAATCTATTGTCCTGTGGCTGCTACTGCGGGCTTTGTCAGCCGCATGAACCTGTTTTGCCAACGACGAAGCTGAATGTCACATATCGGAGGAGAGTCTTCTGGTAATTGAGGGAAAGCTGGTGGCAATGTTAATCTGTAACCAAATACAATAGGTAGTTAAAATATAGATAGACAGTATTTAAAAAAATCCTAAGAGTCTTGAAATGAAACTACTTTTTACGGATTTTATCGCGGTATATTGATATTATTTTGTTCCCGACGTTTCGGATCCTTTACAGCATCCATGGTCACGGGCAGACTGAGGTGTTGGACGTCTTGATGTTAAAATTACTAACAGCTACCTTACATTTTTGCTAATTATTAGCGATCCGATTCACGCAGAACGAGCTCACCGTATCCTTTGGTCTTGCAGTTTTGGGCTTGGATTTAGATTTTATAGATTCTATAATGGGATTCCAAGCAGTGACTGTGACTCCTCTAACATATGGCAATACAGCAGGTAGACGCTCAACTGTGGCACGTTTCACGCGGTTTCTGTGATGAAACGTGCCACAGTTGAGCGTCTACCTGCTGTATTGCCATATGTTAGAGGAGTCACAGACAAGATTGGCTATATCTTGAAGCGAGCATCAATCAAAACATACTTCAAGCCGCTGAAGAAGATTAGTCAGTTCTTACCACCTGTCAAGTGCCACATACCTCTTCAAGATGCAGGAGTATACAAGCTTGATTGTGATTGCGGACTCTCATACATAGGCCAAACTAAAAGAAGCATAGGCACCCGCGTAAAAGAACACATTGCCGATGTCAAACACCGCCGTTCCGGAAAGTCAGCAGTTTGTGAACATACCCTAGACAAGACCCAGCACTACATCAGATTTGATAAACCACAAGTCCTCGCAAAAGAAAACCGATTCCTACCCAGGATGATTCGTGAGGCTATTGAAATCAAACAACACCCAAATTTCAATAGAGAAGATGGTTGGGTCTTACCAGCTGCAACATTTTGACAGTTTTTATACACAAAATCTGTCAAATGTCAATTTTATTCCTCAGTCCTCCAGATATCCAACGATTGAAAAATCAGCCCTAGGTACCTATGTGATAGAACACATAAAAACAATAATCTGAGTGTGTGAAATACTAACTCTGTTGTATCTTTTTCTGGTATTATAATTTCAGGATAGATTCGCTGAAGAGCCTGCGTACTCTTCCGAATGGCGCTCTTGCTCTGGCTGTGTCCACTAGTATGCGAAGTTCTGAGGATGAGAGGTTTTCTATGTTAGGTATTCTCGGTAGCAACTCGCTAGTTTAGATTTGTGCCCGGTTATTACCCGGTAATAGGGTGACTTACTATTAGAGGGGACCTATAAATACTCGAAACTGCTAACTCTAACTAAACCCACATTTAGCATGCACTCTGAACATCAGCGCCTTGTGTTGGAGCGGTCCAGGTTAATAAACATAAAATTTACATAATTATTGAGCATTTATACTTACATCGACGTTTTAGATTTGCCTTCCAAAGGCCCTTGATAGATAGGTCTAAGCATTGTGTCGAATAGTGAACGTCGCATACCAATAAGGCCCACTGTTATATTCCATTCCTTCAATTTTTCTTCGGGACCAGCTACGATGAGGTATAGGTATTGATGTCGTGGTGATATACTAGAAAAATGTTATACTAATAATAAACCCCCTCTGGGACAAGCGTTACCTCATCGTGAGACTAACGTCAAACTGGATTAGAATCAACATTTATTAATTGAATAGAATCAACATGAATTAACATTAGAATCGCTTTTACCGCTTTTTCGCCACACCTTAGACAATAAAAAAAAAATGTGTCATAAGGTTTAAAGAAAAGCGCACAAACCGCAGGGCAGCTTGTGGCGAGCTATATGCTTGGGGCTGGAAGTGTCTAATGGCGTAATAACGGGGAAACCCAATCCGGGTCTCTAAGGGACTCGCGACGGTGAAACCGGGGCCACACCTCTCGACACCCTTAGCCGCTCACGCCGCTGTTGTCGCCTTCTGCCAGTACTGGCAGTTGTTCGGGGGGCCCAGCTAGTGAGTTGGCAAGTCACCGTCTGCCGTACCTACCTGAGAATTTTTATTCGAGGCACAAGGCAGACGCCGTTTTCTTCCGGCAATAGAAGTTATCGGTCCACCTAACACACACATCCATAATCCCAGGAAAAATAAATTTCTCTTTTTGCAATAGTCCTGTATCCAACCGGAATACTTCGTGGCTGTACTATCATAGTGCAGTTGTGAAGTGTCCCGGTTGGGTGCCCCATCCCATATTAGATCAACGTTCTCCAAGGGGCCTCTGCGCGTTGGACCTATGTCCCCCCGCAAGCCTTCCAAAGGACCGGGTGTCTTCCTTACGGGAGGCACGCCGTGATATCCAAAAGGAGATACAAATAATAATAATAATTTACAGACGTAACGTAAACGCCTCGTCACAACATTTGTTCCGCGGAGCCCGTTCGTAGGTACCTATCTACTTTGCTAAATTAATTGCTGCATTGAATACTCTTCTATCGTTAATAATTCTTGCAAACAAACATCGATAAGCTACAAGGGAAATGTCAAGGTAGGTACCTACTTGGCACGATCCTATAGTTTGTATTTGTCCAATATTTTGAGAATCGTAACAAGTGGAAATCTGTAGTCTCTGCCTACCCCAATGGGAGACAGGCGTGAAAATATGTAAGTAAATAAATAAATAAATAAGTAAATATTCTGGGACATTTTACACAGCACCATCTAGTGCCAAACTAAGCAAAGCTTGTACTATGGGTACTAGACAATGGATATAATACTTATATACTTTTTTTTTTGTAAATATATACTTATAATACATAAGAAACACCCAGACGAACACAAACACTTATATTCATCACATAATTTTTTGTGTCCTGTGGGAATCGAACCACGACCATGGTCAGCAGTCCGGTACACGAACCGCTAAACTACAGAGGTCGTCAAGTATGTATGTATGTAGACTACAAATTACCTACATATAAAGATAACTACTGATTTATTCACCAAAGCAATACTGATGATAATGAAATGGTAGGTAATTATTAAAGTTTAGTTGGTGGGGTAAATTACCAATGGGTGATCTATTCAAAAATAGAATAAGTAGGTACCAGTTTCCTCACTTTGTATACTTAACAACGCCAAGTCCCATTAGGCGAAAGTCAATCGGCCTATGACAGAAGATCTCGTTCATAAGCGGGGAGCGAGTGTTGAGCTTTCTGTCCCGATGCAGGCAAGAACCCAGCAACACTGTTCGCTCCTCAGGCATCATTTGAGCTATGTAATCGGTTTTAAGCGTGTGCTCCACCGAATTAAAAATATCCGACTTTAACACACGATGACATTCCAACTCTGAAAAATGGTGCACTTAATTAATTTGCTTAATTACACATATTTTTTTATTAATAAGTTAAGGAACATCAATTACCAATTTGAGGATAATTTCTCCGACCCAGAGCCAAGTAAACAATTTGTACGGTTATACGTACGAATGTTTCAAATAACCGTGCATCCTTATCGGATAAAGATTGTCGTTTCTTGTTTGGACCCATATGGTGGAATCTCTTCATGTCTCCTCCACCTATGAATGAAATAACATGAAGACATCTTGACAGTAAAGTGAAGCAGGAGTGCTCGTTTTCATATAAGTATTTACTTACCAATTAGCATTATACAATATTCCTTAGCCACTAAAAGTCTTAGGTCTGATAAGTTTTCTTTGAACTCGTTTTCCAAAATTTCGCAATCTGGAGTCCTGACTTTTGTAGCGAGCTCTGCTATCCGTCCGGACATTTCATCTGATACCTATTAATTGTACGAATTTTAAAAGTTGTTATCGAGATCGTTGTATGTAGGTATGTGATTTTTTAATATTCAAATTGTCTACCTGCAAGTAATAAGCACAGCAAAAAATTAGTGCCCTTAAAAATCTTTCAGTTGTCGGTAAATGCAGCATGTCGATAAGCATGGGGCTCAAAATGCTTATGGGCGCAGTATAGAGCGCTATATCTTTAATATCCTAGAATTATAAATTATTTCTGTATCAAAGTTTATTGACGTAGAATACGGTTACCTACTACTACGGTACCTTTTAACTTATTTTACGGTATTATTTTACTAATTATCTGTATATTTAGTAGTTATTGGACTAATAATTATTATCTTGTTTGTTTTTTTTTTGCATTTTTTATGTTGAGATTATAAAGTTATTTTAGTGCAGGAAAAAATCGACTCACAGGCAGGATTCGAACCTGCGTCTTCTAATTAGGTTATGCGTCTGCTGTACCTAACCAGAAGACGCAGGTTCGAATCCTGCCTGTGAGTCGAATTTTTCCTTCACTAAAATAACTTAATAATTATTAGTTATTAGTCCATATACATTAATAATTTGCCAGGACCGATTAACACATAACTACTAACGTAATGGCATGATTGCGCTAAGTCCCTTACCTATTTGTGGAAAATAGAATCAAATTACTAAGACACTTAAAGATTTTATAGATTACATGATTAAATAAAAACAGAAATGAAGTAGGAACCTGTAAGGTAACTAAATCAGCTTCTCCAGGTTTCAATTTTCTTTGGTAGCGTCGCCGATAACGTAACTAAGTAAATAAAAAAATATATGTATAAGGCCAATTTTCGTTCATTTTTAAAAATTTGATGCAAAGTAAAATGTACCTACCTGTTCAATTAAGTCAATATCGTCTCTAAACTCAATAGTCCCTGTTGGTGCTTTGGTTATTATCTGTACTGCTTCTAGGTGTGCTGGCGGTAGATCACTGCAAGGAATTACTCAATATCTAGAAAAACATTATTACTATCTATGCTTATGGGTTCCTAAACTTAAAGTTAATTTCCTGTTAAATACCTATTTATTTACCTACTTATAATATAGTATATTTTTTTAAATAGGATAAGATCTGTTAATTTTGGCTCTTTTTTGTACCTAGGGGTAGGTACCTACTGAAGGCAACTTGAGACTATGGGGGTTTTATTTTAAGGAAAAATGCTCGATTAATATTAATAACAGTATTAGAAGAAAATCAAGAAATGAAAGACAATCTTTTGCTGCACTTCACTTTCTACACATTCTACTTCCGATTTTGAATGTTTGTTCTTTAGTCTGCTACCTGCCAGTCAACCCTTAATATTATCTCCTTCTTGGAGTGGTCTCTACATCAGCTACGCCCCCAGCATGGATAGGAGTAGTGAGAGTCTTATCCATTCAGAACAAACATTCGTAACTTGATTTTCTTCTAATACACCTTAAGGCTATGGGGGTTTTATTTTAAGGAAAAATGCTCGGTTTGTATTAATAACTGTATTAGAATGTATTAGTCAACCCTTAATATTATCTCCTTCTTGGAATGGTCTCTACAATCCAAATCTACAAAACCAATAAATCTAATAGCATAATTATGTACCTACCTACCTATCCCCGAGTGACAAAAGCTCTCGTTTATTTATTAGGTACTAGCGACCCGCCCGCGGTTTCACCTACGCTGCCCCGTTCGTAAGAGTCGTAGGGTCAAGATCTCAGCATATTATGTACAGTCTGCAAAGGAGACAAGTAACCAACGCACACTATGAAATTATATATGATCACTGTTAAAACTATTCCACACAATGACAGCCACGCACACATCGCATTCGCTGAGTGCGCTCGCTCCCATTATATTAAAGCGTAACACGATTTCGCGCTTAATATTAGCGTGTCTCGTGGCGCAACGGAAATCTAATCAGATTCCCATGTTATATGATCGGTGTTCGAGCCACAAGGTTAACATTATGTTCTTTTTGAGATTTTGTCAAAAATAGTTTTATCTATTGAAAATAGCTTATTGACTAAATAAAACCACTTGCTAAAATAAACAGCATATCATTATTTATAAAATGAAAAATGAATAAAAAAATTGTTTTTATCTTTTATTGCACATTGCAAACACAAAATATTAAAATGTTTTTTTTTATTATAAAATGTAGAAAGAAACCATACAATTATTTATTTTTATACAATTACAATAAACAGGGGGTGGAGTGAATAACCATGTCACACAGGTAAAAAATAGTTATAATACCATTAACAATAACATCACTCACACCCACTACCGCCGACTTATTTTACATGTTTAAAATTTAAAATAATGCTGCTACATTGAAATTCAGAATGGATTTAAAATGTTTGAAGATATATTAATATTATAATTCCATTATTACTATCAATGTTACTAAGAGAATAAAAGGTTTAACTACGTTAAAATGTTGTCTGTACTTAAATCGCTAATACGGTATAAATGTTGTTTACGTTTAAGTCGGCGGTGACTATTGATATTAAACTTTCTCAAGATGATCCGTAATTACCCTAATTAAATAAATATGCTCGTTTGGATAAGCAACTCGCACTGTGGGTAGCATAACATTTTTTTAAATATCTAAATAGTCGTGACTATTATTCCGAGCTCCCACTTCAATGAGCTCACCGGGACCCATCGACGACATACAGCCCCAATACCCAAGAGTAATGCGGCCACTAGTCCTAAGTGGCAAAATATTTTTCTCACAATAACGTTCTCCTTTTTTTCTCCATAATATTTTTCGACCATCCTTATCCGATTTAAAACATTTTTCGTCTGTAAATATAACGACATTGTTTTGCCAATCAAAGTTTAAATATTCTTTCGCGAAGCGAATGCGATTTTCACGGTGCACCGTAGATAATAAAATTTTTCGCGCCGGTCTGCGACATGTCAAACCATCCGCTCGCAGGTGGTTTCGTATTGTTTCATAGAAACATTATGTGCTGCTGCTGTTACGCTGGTCTTAGCAAAAGGATCTTCTGTATGAACGGGAACTATCTCACGGTGCCTAGGCGAAGCGTTTGTGTAAGCCAATGCTGTCGGACCAGGCAGGCGACGGTTTACTTCGCCTGTATCAGCGTGACGATGCACCCAAAGTCGAACGGTTTTTCTCTACAAAAAATAAGTGAAAGTATTAGAATTAAACATACACCTCCCTAAATTATAAAATAAGAAAAAAATAACACTATTTATATAAATTGTTTTACTTTATTATATTTATATAAACACAGTTTAGCTAATTTAAGTAAAATATAAAAATAAAATATAAACAAATATCCAATAATATCGAAAGAAAGTATTCAAATCTTATAAAATAATGATAATATTATATTTATATAATATTTATTGCACATATATTATTTAATAAAAATATATACACATAAAATGTTATGTATTATTTTAAATCTAAAAAGTATAAAAAAATATTGTAATTATTTAAGTAGGTAGATTTTTTTGTTTGTTAGTTGTTTTTTAACATGTTTACTATATATATGTATGCAGCCAATATTTATATACTTAAGTAATAAATTAAGTAAATATTTTTTTAGAAGAATAAAAAAAATGGAAATATATCAACGTTTCCTATTATTTTCTACTATTCATTTTTATATTCTACTAATAATGAATGCATGTATTAGAATTAAACACCTAACTATATTGATATATAATTATTATATACAGATAATATTATATCGATACTATTCAGTACCGGCAATAGATGTTACCTAGTTGTTTCTTTTAACTAAGTACCGGGTTACGGTTACATAAATATAATACCTAAATTAATAAAAGTAACTATAATTTTCTTTTATTTTAATAATAAACAACTATAAATAAATATTATTTAAACAAATTAAGTATACAAAAGGAAGTATTGTTATTAAAAATAACGTTACTCACCGATATCATTAGGCGCCTTGTGATTTCACTAACAGTAATGTTTTGCTCATGCAAAACAACAATCTGAGTATTACTTTAATACTGTTAAATGATGCATGGTCTAAGTTAAACAATTTAATGAAAAAAAACACAATAACCTAAATTCGTAACAAGTAAAGGAGGAGGCTAGGCGTAGATTGCTAATGCAGACTGACTCATACATAAGTTCACAATTGAACGCAGGAACATATTTAATTATTTGTAAAGCGGGTAGTTTGCTGCTATAAACTAGCAAATAATTTAAGGCAGGCGAGAAACTTGAGAATTTTGTAGATAAATATGCTTTATTACTTTATACTTACTCGAAATTACCTAGAAAATCTCAAAAAGAATACCTCAGTTAATCTGTGATTCGATCTCAGACCACAGTTCATGGAGGGCTGAATAGATTTCTGTTGCGCCACGGGAACTGTTAACGTTAGATACGAAATTATGGTATGCTTTTGTATAATCGGTGTGAGCTCACTCCGCGAATGCGATGTGTGTGTGTCTGTCATTGTGTGCAGAATAGTTGTAACAGTAATGATATAGTTGCGTTGTGTGCGTGATTGGTTACTTATCTTCTTTGCGTCGTGTACATAGGGACAGACAGACAACGGGAAGCGACTTCGTTTTATACTATGTAGTGATTGAAAACATTCACGCGAACAAAGTTACAGACTTGCAGGTGAAGTTTAAGTATATAAATACAGTTTATTTACAAAATAGCTTCTTAGGCATTAGTAGTACTTAAATCATCGTATTCGTGGGCACTCGTTGGCTGCCCATGTTGGGAAGGAAACACCATAATTACCTACCTCAGAAACATCAATGCTTGTGCATGTTCGTCCCATACCCAATGTCCGCACTCGTATAATCCGCCGAAACCGCCTTCATCGTCATCATCAGCCATTATTACTTTTATATAAATATTCAAAATATTAGGTATAATGTAACAAAGGTTTACAAAATATTGTTATAGGTTTTCAGCTGAGGTTTTCGTGTATACAAAAGTAATGTGGTATTGAAGGTTATGAATGTCTTGTCAATGTTATTTTAAGAAAATAATAATAAAAAAAGTTTTATGCTATTATGCTTTGAGACTATGCTACGCTATGATATGCTACAAGGTTTAAACGTCTCCCTGAAATTGGGTCGCCTGATTTGTTTTAGTTGGCAATGAAATTGATGCCTTATTGCTCGTTTTATTAAAATTTGTGATGTCGTGTTAGTCTTCTAGAGAATAAATTGACATTCTTTCTTTACTTCTTTACCCTACTCAAATATTTAGTTTTTCCACCGGCTGATGCTCGCTGGATAAGTCCTATGTATGTTCCGTGATGCCTTGTATAAGTAGAGTTAGAATAACTGTACTAATAATCAATTCCCGTTCACAATAATGGTTTCTGATTTCTTTGTTTTATTTTCTTGTTTTATCTTATTTAGTACCTGTGAGTGTATTTTTTAATTTTATTTCTTGATTCTGTTATAATGTTTGACCCGTCCTAGTCTAGTACGGAAATACTTAAAAAGAAAATTTGCTTCAACGGTTATTGTTCAAATTCTACGTTTTCAATCGTTAAAATGTTAATAACTTTTGATAGAGTGAACCAATTTTAATGAAATATAGCCTAAATGTTAATCCAAGAAACAGGCTATGAATTCCTGTCCACTTCCTCCAAATCTCTTCAGTAGTTATTATTTGATGCGCGGTCAAACATACAGACAAACCGACAGAGACAAACCGACAGACAAACCGACAGACAAACCGACAGACAAACAGACAGACAAAAGTTCCAAAAATAATAGAAATGGATTGTGTTACTGATTCTGAGTCCCCCAAATTAGTTTTTTTGTAAATATAAGCAATGTACAGACACGGCTCACTTACATTCTTATTATATGTAAGATAACTGACGCTTCTTCTCAATCAAAATGTAAAACACCTCTACGGCGACGGTGGTACGTAAAACTATTGTACTCTCAATAAAACTATATCAAGTAATTATAATATAAATTTATTAAAATAATTAAGATTAAAACTATACACATGCCTTAGTTTTTACATTTAAATCTAACGTGGCTTTCGTCGTTGGGTTAGGAGGTTCATCATCGTTCTAAATCTATTCTGCCATAGACGTCTCTGAACCTCGTTCACTGGATGTATGTCTTCGGGTTCTTCAGAGAACCCTTTAGGTGCGACAGTTCTGCCACAAAATTAAAATATTTAAAATTCCAATTATGATCGATCATGAAAACATAGATCCAGGCATAGCTCTAGTGTGTACCTATGCTGGGTAGTGTTCTTGGGACAGTCCTCATAACGGTAGGTAGATAGACCCACTACATTTGGTCTCCCAAAAGTGTTAGATAATGGAATAACGTAACTGAATTAAAATGCGAAAATCTTATTCTAAAATACATACTCAACAGATTCTTTCGGTGGTATTATAATATCAGGGTAGACCCTCATCAGTATGGACGACTTCTTCACTGTGCCACAACTTTTCGAGGTGATGCTTTGCGCTGACCTAAACAAAAGGCACACATCAGCTAATAACAGTTAATACTGGCTTTAATATCGGCATGGTGAGGAGATTGGATATTTTGGGCCTGGTATGTTACAGATAAAAGCATATCCGAAAATAATATATTATTAGGAGTACCTAACATACTAAGGATTTTATGTAAGGGAAAGACAGGGAGCAGCAATGGCCTATGCGAATTCGACACTAAACGGATATGACTGTTTTAGAAACTTTTTATATCGAATGAACCAAGGTTTGATCGCTAATTGCGGTTGCAACGCGTGATAGATTTTTTTTAAAGAGCAATGTGGATCGCTCATTACTAGTATTCTTGTTAACCCCTCGTGCTAAGCTAAAATGCTTGTGTGACGAGTGGGTTCACGTCGGTAGTGTAATGGGTGGGTTTCGAACCGGCAACCACATGATCACAAGTCCGATGCCCTAGCCATTAGGCTACCGCTGCTTCGCCACTATATCCAATTGTTCTTGCCAAAAGAATTGATGTATTATTATACGCATTTTTTTGTCATGTACCTAAATATGACAAGTTTGACACGCAAGCCTCACATAATACTTTAAATTGGGATTTTTCCATCACCAACCTATCTCGTTAGAAATTAAATTACTTCGTAACTTCATTTTGATGCCAATAGAATATAATCTGCATTAACTGTGAGTAAGGAAAAAGTTAAATCAGGGTCCCAGGAAGTCGTGGATGGCAGGGCAAGCATGATGACAGGTGCGTGATTGAGGATGTTTTGTGTATAAATAGGTGTTAAACTTCACCATTTGGGGAGGAAGCAGGATAAAAATGTTGAAGCAACTAAGAAATGTTATTATATAGAACCTTTATTCTATAGAACTCAGTATTAACCGATGGTCCAGTGTACCCACCAGTGTCATGTTCATAACAAAATAAAAAAAAACAAACTAACATAAATAGTTTAGATTTTGTATCAGTAGTTGGGAGTATCCTAAGCATGGTGTCAAATCGTGTCCGTGACATGCCAATGATTCCTATTATGATATTTTCTTTTGCCATAGATTCTTCTGCACCAGCCACAGCAAGGAGCAAGTAATGCAGTCGAGGTGGAAGGCTAGAAAAAATATAACAGTATAAATGGCTGGTTAATTTGTATTAATACTTAAATTATTACTAACAAAATACCATGCTATATGACTATCTTGCTTACTCAGGATATTTGACAACTCCAAGTCCCTTCAGTCGGTAATCTATCGGTCTTTCACAAAACACCTCATTCATCAGCGGAGAATGGGTGTTGAGCTGTCGGTGACGACGCAGGCACTTGCCCAACAACACGTGTTTAATATGGCCTGGGTGAGTCTGCTCAGCTTGCGCCCGTACGGCCTGAGATTTGTGCTCCACTGCATTGAACGATTCCGATTTTAATAAGCGATGCGTTTCCAATTCTGCCGATTTTACAACATCATATTTTTATTTTACTATAACTTAATAATATACTAAATAATCTTTACTAAAATAATTGAATAGTATACTAATCACTACATTCTTCGCAACAATGCCTTACCAATTTGATGATAATATTTGCGTCCGAGAGACAAATAGACAATCTGCACGCTCATTCGTATGAATGTCTCAAAGGACCGAGCGTCTTTTTCAAGTAGGGATCGACGTTTCTTTAAAGGTCCCATGTGATGGAAGGGTTTCATGTCGCCTGCGCCTACAAAATACGTAGGTAATAATAATTATATCAATTATCCTGTGAAATGTAATGGATACAAAACTGCGTAGTAATGCAGGGGTCTTAATTTTGTAGGTTGTCCCAAAATGCTGTAGGAACGTACTGACAAACTTTAGGTGCCAGGATTGTTACTCTGAAGCTGATTCAAATGGATAAAATTCATCGTTAAGTCAATCGAGGACTATTATTATACTATTCCTTATCAGTGCACTATTTCATCTTTCTAAATCGGAGATCCAACAATCGTACCTTGATCTTGACTATTTTAATTACAAGTTAGTTTTAACTTCATGTTGCCGTGTTTTGGCTGGAATCAGTATGCGCTAAAACTTACACATATCTAACATGACATGTGAAGTAGGACAAAATTACTCTTTCAATATCATTGTTTACAAAATTTACTTACCAATGAGGATTGTACAATATTCTTTAGCCACCAAGACTCTGAGGTCGGCTAAGTTATCACAATATTCCTCTTCCAACATATCACTGACAGGGGTCCTTACTTTTGTTTCCAGTTCTAAAGTACGACTAATCATTTCATCTGTTATCTGAAAAAAATCTAATGGTTTATAGGTATCTCCTAAAAATATTACAGCTATTCAGTCTTCTGAAAGGTTAACGCGTTCTAGAAAGGCATTACGTCACAGAATGATTCCCTTTTATTTTTTTTAAATAACGTTGCCCCACACTAGGATTTTCTCCTGTATCGTGGGTGCGTTTACAAACACAAATTCTCACATACACAAACACCCAGACCCGGAACAACTACCTGTAGATAATACAAATATTTGCTCCGTGTGGGGATCGAACCGACAACACTTGTCGCAGAAGCCGATCGCTCAGCCGCTACGCCAAACGTGTCGTCATCATTATTCATAATTTTATCACTAAGCAGAAAATTGCTTCTTACTACAAGGAAAATAAACAATATTTACAGCTCTATCTTACTATTTTCGTTACGATTAAAATAATATCTATGATATACTTAGTTACCTGTATAGAGTATGCACAGTAAAGAATAAGTGCTCTAAGAAATCTTTCTCCAGTTGCTGTATGCAGCATATCTATTAACTTTGTGCTCAAAAAATTTACAGGTGCAGTATATAATACTAGATCTTTAACATCCTGAAATTTTATAATACTGATATTAGTTACAATGGGTTAGATGATGTAAGTAGGTGAAATTAAACTATTCCACAGATTCGTGAACAAAACCAAAAAAGGCAAAATGAAAACAAAAATGTAGTTTCTATACTTATCTGAGTACAGCTACCTATAACTGGGAATGAAACTGTACAGGTACTTTTATCACGTGGGAGAGCCATGCTTCGGCACGAATGGGCCGGCTCGACCGGAGTGATACCACGGCCTCACAGAAAACCGGCGTGAAACAACGCTTGCGTTGTGTTTCGCCGAGTGAAGGAGGTTACCGGAGGCCCAAACCCTTTAAAAGGCGGGCAACGCACTTGCGACTCCTCTGGTGTTGCGGGTGTCCATGGGCGGCGGTTATCGCTTACCATCAGGTGATCCGTTTGCTCGTTTTTTTTTATCTCATAAAAAAAATGTACCTATGCTATGCCTCCGTATTAAAAATATCTAAAAATAATTATAATTAACGTGCTAATTGTATCAAATCAATGGAAACGTGTAAGTACCTGCAATGTTACAATATTAGCCTGACCCGGAGCCAATTTTCTTTGAAAGTATCGGCGATAACGCATCTAAAAATGAAGTTTCCTCTTTAATTTTAAACACCACATCATCAGCAGTAACAAGATTTGATGGAAAGTCGCTTATTATTTTGCCATAAGGATTGAAAGTCATCTATACTTCTATACTAATTACTAGTATAATTATATACAGCTGAAGAGTTTTATTCCTTGTTTGTTTGCTTGAGAGCGCTAATATCACGAACTAGTGGTCCGATTTGAAAAAATCTTTCAGTGTTCGATAGCCCATTTATTGAGGAAGGCTACAGGCTATATAATTATCATCACGCTAAGACTAAGTAACTATTCCACGCAGACTAAGTCGGGGGCGGTAGCTAGTAATAGATAATTAGTATTGAGCGATGAACATGAAGATGGATACATATTCTTGATGTAAAAAATAGTAGATGAGGGGTGGATTATGAGAATGGTACATTGGTACAAAGAGTAGAAAAGAAGAATTTTCATAATGTACCTACGTTTAAACAATTTCATCACCTGTTCAATTAAATCGACGTCTTCTCGAAACTCTATCAAGCCAGATCCTTCCGTGTAGGTATACAGACCATCCTCCAGTGTCTTAGGGCGTAGGTTACTGTAATATTAACATTAAAATTCTAATCTTCTCAAATATGTTGGGATCGGCTTCTAGTCTCATCAGATGTGTTCCAGATTAATATTTTACTTACTCGAATAGACCCATTCCCATCAGACCGCTGCAGCCCAATTTCTGGGCAATACCGATGTTCTAACGATAGGTACACTCGTTTGCGATAGGTTACAGCAATTGTCATACATTTGTTTTTATGACAACTGGGTCAGATGACTTAATCTACTCTCTGAGGCGCGGAGTCTCAATGTGCTAAGAATGTTCACCCATCTATAAACCGACCGGAGCAAGCGCAGCTTAACATTCCTGATCGTTTGATCTGTGCGGTTATAAATTATACGTAGCTACTAGATTATTAGCACATGGAAAATCTGTGATGGTGATATTTATCGCGATTTTTTATTATGAGATACTCCATTTACGTTAATTACTGGGTTTACAGTGTTCACGATCTCGAGGTATCTTCTTACTTCTTACTGAGCTTCTTACCTCATGACTTCTAAAGTATCAAATTTGACAGTTTCCCCTACCTTGCTTTTCTAACTTCGTTTCCGTAATAAACGTTTTAATTAAGATGTACTGCATTGAACACAAGTACAAGGGTAAGAGTGTGAAGACAATGTCGTCACCACCATTTTCTGATGGCGCCCAGTCCTTTTCTTGCCATGATAAATAGTTACAGGAGTGGTTTGGGGAGCGATACTTGTTACTGTACGAATAATTGATTCCTTACCTTAAGAATACCATTCTTTTTAGTCTCTCGTCCCACAACCAGCGTCCATTTTCGTACAAGCCTCCGAAACCATCATCATCATCCATATCCATTATCGTTTAAGCTAAATCGAGAATCAATTTAGCGGTACAGTAGATATAAGTTATTGAAGTACAGAGTACAATTTATGTCCAACTGACTGACACCCAAATGACATCGAATGCCATGCATTTTAAATATTCAAAAATTTATTCTTATTCTTTTTTCTGCTAGATTGATGCCAGATGCATTACATTCTTACGCGACATATTTCTATACAATATCCTGAAATAAAACCACTTTACGGATTTAGTTTTTACGGTCGCGTGTAATTGCGGTAATATCACACGTTTATTTGTCAATGTAATTGAAATGAAATCAGCATTAATTTGGGAATTACATTTAAAGGTCTGGTCCAAGAGAATATTAACGACTAGGTTCTGCCCGCGACTTCGTCCGCGTAACGTGATGATATATAGCCTTCCTCAATAAATGGGCTAATAAAATGGTTTATTGATATCATTCGAGTTTGATTAAGGGCCAAATAGACTTTTATAGATTTATATATTTTTATGTTTTAAGGACGGCCCACCTGATGGTAGTGGCCTATGAATCTAGCCTTATAAAGCCTATTAGTATACTTGTAGATTAAAGTACCTAGATCCTAGATATTTTACCTACCTACTTACGCTTTTATGAAGAACTTTTGATGTAAGTTACTAAAATGGTATTGCACTTATAGAATTACCTGTTACCAGTTTTGAGTGGTGATCGAAGTCAATATAAATAAATATCATTGAAGCAGCAGGGGGTATCAAATAAAGCTGTTCTTCAAGCTATGCGATGTCGATATTAAAGGGTAGGTACTGTGTTACAACTAAGAGCATAACCATGTTCTCATAGTGTTATAGTCGAGACTGTCTGTTAATATGGACTTTATTTTAGGACTATGCTTTATATTTTATTAGGTAAGTAGGTATGTACATTATATAGCGGTCTTAATTTTAGGAAACAAATTTAAGTCGTACCTATTGTCGCTGTGATATTCATAGGTACCTTACTCGTCAAGTTTGTCACTATGTAAGAGACTAAATATAATGGTTAAGATATTGAAACAATCTCCGTGGCTGTTTGAAGGACTTATCAAAATAACACGAATAAGCATTTAGGACAAAGTTACGTAAGTTATTTAGTGATGGAAAAATTCGACTCGCAGGCAGGATTCGAAACTGCGGTTCTTCTTCTTCTGGTTAAGTACACCGGTCGCTGTGAGCTCTAAGCCACCAAGAGTCCCACCTGCCATGTCGAAATTTGCCTTCACATTCTGAACTTTCGTCTTAAAGGTGACATCAGTTAGGTTACTTCATTCAAGAAGATCCCGGTCCTTCCCTCATATTAATTCTCATATCTATTTTTGTACCTATCCTATTTAGCTTTCGTAACATTTTCACGAGACCTTTGAAATAAAAGTTGAATTTTAAATTAATTTATTGCGTCATGTTAAAGTTATTTTCATAGCCCTACCTACACCCAAAGAATAGAGGCGACTAAGAGCATTAGGGACTTTAAAGTCTTTCAATACCTACAACAAATTATTTCGCAACAATTTTATCTCCTCGAAAGTTTCGAATCATACAAGTAAGCGCTTTACAAGTGTAACCCCAATCGGAAGCTTAAAAAACAGACGTACACAACAACACTAGGATCCAATGTCTTTCCTATCCGCTTTGCGAGCTCACGTAGCACAGTTTACGTCCGTGGAACACCGGTTTATGACCCTGGAGTAGATTGAACATCGCTCCGGGCGAAGGATTATACCCGCTCAAAACGTGCTTCCTGACGAATGAGTATACTTCATCCCCCTGTATCAACACCGAGTGGCTTTTGATTTCATCCAATGAAATCGACTCGCTCTTTATTAAGTTTTCCTGGCTTTTAACCTAGATATTCTGGTGCAATACCTAGTTCATCAGAGAGTTATTCTGAAGGTCCTCTGAAAATTTGATTAGGACCGGCGACGTAGAAGTACGATAAAACCTTATCAACTTGTTTTTATGTTGAAAAGATCCAAATATCATATCCTTCTCAATCTAACCAATACAAAATGTATAAAAACATACATAGGTATCATAGTCTGGTTGTCATAATAAATCAATGAAATTGCAGTTTAGTTTGCATTTCAGTGGGAATAAAACAAGCGAAATGAATGAAAGAATGTTCATTGAGTTAGAAATATGTTCGGTTTACCAGTTACAGGCTTGCTTTGTGTGTTGCACCAAAATTTTAGTGAAACAACATTCCGCTCGAATAACTGAATATTATAGAACCTACTAAAAATTCTGTATGTCATAACTTAAAATGAAATATTTATAATGGATAGGTGAATCGTGAAAGGTGTGGCAACGAGAAGATTGAAGAAAGTAAAGATCCACCTCTATGTTATCTAATGCGGCGCCGAGGCAGCAAGGCACAGTGCACTCCCACCCAGTGGGAGGTTTTGTGCTTTCCCTAGATACCTAATGCTCATCCTCTCCCAGTTCTTCAAAAAGCTCTTCCATGAGCTTCATAATGAGGCCTGGGGGTCTGTGGTGGATTGTGTAATGTAGTGGAATGATGATAATAAAATTATGACGAAGAAGTGATAAAGTCAACTCGGAACTGACCGATAATAGGAAGCAATTATATGTTTTTTTTTATTTCTTGATAGGCTTACCTACTCATCGAGACAGCGGATACGCTGTACTACCGGTAGTACACTGATAATAATTAGTAGTAGCTAGCTTTGAGGATGGTAGAAGTCCATAGATAGCTAGTATCACTGTAACATCAGGAATAAGAGAAGACAAACCGTACAAATATTTGTAGGCAGTGAGAGAAAGGACGACGTTACAGCTTCTGTATAATATGTGCTACAAATTTAGTTTCTCATGACATCACTGGAGTCGTTGAGTTTAAAACAAAATATTTATCAAATTTACCCAATTGACTATCGACCTAATACTCATTACCTGGTGTCAGCTCCAACATTTGTTAATCATTTAAGTTATGCTTGTATTAATTACCTTGTTTTGGGCCTCTAAAAGCTTTGGTAGGTGCATAGTAAAATTCAACGGGCTCAGGTGGAGTATCGCGCCCGGCTGTTATGAACTCAATGTTTCATATCAAACAATTTTTATGACAAAATAGCGTCGGTTAAGTTTTAAGTTTGTGTACCTATTACATTACTCAGTCTAATGACTCATCTAGCAAGGAAGTAGAGCGTGAAGGATAAGCACATAGGCACAGAATTTACTTTGAATGTTTTAATGGTTCCCTGTTAGTAACCACGTTAATCCCCCGCCGTGTGCTAAACTAAGTAGATACTCATTTGATCACATGGCAGAGCGCACACGATCAAAGCAGCGCATCGCAGCCTTATGTGCGATCGTGTGTACCAGCCAATTCAATGAATTGACACAAGTGACATACATGCTCAAAATTTTCAATTTATTTTCGTAAAAATGTATGGCAACGTAGGTTGTTCACCCAAAATCTTTGTATATGTTCGATACATTTCCGAAAGTATTGTAGTTATTTAAAAAAAGAATACTATATCCTCTTTTAAACATAACCGTTATCCTCTGCTCTAGAAGTATGTCGAATAGTATTCGATGAAATGAAGTTTTATAGTGTCTTGCTGAATTGCCGTTTTGTTTGATTAAAACTTTTAAACTATTTTTCCTTTACACGTCGTATCCAGTATAAAAATATGCTGCTCCGTTTACGACAAACACACAATATAGCTTTTATCCCGAATTGGAAATAACTTTATAAGTTTTAAGGTCCGGAGTTGGATGCACTAGTAACATTAACATAACTTTATATTCAGTGTAGCTGAGAGCAAACTTACCAGTGACGTCGTAAATTCTGCCCAACTTACAAACACGCTGCATGGAGATTCCGATTTGCAAGTTATAGCTGTCCATGAATTATAATCATGAATAAAAATTTGAAATATAGATCATGAGTCGCGCGTCGATGGTTCCTAAGATTAAGGGAAAATGCTATTTTTGAACTAGATTTTCAGATAAACATTTTAAATTGCTTTTCCTATGATATTTTGGTGAACACGTCACAGAAATAACGGAACAATTTTTTATTATTATTATTATTGGTAAAACACACTAGCATCTAATTAGCTGATGCGTGTGTATCTAATAGCTTGGAGATGTTTTCCTTATCCAATCTGTTCTTGAAGCAGCTCAATGTTGGAGCCATCACAGTGTTTTCTGGTAGTTTGTTCCATGCTGTTACCACTCCATTAGGCAAGAAATGCTTCATTGGTTTCTTTTTCGATGAGTTTCCCCAAAGTTTCAAAGGGTGACTACGTAAGTGTTTATTTTCGTTCGGCTTAAACATGTCCTTAAGGCTAGGGACATCATAGTGATCAGAGAAGATTTTATAGGTTTCAATTAAACTTCCCCTCTGTCTCCGCTGTTCTAGTGTGGTAAGGCCAAGGTCTTTGAGACGCTGTTCATATGGTAAATTGCGCATTGAACGAACCATCTTGGTAGCTCTTCTCTGAACGTTATCAATGAGCTTGATGATTGATGAATTTGATTTATAATTGATTGATAATTGAATAGAATAATGTTCTACATGGTATATTTTAAGGTTTAGTTTGTATCGATCGTAGATCCAATTTTCAGCAGATCTCCTTATTGTATATGCTATTGAAAGAGCCTAAATTATGGATCGCCCCCACTAAATAATCTACATAATACTCCAGAATGATTACATTCTGGAGTATTAAGGTAGTAGATATTATTTAATTATTTTTATTTAGCATTATTTAAGGTAGTAGATATTAATCTACTACCTTAAATTACTTTCTAAGTTCTGAAATATGTAAAACTACTCCTAGGCTAGCGTGATGGACTACTACCGAAAAAAAAAATTGGTACGGTACAAGAGGGTACAAGCCACTGATCGCTATATTTCTCTGTAGAGTATAATAATATGAAGGTCACACACCCTATAAGAATATTTAAATCTTACATATAATAAGAATGTAAGTGAGCCGTGTCTGTACATTGCTTATATTTACAAAAAAACTAATTTGGGGGACTCAGAATCGGTAACACAATCCATTTCTATTATTTTTGGAACTTTTGTCTATCTGTTTGTCTGTCGGTTTGTCTGTCTGTTTGTCTGTCGGTTTGTCTGTATGTTTGACCGCGCATCAAATGATAACTACTGAAGAGATTTGGAGGAAGTGGGCAGGAATTCATAGCCTGTTTCTTGGATTAACATTTAGGCTATTTTTAATTCAAATCGGTTCTCTCTATCAAAAGTTATTAACATTTTATCCATTGAAAACGCTGAATTTTAAAAATAACCATTGAAGTCAATTTATTTTTCAAGTAATTCTGTATTAGACTAGCACGGATCAAACATTATAACAGAATCAAGTAATAAAATTAAAAAATACACTTAAGGGACTAAATAAGATAAAACAAGAAAATAACGTAGATCAATCAGAAACCATTATTGTGACCAGGAATTGATTATTAGTACAGTTATTCTAACAGTAAACAGTAATTCTACTTACACAGGGAATCACGGGGCGTACATAGGATTTATCCAGCGAGCACAAGCCGGTGTAAAAACTAAATATTTGAGTAGATTATAGAAGTAAACAAAGAATGACAACTTATTTTCTAGCGGACTAACACGACATCGTTATTACCTCAATGAAATTTGATTCGATAACAGGTGTCATTTTGAGTTGACAATTTTGTATTGTTTTCTTCTTTAAAGCATCCAGCCATATACCTAGTAACTTATTTTATAATTTGAAACCTCCATAGTGTAGATACAGTGCGCACACTTTATTTGAGAAAGTAACTAAAGAGTTTTGCATTTATTCAAATAATTAAATAATATACCCTAAGAATATACCACTTACGTATTATATTAATTAAAAAAAAATGCAACGTGCGTTAATCTTAATTTACTGACGCCGAAAGAGTTATTTGAGATTTTTGTCTATGTAGGTATGTCTGTTTATATTTCCATGCTTCATGTCAATACCACGTGAACAAATTTTTGAAATTAAGTAATTTATAGGTCAGAAATACGGTATTCAGAGGTCTATGGCGCTAAGTGTATTACAAATATGGAAAATCAAATTTTTCGAGGTGGTTAGTTGAAACTTGGAGAGGACAACGTCTCTCAGGTCAGCTAGTAATAAATAAATATTCTTCGACATTTTACACAGCACCATCAAGTTCCAAACTAAGCAGAGTTTGTACTATGGATACACTACTTACATACTTTTTTTGTTGTAAACACATACATAAAATACATAAGAAATAGGTACCCAGACGAATACAAACACTTATATTCATTCATCACATAAATATTTGTGTCCTGCGGGAGTCAAACCCACGACCTCCTCGTGTTCAGCAGTCTGGTAGGTACTCAAACCACGAGCTCTGTGGTTTGGCCACAGAGCTCGTCAAATTATTACAATATTCTTTGAACAAACCTCTTTGGCAGTAATGACACTTAATAACATAGACTACTAAATTACGAATTATTATTTTAGTGTCGCCTCGGCATGAATTAAATCTTTTAAATAATGTAAGGTTCATGTCTTGGTAAAAATATAAGTCAGAAAGGATCACACAGGATCAGCACAGCGAGCCTGACTGCCCAGGGTGCACCGGACGATCGTTTAAATTACCTATATCGTCTTATTGCATCCGTAATTAAATGTATCGAATATAATTCACTCGATAAGGCATTTGACGTTAATGACATCTGCTATTACTATTACGAGCCAATTTTGCGAGTATTTTATTTTATAATTTTAATTTGTTATTGATTTAAAAAAATGGCTGATGATGACGACGTGGAAGTTTTTGGGGGGATGTATGAAGATGGACACTGGGTTTGGGATGAAAACACACAAGCATTGATGTTTGTGAGGTAAGAATGCTACCTACTATCATATTTTAGGTTGAATAGAACTAGTGTTGTTATGGCTGGATGAAACTTCGTATGTCACTCAAATGAGTAGCATCCTGCAGCTACCTGCAGCGAATTTGATAGCGGAATAGCCATCTACAATATAACATACCATCAGACCTATATGCAGCAGAGGTGGACTAAAGTACACCCTCAATTTATAGTAGACTTTGGTCCTATCTCATGTTATGGCCGTTGCTATTAACCGGGCACAAATATATACAAACTCGGGGATGTTACTGAGAATTTCATAGAACAATCCAATAAAACTGCTAGACTGTTAGTACCTACCTACTCATTGTGCTACTTCCTTCTCGCGCTTGCTACCACTAGAATAATACGGTAGTTACCTAGCATCAGCTGAATATAATTAATTGGATATTTAAATGTATTATGGTCTCTTAGAAATATTTAAGTAAGCACCATAAATAAATAGAGGCCATAAACAAAAACAAAATGAAAGAAAAATAGGTTGAAAATAAGGAAGTTATAATTATAAACGTTTTAATTTAATGCTAGACTGAGACCGTAGGTACTTCAGGTAGGTAGAATTGTGACGTCACAACTCACTGCGCCAGCCACACAAATCCTACGCAACACTCGTTTTGCGGAAAGGGGACAAAACATTTCACCTACCAAAAACTTTAAATGCTATCTTTACGAACTTTAGCCGATTTAAATTATTTTTCCAGAGTATGAATTGTGTTTAATTACGTTTTTCCAATTAGCAGTTACTTTGAATTATTTTTATGAGTAGTTATATTTCCCGTTGTGAGGAATTGAAGTCACTATTATAAAATTTGATGAATAAATAAATGAATGAATCCCTATTTCTGTAGGTCATTATTGCGGTCGGTAGTAATACCGTTTTTTGAGGAAGTGCATTGTATTTTTATAACATTACATTACAGTGACTTGCCGCCGAAGCAGGTAGAAAATATACAAATACCAACTAAAGCGCCAACTGGTAATATAGAGTTTAGAGACGATGTTGATTTAATTGAACAGGTAATAATTTAAATTTTTATTGATAATGGAAACGTTGGTTTGCAAAGTTCTCTCACAGTTCCCGAATAAACTGAGTTTGTTTACTGTATTGATTTAGGTACATATATTTAAAAATTAAGTAAGTATTACTTCATTTTTAGATCCGATATCGGCGACGCTATCAAAGGAAATTGAAACCGGGGCAAGCGGATGTAATAACGTTACAGGTTACTTACGATTTATTATATAGTATTTAACTATTTCTAGGGCAAAAAAATATATTTATTTATTTAAAACTCTTAAACTATCATTACAGATTTAGAAACCTAATGCGATAGCTAAGCCTACTAATAATAACTGATTTAATATTAACTATTTTAAAAAACACTACTTATACTAACAATAAAAGAAACAATTAACATAAAATAAACAATAAACATAAAATTACACTAATTGTTATTTTCGTAACATATTATATATAAACTTACTTTTGCAAGTTCACTAAAGTAACACGAAAAAATGTCCAACCTATTCTGAATTTCGTTAACAGTACGAATATATATTTTGTTCCTATTTTAGAATCAAAATAGGAACAAAACAAACAACGAACTGAATTTTGAGAATTTCATACATTCAGAAAATCCTAATAATACTGCTTGACCTGGGAATCGAACCTAAGATCTTTAGCGTAGCGGTCCTGCTAACGGCCACTAGACTATACAGTTGATAGTGACGTAGTTTTAGCATTGTGATTAATACCTAATTATGATCTTGCAGGACGTTAAAGATATAGCGTTGTACACTGCGCCTATCAGCATATTGAGTCCAATGCTTATAAACCTGCTACATACACCAACAACAGAGAGATTCCTCAGAGCACTTATTCTTTGCTGCGGCTACTACTTACAGGTACCTACTGTAATGGCTCTAACTTTTTGTTAGAAAAAACGCCGCAGTTATGTTTGTAATATCATAATTTCAGCCAGAAAATATTTAGCGCCCAAAAAAAGCTTCCAGTTCTGTACTAGCTGTTACTTGTGGCTCCACTATCTCAAACTACTCTTTGGAGGTTAATTTATCTCGTTCCTACATTTAGAATTTAAGGGAGTTTAGGATATTTTGTATAAATAACAAGATTGTATAAAAATTGTTATACCTTTTTAGACATCTGACGAAATGACATCTCGTATGATGGAGCTTACAACAAAAGTAAGGACTCCAGATTGCGATTTGATTGAAAACGAATTCCGCGACAACTTAGCTGACTTAAGAGTTTTGGTGGCTAAAGAATATTGTGTTATGCTTATTGGTTAGTCAATTGACCTAAATAGTTACTTAAATGATGTAACATATTTCATTAACAAAGTAATTATTTGCGTAGGCGGAGCCGACACGAAGAGATTTCATCACATGGGCCCACTGAAAAAACGACAGTCGTTATCGGACAAAGATGCACGATTATTTGAAACGCTACTTCGTATAAGTGTACAAATTGTCTGGCTAGCATTAGGACGCAGGTGTTTTCATCAAATTGGTGATTATATTATATGACGTCGCAGTAGTCATGAAATTGGTACAATGTTGTAATGTCAACAAATTCTTCAGAGTGTACCCGTGACCATGGATGCTGTAAAGGATCCGAAACGTCGGGAATTAAATAAAATTAATACAACGCGATAAAATCTGTAAAAAATAGTTTTGTTTCAAATTCTTCAGAATTGGAAATTCATCGCATATTCAAGTCGGAAATATTCAACGCTGTGGAGCATACTTTGAAGACAGGATATATAGCTAAGATGGTTCCAGCCGAGCAGGCGGTGTTGCTGGGGCCGTGCGTCCGTCGTGATAAGAAGCTCAACACTCGGTCGCCGCTTATGAACGAGGTGTTCTGTCACAGGCCCATCGATTATCGTCTGATGGGGCTTGGAGTTGTCAAGTATCCGGAGTGAGTCAACCTATTTTTATATCTAACCTTATTTATGATTCATTACCAGGATTAAGAATTGCTAAGCATTATACTAGTGGGGTCGTCTATTTACATACATACATACACTCACGCCCTTCTCCCACAGGGGTAGGCAGAAACTATAGACTGCCACTTGCTACGATTCTTGCATGCCTCTTTTGCTTCTGCGACATTCATACATTTGGTCGTCTATTTAAGTATCTTTAAAATATGATTCAGATATGGCCTGGGATATATTAAGATTGCACAGAGGTGGTTCAGGGTAGCTCTGAACAGAAATTATAGACTAAATTAAGGATGTTATTATTCATGTATGTACGTATATATACTTTTCTATTTACAAGCTTCTTATACCATATTTTCAGGATAACGAGCCGATTACAGTATTTTTTTCTCGCGGTGGCTGGTCCCGAAGAATCTTTGATGGATTCGAATTTGACTTTGGGCATCATTGGAATGCCACGTTCTCTTTTTGACACTATGCTGAGGCCCGTCGCTCAGTCTGTGGAAGTCAAATCTAAAGCTTCTATGTTAGTCTAATATACGTGCCTAGTAACATTTTATATTTGTGTAGTGATAAGTATTTTTTTTTCTAAATACAAGAAAATGATCTTATAATTAAACCAAAGTCCGTGAGAAGCTACATGATACCATATAGCAGTCCTAATTGATCTACTGTTGAAAAAGTACCAATATAGTATTTTGTATGGTGTATTCCTTGTAACACTTTATGATCACTGCATTTTTATTTTACGTAGGTCCTCGCACAGCGCGCACAGCTCGAAGAGCTCGGTGAGAAAGAATTCGGCCCAGAATTTGTACCCTCCGATTTCTATACCACACAAAGATGAAAATGAGTAAGTATTTTTTATGTTCAATATTTGTAAGTTTACTTACGATTAGATCACAATGCTGATTAAAAGGCCCTAATATATACCATGGCTCTATAGGTCGTCCTGAAAGTGTGTAGTGTTTCTCAAATATAATTTCCCACTGACCACGACTTGTAGGTGCGCATGAGATATATTTTTGAGAATTGTTAAGTAATGTACCCATTACTATCACCACATATCAAACCATAGTTATTATTAAAGAATGTATAATTATCATGAATTCATGACACTTTGTTCATTCACGATATTTATTATAGGTACCCATGTCTATACTTTAACTTTGTACAAAATCTAGGACAACTTAAACACTGCAAATAAATATATTATATGCAGTGATTAAGTTCTTTATATCTACTAAAGCCGTTTATTTTGTGACAGGATATACTTCCCCCCTTCGTTCCCCGACATACCTGAAAAGATTCGACCGGTGAGTGACGTTCAACTTAAGCGTTGGCAGAATAGACTCACGAAGCTGCTAAGTTCATCTGCTCATTAGTCTTCTCAGAAGCTGTACGTGATTGTTGCATAATGTGATTGAGAGAAAAGGATGCCGCTCTACACGTTAATAGAGCCACCCTTCCCTCAAAACCTTAAGACGAATGCGAATTAAACGCTGTTCAAATATAATTATTTGAAGAATGTTTTGAGCTGTGGTGTTCTTTAAAGTAATTGAGACTCTCTTGTGGTTGAACTTATTGAAACAGATTAGATATTACAGCATAACTAAGAAGCTTCTATGTTTAAGTTGGAATAGTCAACACAATGCGTTCGTCCATAGCCATTCATTTGTAATTTATTTTAACTTTTGTCGATATTTTTTGTAGTAGCCTATTTTATATAATATTTTTAAGATGCATAGTTTTATTTTGAAATAATTATATTCTACTTGGTTTTATGCTTGTTTAATTTTGCGAGTTAGTAACATATTTTTTTATAGAGGCGTTTCAAACCGGCTTGGTACCCCCATTTTTTCTGGTGCACCTGACAATTGAGGGGTAGCAATTCGTATATAGAGTCAATATTTGCAAGTCTTTTCAAAAATACAATTAATCTAACTACACAGTGAACCCATCATTTATGTAAGTACACAATTCTACTGCAACTCAAGGGATACGCACACTGCAAGTTTGCAAGATGTTGACTTTGTTTTTTATTCAGCTGCTATCGTCTCACTGCAGGGCAAAAGCCTCCGTATCCTCCTTCCACTCTTCTCAGTTTAAAGCTTTCTGGGGCCAATCCTTCCCACTAAAGGTTTAGCTCATCTTGCCGTCTCCTGGGCCTGATGCCGTCTAGCGCTGCTGTTTGTTCCACTGAGTGGTGAGTTTAGCCCACAGCGTCTGACATGCGGCAGATGTGACGAGCCCAATTCCACTTTAGGCATGCGGATGTGCTGTACAAGTTCGGCGATTTGAGTTCTGGAGCGCAGCACACTGTTCCTTGTACGGTCTGATAACCGGACTCATAATGTTTACTTTTAGTTACAGCAAAAACGGAATGGTCATGCAATCTAAAGGAATAAGCATGCAATCGAATTATTAACGTAACATTCAATAATAATTCGATCAATATAATTGTCTATCATTAATGGATAAATAGTTATTTCTATAACGGTTTGATACCCCTATACTGTATTATGTATGACAAATCAATCAAGTTTTGACACAGTAATTGCGTCTTGAAAAGTGGTCATGCTATGACTGCGTGAACATCGCGTGAACACACCAAATATTGGCATTTAGAAACATGAATAGTCTTTTTCTACGAAAAAGAATAACATAACGTACCATCAAGCCTGTATTCCCCAAAGGGTTAGGCAGAAGTGTACACCCAAAGTTCGCCACGGGATCACAAATGCATCCGAATATGTAGGCAATTATTAAAAAATCTAAGATAACTTCGATATTGGAACTAATTCATCATAGCCCCAAATTAGCCGATCCGAACCCCCCTACATAGTAAGATCATTTAAATACCTAAGTGATTTGGTGTAAAAATATCGAAATAAGTAGGTAATAACGACCCCAACGCCTTCACAACAAGTTTTGTTTATAATATTCACTGCGCAAACACTTGCTACTACTTCAGAGACGAGTGTAGAACTGTAGCATCTAGGTGATAGTAAAAGTAGCCAAGTCAAGAATAAAAACACATTATGGGCCACTTGCACCAACTTCTTAAATGTGTTTAAATCGTATTTAAACCCAAATTTACTATGAAAAATTGTGTTTAAATACAATTTAAGCATATTTATGAACTTGGTGCAAGTGGGCCTAAGTGGGTAAGCCCATTCACGTACAATGATATTTTAAACACTGTGTTTATTAAATGTTTTAACGAGAGTCACTTTTTGGGCGATATTTGGCTGCTAACCGCAAAAATCTAAGAATCCATTTCTTTCGCTGCACTTCGTCGCATGGCCTGCGAGGGTAAGATTCTGTAGGGAAGTCACCTATTTCCCTGTGAAATAAATAAATTAGTTAAGAAAATCTGTCACTACGAAACGGGTGGAAAACTATACGTAGGTAATAGATGAATATAGTAAAGGAAAATGAGCCTGTCCTGCTGAGGTGGAATCTAACATGGTAGAAAACTAGGTATCAAGATTAACTTTAACCTTTGACGATGCAGTTTGTGACAATAAGTACCTAGCTTACTGAATAATAATAACCTAAGGTTTTTGTGGAAGTTTTCTTTTATGGGGAAAACGAGCAGACTGATCATCTGATGAAAGAAATACCGCCGCCCATCGACACCCGCAACACCAGAAGAGTCGCAAGTACGTTGCGCGCCTTTCAAAAGGGTTTGGGCCTCCGGTATCCTCACTCACTCGGCGAAACAACGTAAGTGTTGTTTCACACCGGTTTTCTGTGAGGCCTTCTGAGGTTTTCTGTGGTATCACTCCGGTCGAGCCGGCCCATTCGTGCCGAAGCATGGCCCTCCCACGATGATGAAGTCTATAGGGGAGGCCTTTGTTTGTGAAATCTTATATGAAATTAATGAAGATCACTTACTCTTCATGACCTTTAGGTGGCAATGAAATGTCTTTATACAGCGGTGGTGGTGCGGCACCACTTACACTTTTCCGTGTCCCACTCTTTGAAGTTTTAGGTTGGGATGCTATTCTAAACAAAATATAATAATACAGAACATATTTTTTTATTAGGTACATTTAGGGCCACTCGCACCAACTTTAAATTGTATTTAAACACAATTTTCTATTGTTATATTTGTGTTTAAATTCAACTAAATTAAACATATTTCAGAAGTTGGTGCATTAAAAATTTAACCATACTTAGGGCCTAAGTAGGTATGCTATTTATTTTAAATATGAAATGTAATAATACCCTGTATGTTACACAGTGATAAATTATTGTAATGCAAAATAATGTAGTGTTAACAAAGTTTTTATTATTATTATTACTTAATCTGAGGGACGTAAGGTTCAAATCCTGCCTGAGATTGAATTTTCTTTTATTAAAGTTTATATAAAAATAAATATATAATATAGGTACCTAGCTAGGTCTTTCTTTCTTTCTAGCAAAGCACGTTCACACTTCGTTGTGGCTCCGTTTGATTAAAGTAAATAATAGTATACTATGCTTGTATTGTAATGTCCCGTGAAAATGGTTTGGTATATTATCGATGATATTGATTTGTATGTCATCTTACTACTTTTAAGATAACATGACCAAGAAAGTCGAAAATGTCAGTTTTGTAGGGGAAGTATAATTCCTACCGAGGCCGTAGCACAACGTGTTAATGCAATCCCTTTTGTAGGTGTGAGAAAGGGATGTCGCTATTTTTAATGTGTAGAGCGGCATCCCTCACTCTCAATTTGCAAAAACAAACTTTAGTAGGCACGGCACCTGTAATGTAAATAACTAACTTGGACGCAGTTTTCGATACGCTGACATTGGAGCTTGAGCCGGACGCTACACAGATTTCCCTCAGTAGTATATCGAATCGAGATCTGGGCAAACCCAGGATGCCCATCGAAATATCCTTCTTGAACAACAAGTTTTCGGGGAGTGATAAGGCACATTCCATATAGTGGAGTCGAGAGCTTAAGCTAAAAAAAGTATTAATTTGATTGCTGATTACATAACATACTATCACGCCTGTATTCCCCGAAGTATGTTTAGGTCCCATGTAATAGGGGGCGAAACTATTGCTATTAACCGGCACAAATTTCAAACTCCGAGCTGCTACTGGGAATTTCGTAGAAAAATCCAATATCACTTTGCTCGACCTGGGTATCGAAACCAGGATCTCTAGCGTAGCAGTTGTGTTCAGGACCACTAGGCTAATGTGCCAGCTATTATTGCTGATTAGAATATGTAAAAAATGGAAAATACAGCTTTGCATAAAAAAGTACCTAGTCGTAATATCAGACTGTAATGAGGCTTGAGTGTGCTGTTGAGGGATTATAAGAAAAATAAATGATGTCGCTGGTTCATTGTCTAAATACCTCACTAAATACATAATCTTGTATATGCCTGTCAATTGTTGATCGGCGGCTTTTACATACATACAAATTTTGGTTTCATCAAAGTTCTTTCCAGATGCAATCATGTCGAGGTCTTACATAGAACAATCTCCTCTCATTTACATCATGAAAGAAAAATGCTCACTTTGGGTATTTGACAATTCCAAGTCCGTACATTCGATGATCAATATTTCTACTGCAGTGCACTTCGTTCATTAGAGGTGACAACATGTTCACCTTGTGTTTCTTGCGCAAGCAGTGGCCGAGCAACACGTCACGTTCGGTGGTGGTAATTTCTTTTTTTTGAGAATTCTTAGGCAACTTATGCTCCGCCGAATTGAATATTGGTGACTTAAATATTCTATGAACTTCCAATTCTGGAATAAAGATATAAGACATTCATCCCTATCTCCATAGAATTTTTTTTTATGTAATAGCAGGCAAACGAGCAGACGGATCGCCTGATGGTAAGCGATCACCGCCGCCCATGGACACCTGCAACACCAGAGGAGTCACAAGAGCGCTGCCGGCCTTTTAAAAGGGAGTACACAGAAAATCATAATTACATACACATAGTTTCCAAGTATTGTATGTTTTTATTTTGCAATGTAAAAGAAGACTACACTCTTGCCAAATCTTAGGAAAAGCACGTCCTAGCAGAAAAACACATTAAAATTTTCCGTTTGCCCTTATCGGATCAATGAGATAGTTATTCATGTAGTATAAATTCTTTTTGAAACGATAGTAGGTTTACGAAATTGCTGCTTCATAAAACTATATGATTACAACACGGATTATGAATTCTGCTGAACTAGACTTCGACTGTAAAAATGTAGCTAGCTGTTTGTGATTGGAAAATGCATAAAATATTTATTGTAGGAATAATTTTAAGTACAAACCTATCTGGCTAAATGATTTACGACCAAGTGCCACCCATATAATCTGGATGCTGATTCGTATAAATGTTTCAAACATAATGCCTTCTCTTCTGTATAGGGACCTCGACTTTTTTTTAGGGCCCATATGATGGTACTTCGCAAACTCACCAGAACCTTAAAATGAACAAAATACGATTAAGGAGTAGCTGTAACGTTTGCGATTAATTTTAGTACGTATGGTACGAAGCGCGGTTACCGTATCAAAATAATTATTTTATATTCTGTTAATTCAAACCATAGTTCTATTTAACGTTTATTAAACCTTTCGATAAGTAGGTAATTATTTTATGAGTGCCCCTTATATTAAATATAGATACGTCTTTATTCCATCACGACTTTATAGCCCGAAAGGTTAATATAATATCATAAATCATTATATTTTTTTTACTATTTAGATACATAATATTAAAAAATGCCGCAAGTACTTACCTTTTATCAGATTAGCATATTCCTTAGCGACGAGTAGACGCAGGTCTTCAAGATTTTCCAAGAAGTGCGATTCTGTTTTTTCGCTGTTGGGGGTACGCAGTTTAGTTACTAGTTCCAATGTGCGCACTGACATTACATCTGAAATCTGAAAAAAAAACCGTTATAAAAAGTTTCCGTTTAAAAAGTTATTAATGAATTAATATTATCAAAACTAGAAACTCAACTGATATTTGTTAAAACTCAGTTTATTGTTTACTGACTGTTTGTTTGACGAGTATATTCTAAAATTCTTCACCGTATTACGGTAATCAAAAATAATAAGAAATGGAACAAAAAAGTTTCCAATGCAATTTAATACCTGCAAATAATATTGACAAAAGAAAATCAGTGCACGTAAGAGGCGCTCTGTAGCTGGCAGATGAAGCAGGTTGATCATGAGTGGTTTTACAATTTTTGAAGGTGCAGTGAACAGCACCACGTCCTTTACGTCCTTCATAACAGAAAAAATATATAATTACTACATAGAATCATATACAAGGCTTCTACGCAAAGGCTACAAGGCGTCTACACGACAACGACTACGAAGCTTATACGAGACAATTACTCAGTGTCTACACGATGGCTACGAGGCGTCTACGCGACAGCTATGAGGCTTATACACGATTACTACAAGGGTTCTACACGACGACAGCTACGAAGATTCTACGCGACGCTACTAAGTACACGATGGCTACGAGGCGTCTACGCGACGGCTACGAGGCGTCTACGAGACGGCTACGATCCTTCTATGCGATGACTACTAGACAAGCGGCTTTTAAAAAGGAATACCCTCGTACTGGCATTTTTGCGCTGCGAACGCTTTAAGTGCTGGGACATATTGACGTTTATATTCATTGATAATAGTAAAATAGACCAACTGGAATGATCGAAAGCTAATATGACCCATAATATAATAACCTGTAGTGTAACGACGTCGTTGCCTTCGGTGGCCTTTCGCTGAATGCGTTTTCTGAACCTTTGCTGAAATAAAAAGCTGTTGTAAATAATTGTTCAATAAAAATAATAGTGTTTCGTATAATGACATAGTATTTTCCACGTACTTGCCTGCTCATTTAAATCAATGTCTTCTTTAAAATCCACAGCCCCCAATATTGCAGTAGTTATTTGGGAATCTACTTTTGCCTCAGGAAGGTCGCTACCAAACAGATATAAAAGGGATTATAATAACAATGTGGAAATAATTAAATATTTTTACAATTTTGATAAAAATATTATTTTTGTGTTTTATCGATATTTCAGATAATGGTGAATTTTGCTAACGGTACCTACAGGTTAACAAGAAAATACATATACCAGTACATAGTCACCTTTTGAAAACTAGTGCGTTCAATTTCTCGTCCCAATACCAATGTCCATTTTCATAAATACCTCCCATGCTTTCCTCGTCGTCATCATCTTGTAATATTGTCGACATCGTGCTTATGTATTAATGTTATTAATATATTTCTCGAAAATAAAATAATAAAAAAACTCGCAGAAGAAGAAGATAAATATAAACAAATCCTAAATGTGTCGCAAATATAATTTGACACAATTGTCATTTTTTTAAAGATAACGACAAAGAGTTATCTAAAACTGTAATGAGATTTTATTTGAAAAAAAAAACTTAATTTTTCATAACGTTTGTGGAACACAAGACTTGACTTTGATGTTGATAATGTTAGGTTTAGCCAAGACTTATATTATGTATACATTCACATTCTAAATTCAGCTACTGTAAATTTCCTAAAAATACCTAAAAACACTTTGCTCGACCTGGACATCTTGAATCGAACCCAGGACCGCAGCGCAAGGGCGACTGCTAGCGTAGCAGTCGCCCTTGGGACCACTAGACTAACTGTCATCTGCATTATTATACAAGGTATTTCACGTTTTCAAATATTTTCCTCATATATTTAATCGAATAAAAAGAATTAGAAACTTCTTCAAGTTTAGGGATTTCTAATTGGAAGGGACTTCTCAAAATGTTGCTATACAATAAATATGAGGTCGCTATGATACAGGAGGGTGAGGGCCGAGGGTGCATGTTGAAAGTGTTTGTTGGACCGTGAGCGAGACTCACTCGGCCGTCGGTGAACCGCTCATGGGTTCCTAACGAATTCATACACCACAGATGTAGTGGAAACTCGGGCAAGGGCGAAATCATTTTATTAGATACAAACAAGTTCCACTAAATTGGAATATAATTAATAATTTGCCGCTGAAATTAGGTCACTAATTTCTGATTGAGGTTATGTTGAAAGGCAAAGTTAGGTGAAATGAAATTTCTAATTCCACGCACAGTAAATTCTGATCATTATTAATATCTTATAGTCTATATATTTGAGTTATCAGTTAGGTCACATTGTCATTGACACCTTACAAGGTGACCAGGTCATAGAAAGAAGCGAAGGGGTTTTGTTCAGAAATTTAGTCTATTTTATTCACTGATCTGATTCTCCTTGGACACTTGCACTATTTAAAAACTTTGGGCAAAGCGAAAGTCTACATTCATTGGTACATAGTACGTTCTACGTTGATTAGGTGCTTAATAACACTCGAACAACTTAAGGGTCTCCCTACACGTAAGGCTGCGGAATCGGCTCAGGACTGTAGAAGATATTTTCATGTTGACGGAATAAAAATGATAAACGACTTCTTTCGGCTCGGCTCGGGTTCTAATGAAACCGGCCAAAGAACAATGATAAGTTGCATTGCCTTGCCTTTTCCGAGTAGCCACGCACTTGGTTCAAACCGATTTAGCAACGACATGTGTAGACCCTAAACCTTTGAGTCTAGATAGATAACAATAAATAATAAATAAATAAATATTCTGCGACATTTTACACATTACCTCTTTACCCTTACTCATAGTATCCTTTTTTTTGTAAATATATACTTATAATACATAGAAACATCCACCCACACGAACACAAACACTTATTCATCACATAAATATTAGTGTCCTGTGGGAATAGAACCCACAACCTCGTGGTCAGCAGTCCGGTACTCGGACCACTAAACCACAGAGATCGTCAATTTGCACAGGAGTTCCTTCTAGGGAGATAATATAACGTAACTGAACACGATGTTAGGCCTTTATGTGATTTGGAAGAGATTGGAAATGAGAATAGAGATTTGGAAAGATGAGACCATCACGGGTACACTTAAAGACAGCTAACCTTTTTGTAAAAAATCTCATTAGTTACTCCTAAAGAACAATCAGAAATAGTTTGTATATACACTTTAATAATTTAAGATATGTATTCGTTTACACGAAAAGGACATGAAACGATTACATTAATGCGACAGACAAGAAAAATAAACTTAAGGAACACCAACGCAGGCAACTATATTTACTATCGCCATCGGCCGAGCGAATGAGCTACTCGTATCTGAGCACACATTCCGCATAACGCAGTGTTTAGCGGCGAAGCCAGCACTAAACATTTACGATACGTCTCTCGTGCTAGTTATTCAGGACAAGTCCAATCAAAGTTGCAAGTCCGAGGACTTAGGGCAACGTTATTATGTATGACCCCGGATTACCAGATGGGTTGTTTGTGAGCTCTATGCAAGTTCTCCCAAACACTAGTTATTTCGGTTACTTACCGAGTTTTCGCTCAAACAACATTAGAATTCAGATGTAAATAGCAGCAAAAGTAACAAAAATAATTATGCGTTCGTTACGTATACTATATAGATAATTTTAATTTTTACCAACTTCATAAAAGAGTAGGTTCTGTTCTGTCTTACACATTTTTTATGTATGTTCAGTTTTCATACCGGTTTTGAACAGCCAATTATATTTTTTTAGCGAATAATACCACGGCTTGATATTTTGGTTCGCAATAACGATAAAAACATGTTCCGACACTTAACATCGCGTCTAGTTTTTATGTATAACAATCTAGACTAGACTTAGAATTAGAATTTATTAATGTGAACCAAATGGCCTTGCATTTGTGTCAATAGGCGCATTGACGTTTTAGGAGCACAATGGTACTCACTATTGGCCCCATTTATGAGACATTAGCTCGCAGGCACCTCACGCGACAAACGCGCGTTAACGCTCCTATTAAAAGACAAAAGTATACCTACTTTTAAACCTATTGCGGGCAAATTGGTGTTACAAGGTCGTGTGAAGTGAAATAATGGCTGTGGTACCTGAAATATCAGTTCAGAAAGAGTATGAAAAGTTAAATATTGTGAAAAAAGAAGACGTTAAGAATTTGATGGCATGGTTATGTGAACAGCCCCATCTTCCCCACCAATATATTACTGGTAAAGATTTTGTCAATTTTAACTCTAATTCATGAATCCTGATTACTCTATTCCAGGGTGTCATTTGAATATATGTAACTGCCTATATATTATACACTCAACGGCTATATACAGCAATAAACATGTCAATTACTGTATAATTGGTTGGATTCCCAGACCATAGCAATAAAATGCGGCTAATAGACGTATAATTTACAGAACTGGACGTGATATTAGCCTATCATAGCTGTGCATGCGATCCTGAGAGAACGAAGCAGGTCATCGATGTTAACTACACTCTCAAAACTATGTTCACATTTTATCAGAATAGAAAAGTGGACGCATGTTTGGAATATGCCTTACAGACATGGTATGTGGAAATATATAACTAATAATATACCTAACCAAAATTGGGGGAATAAAATGGCCACCCTGGGTAATTTCTCAGAAATTATTTTATATTTAGAACCGCCCCAGACCTAAATATGAGAATCAACTGTGAGTACAACTTGACCTACCCTTCCAGGGAAAACAAGCGTGATGGTATCATTATTTAGAACCCATAGTAGTTCCTTAGCAAGTTTCTAATTACTAGATTCCGTACGGGAATCGAGCCTCCGATCTTTAGGTCAATAGCTGATGATCATTGCGTCAATCAATCCGTCATTGGCGTCAACGAGTATTCGAGTTATATTAACACTAGCTTCTGCCAGCAACTTCGTCCGCGTGGAATAGTTACTTGGTCTTAGCGTGATGATATATAGCCTATAGCCTTCCTCAATACATGGGCTATCTAACACTGAAAGATTTTTTCAAATTGGACCAGTAGTTCCTGAGATTAGCACGTTCAAGCAAACAAACAAACTCTTCAGCTTTATATATTAGTAACTAGCTTCTGCCCGCGGCTTCGCCCCCGTGGAATTCGGTCTATCATCACATCCCACGGGAACGGGAAAAAAGTATACTCTGTCCGTCTCCTGGTTCTAAGCTACCTCTCCGCCAATTTTCAGCCAAATCGGTTCAGCCGTTCTAAAGTTATAAATAGTGTAACTAACACGACTTTCTTTTATATATATAGATATAGATTACTTTGGTTGTTTTAGGTTAATCCACCCGCTACCAACACTTACAAAAAAAGGATATAAACCGATCTATTGTGAACTATTAGATGCTGACCCGAAAAAGTTTGTTTACAGCGATGTCATCAAGTGAGAAACCTAATTTTACTTTTCTATCTTAACAGTTTTTTCAATTAAACATTTCTAAACTCGAATTCTCCACACATATTCAATGTGAAACTGGGTTTTGGTCTAGTGCTCCCAAGTGAGGCTGCTGAACGAGAAGTTCTGGGTTTGATTTCCACGTCCAGCAAGTACCAACAGTAAATTTTCTTTTCTATCTTAACAGTTTTTTGAATTTAACATTTCTAAACAATAATTTCCGATATTTACTGGGTTATTGGTCCCGGTGCGGCTGCTGAATGAGAGGACCTAGGTTCGATTGCCGTTCGGTTAATTCCACATTTCAAATCCAAACGATTTTATAGTGTGAATACAACGCGATAGAATCCGTAAAGTGGTTCTCAGTCGTATTTCGAAGTTAAGTTTGATAGCCGGTTGATAAACCATAAGTTCCAAGCATAATCTCCTATTACATGGGACCTAAAACACCGGCTTATTGTGGGTACTACTTATAATTTATTCTGTCCCTGTTTGAAAAATTGTTTGTTTGACTTTATTAGATATATTTTTTAACATTAATGAACAATTTCAGGGCATTTTTCATGGTAATGGATCTATGGCAGTACGAGGAGGGGTCAGTACCAGGCTTCGCTCTCATTGTGAACTTGGACAGAGTATTACTTGGACACATATCAAGAGTCAACTTGAGTGTGGCTCAACAATTCTTCTACTTCTTACAGGTAAAAAATGCCTCATTTCTCATTTTATCTCTCCTCATTTAGAGGAGATAGAGGTTTTGTGCTCAATTCTCAGGTCGAGAAAGAGAGAGCATTATTTTATTGTTCTATAAAATTCTCTATTGAAGCTCGGAGTTGGATTTCTATCCGGTTATGGTTGTTTATTGTGGAAATATTACATAGGATCTAAATTTACCACCAAATTGTGTTTATACACCTCTGGCTAACCCTTCGGGAAATATAGGTGTTGGTATATTATGCTATTTATGTTATATAAGTTTGTCCAGGTATATATAAAAATAATTAATATTATTTTTTGCATATGATAAAGTTAGTTGTAAAGATATGAGCAAACAAGTATTTATTTCGGAATGCCTCCAACAAACTTACTGGAACTCAGCCTGAATTATAACTTTGTACCTAAGTTAAAGTTGTATGAGAACTAGTTAAAAAGATAGTACCAACTGTTTATCTATATAAATAAAAATAAATCGCCAAACGTGTTGCTAAGCGCAGAACTCGAGAACGACTCGACGGTTAAGGAAGGTTCTTATGGAGGCAAAAAACACAACCTTTCTTTTTCCCATAGAAACCAATGCCAATAACTTTTAAAGCTAGTGATTTAATAATGTTATAAGCATTCATATGACCATTGGATTGCCAAGTCGTAGGCCTCAGGTTCGAACCCAAGGCCTCTTACTTTTCGCGTATTAATAATTTAATTACCCCTCGTTTAAACAGTAAAGGAAAACATGATGAGGAAAACTACATTCCTGAGAGAATTTCTCGACTGCGTGTGAAGTTTGCCAAGCCGCAGCGTGGTGGACTATATTCTTAGATCCGTGCACAGCAGAGGGTTGATGATGATATATCTTCGGATCTTCGTTTTGTTTTCAGGAAGCCATGTTTGCTTGTATAAAAGAGTTCCACTTCATTAATGCTCCAGTATTCATCGATACATTACTTACTATGGTCAAGCCGTTTATGAAGGACGAACTCCTAGATATACTGAAGGTACATCAAGCAGACAACAATAACTTAGAAGAGTATATATCTACCGAAGCTTTTCTAAATGTCAATAAAAATGTTTTAAAAGGTAAACTTGAGTCTTGAAGCAATTATAACATCCTAGTATAACCACTATACTGAGAAGCCACCAATCAATAGTCAGATCCCTTCCAGATCGATTGATCAAGAGATTCAGAAGTTTTTCAAAAAAAAAACTGTGTAAATTAACAAGTTCTAACCATTTCAGATGAAATCTGCAACAAACTAAAAGTAAACCACAAATTCTTTGAGGAAGAAGCTTTGAAAAGGGTTGATGAATCAAAGAGACCTGGGGGACCCAAAACTTCGAGTACTTTCTTCCCTGGTATGGAAGAATCTTTCAGGAAACTGGAAATAGATTAAGGGGATTAGCAATAACGATAAGAGTAGACATAAGTAATCATTTCATTTATATATACTCATTTTAAATCACTGCTTTTATAATATAATATAAAGATACCTATTAATATAGTGCAGCGTTTGTATTGACACTGGTACGTGACAACACGTGCAGTTCGCGCGGGTAGCAAGTGACACAAAGGAAATTGCTTCTTTGCATAGCGGTGTGCTTGCCACCTCTTGCAAAACGACCAAAAATCCTACTACACGTAGCATTTGATGCCAGAAGCTTATAGTTACGTGTTAATGTAAATTGTGTGTCAAATTTTCGTCATTTAAAACTTTAATTTATCCGTAGGATCTGTGTGGCAACGGAAATAACATATCAGTTTAAATGATCGAGTCTCCTGAAATTTGTTATCATTTTCGATGTAAGTAAAAGTCGTGCAGAACATTTTTGATTTCATTGAAAGTTTAATAGAAAACTTATTAAATTTTTAGTTGAATTCCGTGAAAGTTAGTTCAATTTCCCTTTACAGTGTATCGCTATATTAAGTTCCGATGCACTTCAAAAGTTTGAGAATTCTTGAGAATTGTGCAATCTTTATTTCCTTAATAGGTATTGGCTAACCAATTCTTTTGTCTGGAAAATTGAGGTCACACAGCGGACAATGTATCAACGTTTTCGTCGCATTCGCATTCTATTGATACAATCATTTGGTTCGCAATGGCGTAATGGTCGAAAATAAAATACCTAAAACTGGACTGCAATCGGTGCACCATTGTCCCTAAATAGTGCACAAAAGAAATTCGATTTTAGCGAAAGCTTCTATTCTCTTGTCGATAAAAGAACAACGATTTCGGTTAATCCCAAATAACGGCTCTAGACTAGAGCACGAACTATTTTGACGTTTTGTTAATATAATAAAATACGTATTAAAAATATTCAATGTCCAATATTCATATCTGTAATAATAAGTGCAGTTACAGGGAAAATTGCTTTTTAGATTTATGCTAGGCCCAGTTGTGTGCTACATTAGAATAATCAAGCAGTAAATGAAAATAGTACAAACAAAAAGGAAGGAATTCTATACCTAGATATTTCATAGTTTTGTAAGTAAATATCTACTTGTGTTGTATTGTTTCTTTGTGTGTAGTAAGTATGCAATGATTAACTATATTATATTCTCCGTTGCAATTAATGGCCCAGCATGGTCTACTTTTAATTATTTCCATTGAAGATGCATAAAATTAATATTTTCAATAATGGTACATAGTCCCTCCTAAATAACATAATCAACCCATTGTTCTGTTCCACTGCTAGGAACGGAATCTCCTCTTAGAATTGGATGGATTAATTATGCTATAGTCCACCACGGTGTCCTGATGCGGGTCGACAGACATGGCTGTTAAGAAAGTCTCTCAGGCATGCAAATTTGTTCACCCTTTAAACGAGTAATAATTAACTATTCATTTTAGACAAGTGATAGCCTAGCGATATGACCATTGGACGGCCAAGTTAAATGTCTTGATTTAAAATCCAAGGCTCACACACCTCTGATTTTTCGAAGTCATATGCGTATTTATAGATAATTATCACCTCATAAATAGTATTTAAATTAAAGTCGACTTGGAATGATAACTTTATCTACGAGTGTAGACTTAACTTCAGAAAGCTGTCTCATTCAGGCCCCGTAACCTTGACCGAAAAAGGAATGTCGGTCAAAGTTAAGCGTTTTCAGGATTCCATTAAAGAGGAGAGACGGTGAGAACCAGTCTGAAGAGAATTAGGTACTTTATCGATATAATCATCGGCGACTGTCGATATGATATCTGTTCTGTATATCTTGAAGAATTAAAAATAATCATACATTACTTGTATAAAAATATAAAACCAATATTTTTTTTATACTCAGCGTTTTATTCCCATATTCAACGATGTGTCAAAATCTTTTTTTCGTGTACGTGTACATCCAAGTGTTACCCTATGCTAGACAATTTAGGCACACAATCTTCGTAAGTAATGACCTAGTCTAGTACATCACTATATAGATAGGGCATAACGTGAGGATATCATGAAATTAGCTGCGTACCTGTCTCATTAAGTATCCCGTCTGAAATGAACCCTTGCGTGATTCAATTATTAATGAGAAGCCACGGTCACTTAGTTACATTAGTTCATTAATGTGGGTGGAACAAGCCTCCGTCTTCTTACATATAACATAATGCGAGGCCCACCTTGGAGATTGTTCGACATACTTGGGACCCACATAAATTACTTGCAACTCGGCGAAAGGCAACATATTATTTACAGCGTATTCAGACATTGTAACGTTTTGTGGAAATGTGACCAAGAGCATATTTTAAGACTTGATGACGATGTTTAACAACGTAAAGTTGTGTATGTAAATACTAAAAGCGAATTTAACACGAATAAAACGAAAGATTTCAATACTAAAATCGACGGATGGAATAAAGTGCATGTGCTGTTACATAGTAAATAATTCTGGCGAGAGCTACGCCATCCGCACTTGCAATAAAACGAACAATGCAATTTAGCTAGTGCTGCATTCATGCGATGGTTTCTCTGTAAAAGTTGGTTGTTCCAACCGTGCATGGCTCTCGATTACAGTCACTGGTAAATATAAAACAAAATAACGGGAATCACAATACGTGCTGCGACATCGTTGTATGTTTAGTTCGTAAGGATGATTTTGAGCTATAATTGGCTGATTTCTAAATGTTGATGCTTTGATAACGATTTCATTATTGTAGAGACATTGCTTGAAATATTTATTTGAGTGTTTCTAAGTCTTTCTTAACAAATAATTTCGCGCATATATGCAAACAATATAAGATGATATTCATGTTTTGTTACTAGATTTTGTAGCTGTGCCACTAGTCCAGCAATCAGTGATTTTCCACATATTTATTGTAAAACAACAGTAAAGAATGCTATAAAACTACAACACGGTTACAGAGCCCGCTTCCTCATAAAATGCAGCGACGTCCGATTTGTGGGAATAGCATATAAAAATTTCAAAGAGCCTGTATGCGCGTGCAGTGTCCGCGGCGGCATCACTCGCCGCTTGCATAAAACATGCAAATTGGACCACTTCACTGGTGTGGTGTGCCTAAGTTCACTCGCTTTTGCACTTTTATGTAAAATTGTTGCCCATTAGTCATGTAAATATCGTTAACTGCAACACTAACGCACCTCTATAGCGTTATTCTAAAATGTATCTTTTATTTTTATGCAAGCGAGGCTGCGCTAAGCCTTTGTTGTTCCAATCTCATTTGTTTTAATTATCTTTATATGAAAGCATATACATATAATTTAGAAAACGAGCACCTAAGCAAGCCTTTGTTTTGTATAATTATGGTCATAGTACCTAGTTTTTCAATACCTTTTTAATTGGCATTGTGACGCAAAAATGATTTTTAATTATAATTGGGAATGCAAGAACACAATGGACCGCTAAATGATGACGGATTGTCGGCGGCAATTGTTTAGCGTATGCGACTGAATAGTGAACGTTTGGTGCAGTAATGAGCTTCTGAAGTATATAATGAATGCCCACTTTACGCTTTCTTTCATTCTAAGGAGATACATGAGAGTCCTTTTTGGACATCAATTCATACTGTAACGTCATTAATCAAACTTATCTACTGCACATAATAAAAAAACTATTTAATATCGAGGTTTTTTATGGTGTGTGTTTTACAGACGTCTTAAAGCCTTCTATTTTTGGGTAAACAGTACGTAAGGTTTAAATGCATAGGTATATTGATATTTAAATGGTGATAATTCTTTTTCTCATTCCGAGAAAAAATTAAGCTGTGACCTCTCTGCGTCGTCTTGGGAGTAGATAAAGTTTGTCCTGTCGAAGGTGGCTGGGTGGAGATTAACCGCGACGAGGTCTTGCGTCGACTCCATCAATTATCTCCCGCCCCCCGACTCCCCTCGATCCCCTGCTGGCTTGTCCAGAACCGAAGGCACGCCTCCTCACATCAGCCTCGTGATGAGACCGTTTGCAGTTTGTGAATGATTGATCTGTGCACCATAAATAGTCACTACGTATATTAAGACAAATGTTATGTATCAAGGAAAGCTTCTTATCTCCCTTCTGGGATTTTATGCGTTTTTGGCCCACAGAATTGACCGAACCGTGAACTTTATTTAAGTTCGTTATTAAACACGGAATAAATAGTAGCAATGCAGCCATATCAACGTTTGCAGCCAGATATTGTTAGAAATAGTGCATACAGTAGTGGATAATGTGCGCTATTTAACAACATCGTATATCTAAAAGCAGCGTATGCAACCGGCAGCAGTGATCATTGTTCCATTGTTTATGGTTGCACAATTATGTCGGTATTGGCGTTCAAACCACCGCTGAAAACAAATTGAATGTATTAAAGTCCCAGCACAACTTTATACACAGTTTATAGAGCCTGTTTTACGATATATGCGTGTTATTTTGCTTTATGTTGGTATTATGTTCTGTGTAGACGTGACAAAATAATAAGCGTGTAAGGACAACGACCAGTGTTGTAAGTTCGCTAGTCGCCGTCGACTGCCGATACTAACTATTTATGGTAGCAACTTAGCATCTGAAAACCATTATTTTTGTATAGTAATGAATCTTTACTTGCGGTAGAAGACGTTCTTTTCTTATTCGTACTTACCTCAAGTGTTGGTATACAATTCTTTACATACAATGCTCTTTACCTTTTTCTATACTCACTACCTACATATTTAGGTTAGTTACATTTCAAAGCGACTCTAAACCACAATAGTGATCGACCTTTTGTTTATTTAACCTTGGACTTCAAGGCGCATTTTCATGAAACAAGTTTGTATTTTAATGCGACGACACAAAAAATATAGGTAGGTTTACCCATACAACAATGTGTTTTTTATGGATAATTAGTGATTTTAGGATTCTGAAGGGTTAGGCGGAGGTGTACCTACTAATATACGCCCACTTTTAGCCGGTATGTTAAGGTCCCGTGATTTAGAGAGCGAGCTTATTGCCATTAACCGGGCATGAATCCAAACTCCGAGCTGCTGAGAGCTTCATAAAAAAACTAAATAATACTGCTCGTCCTTGGAATGAAGTATCCTAATTAGTGATTGGTACTAGTCTACACATACTTGTATACAATTTGATACTGAATTTATAAATGTTATGAAACTGTTGACAACATACTGGATTCTTTGGATAAATAATGAGCCGTAAATAGGGTAGTAAGTGAGGCACGTCAACCTGAAGCAATCGTAATACTGTGAAATATATTTCAATATACTTACTCTAATTTCTGTTAACTGAGCGATAATGCTATTTATAAAATTAGAACTATTGATTCAGAATTGAGGACAGACGCAGAAGGTTTTAACAAAAATGGCATTTAAAATATTGTAATTGGAGTGGCCGATGGGCCGATGGGCACTTGGTGGCAGCGCCTCGAGTGCGACCTTTCTCCTCTAATGGATACCGAAAACCTTCTTCACTTTTACGCGAAAAATCTTTTTGGAAAATAAATGAATCCATACCGTATGTAAATCGGACGCCTTCGAAAGTTTTTATTGAAAAACTTGAAGAACTGATGAAAATGGGGCCGTGGCGTTAAGATATCTCCGTTCAGCTTATGAATGTACCCGCTGAATGCCAAATGTTCTTAGTTTTGCATAAGTTACTTTTATATTGGCGGGATAGTTGACTTAGCAGACGTAGGTAAGTGTTAAATAATGCGGCTTTGTTAGTTGCAGAAGTTTGGTGAGACTAATAAAACATTTATCGAATTATGTTGAAGGGTTTCTGGTATAATTAAGTTATTTAAGATTAATTAAAGGCGAGTCTAGCGTAGCCCTCACAGTTGAGAGGAGGGCACCGGCCTCCGCAGAGAGGCTGAGTAATTGATAAAGCTAACCCTACTATCCTTAATCACGGTCAGCTCAAAGTTAAACTCGATAAATAGTTATTTATTAAGTTGTCTGTGAACTTATTACTAAGTCTCCGCTTGGACTTATGTATGGCATTTAGTTTGTACCTATGTTGCATTGTGCTGTTTCCACATTCTCATCTTTGTACATATAATTTTATGAAAAGTTGTTCAAATTTATTGAGTTATGAAATATTGTTATATCTTTTCACTGGTTAAAAATGCCTGTCCGTGTATATTTAAAATTAAGTTACAGTGTCACTGTAACTATTAATTACAGTGATTAATTAGGACTTAAACTTAATCTGGAAATATCTCTCTAATTATATAAATTATAGAGTTTCGTATCTCTAAAGATATCGTGATGTCTTGTTTACAGTTCTCTATTATTTATGCCACGCGACGTCGTGACTCATACGCTCCACTAGGCTACTTATTAATAAACATACAAAAAATAAACTGCCGACTTCCTTTCGCGTGCTTACAGACATAAAAGTTCTTCGTGCGTATCCTGACGAAAACATAAATTAGGTAAATTTATATAGAGGGTCATCCCTCCGTTACAATATGTTCGTAACGACACCGGGGGTCAATGCGCAGTCAAATCTCCCCCGCAAGAATTCAAGCGGCTCCGGATCGGCGAAATTATCAAAAGTTTTTAACTTACAACTTTTCCTTAAACGAGTGGAGCGAGCTTTTTCATTCGTTTGGAGCTTTCGCGGGTCTGTCCGTTTCGAGTTCGTGCCATCCTTGTCTGTCGCGGTGGCGGGCCGTCGCGGCAGAGGCGGCGGCAAGCCTCGGCTCGGCTGTTGTCTCGCGTGCCGGTTCCAGCCGGGCCGGTCCGTGTCGGCGACGAACGCGAAACATTTTCAGTACCCGTCGCTGCGATGCCGGTGGCGCACGTCACGCCTGTCGCCCGTCGACCCCGCTGCGCTACCACGATCGTGGCGTACTTCTTTACCAACTAATAAATCAAGCGAACCGAACGAAGTAAACCCTCACGAACAGATTATAACTCGATATGAGATAACAGGCTCGCGGCACGACTCCGGTGATTAATCACTGAAGTCCGTTCAACTCGAATGATCTGAACGGAAGCATAATCTCTCTGATTTCGGTTTAGGTGCGCGTAACGTAAACAGATAAACATTGTTGAAGTTTTCCGGAATCATTTGTTGACTTAAGGATTACAATAGTTATGCACTGAATGGACTGATGCGAGGAATAATGTTCGGGTGGGAGAGTAAGGTGTAGTAGTGCGGATTGGATGTGCGTTAGCTAGGACTGCGCCGTCTACGATGGGTGCTGTTGGACAATGGACTGCGGGGGTGTTGTGGGCGATGCTGGCGACAGTTCTGGCGGATTCTTGGACGGCATTCCAGGAGCAGCCATGCTGTCGACCCGTGTCACATCACCGCGTGAGGCACCACAGAGGTGAGTCATCATCGTCTTACTCAAAACAAATATTCTAGCAAACAGTCCAAATATTTTTTGTACAGGTAAGAAGTTTAACACAAAGCAGTTCATTGGCCGAGCCCATTAGTCACAGCATTATGTAGGACGGATAGATACGGCATCATTACAAGTTTAAATATTTACCCATGCTGTTTGATGTATTCCGTAGATAACTGTTGTAACTCTTACGCAGTCACTTATAAATCCATTGTTAACTGACTACATGAACTACATAATTGTTTAGATTAGATTTGGATTATAATTTAAAATAGTTCCGGAAAAAATTGTGGACGAATGCTTTGTAGGAGAAAGATATAGGTAGTACCTAATCAGGATACATTATTGAATCATGAAATAAAACAATCTCATATGAATCGTAAGGTTAATCTATAATAATACTCATCATGCGTAAATACAGGTCGTTATCATAAAAGTTATACATGATAGAGTCACACGCAAACTTATGTTGATGCGCTGTTCATCAGCAGCGCGAGCAACGGACGCGACCAAACGGGACGCACACACGAAAACTCAAATAGAACATTTACCCTCTGCGACACTCATAAAAACACTATAAATGAATAAAAAGATACGAAAAACTGTAAACAAACCAATTCCAAGGAAAACTATATAGAATTCCTTGGAATATGAGACGTTTTATTTACAGAAGTTCTTCGGATAAATAGAAATTAGGTAGGAAAAAGATAAGCAAAACATGACTAAATTTCGAAGATTTTTTACATACACACATATGATACATTTATAACAAAATCCCTGCCGCGTCTGTGTCTGTTCGCAATAAATCTAAACGGATTTTCATGCTGTTTTCACCAATAGATAGAGGGATTCATGAGGAAGGTTTCAAGCTATTAAACATCACGCTACGACCCTTAGGAACGGGGCAACACGGGTGAAACTATGTCCGAAAAGCTAGTTTTACAATAATTTGAACCTATTCAAGATTTTCAAAATAAAGTGTAACACAGTTGGAACAAAACAAAGTGTATTAAACTTTGTTGCCCCGTTCAATTAATAGTTTCAATAGTAGAACTGTGTCAGTCATTTTAGGTTAATCTATACAGGTTACACAGTAATTCAAATATAATAGGTCTCATTTCATTACATTACTTAGCCGTGCGAACACTATTTCATGTGGTCTATCTACTTATGTATTAATTATATTTAATTAACTCTTTCCCGCATAAATCCCGCAATAATCTTTAAGAAAGTTTCCAAAAATCTTTCTTAAGTAATGCCCAATCTATTGTGCTAAATTTCAAGTTTCTAGTTCATGATTTCATACTTGGGTATCATTTTAGATTTCATACATACAACAATTCTACTTCCGAATTCTTCTTGGACAATTTGATGTCATTAGCCAGCATTTTTGGGAGCTGCGTCAACGGAAGGAACGCACTATATTAAAATACTTGATCTCATATTAAGAGGATTTGGTATTTTCTCTACGTTAGAAATACGGTTAGTCTCAAAAATATAAAGCAAATTAATTTTTAACAAGATTTTTTTCGCTCACTTCTCTATATAAGGCTTTTAAGATTTAATTAGGTAGATAATCTAGTTATAATTACTTAATACTTAACTGTACATTTTTGCTTTCGTGCCTTTTTAGCACAACTAAGTAGTATCCGTAAAGTATAACAAAAAGCATGTACAATTTTACTCAAGAAGGCAACGTAGCGTAGAATGAATTTGGTTTCACAGCGGTTAGGAACAATATTTTTTTGTAACGGTCTTTTTTCTGTAGCTAATAAGATATTTAACTCATTCTAATTACCATTTATTTCGTTGGGATAACAAACAAAATGTATATAGGTATGCTGTAACGAATAAAAACTTATTGATACTCGTAGTTTTGATAATAGATGCCAGTAACTAACTAGTTGGCTAGCAACATACACAGCTACAGATAACGTAGCAAAAAATATAGTCAGTAATCACGTTGAGAATAATTTGAATAGCTATTATACTTTATACTATACAGTGTTAATTGCAAATGGTTTCTTTATTGAGAATGATTCAGATAATTTTCCAATTATAAGGCGTTTGAAAACGATTACGATAATTGTCTGTAGTTGCTGACTAAATATAATCTACATAGTATCATGTATTGAAGTTTTGTTTGCGTCTAGTAAATTAATAGTTAATTATCATAAGTTTAAACCGTGAAGGAGAATATCGTGAGGAAACCTGCACGCCTGAGATATTTTCTCAACAACGTGTGAAGTCTGCCAACTTGCAGTAAGCTAGCGTGGTAGACTACAGCCTAATCAATCTCACTCTGAGAGGAGACCCGTGCCCAGTAGTGGAACGGTATATGATTTGGTTATGATGATGAAGTGGAATTATAGACATACTGTTGGCATTGTACGACACCTATCGAACTCAACGGTTAATACAGTAACTGATGGTATAAATATATTCTTCCTTTTTCTTTGAGTTCAGAAAGAGGAACTTCTCAATCCGACGGTATTTTTGTATGTTTGTTACTTCATTATCTTCACTCATTGTGAACCGATTTGGATCTGTCTTTTTGTTGATAGAACAGATGTCTCATCATTGGTTCTGAAGATACACCACAAGATGCTTGAATTAGGTTTTATTTTCATAGAAAGTCCACGTTCTGCATCTTGTCATTACACGTGCCGGTTGCAAGGTCTATGCGCCTGACTTGCTTGAAGGACAAGAGCAAAATAACTACGTAAAATAATCACACATGTGAATAAATTGTGATGATCGCTGCAGGAATTACACCAGGTTACGCGAACGCGATTAAAGTCTTACAATTCTCAAAGCGACTCAAAGTCTTAAAGTATTTAGTTTTACAAAGGCCACGGTATTATTTTTATTTTTTATTTTTATTTTATTTTATTTGGGAAACAAACAGATACAATATAAGAAAAGATACATACAAATTAAACAATACATAATCCAAGAACAGTTTCCACATTTAGACAATACATAAGCGCCAAAACAGAAACTAATCTAAACATGAATGGATACAGTTGAAATTGTGACAAGATTTAAATTATGTAGGTACAATGGTGTAATTTTAGTTAATTGGAGCAGGAACCAGACAGTTGTGTACAGATTTTTTATATTTGGGAAAAGAAAGGTGAAAGATGTCTATGAGGTTACTATTACTACTATTATTATTAATGAGGTTATTATATAGACAGCAGGTTCTTGTAATAAATGAGTTCTTTCCATAATTAGTTCTTGGGGTAGGAGTATGGAATATATTTTTTTTTCTAGCATTAATGCGTGGACAACCCAGATCTATCCTACTCAGAAGATAAGGAGAGTCAACCTGGCTTCTTACTATTTTATATAAAAAGAATAGGTCCCGTTCTTTACGTCGGGTCTGAAGAGATGGCAAATGAGGATTTTTTTCAGAAGATTTATTCTTGTCTCTCCTCCACACTACATGCTTGTTTAATTTATTTTGGATCCGTTCTATTTGATCAATATAGACCTTATATTGCGGATTCCAAACCACAGATGAATATTCAAGTATTGGTCTAACGATGGTCTTAAACAACAGCAATAATGTCGATACGCGCTTAAAATCCCTAGTAATCCTCAGTACAAAACCTAATAGACGATAAGCTTTATTTGTAATGGACGTGATTTGGCTATCAAAGATCAGCTTACTATCCAGCTGGACTCCCAGGTCACGCACCTCTGTTACCCTCTTGATATTTTCATTATTTATTTTATATTTATATTCTATATATTTATTCTTTCTTGTATAAGTAATCACATTGCATTTATTTACATTTATATGAAGCATGTTATTTCTACAGTAGTTACATAAATTATTAATATCATTTTGAAGTTCTTGGCAATCTTCTAAATTTCTTATTATTTTATAAATTTTCTTGTCATCTGCATATAACAAAAAATTTGAATGATTAAAATTTGAGTAAACATCATTTATATATATGTTAAATAAAAGCGGCCCTAGATGCGAGCCCTGAGGTACGCCCGATGTTATAGGTATGAATGTCGAACAGAAACCTTTAATAGTAACGGCCTGATTTCGATCCCGTAGGTAAGAATCCAACCACCGAAGCAAATCACCATGTATACCCATGTACTCAAGCTTGCGTAATAGTATTTTATGAGAAATTTTATCAAATGCTTTTGAGTAATCGGTATACACAACGTCCACTTGATAGCCTTTATCCATAGTTGCAATCACATTATCAATAAATTCACACAAGTTAGTTTCAGTTGATTTCCGACGTATGAACCCATGTTGCTCAGGTATCAATAATGGTTTAATAAGTGGCGTAATCATATCACAGACAATACGTTCAAAGAGCTTAGGAATAACACTAAGCTTCGAAATAGGACGATAGTTCTTGACGTTGTGTTTGTCACCACTTTTAAAGATAGGTACAACAAATGACCGTTTCCATAAAGTTGGCATGATACCTGATTGCAAAGATGTACTGAACAGCTTATGTAAAGGGACCGACAAAGTTTTATAACACCTTTGAAGAAATAAAGGGGGAATGCCGTCCGGGCCAGAACCCTTTTTTATATCTAATATTTTGAGGTATTTCAAAACAGTATTCAAAGGAATATCAATTTTGCTAAGATTTAAAGACATGTGACAGCAAATATTTTTAGAAGTGTCTGGGTGATTTATAAAATCCTCCTCAAAAGCGGAACCAAAATAAGTGTTAAAAAGATCAGCAATGCTTTTCCCATCTGAGGAAGAAACATCGTCTAGGTGTAGACTGTCAGGGAGACCATTGGTTTTTTTCTTAGATTCAACGTACCTCCAAAAATGCTTGCTATTTTTTGCTATGTTGTTTTCAGTTTTTTTAATGTATTTATCATAACATTCCTTGGCAACCCTTTTTTGCCTATCCCTTAAGAGCACAAATGTCGAATAATCTGTATGCTGACCATAACATTTCCATTTCTTGTGGAACTTTAGTTTTTCTTTTATTATTTTTGTTAAGGCTGATGAATACCATACAGGATATTTACTTTTATTGTATATAATTTTAGTTGGGACATAACTACCCATACTTTCTTCCAAAATATTATAAAAGTTTACTAATGACTTATCAATATCATTTTCATCTAAAACAGTATCCCAATCAATACGGCAAAGAAATGCATTAATAGAGTCATAGTCTGCACTGCCAAACATACGAGTCACTCTTGGTGGGGTATGTAATATTTTTATTTTAATATTATGCATAGAAATATCCAAAGAGGGGTGGTGTGTATCTTCATTAACTAAAGGGATTGCAGATTTTGAAACGTTGCAGTTAAAATTGGTAATGACCAGATCAAGTTGCCTATTATTTACGTTCGCAACTAAATTATATTGTGAAAAGTTGTTAAATGACAAAAAGTTTGACAAAGCTACAACTAAGGGATCCGTACATGTTAAATTTAAGGCAGCCTCGTTATTTTGTCCCATTGATATCCAGCATGCATTCCTTATATTAAAATCTCCAACTAAGAAAAATCGGTCCTTAGGATGATTTATGACGGCTTGAGTGACTTGATCATAGAATGTCATTTCTTCGTTTACCTGATGATTATTCTGCGGGAAGTAACAACAATATAACCTTAGTTTAACATTTCGGGAATGTTCTTTTACAATGACACTCAAAGATAAAATATCAGCCGAAATTAAATTATTTGATGAGCTAATGCTGACGTCACTGATTGTTATGCCTTTTTTTATAGCAATAAGAACTCCCCCACCCATTTTGTCTGATCTAGAATTGTAATCCCTGTCACATCTGTAAACGCTGAACCTATCATCAAATAATTCCGAATTAAATATCCCTGGCAATAACCACGTCTCACTCAAGCAAATTATATCGTAAGAGCATAGCAATAAGTTATTAAAAAATAAACTAGTCTTTTTGCGCAATCCACGCACATTTTGGTAATAAATATTTATGTTAGAGAACACTGTAAAGATTTAATATAACATTTAAACACAAATAAGACATACCAATTTGCTGCTAATGACCGCCCAATAGACGAGCCCACGGAAGCAACCTTAGTGTGAGTATAATAGTTCAACAACTGTTTAAATAACCTCCTTACTCTTTGTATTAAGACAGGCTTTAAAATAAATAAAATCCGCTTCACAAAAATCTGGTCCTGCTTAAGAGAAAAAATTAAGAATAAGAAACAATCCACAAATAAACTAAACAAGTGCATAACACAGATAATAATAATAAATCTTCTTAAATCAACTTTTTTAAGTCGTCCTCAGTGGAAATATGAATGGCTGTGCTCGATTCGGTTTTCCGTGCCAGTATTGAGTAATTTTTCACCCATATGTATTTGTACTGCTTTTCTTCAGCTACCTTTTTTACTTTGTTCAACAATAACTTTTTGCCACTTGTTAGGTGTTCATTGAAGTGAATACGAGATGTATCAGAGTATCCGATGTCGCAAGCTTTTAAGTCTTTCAATTGTCTCAATCGAGATAAGAATTCATCCTTTTTATATCTAGCTAGGAAGCGTACTATCACCGGCTTAGGTTTCTTGAGATCTTTATTCAAATGTGCCACTCCACACCTTATAACATGCTGTATCGTATTGTGAAGAGCTCACTTCCCACAGTTAACGAAGGGGCCCCTTTATGTGGATTGTGGAGCAAAAAATATTATGCACGATGGGTGCTAGGAGCCGCAGCGCAAAGGTGAGGGGAGGTGGACCATGCGAACCGGTTTAGCGTGCGCCCGCGCAGGTAATCGACTCGCGCTCCTTATAGATAGGGCTGCTCCACTAATTTTATTTGATTTTTTAGAAAAGTCCGTCTAATACAAACCCATTTTTCAAATTAGGCTTCCTTTTAAAAGTGTAGTTATTATTATTAATTAAAACAAAGGCGAAGTGTAACGTGTGTGTATCATTTAAAGCCTAAAATCAAAGTTTACTCAAGAATTACCTGTCAAGTAAAAAGTAAAAAAGCTAAGTAATTCTATGGTCGAACATAAAAATACAGCACCTTGACCTTTTTATTTCGCTCATCACTTAACAATTGGCAACCCTACACTTGGCTAAATTAAGTTATAAACGAGGCAACATAATCGAAACATAAGTTATGCCCAACAGTTTTATTATAACATCGCGCTACATCATTCCAATAGAATGTATCTTAATGGTCGTAACTATTAGGCTAGGCACGCATGTCTGAACTCACCTTTTTTTCTTTTATTTATGACTTAATTTACATGTTACGACGATTAGTTAATATTGTATATAGTGGATAGCGTTGAGATAGCACTAGGGAATTTGAAGCGTACTCTGAATTGTGGCTAACATAATTTATCTGTGAAGTTAAACTGGCAGGCTTGCTTAGCATACGGAATGATAAAATTTTAACAATAAGCTATTGTTATAGAATTTTCTGGCACATTTTCCCGTTAATGCCTTGTTTTGTTACTACTGAAGGACTGGGTACTTACTGTCTATTCATAACTATATGTTAGGAAAAGGGTTTCGGCTTTTTAGACTATGTGAATGTGAGTATCTTATCTTGTGTGTGAGGCCGAGGCAGCAAAGCCTCAGAGCACTTCGTCCCAATGGGATCTTTTGTGCTTCCCCTAGATCCCTAATCCTCATCCTCCCACAGTTATTCAAACAGCTCTTCCATAAGCTTTAAAATGAGGCCTGGGGATATGAGTCTGTAGTCCTCTGGTCCTGGATAACCCTGCCCCAAGAGGCACATTCGCTTTCTAGCCAGTGCATCGCAAGTACACAGAAGGTGTTCCATGCTCTCAATTTCCCTTTTACAGGCCCTGCAGGCTGATGTCTCCGTCAGACCCATCTTTTGACGGAGAGCGTTAGTCTTGAAATGTCCGGTCAGCGCCCCCATCAAGTGACGGGCATGTCGCCTGCTTGAGTTCCAAATGGCTTTTTGCCATCTTGATGAGGAACCTATGAATTTCTTGGAGTGAGCAAGTCCCGTGAGGCTCAACCACTTATCCATGTGCCTCGCCCTTGCGTACTCCCGAAATGCCGTTTTGACTGTGCTTGGGGCCAGTCCTACAAATGGTTCCGGTCCAATTAGTGAGGTTCCAGAACCTTCCCTAGCCAGCTCGTCAGCATGCTCGTTGCCCACAATACCCCTGTGACTTGTTTCGCTTTCCCAGCTCATTAAGAGTTCGGGCAGCGTCCATGATCAGCCTTGAATCGATCCTGTAGGAGGTCAGGACCATGAGTGCCGCTTGGCTGTCACTAAGAATGTAGATGGACCTACCTGTGGTACCGCTACTTTCCATCTGTTGTGCACAGGCAAGAATAGCATATGTTTCCGCTTGGAAAACTGTAACTAATTTGCCTAAGCTTTGACTGACCTTATGGTCCCTTGCATATATGCCCGCCCCTGTACCTGACTCTGTTTTCGAACCGTCAGTGTACCATATCAGACTGCCCTCCTCTGGTGTGTCTAGTCCCTTCATCCATTCTTCTCTTGACGGCAGATGAACCTTGTAAGACCTCTTGAACCTAAACATGGGCTGCATTTTGTCGCAGTGCATGTTCGTTATTTCGTCGAGGCCTTCCTGTATTTTAAACTTTGTGTGTTTAGTCCTAGGCTCAGAGCTATCCCACAGTCCATTTATTGCCAGTCTGTGTAGTGCTAGACGGGCCTCAGTCTCGATGACAATATGTAGCGGTGAATGTGAGTAGGTATAGATACTTACATAAAGCGACTATAGTTCATGGACCATGAGTTTATTTCGGTGTTTCTTTTCAGAGGTTGTGAGTTAGCAAATGCCAGCGTTATGTAGCTATAAATGTCTGTCTAATATGTGTGTCTAAAAATCTACTTATGGAAATAAATATAATTTTATTTGATTTCTAATATACTACTACTTATTACACGAACTAAAAATCTACTGAAATACTAAGGGACCTGAAGCTATAAATTAAATAAATATCATTCATCCCCAGACTAATTGAATCTGAGTCTGTATTTGAGCTTCATATTTTAGACATACTATAACTTCGATATACTTATACTTTAATTATGATGACATAGTAGAATCCTGAAAAAATTACCAAGGATCGGAAGGGCAATCCAAGAAGAAGGGGTATTTCTATATCACGGAACGACTCACATCCGTTAATCTCATCGATATTTTATGCAGGTGGATTGATAGTTTTTAGAACAAGTTTAAAGCTATTATTTCGCTGTATTTGGAACATTTGCATAACAGACACTTTTGTAACAGTAACAGACACTAGTATTATCTAGACCGAAGCTATGGATGTTCGAAAATACGACGAAACGATTCGAGAAAAGGCAGGTATTCGTTCCCTATTTCTAGCCTGTTACCTTACGCTTGTCTTGACGGGTATACTACTGTGGAGACTGAATCAATCCAAAGTATTTACTACCTTCTTTACTGCCTTTAAGTAGGAACTGTTCTACCCGAATCACTGTAGTTCCAAAATCATTCTGTTTTACTTTTATTTTAGAAACAAAAACAGGTACTTCGGTAACCTAAAATTACTTTACGGAGCATTACATGTTGTTCAAAGGGCGATTTAAGCTTCGAGTGAGCGCGGCAACAACAATAAATGTTCTTAGTCGGTCGCCCTCGCCTGTTGGCGTGTGGTCCCATCGCCGGGAACCAAGCAATCGTTCTGACAGCGACCGATGTTATCGCTATTTAATATAAACCTATTTACTGGCCCGCATTCGGCGAGTACCGCTATGCGCTTGAAACACCCACAGGTACCAATGTACCACGTATCGCTTACTTAATTGTCTTTGGATACCGTATCACAGTCATAGCTTGGAGCATATCGGGAAGTTTTGTTCTCACGGTTTTGGTTGTTGTTGTGTTAATAATATGTTGTCATATAATTGTGATGACTGAATGAATACGAAACAATTCTTTTTGCAATCCACTCAACATACTTAAAAGTTTCTTAAGGAGCGGGACGTGACTAAAAAAAAGCGATATTAATCTCGTAGTTTATTTTTTTAAAGTTCAATAAGCTTATTTAGCAGATTTTAGGACAAGATATTTTTAGAACAATGAATAGGTGTTATCAGTTTTCAATGTACTTACATACCTAATATACACCATCACGCCTTCATTCCCCGAAGGTTTAGGGATAGGTGTACTAATGTAAACCCACAGTTCGCTGATATGTATGATATGTAATAGAGGGCGAGCCCTTTGCCTTTAACCGGGCAAAAATCCAGACTTTGGGCTGTTACTGAGAATGTCATCTTACCGATCTCAAACTAATTTTGGCATAAGATGTTCTATGTTTATCTTGTGTAAGCCGTCAGTTTTGATGTTCACAAACCGACAAAGGAGTACTTACTTCAACTACTAAATATATTAGATTATGGATTCCGGAAGTGAGGAGGTATGGCTGTGAACAGCTGAGGCATTAGCTGTGCTATGAACTCTTGTCAATACGGAACATCTGTCAATAGCCATCGTTTGATGCACAACTTTAAGTTTGTTTTGAATTTACAAATATTTTTTTAAACCTGAAAGTATCAGTTTCTGAACCAAAATATATATTTGAGGCATTGCGTGATAACAACTAATAAATGTATTCCTTGTTGCACGGAATTTATAAAAATATATTACCATATTTGCACTTATTACATAAATATATCGTAATATTTTTATATGCAATATTCTTCTAGGTACCTTTAGTGAAAGAACCGTGAAGCCAGACTTTTAAAATCCTTTACCGAATTCAGGACCTGGCTGAAAATATTCACGTGTCAGAAATACATACCGAGCACCCAAAAAGCTGTTTGACTGGCGATCGAGTAAGAAATAAGTGCTAGAATCTGGGCCACTACTAACCTACTTCCAGCATTTCCTCTTAACGCCGACAATTGCTATGAATTGAAAACCTGTCGCTTTCCAGCGAGCCTGTAATGATCACGTCGCGTCGCTACCGGGCGTGATAATCACACTAATTAAGTTATCTAGACAACACGGTTTTACCTAGAATTTAACGAGTTCTACGAACCACGGATATTCGTCCTGAGCTTGAAACATTAATACTGGTTGTGTTCTACTTTTAATAGAAACTAGATGAAGATTTCGTTTTGAATCTTAGTTCAATTTAGATTGTATGTGTAATAGTTTCACTTGAAAATGTTGCAAATTAACGTTTCAATTGATAACTCTTCTATCATTGTCGTATATAATAATCGTCTTCTGCTTTCAAATAATGACGATTTAATTTATATCTCATTATATTCTAAGGTAATTTTGGGATGTGAAAATTGATTTATAGGTACGTTACGTTCACCTTGTTGTTATTTAGGATACCTATGCTGCAATTATTTGCTTCATACTCGGAGGAATTTCCACCTTGTTTATTTTGATCCACTCCTTTTCTATACTGCAAATAAACTAAATATTAGAAAAGTTATCTATTTGTTAATAAATATTACTCTATTAGGTACCTCTTACAGGTACATATAAAAAATATACGGAAGAGGTAAATAAATAAAATCCTATTCGACTTTTTTTCTGCGGTAATATAATCAGCATCAATATTGTCTCACAAAAGCGTATTAAACATTTAAACCTAATTTTTTTACTTTGCTGTAAATGAGACATGTCACACAATCTAAAAATACTATCCCACCGCACATTGTACCAAAAACGTTAAAATAAACACGACACTTACTGTCTCTGTTTAAAAGCGTACGTAAGTCGTATTGTAGTGTACATTATAGCTTTAGCTTTGTTATCTTTAAACCATCGTATATCTGATATGTTCACGTAAAGTCTTGCCAATATCGTACGCAGTCGTGTAGGGATTTCCTTGCAGTGTTGGGCGAGGTTTATTGGGCGTGTAGCGTCGCAAGCAAGCCGGGCTTGTGTAAATTGAACTGACAGACCTGTCTCAGATTGACTGACGTAGCTTTAACTGTTCCATCCGACGTTATAATCGGAGCTTTGTATCCAACTTTAATTTGAACTTGTTTATTTGTAAGGTATGTTTTTTACACTTACCTAAGTTTTTATGACTTTGCCTTCTAGACTTTAAAAAGAGAATTATTGATAGCACTGATTGACTAAAAAGTTTACTTTTTTGTTTTTTGTTTAAAACCACCCCAGGCGCATATCTATTCAAAAACTCACCAACATTTCATTGTAGTCGGATGAATGGAACGCATGACGGGAAAACATATTTTATTTTTATTTAAATGAACCTATTATAACATTGTTTCGTAGAAGATCTCTACTAGCGTTTAAATTCATAGTTGAAAGAAGAAATTGTGAAATCACCTCAGTTGACTGATTTTAGTCGTCATAGCGTTATTATATTTTCTATTCCCTTGACGTTCACCCACATTACAGGAATAATTTGACTGAAGTCGTGGTAAAATTGCTCTCCACTTTTTTCTCAGATAAAGTTACCCAATGTCTCATTCCCATATTGTTTTCTTTCTATTCCTCACTATACTGTAACTTTTAATAGTATTATTCTTACTTCGTACATAGATTGGTATATAAAGTGCATCGAGAACAGGTGCACTCTGCCTGTGGGGTAAATCTATAGCTTTATAGGATTTATGGCTGCCCGTGTAAAATAAAGACTTATACATTTTGGTCTTGTTCGCTTTTGTTCAATGTAAAGAGAAGATTAACAATATGCTCGTGTAATTATGTTTAAGTTTATTAGGTTCAAAACATCAGGCTTAAAGTGGATCTGATTACAGTCTAATAAAGTGATTCACAGTTGTAAATTATAAATTTATAAGCTACAACTGTGAATCACTTTATTTTATACTATTAGCTAATATTTCTGAAAATTACGCAGTGAGGTCGGTCCTCCATTAAAAAAAATATTTGTGTATATTAAATTATTTGATGTTAAAAGTTTAAACAGGTTAACCCAAGTAAAGCTCGTTAGCCGAGTGTGTATTTGCTAATTGTCGGAAGAAATATTTAATGTTACGTAAATATATAATGAAAACTTGTTTGTCGTTAGTGAATAATGGACATTCAGATTATAAATATAATGTACATAATAGATTAGCGTAAGTTTATATTTAATTACTGTGCAAGAAACTAGGGCCTTTATACATTTAAAAGTGTCTGATTATTCTTTAATGGTTGTTTAAATACAGAGCCAATGCCATCATATCGGAGTTATAGGCTGTGTCCAAAGTTTTAGAACTCATCTAAATTGTATAGGGGCAGGTGGCGTTTCCCGTACAAGCGTAAAACCTTGATGAACGGACAGATTGCCATCTTGCTGCCGATAGAGTGACGATATCAATTTTATGCTCTATTCAGTAACGTTGAAGTAGGTATGAAAGAAATGTATTGGTATTACATTTTGATAACAAAATTATGTTAATTGCTCGAACAGTGGCTGCCAAAGTTAAATGGACGGCTACCCCTCTCATAGACTTCCTGGACCAATCCAAACCAAATTTTGGACTTACCTATTGTTGTCATGAAGAAAAAGGAACATAAGCATATATGAATGCAAGATTGTTAAAATACATTTTTAAGGCCCATCCAATATTCGTTGACCTACTGTTACAGGTGAGTCGCGACCCATAGTTTTGCAAATATATTAATAAACTAGAATATATAAATCCAAATAGAATATTCACCAGTCTGAAAGATAAATCCCTAAACGCCTAACATATTTTATTGAGATTTGAGTGAGGTGGTTGGAAGGTCAGGTGGGTATTAGACTGTCTTGTCTTGCATCACTAATTGATCGTTTTAACCGCGGATTTATGAATTCTAGAAAATCTTATCCTCTTAAACCATAAAGCTTTTCATATATTCTAAATATAGAAATGCTTTATTAGTCTAGTCTAGTCGCAGTACGCTAGAGTTCGAAACCCATGTCGAGCAAAATGTTATTTGGTTTATCTGTGTAATTCTTATTAGCTATTTACTTATATCAACATACTTTTTAGAAACTTAATTGGTGACATTGCTAAGTTTGTTATTTCCTTTTCTATAATAATTATAGTACTGTATGTTTCTTTTACCGCAATTAATAAAAATAATACTTATCAGCAAACTGTAGGTGTACATTAGTACAACTCTGCCTAACCCTACATGAAAACAATATATTATATATGGCGTGACAATATATTATGTGCATAATAAAGAATAAACCGCAGATTTCAGGCAAAAGTCAAAGATTTATATGTTTTGATAAGTTTGTCTATATTAGTGAAAAAACCAAATCGTGTTAACCAAAATACTTTCGCGCTATCAAATCGACGATCGATTCTGGTCACCAACTTGTCACCAACAAACTGATTTCTGACACTTACGTCGGGAATTAAATAATATCAATACAACGCGATAAAATCCGTAGAAAGTAAGTTTTATTTCAATGGTCACCAACAAATTCGAAAACCATATTGATTGTCTTACATACACGGATATTTATCTACGTTACAAATTACAATCCTAATGTATTTACTTTCGCTTTATTATTGACCCTAATGGAAGCGATAGCGTTTATTTACAAAGACGGTTGACTATTGAGTGTGGTATTCAAATATTGGGTCCGCTGTCTAACCGATAAGGTCGGTAACATGACACTTTACCGGTATTCACCGGGACAGTTACCCGCTCCGGTGGACAGGGGACCTCTACACAATCCGTTCCCGACACCACACTAACAGAAACGCTTTTATTACTAAGATATTCAATAGACACTATCCGTTACTGTCAATACTAACATTCTCAATGGTTGAGTAGGGACTTATCTAAATCGCTTCACGTGTAAGTAGTGTTCGTGTTTTCTGTGCTGCTTATCTTTGCGTTATGGTTTTCGTTACTTCATTACGGCTTTTCGATGGGCATGCTAGAGTATTTAGAATTCTCATAATGTTATTTCTACATAATATAACAAGGCTTGATAAAAACACGAGAAAAGTCTTTCCGTGAGAACTGAAATAAAAGTAAATCTACTTTTATGCTTTCATTGTGTGTATATTTGTGAGAAAAAATATAAAGTGAGATTATATTTTGTTCTTATATTCTTTTACTGGGCGCGGTGCCGCGCCAGTTTCTCATGTCAGGTAGCGATACTTATCGCACATTCTCGGGTATTATACTTGTTCAATTTGAGTATGAGTCTCCGAGCTCGAAACCGAAAAATTCAGAGCCAATGTAGAAGAAGCGATGCTGCCTAAGAGTGGTTATTTATAATGTTTCACAGTTGAAAATGACGGTCTAAGACAGACTCATTTGTTTATTTTGAAAGTTTCCCAATAGTGTTCCGGTGGTCCTCTAGCATTTCAAAGTAGTGATAAATTAACACTTTTTAACAGGCAGTAACGCCGTATCACTAGCTATATTTCCCAATATATTTTTATCTGATACTTTACACCTCATAATTCATTGTCTATCGTCAATAAATATTGTCTACACAAAGCCCTAACATTATTTTAAAATTATAAATTAAAAAGTTGTAGATATTAGTAAGTTACTAAAACTTGTTAAAAGCTGTTTGGAACACTTAGCGGCCGTGTTCGTTATAATAATTTAACAGCTTATGTGACCTCGAAAAGTAGGTAATTTCAAACGATTATTTTTAATCATAAACGCCTAAAATACGCCTCTACATTTCAATAACAATTGTTAACATTAAAATAATTGGTAGCTACTAAGTAGTACGATTGATATGAATATTAGCGAAAAGGTGTTCAGTTAATTTATCGTTCAATTGGGTAAGTGATGCTATAAATTCCCGAAGTGTTACCGGTGGATGAAAATTAAATGGCTGAGTTTCTGTACCACAAATACAGACAAACTCAGATGCGCTACGCATCATTCTGGATTTCAGTTGCGTGTACGCACATTACGTACTGGCACTACATGCATATACTTTACATTTCAGCCAAACGAATTAAATTTCGATATGCGTAAAAGCAACACGAACAATAAATTGGCAATTATTTCCAATTTTTTGTGCAATTCATACCCGCCGGGTTGTGTTTATGGGAACGCTTAGTTGAGTGGAATGATTGTGTAAAACTGTTGGACGGGCTCCAACGAGCGGGACGCGGGTGCGCCGCGAGAAACAAACGCCACAAATAAAGTCAAATAAGTGAACCTAGCGGAGCGGCTGCCCCGTGCCGATTGCAATTGCACTATCGAGTGTTTTATTACACCGTGATGAAATACCGACGTGAATCATAGACGTGTGCCCGATACATTCCGTTGAAACGTAACAGGAACAACACTAAACACACAAATTGTACGTATAATCAAGTACGTACATAGTGATGTGTTTAGATTCAGTAGGTAATCGATGGGAAATATATCGCATTTTTTCACCGTAAGTGGATGTGACAACAGAAGTTCGAGGAACGGTCACAAGTTATTTCTGTTGCGCCGTCCTTTATTCTGAGAACAGGTTTGTGTATGTATGTATCAATGTGCCATTCTGCATCGGGTCTTGTTGCCTGTTCGCGGTACGATAGGGGCAATCTGGCGGAAATGATAGAGAGACGACTGCGGCTGACGATATCTTGTTACATGCGAAATATCTGCTATTTGATGTAAGCTATTTTCAACACGATTGCAACTCGAGATATTTAACGTTTATGGCTATTTATGTTAGACATTGAAATAAATCTATTTTATATGGATGATATAGCATCTACCTGTGAGCATGTGAAAATAGAAAATTTCAAATTTTCAAGTGTTTCAATCTATACTTATATTATATAGTAAAGCTGATGAGTTTGTTTATTTGTTTGAACGTATCGAATCTCTGGAACTACCTATGTATTAGATATCTTCTTTAGAAGGGTTGTAGGCTATTTAAAAATTCCCTACATTATAAGTATATAGTTTGACTTTTAATTTATTAATTAATTGAGAGGTTACCAGATTTTGACAAAAAAGATCGGGAGTTGGTGTAAGAATGATCGAAATTGCAAACTTTCAGAAACGGCTGGTAAAACCGCGGAGTACAGCTAGTATCAAATATATTATAAATTTTTATAAGATGGATGACTAAAAATCAACGGTCGTTACTCCAATAAAGAATGATTTGCTGTAAAGATAAAAGTACTCAGTAGTGCCATTAAGTGTAATATTGTTTGTCACATGTCTATTGAGGATGAATTGTCTGGAATCCCGGACTGAATAATTATATAATTGGCATCAATTGTCTGGTTTGTTTTATGGTTATTAATAGTTAGCTAGTTATCTTCGAGGCTGTTCGTTTGTTAGAATTTTCTCACGCCTTGCAGTACCGATTATGTTTAATCTCACTTGTTGTAATCTTAACGGACAATCCTTTGCATTAATAATAACGTTATACCTAATATTCATCTCATTATTTTACTAGCTGTTGTCCATGGCTTTATTCGCATCTAAAAGGATTTTTTGAGACAAACGTCCTGCTCCAAGGTCCAGTCATCTCTTTACCTAAATTTATCAAAATCGGTTCAGTGGTTTAGGCGTAAAAGTAAAGGCTACCGACAGACAGAGTTACTTTCCCACTTATAATATTAGTATGGGTGTATCACAATTTGAATCAGCAGTACCTAGCTGACAGTGACAAACGGGTTTTTTAAAAAAACAAGAAGGTGTGACGTGAGTTCGAGATCATAAAAAAGAACTAAAACACAAAGGTACACATGTTGGTTGATATGGCTATTCCCTAGCTAAGCAGGTCCGTGTAATAGGCGCGTGTTGTGTGCTCCGCTCCGCTCGTCTGGCAGCGCTCCAGTCGTTTCAATTTTATCCCGCGGGACGCCCACTGTAAACATCCCTAAATGATAAACGCATAATTTAACGCCCCAGCGAAACACGAAAAATTGTGCATCCATTTATTTTCTCGATCATAGGAGCGTGAAGACGTTCATATTTGGAATTTATGATTTCACGCTCCGCTATAATAGTAACAATATGTTATTCTGTATTAATATTATACATTGCTATATTTTTATATGGCTGTTACTACAGTTCAAGTTTAATGTAGTTAGAGATGGATTATTAACGCTGTTTGGAACGTCTAGCCTTGATTACTAAGCCAATAAAACCAGATAGCAGCCGTTATATTACCCGCCTTTATGAAGTTTTTTATAAGCAGTTAAGAAGTTTATTAATCTACAGAGAGATGTAAAGATTTTTAAGATTATTCAACAGAGTAGAATGAAGTTAGAAATATTTTATTATATACTACATTGTAAAGGTTTATTGAAGGTTGGTTTGATGTGAAAAAGCTGGCCTTTAAACTGTAGGCAAAATTTAAAAACTTATCTCTTCTTCTCTACTATTATAAAATTGTAAAAAAGCTGTGTCTGTACATTGAAGATATTTAAAAAAAAATCACGTGGGCGTGAGTATATAAACGTCTCCGAAATCGAAAATGTGATTTTTAAAATTCTTGTCTGTTTGTTACGGGTTGGAGCGAAAACTACTGAATAGATTTTTATTTTATTATCACTGTTAGAAAGCATATGCTCCAACTTAAAAACTGGTGAACTTCTTATCTCAATTAATCAAATGAATCCTGAGATACAGCTTGACCTCCCTGATGTATAGAGGCCCATACAAAGAAGAGATCATCAATGTTGGTTATTAATTTTTACTCCGATATAGCTTCACGTGAGCGAAGCCGCGGGCAGAAGCTAGTGAAGTAATATAATAAAAGATGACGTAGGTAAGTTCACCAACATCGGATTAGTTACCTACAGTTCAGAAAAACTCACTTTTCGAGTACCCACACAAGCTAGTCCAAGCGAACTGTATAGCATTATAGAACGAAATTTATGAAAATATTTCTGTGAAGCTTCAGGAATATTCAGTGAGTATTGTGTAAAAGCCGTTTGCTGAGTGAGGTAACGGCAGCACGTAGGGCGGGATCGGTGCGGGAGCGCGGCGTGGTCGCGGCGGCCCGCCCGCCCGATACCATCGCAGCCTTCGTCGCAGCACCACATAAATCTAGCTTTGATACATTTTGGTAAGGAGCTAAGAGAGGTGCATCGCTCGGCCCGCGATCCACTCGACCTGTACACCACGAAATAACATTTGCTTTTATTTTCCCCGCACCTTTTCATTATATTGTCCGAACCTATACTCCATTTAGATAACTATCGTTATAACACCATCTTTATTTCCATCTAAGCATCCAATAAGCTGCGTTATTTTACGATATAATATAAAAAGGAATGTTATATGATTTGCAAATTTAAACTCTAAATTGCAGTAATAACACAATAACTATCGTTATTTGTCAATAGAGGATAGAATAACATTGTTTTTTCGCCTTAGCCCACAAAAGGTAACTTATATTGTAAATTGTATGTATATTCACCTGGTACGACCTTAATTAGTCTGGAAATTAAAAGCCCAATAAGGCGGCATTCACCTAAATGCTCCATAATTTACCAAAGACTTTTATTAAAGCCGTTATTTAAAAGCTAATGGAATACAAATAGAAGATAATTAAAATTATCCTCTATGTATGTGGAATCAGATACGTAAGTATGTACGTTAAGCCAGGTTCTTTGCCTCATTGTTTAGTTCCAAACAAGGTAACTACCTTTGTCTTCTTGACACTCGTACCTACACGTACATATGTATGTATTTTTGCTTTGACCTACTCAATTAAGTTTCACAATGAAACTTTTGTAATGGGGCTGACAACAAAATTGTGGTGTGTAATCGTTTGTTGGAACTCCAGTACTGCTGTTTCACTGCTGACTCACTAGCTTTCATTCGATATTCATATCAAACAAATCCGATTGTAACAAAGATTTATCTTGTGCAATAAAGGTATTGTGTATCCGAAGCTCGGTGCTTTCATACTCAAATAAATACATTGAAAGTTATTTTATGAAGTGGCTACGGCCATGCAGGTATAATGAATCACGTGCAAGCATTGACTGATATTATCTGCGCCAGCCCCTGCTGGGGCGTCCATGTTTCTACGCGAATATCTGCGAACTTAATTATTACAGAAAGTGGGGCATTTACATTTATTATCATGGCTGTTAATGTCTTTATGGAATGATATCAATTTATTTATTACATTTTATAGATGAACTCCGTGATTTCGATTTATAATATTATCTTTTAGAACATCGAAACACCTCCGTGCGTCGCAAAACACGTTAAGCCGTCGGTACCGGTTGCCACACAAACACTTATAACTATTTTTGTCTACTCAAAAGACCGAAAAGCCTGTCAGTCGGTTTATCCTTGGGACATCAGTATTGCCCTGAAATTAGGTTACCGGAGGATAATATTGACCGAACGTCGTTGGAAATATAATAATACGATGATGATGATGAAGCCTGCAGCAATCCCAATCTTTCTTATAGTCTGTATCTCAGGAGCTATAAACATTAATTAGAAGAATGAAAGTGATGATAAAGTTGCTTCTATTAATTTAATTTTTAAGCTTTTGAACTTTAACAATTTTACAAGAAATTTTATAGAAAACGACCAAGGTCCACCTAAAAAGTTACAGAGCAGACAAAATGTTTGATGTGCCGCATCCATCTCCCAAGCGATGAAACTGCTGTTCATAATTAGGCGCTAAATTCTCTCTTGCCGGGTAAAGGTCAGCAATTAGAGAGCTTACTTTTCTGGGATGGACGATAACTTAAGTAATAGGGTTCATTTTCAAGTCGGCGCGGTTCGCTCGTTAATCACTGCGTTGCGCATTGGCCGTGCTTCCGTCGCCGACCGACGCCGGAATACAAGCTTACTTTTGATTGTTTTTGATAAAACAAACAAAGACAAATGAATAAGCCAAATCGTTAATCATAACCAGTTTAAACTGTACTTCCTTTTGCAGTACTTACATACATTTTTCTCGGTGAATATGAGGCTTTTTATTTTGTGTCACCAATAATTTATGAAGACACATTCGTTTTATCTCAAAATGTGATCAAAACGGTAATAAATCAGTACCGCTCTGTTGTATTTTTACATTGTTTTGAATTCACATGTTTACACTCGGAGGTCTTGATAGCTTTATCACAGGCTTTTAAAAATGAAGATTGATCAAAAGCATGTAAGTACTTATTTATTAAGTGGACTGCGAGTGAGCTTATGAGAATTGAACCGAGCGGGCTTTGCGAGCCTGTTATGAAAAAGCGATCAGTAGCGAGTTGTGCTAGCTGTGCACCCGTTGCCAAATTAATGTGTCACGAACTGTATCGCCCTATGATATTGATGTTGAAAAATGATGCCATTTGACATTTGATTGCAATCGTAAATCTCTTGCGAGCTGTTCGAGTATTGAGCTCTATACGTAATTGACGATTTAGTACAATTTTGGCGAAGCCTAAACCTAAACTGTCTACTAATATTTTCTAGAATTTACGTAAGGAAGATGTTAATGTACTATCAAAAAGTAGATATGTAACTTTCAAGGCCTTCACGCTTCGCTAAGATAAATGGGGAGGATAAAAGTTGCGCTATAACGATGTAGATAACATATACTGGGGTAGTGCTGAATCAGTTGATATGGGTACTAATTCGGTTATTATTTGTATAAGCCATTACGTGGCTAATGATTAATAGTGGCATTATTCGGCGAGTGAAGCCGAGGCCGAGATCAGAATGATTATCGTGAGGCTCACGCTTCGCTGATCACAGCACAAAATTAATTTACGTATAAGGCGGGCGGAGCTACGCTATGCTGTGATACATCAACTGTATATCTGAATCTTTACGCTCGTTTTCACATGCAGGGTGAGCAGATCTGTGTTGGGGGAACCGACGAAAGCCGTCTTTTGACCTCGATGAGTTATTTTTTTTTTAACTAGCAGTTTCAATAAGTATTTAGGTACGTAAATGTACATAGCATTGATGGGTATCATATCTGTATGTATGGAGACCTAGGATTTTCATAACACTATAAAAATATTGTTTGAGGTGTCTAAGTATTTATAGCAGCTTTCAGTTTAGATATCAAATTATAGTATATTTAGAACCATAAGCTGGCCAGAATAAGGATGGCAAAAATTACAGTAATGTCCATAAAACTAAACCTGATTACTTGCCGTGAAACACAGAAAATTCACGTACTTACTTAATAATTATGTTTTTATTTAAATACTTTTTCAAAAGTATTAAATTCCTAAGCCTATAGTACTAAATATGTCAGAAGTAGACGCAGAGTTGTATTTGAAGCCGGCCTGTCAGATAGTGATCCGGTAACTTGTATTCATAGCCCGGCCTGGCGGCTGTCGGCCTGTCGAACTCGCCTTCACTGGAATTGATCTGTAAAATTGATTTTCATTCGCGGTGACGAACAAAGCCGACGGGATTCCTTCAGGCCGGCCTCGCTTTGGTTTTGTGATAGTTAGATAGCGCTTCGCCGCAACTATTAGATTAGAAGGTTTTCTTTTTCTTGGTTTTTTAGTGGGTTGGTATTACAAAACCTACTACACTAGTGAATATATGATAATTTAACAATTACATTGTAAATTTTTATTGTATTTGGAATTAACACATTCTAAATATTTTGTAATACTTTCCTGGTTTCGATTCCCAGGTCGAGCAAAGTGAGCAAATTCCCAGTAGCAGATCGGAGTTTGGAAATTGTGCCCAGTTAATAGCAATAGGCTCGCCCCCTATGACATGGGAATGGGATTTAAACATACCGGAAAACGGTGGGTGTACATTAGTACGCCTTAATACAGGCATCATAGTATGTTATGTATGTAAATCATTTAATATGTAAGTATTGAAAAGCAATTTTTGATGATACTATACGTTTGGTTACACTAAAAAATCTTTGAGATCTTTGGACACAACCAATGATCACACAAGACATAGAGAGATTCTTAGATCGATTTTATAGAAAAATTGTGTGAAGTGGAAAACCACAATATTTTAGATGCGAATTTCTTTTCGATATCAATTTTATATTTCAATGTTTGTCAATGTGCGAGTCGATTGGCCGCCGGAACGTAGAATAGAACAGAACGCAATTTTAGAACAATGAGGTGGGAAATTGGTTTCCAGTGTGAGTACGTAGTGGGTGGTTGTGGCGAGTAAACCGGTGTTATCCAACGAGTTTGTGATGGCGGTTCAACAACAATACCTAATCTATACTCGGCGGGTTTATAAATCTGTCATATCAGAAGCTCTGATATGTTAGAAGGCGATGATTATGTTATATTGTCTGACTTTGACTGATTGTGTGACTTTGTCTAACTGACTTGACTAACGCTGATTGGCTATAAGTTTGAGTACGGTCGTGAGTCGTGGTGGTCCAGCGGTAAAGAAAATTGAGATCTTTATTTTATTTAGATAGTATTTATATTGATTTTGTCAGTTTGTTCGTTCCCTAATTCGCGCCTTCGGATGCCTGCGCTCGAAAACAATAGATTTCCTATAGTGACTGTAATTTGTAGTTTGACGGGTGAACGAGTATTCTACATTTAGAAGTCTCCTTAGTGGTCTAGACTCTATAAATACTAGTTAGAAACTATAAACATTTATTCCATCCGATTTCAGCTTAGGCCGCGCAGATAACCGTAATTACTTTCGTGTGGGTTTTTATTAGGTTTGCTCGAATGCGACCTAAGATTACTTTAAAACATTTGCACTTTGCAGCGTGAGCATGCAGACCTTTTTACATCGATGCAAAAACAAGTGCATTGTACATGTTAGCAATGGTAGGTTGGCTTGAGTAGAAGATAACACCAAAATTTTGCACAGTAACAAAGCAGAGAGGAATCAGATTTATCCAACTATCAGGTCTCCATAACCTAAGTTCTGAGTATTGACGTTATAGGATAAACTGGTTGTCAGGATTTTTGGGCTTGTGACTAGGTATTGTGTTCTCGGAATGGTAGCCCACCCACATACTGATCCAAGCTGACGTAGCACAATTTTGCGGATCGCTAGATCAGCTTCGTTATTGCCCAGCGGAACAGTCGCGCTCAGAACCACTAGGCTAATGAGCCTAGTGTCCTGAGCGCGACTGTTACGCTAGAGGTCCTGGGTTCGATTCCCAGGTCGAGCAAAGTGTTATTGGGTTTTACAAAATGGTGAAATTCCCAGTAACAGATCGGAGTTACGAATTTATGCCCGCTTAATGGCAATAGGCTCGCCCCCTATTACATGGGACCTAAACATACCGGCGAACTGTTGGTGTACTGGTTTCTGACACTTACGCGAATATTAGACATTGAAATAAAACTATTTTTACGCATTTTATCGCGTTGTATTAAATTTTATTATTTCCCGACGTTTCGGATCCTTTACAGCATCCATGGTCACGGGTAGACTGGTGTACATTAGTACGCCTCTGCCTAACCCTTCGGGGAATACAGGCGTGATGGTATGTTATGTTATTGGTAGTGTAAGTGCATTGTCTACATTCACACGACTGAATTTTATTTGTGCTCGAATAAAATAATATTACAGAGCGATTAGTTTGATGATGTAGGCGTGATATATTGTTATATCCAGTGATCGCTTACAGCTATCATTATGTTTTCTAATTGCAACACTAAACGGGATAATGACTTATTTAAGTATTACCATAATGGGCTACGCTTTGATTGTATTATGAATGTATATGAAACGTATAATTCTTACATTAACATACAGTTGGGTGGGAAGCACATTTGAGGTATTTCAATAAGCAAATGGTATACAATGTTGGTAATATATCAAGAAAAGGTGTCGCTATATTTTTTATTTATTGCCCCATTGGGGTAAATGTGTTTATTTTGTGTATTTCCGTACTAATGGTGCGCTTGATGACGGTGAAAATTACAATTTAAGTAGGTGAGTAAAGCTTGTGGTAGGGTTTCGGTTACATAAAACCACACTTGATGTCGTAGTCATATTTTATGACACTCGCGGTGTTGATCGAGGAAATTCAGGTAAGTACCTAATATACTTACACCTCTGGCCTACCGCCACTTGCTTGCCCTCTTCTTCAGCTTTATCATTGGGCTGGGTCACGATACCTATGTGCTGAGCATTGCTATCGCCATAACCGCAAGTTATTTTCCTCAACCCTGGGAATTTCCCCAAAATTCCTTGTCAGTGCTCACTTCGCAGTATTATAAGGAATATTTCCTTTAAATATCAAAGCTTTGGATTCAGTTTTTAGGCTACGCTTCTATCTGTTGCGATACTGAGGCCGAATTACAACGTGCTTTGGAGAAAGGGATGGAGCTATAATGTATAGAGTGGCATCCCTCTCAATCGCAAAACGATAGCAATAACACATAGAAAAAAAATTGACTGTGGTGGATTACCTAGTTTATAATAATAGGACCTGCTTTATTGTAACGGTTAATAAATGATAGATCTTTACTATTATCTCGAGCCGTATCGTAGCTATAAATGATGTAATTTCTTACCTGTATATACATTGTATCCTGTACCTGTACTTTGTATCACATGCAAGTAAAACTTCGTGACTTGTTTATTAGATGTGACCGCGTAGATGCTCGTATTCGTGAGGAACTGCTATCGTAAATCTGCCTGGACCGGAATGGGTTACAACATCGAAACCATAAATTGGCCATCCATAGTTTACGATTCGGTGTGAAAGGAACCCGATGTACGGGTCTCGCCCTCCATATAAATGGGACATACACTTAAATTTTGATAGTATCTAAAATATAGACATTTTTTTGTCTATATCAATCCAAACTGTAAGAAGTTTGTTTGGTGTTGAATTTGAATGTTCGCGACAGCAAAAAATATCTGCAAACTTTAATCTGAACTTAAGCTTCATCAATATTAATTAACGGTAAAATTGTCATTCAGGTCACGTCGGCGCCAATTTTAGAGAAGTGACAGTTCTTCTAAATTTAAACGACGACGATATTGTGATCGTTGGGGGAACGACAGGACGGCGCCTCTGTTCACTTCAAGTGCTAATTGAAATGTACCCACGAGTTATGTATATTTCATGGCATTAAACGGGCTTGCGGTCCCAAATGCAGAGGCGACGCCATCTCTTCATTAAGAATACATTAGTTCATTAAAGCTTTTACACTGAATTTCTTTCCAGATCGTTTCGCTGATTTAACAGCTAAGTTCCGAATCAAAGAAGTACTACCACTCTTATGTTGCGCTATACAATCCGCTGAACGGAGTTTCGTCTTATAGTGGCAATTTATTTTACACGGTATTAAACCTTTGAGATTAGAAAACCACTTGAAACTCTATATAAATTGTGAAGCACTCCCATACACAAAAACAACTTATTGTAATAGTGTTTTGTTCATGTCAAAGGTTTAAACTGATAGCATTGGAATTTACTAACAAAACAATAAGAGCAAATGCTTATACCGATAGAGTAAACGCTCACAGCAAGAGTGATCCTTTGGTGAATCGGAAACAGCCCCCAAATAATTCCAATGCTACGGAATCAATCAAAGCTAGGTGTGCCTTGAACGCTCATTGATATGCAAGGGATCCATTTATTACTTCGCATCCAATTTGCAAATATTTTCTTAGGACAGTAAAGAGTATTAACTTAAATATTTATGATGGAATAGGTCTATCTATGTTATATATTCTTAAATGCTAAAGTTATTTGAGTTCCTTTAATAATGGCATATTTAATATAGGCCAACAGTCGACAAAACAAAGTTATCCTTGCAGCTTTTGGTATTTGCAGTGATACAAGGGAGGTTGTTTATTTATTCGTAAGGATTAAACGTGAACTGAGTCCGAATAGTGAGCGTGGAGCGGTAGTGGTTCCTACTTAAACTTTGCTAAACGGCCAGCTCTGTTGAAAGCCTTCTAAACTCCCACTGCGTTTTACGCTTCCCATTCTGCGTTGAAATAATATTGGTAAGGATTACCTACTACACAACCCAAGACTTCTGTTTGCTTACGGTAGGCTTGTGTTTGGATACAGTCCACACAGATGGGACGGTTCTGGAAGTACAAAATAATGTAGAAAGTATGTCTATGTATAAACAACCTGCCTTTGTTACATATAATAGTGGTAATATTGAAAATATAGACACTTAAATAATTAAATAATAATATTAGATAACTACCCTTAAATCGAAAACAACCGAGTTAAAATAAAATTTAATGTGTTATTAAATAATATGAAGAATTACATGAATTTGATTTACACAGCGTTTAGTAAAACAGTCATAACTGACATGAACATTGACTGTTGTTTGGGAACTTGTCAAAAGTTTCCTGAATCATTCTGGACGAGTTCTGCGATTGGTACAAGCGGGACTTGTCCGATGTGAAACTGACTGCCCGCTGTCCAGATTAGATGACGTGAAGTTGGTTTCTCCTTTTATTTACTGGCAGTTTTAAAACTAAGCTTTGCTTAACTCGAGGTTAGACTTTATTATAACTAGGTATTCAATAAAATTGTTTTTAGTTTGCATGTCATGACTGTTTAATTTTATTACCTAGCTACAATGCTATTTTAGTTTTTTTATGGTGATGTGAAGAAGATATATTGATATATAACCTAAACTAGTCTAAGTTTGTATTCTAACTAACATAATCAGTAAGCAATATAAAACATTCTTAGAACTCAAATAATGCCATCTCGTTAAAGCCTCCCATCTTGATTGATTATTTATTTTTATTACTCTAGACATGAGCGAGGTTGTATCATGGGAAATATGGAATGAATCGAAAGAAATAGATACAGACATCAATAAAATTTAATTTAATGTCGATCAAAATGTCAGTCTCTGATAACTGTCAGGGGATTTATTTAAAAGGTGAAAAATGATCCTATAGGTAATCAGGACAGCTCTGCATTCGATATTTGGTAGTGACTGTAATAAATCACTGAAATTACTTTATACCGTGGCGTATGAAATAATTACACTGAGCTTGCATTTAATGATAGTGTGACCACATGTGGCGTTGTCGCTTGATATTTTGAATAGGTGATTGGAATTTGAATGTTGACATAATATTGTAGTAGGGGATCCACTACTAAAGCTTATAAGTTCATACCCTAAGATCTTTTGATCTTGACTGTTTATTATAGGCTCTAAAATAAAAAATGATCTCATTAACAAAAAACTATTTACGTTTTTGTTATCTGCCTTACTAGTTAAGTGGTCCTAAGCGCGACTGCTATGCTAGGGGTATTGGTTTTGATTCCCAGATCGAGTTAAATTATTGGGTTTTATGAAATTCTCAGTAGCAGCTCGTAGTTGCATCTGGCAATCGGGCCCTGTATTACATGGGTCCTAAACATGCGGTGTATGCATATTATGGTGAAACTATGGGTGTACATTAGTACACCTTTATTTCACCTGAAAGTAGTTTTTTCAGCATCGATTACAGTGGTTTTGAAACTTCGGCCCCCTGGTCCATCAGCAGCTCTGGTTATGGAAAACTGAAACCTTTTTTTTTTTTTAACTACGTAAAATCCTCTTGCTTGCACATATTGTTATTGTGTTCCCGTGCGTAGTAGTACAGCCACAAGTTTGCGCTTCGCTCTTATAACTAATTTCTTTAAAAAAAATGGAGTACTTGTCTCAAAACGACTTTAGTCTTTTGATAACATAATAATGACTCGATGTTCTAATTGACGTTTTTGAGGGCTTGCACTTATTCAGTTACACGTTGTACATGTAAAGTAAAGAGCTTTCCGGCAATCAAACCTAATTCTAATATTGACCATGCTATTGACCATGCTGCGGACGTATGTTGTGAGAAGTGTATTCAATACATACCGCATACAATTACAAAACATTTATTCAAGCTAGTTTAGTAAAAGGCGTTTGTATAGCTTTCAGATTGATTTACGGTTAGTGCCTATTTACAAGTGAATAGTAAAAACACCTGTGGGTTTCTTATTGTTTCCAATTCAAATGTTAACTAGCCAACTGGTTTGAGGGCAATGCACACACATCGTAATACCAGGCCTTTGTTAATTCTGTTTAGAAATATTTTACTTATTCTCTACTTAGGTAATCTTTTCTTGCCTCCCCATAGCTGTTCAATTCAATTCAATTTTATATTACATTCCATAATGTACTATTTAAAACAGATAGCGTTTTATATCTATGAATCCATTATCGACCTGCTGGGCACAGCACATTTTGGTAGGAAAGAGAGAGAGTTACAATAAGTTTATAAGGATATGAATAAGTGATAAATAATCATTTAATTTAATATTTTATGTGTGTATAGATTATGTGTGTGTATGTAAAATCTTGACAGATTGTACATAATTTATTGACCAATTAAATATTTATTCTTTTTATGTGAAATAAAATATATAAGTATCAATTTTATTTATTGTAATTTATATTTTATATTAGAGATTTATGAATATGGTATAGTCATTATTGCACACTGTTATTTGTATTTAGTTAAGTGTATTAAATTAGAAGTTCTTGAGTAACTTACAGTAACTATCTTACTTGGATTTCAAGTTTAGAATAGGTAATGGTAAAAAAGATGGTGCCGACGACACTGTGATTATTTAGTTGAATTATTTTTATAATGTGAAAAATCTGTAGGTACAGTAGGTATCGAGTATACGTGTCTAATGATAACCTTATTAGTCTAGTGATGCGCGACTGCTACGCTAGAGGTCTTCGGTTCAAAATCCAAGGTTTTCTACGAAATTATTAGTAGCAGCTCACAGTTTGGATTTATACCCGGTTACTGGCAATAGGCTCGCTCCCTTACATAGAATCTAAAAATAATGGTGAACTATGTGTGCACATTATGTCCGTGTATGAAAGAAAGATCTATGTACACAAAATTATCAAAAAGTGGTTTAGATTAGTAACAACCACTTAAAATTAAATATGCTGTGGATAAAATGTATCAAATTATTATCATGAATAAAATACAGGGTCGGACTGATAACCAATGACCGCATTTATCTGAACAGCTTCTATATAGCTATTTGGCGAATTATATATCTAATGTAATATAACCTAAATTCGTATATTCGGTGTTTTATCGCAATGTTTACATAAACACACATCAATTAGCGACGCCAGCAAGATCAGTACTATTCATTTCAAGACGCTACGGTAACATAACTTTGCGTACGTAAATAGGATTCTTTTCCAAAGCTCCTCGATTTTCCCGGGACATTCGTGGCCACCGGATGTCTGACTAAGATAATGTATTGGGTTACAATGAATAATAAACGAGATCTCTAACCAGCTATACGAAATACCGTAGCCAACTCGTTTACATAATAACTACCAAATGGAGTTTATTACGTTCATGTTTGAATGATGTCCATATTGCCTCATTATAATTTGGTTAGGGATCATCAATCTGCAAATGTATCGGCATTCGTTTATATTTACATATAAAAGGCATGCGATTCTTTTGGCAATACTTACAAGAATTAATGACGGCATTCTTATTTGTTAACAGGCAATGATTAAGTAACAAACATTATACAAATTACAAGAAGCATTGTGCTGTGTATTGGTCAATGCGCAAAGTACTTACATAAAGATAATTGTGACAACAGTTAAAACAAATGCCGGAGGTGTGGGGACGTTTTGCGCGGTCGTAATCGCCGCATCCCGTTGACGGCCCTTCCTTACTTTCATTAAAGATACATTACTCCTTTTATTCTTGTTTAGATTGCAAATTCTCTCCCAGTCCTTTGTCTCATTTAGCATTTATTTACGGCGTATTCAATTTAAATACCGCTTCTTTCGCGTTTTATCGCTGTAGAAACTGCCCGAGTAGGAACTTTCTGTTTTATTTATTTGTCAGTTTTGTTCTTGTTGTTGGTAGGCTCCGATTCTGTTTAACTTTGAAAGTTGTCTTTACATTAGCTACGTTTATTTATTGTTGTACTACTAAATCTTCTTTAAATCTCGTAATCCATAATTCATTTGACAGTACAATGAGCTGGTCGATGTTATTAATATTGTAAGCAATTGAGATTCTGCCCGAAAGGGATTGAAATAAAATGACATAAGAAACGTTCGTAGGGAGAGACTTATTTCTAGGTACACTACTTATGTATTGATTATTTCATTAGAATGTTAATGTAAACTGTCTCTTAATTCTAGTGGTCGTAATCGTGACTTCTATGCTGGAAGTCCTGGTTTCGGTTTCATGGTTGAAAAAAGTGGTATTGAGTTTTTATATGAAATTATCAGTAGCAGCTCGGAGTTTAGGATTTGTGCCCACAGGCTCAGTCCCTATTACATGGGATTTAATCATATTGGCTTACTGTGGTTGTACACTCTACCTTACCCTTTGAGGAATATAGGCGTGATGGTTAATATTGCAGTATTTGGAAATGAAAATATTATATATAATTTATAGTACAATGTCTTCTTCATTTCCAAGAGCGCGATCATTAGGGTTTTTATAAATACATCGTTACGTCGGGCGTAAATTTGCAGAAGCGTAATTAAAACTTAATAGTTGTATTATGGGGAAAGCGTGGCGGGAATGTGAACTGTGCCAAGTGTCGGATTTGGTACGTGTCGGGAGTCCGCAATGCAAGCCTCCGGGACGAGGCCGCTGTCTCGCTGCCTCGCCGCGCCGCCTCGGCTGCCTCGCTACCTCACCTCACGGAGGCGTCCGCAAGCCCAAATAGACTGCAGGTTCTTTCAAAATATTTGCATAGGTGTTCATGAACTTGCCCGGCCTGTGTGTTAGACCATACTAGACCAGAATTGAGACGTATGTGTCCTACCACAGTTTAAATGCGTGCCTGTGCCTGCGTAATTGAGTTAACGAAATATGTTAAGCATCCATGTCCGTGATCCATTTCTATTGCGTTTAATCGCATCCAAAGATACATACATACAGCATAGTAGGCAACTTAATCACCATAGGAACTTTATACGGATGTTTATATACTAAGCACGCATACATAATTATGTACATATTTCTTATTACAGTACAGAAAATCTATATATTTATGGGATAGGTGGCCAAAGAGTAGACGGATCGCCTGAAGGGAAGCGATCACCGCCGCTTATGAACACCCGCAGCATCAGAGGCGTCACAAGTGCGTTGCCAGCCTTTTTTAGTAGTACCGAATGTCACGAAATACATAGGACAAAGGAAAGTAAGTATGGTTTTTAGTCAGTACGAGTCTGATATCCTGACCCTGTTGACTTTTCCGTGTAATAAAAAAACGGTACCGAAAATCTATTAATAATTTAAATTCAGCCTCTTATATTATTTTCATTATATTAATATATATCAATGACATTATAAAGTTAAAAAGAGAGAGTTAAAAAAAGGCTATACATAATATTAATTTCCATGAGAATCCACAATTCTTATTTTCATCTTTGTCAGCCGACTTTTTCTCAACAAATAATATGAAAATCCTCTTTACAGATCTTATATTTTAATTTCCAAAAAGAATAATTAAACTAGAACGTAGAATAGCAATGTTAATTATAGAAAACGCTATTATTTTTAATAAAAAAAGTGCTCGTAATTTCATTGAAATTTTTCTTTAAATAAAAATTGAACAGGCCACTACAATCATCAAAAAACTCCTGGGCTTAACTTTAATAGTTTAGAATGAAATTTAAATTATTATGGTCAAACTATCTGTTCTTAATAAAATATTCTCAATATAATGAATTCCATATTATTTGAGTGTTTCTCTTTTTTTGTGATATATTTATTTATTAGGTAACTAATAATTAAATATATTTCGATGATTTTTTAACTAATGGCCAAATGTGCGCTGTGACAGCATACAGCCTTTAAATTGAGTAGTGTTTGAATATTTGTCATTACATTTTTAACTGGGAAACTTTTTTTTTGCAATTTTTGTTGTGGTTATGTCGGAGTTCAGTGCAGGCTAATTAAAATGGCAAGCGCACGTTACGGGGGCGGGACGTCGGCGGGCCGACTAAGGCGCGAGACACTACCGAGAGCTATTTGCCCTCCTTATTGCCCTTTTCAGCCCATAGTCGGTACCTACAATCTTCTACTACGTTTTGAACTCTGAACCGACGCTCCTTTTGTGTGTGCAGTAATAGGGTGCACAAACATCTTACCTTACATACGTGGGTGGTGAGATAGGTACAGTTGTAAGCAGATTTTGCTTTGTTGTTTAAAATGTATGTTGGCTGAGAATGTGTCTTTAATTTTTCTAACATACTATGCCTGTGTTCCCCGAAGGATTAGGCAGATGTGTGCTAGTGTACCCATAGTTGGCCGGTGTATTTAGTTTCTATGTAATGGGGGCGAATCTCAAATGTATAAACTCCGAGTTGGTACTTGGAATTTCATAGAAAGTAAGTAACCTTTGCTTGGCTTGGGTTTCGTACCTAGGATTACTGGCGCAGCAGTCGCGCTTAGGGTTATGACAAGTAGACTAATAATGCAAACTTTAAGTTCTAAGTTTAATTATTCATCATGTTTAAAGTTCAAGAGTTTTTACTTCTAAACAAGCATTTATGAAACGTTATGAGGCTGGCATGGTTTCAAATAATTATCTGATTATAATTATGTGACTGATACCATTGCAACCAAATATTTCTAATTATTATAAACAACATTTTTTGTACTTTCTTTTTGTATAGGTATCTCTATTAACAAAAACAAGAGAGTAAACTTTTTATTTTCAAAATAATTACTTATATCGTTTTTATTTCACGTGAGACTAATTTTCGTAAACTTTTAAAACTCGGTAACCTAACACGGTAAAACAAGACTTATTATAAGATTAAGAAGATGTTTGTAGAGGGCGCGGCGTGGCGTGGGTGTCGTTTTCACTTACCAAAAACATTGTTCTTTATGGATAATACTAAAATACAGGTACAAACTTTGAAGACAAACTTGGAATTATTCAACAGAGTGCTCATGTAAATGAAATATTAAATTCAATTCTTATATTATGGAAATTTGAAATTCGCCGCGTTTTGAATTAGAACATAATATTATGTTAACTTTATGCTAAAGTATCTAATTGTATTATGGGTTCAGAAGTTGTGACATTTTAATTAAAATTACAACTGGTTTTGTGTCCGTCCATCGTACGTGTGTGTGTTCTGTACGTGACATCCATTGTAACTAACTCATATTCATGTATTATGACATACAATAAGGAATGATTATAACTTGATAATTTTAAGAATTCTATTATTGCAATTGAAATTAATGTTTTAGTAGCAGGCTTAGCATCATTTGGTGCATGTATTTTCTACACGCGCCTTAGAATAGGATGAAGGGCAGGATCTCGCCCTTTGAAGGAGTCCTAGGAACGCTGACCCACAGCCTACCAGGATTGTAGCGAATGTTACTAAACCCATGGTTGTGACTCTAAGCCAAATGAAGGCCAGCGCGGTTTTAGGCGGTACGAGTCCCAAATACCGTGGTCCCCAGGTACCAGCTGATCTTTGGGGATTTTCCGCACTCAAAATACTAATGGATATGGAATAATTAAGATATGTTAATGCTGAATTTCTCTCAATATACAGAGATGTAGCTAAATAATACCGGCATTAAAATAACTTTTTAATTTTATTAAATCCTGAAGCAGATGTTTCGCATCTTGTACTATTTTTATGTCTATGATACTTCCATATGTGACAGGAATCAGAACGACAATTTACAGTTTCAATGAATTTCTTATGCTCTCGCGACCAATAGAAACTTAACTAATTAAATACGGTCTCTTAAGTCCAAAGGGATAATATTATACAGTTGACAGTTCACTAAAGGACCACGAAAGTGGTTTGTAATATCAATCAATTTCCGTCAGAGTGGACGTCACAGATCTACCGTCTCGGTCCCTCGGGAGGCCAGTTTGGCTCATCTAGAAAAGGAAAGTCACGAATTCATGACGGGACCATTCTAACTCCCAACAAAATAAGTATATTTTGCTGATTCGAGACGAAATTTGCAAGTCTGCCAAGAATATTCGTACCAAATCGTTTTCCTATAATTGGAGTACATGTGAATTTGTATTCAGTGGCGCATCCACGGCGGATGGAATTTCGCCATTTCGTGGGAACCTCGTCCTCCATCATGCGTGCTTATTGAAGTAATTTGTGTAGCCCTGCGTGTATCAGACTGTATTACTTGAATTTTATTGTCGCTATACGTGTATTTGCTGTGTGTATCCCAATATAAAATTTCCCGAGCGTCTCGTAAGCGATTAAGAACTGACAAAAAATAGAGATAATACGTAGTACACTCATAACAACAAAACGTAGAGAAAAGTGGAAATAATTAAGTTAATAGTGTCCTTTAGTATTAGGTTGGGATAAAGCTAGGTGCAAGTTTTAATGATCATACTTATTTCTATCACGTTAACTAGAGTTATAATTAGTGAGAACGGGCGATAAAAATCACGTTTGGCGTTAAGCTGGGTTAACGGTTAATGAAATGTCTCTATTTAGGAACGGGGCCCATCTAGTATTATCTAGGTACAACCCAACTAAAGTTGGTTTAGTTGTCAAATATTGTTAAAGTTCAATAACACAATCGGGGCCATTATAGATATAGACGTGAACCTGAAGCGATACTCACGCGAAGTGAAGAGAAGGTTAACTACTTACAATTTTTTTTTTAAATTTTATATTAGTCATTGGAAAATTTTAACTCAGCTAAACGGTACTAAGCGAGCCTTGATAGATTATAGCCTAACGGGTACTCTCTCATTCTGAGAGGAGGCCGTGCCCAGCGGTAAGACATTAAATAGGTTGATGATGTTAATTAACTATGACCCTCTTTTATTTATAGTGGCATTCAGAAAAGAAAGAAGGTAGTAGGTACCTACATATTCGTTCGTGCATAATTTGTATGACCGCCTGAAGTCAATGCTCTACGTAAAAAGAGTAGTTACTTGCGCATACGCTGCAGTTAGTGATTGTAGGCTGCGTATTGTGCGTGTGAGCTTTGAATACGCAAGCATTTGAATGGAACCCGTGCCATGCAGCCGCTTAGCGATGGAGTGTTTATTATTTTAAAGTTACATTGTTTGCTTACAACATTCCCTGAGTAATATGTTCATAAATAAAAAAATACATGGTATTGGGATTTAATAATCTCATTAAAAGCTCAGGTTTTGTACCTTCATGGCTATATAACCTTATTTAGCCTGTATTATCCCAATCTGAACAAAGATCTATTTCTATGTTGTCATCTCGTTGTCTTGCTAAAATACATAAGCAATGAGTGAAGTATTTTTTATTCATAATTTAAAGAATACGGGTGAAGCAGACTTGGTTTTTAGTTAAGATGATTGAGTAGTCGGTACTTATTTTTATAAGTACCGACTACTGAATCATCTTAACTTCCTTATTTGGTTCCGTCGCAAAATGCGTACGAGTGGTTCGTTGATGGCACATCACACAGGCGCGGGGCGGCGCGAGCGTGACGTAGGCTCCGGGCACAAGGGACTGCAACCTATCAGCGACACGCTTCGCTGACCACGCGTCGTCACCCGCATCCGCATATCCGCTACATAATTATAATTCCCCTCCAAACTATATTTGGAGTTTTTTAACTTGGGTAATTTAGATTTTTTTACGTAGCTCAAACTAATAAACGTATTGGTTTATACCGGAAGCAACTAAGGAATTAACTTCAATTGTATTTAAGCAAAAAGGTTCACAATTCAATATGTTTGCAGATAAGGCTGTAAATAGATCATCATATCAGCCTATTGCCGTCCACTGCTGAACGTAGGCCTCCCCCAAAGAGCGCCAACCATCCCGGTCTTGGGCAGCTCGCATCCATCCGCTGCCAGCCACCTTCTTTAAATCGTCGGTCCATCGTGTCGCAGGGCGTCCCACACTACGCTTGCCCAAACGCGGTCTCCACTCTAACACTTGTCTGCTCCATCGATAGTCTGTCCGTCTGCAGACATGACCGGCCCACTTCCACTTCAGCGTGCTAATTCTTCGTGCAATGTCGGCAACTTTAGTTCTTTGGCGAATGACTTCGTTGCGAATTCTATCCACCAAAGAAACTCCAAGCATTGCTCTCTCCATTGCACGCTGAGTAACCCTAAATTTGTGGACCAGTCCCCTGGTGAGTGTCCACGTTTCGGCTCCGTAAGTCATTACGGGTAGGACGCACTGATTATAGACCCTGGTCTTTAGGGACTGTGGGATCGACGATTCAAAGATGTCACGCAGCTTCCCGAATGCCGCCCAACCCAAGCGAATTCTTCTGGTCGCCTCCTTCTCGAAGTTGTGCCGCCCCAGTTGTATAATTTGGCCAAGATATATGTATTCTTGCACAACCTCGAGGGCAGCGCCATTTACGTATACAGGACTCGGGGTGACATGGTCATTGTACATGACTTTGGTTTTATCCAAGTTCATCCCGAGACCCACCCGCCTTGAAGAATCGCCAAGGCTGTTCAGCATCACCTCCAGCTCCTGCAGAGATTCTGCCATGATGACGATGTCATCCGCAAATCGGAGGTGCGAGATGTACTGACCGTTAATATTTATGCCTCGTCCTTTCCAGTTGAGCGTCTTGAAAACGTCTTCCAATGCGTTCGTAAACAGTTTCGGAGAGATGACGTCTCCCTGTCTTACCCCTCGACGCAGTTGGATTGGTTTTGTGCTCTGATCTTGTACTTGGACGGTCATCGTTGCGGCCTTATACAGACATCTCAACACCTCCACGTATCGGCAGTCCACAAGGCATCTCTGCATGGAGTCCAGCACAGCCCAGGTCTCGATAGTATCGAAGGCTTTCTCGTAGTCCACATACGCTAGGCACAGAGGCTGATTATATTCCTCGGTCTTTTGGATAATTTGCCTGAGGGTGTGTATGTGGTCTACGGTGCTGTAGCCTTTCCGAAACCCGGCCTGCTCCGGTGGCTGAAAGTCATCGAACTTTTGGGCAAGACGATTCGAGATAACTCTCGAAAACAACTTGTAAACATGGCTCAGGAGTGATATGGGGCGGTAGTTTTTCAGAAGCGTGTTATCGCCCTTTTTGAAAAATAACACCACCGCGCTCCTGCTCCATGCCTCCGGTGTCATGCCAGTGTGGATGACGGTATTGAAGAGCTTAACAAGCTCTGTCAAGACAGGTGTTCCTCCTGCCTTGATCAGCTCCGTGGTTATCCCATCATCCCCCGAAGCTTTGTTGTTATGAAGCTGTCCGAGAGCTATTCTAATCTCACCCATGTCGATGTCGGGAAGCTCGTCTGTGAGGTGGCGTGTTAGTCTGGCCCGTGGATCATCCGCGCCGTGGACCTGAGGTGGGCATGTTTGTTGAGCGTATAAGTCTCCGTAGAACTTTTCGACTTCAGCGAGTATCTCTGGCTTCGAGGTGACGGTGGTGCCCTGTGACGTTCTGAGTTTCGTCAGGTGACAACGGGAGGTATTCGGCCTGGCGAACACCTTCGAGCCTTTGTTTCGCGCTATGGCTTGCTCAATGGCTTGTGTATTCGCGCGCCGATTGTCGCGTCTTATTAGCTTTTTGACCTCCCTGTTAAGTACCTGACGCTCCGACAGTGTGGCAATCGTGAGTTCTCGTCGTTTCCTCATCAGTTCCAGAGTCTCGCTGGTGAGCACCGACTTACGTCTATTTCGCGTTGGTCGAAAGTGTTTATAGCCCACCTCGCGGATGACACGTACCAGGCCATTAGTGGCGTCGTTTATGTCCTCTGTGGTTTCCAACATGGCGAATCGGTTTTGTAGTTCCAACTGGAAGCTTTCGCAGCCAGTTTCGACCTGGGGTAGCGTTGGTCTAAGAGTCGACCTCGTTAGGCGCGCACGTTCAGTTTTGACCTTTATATCTAGAGTGCCTCTTACCAGTCGGTGATCACTTCCGGTATTGACCCTGTTGATCACAGAGACATCTCTGAATATTTGGCGCTTGTTAGCCAAAACGAAGTCGATCTCGTTCTTTGTCACGTTATCGGGACTTTGCCAGGTCCACTTCCTTTGAGGCTTCTTGTGGAAGAAGGAATTCATCAGAAAAAGCCCCTGAGCCTCGAGAAAGTTTACCAGCATTTGCCCCCTGTGATTTCTGCGCCCATAGCCGAATGGACCTACCCTCGACTCGCCGCTTTCTTGTACTCCCACTTTAGCGTTGAAGTCACCCCTAACAACAGTGTAGAATGTTTTGGTACGAGACATAGCTTTCACTATGTCTTCATACATGGCCTCGACTTCGTCTTCAGGGTGTGCGGACGTTGGGGCATACACTTGTACAACCTTCAAGGAGTACCTTTCTGTTATTTTAAGTACAAGGTATGCCACCCTTGCCGACACACTGCCTAGTTCTACAATGTTGCACTTGAGTGACTTGTGGACCATAAACCCGACGCCACCTTGGGATGGTTGGTGTCCCTCTCGGAAGTAGAGTAAGTGGCCACTATCGAGGGTTATCGTTTCCTCACCCTGTCTCCGGACCTCCGATAAACCCACGATGTGCCAGTTAATACGACTCAGCTCTACTTCCAACTCAACGAGGTGCTCGTTCAGCCGCAGAGAGCGTCCATTATACGTCACCAGGTTGAGGTTACGATGTTGGTACCCTGCCGTCGCCCGGGGATTCTTAGCACCCCCCACCGCACCGTTACCGTGGCCGGTACCATGGCCAGGAATAGTGCAGCTACCGGGAACTGGGGGCCGTAAATCAGGGATGTGACTCATCTTTTGAGGGGATTTGCCATAGTCACCACGCTTGGCAGACGGGTTGGTGACCGCAGTTCCTGGAATGCTTTCGCTGATAGTACTGCTGCCCACTACCAGGTTCGGCATTTGGGAGCATTCCAGCATACTTCATGGTTATGCCGCCATGTGTCGGATGCCGGAGCCAAAATGGTTGGGAAGATCTTACTAACCCATAATCCAGCTAGTATCCTGTAGTCGCCTTTTACGACACCCAAAGGAGGAGAAGGGGTGGCCTATTCTACAGCCCGGAACCACACGGGGAAAAGATAAATGTAAATAGATAGTGCTTCTAAAATATATCGTTCCTTTAAAAATTTTCATCTCTGTGTTTTAGATCTAAGTAGATTGCTGTAGGTAAACTACGGGTATTCAGTCATTTGGTTATATTCCAATCCCAATATTTGACGACCTCTGTGGTTTAGTGGTTCGAGTACCGGACTGCTGACCATGAGGTCGTGGGTTCGATTCCCACAGGACACAAAAAATTATGTGATGAATATAAGTGTTTGTGTTCGTCTGGGTGTTTCTTATGTATTATAAGTATGTATTTACAAAAAAAATATTAAAATAAAAATAAAATATCCATTGTCTAGTACCCATAGTTCAAGCTCTGCTTAGTTTGGGACTAGATGGTGCTGTGTAAAAATGTCCCAGAATATTTATTATTTTAATATAGTTGGGAAAAGGCAAAAACATAGAACAGAATAGAATATTCTCTATTGCACACCAAAAACTAATGTAAGGGACAATTTTATAAATCTTGGAATGGTACAATGGGTCGTCTTATCGCTCACAGCGATCTCTGGGAGCGATCGCAGAATGGACTGAGAGAAAGGAAAGGTGATACCTACTGAATTCTATGTATAGAATCCGTCACTCAACCGAGCTGGATAGCCACTTTTTTGGAAATTGTATCGGTACAAGCGTCACGTCATGTATAACCCAGTTCCGGAAAGAGCTTGCTGTAGCGGCTCTCTTGAAAATAAATTAAAAAGTTGAAGTAAAAAGTTACGTCTCTTTTCTCGAACGAGATACCTACTCGTACCTATGCGAAAAATTGTTTCATGCAAAATATCGAGCTAAAAATATCTAAAAACTATTTTCTGCTAAATAAGTTTTACAAAAAGAAAAACGGTTTATGCGTTCAGTTTTTGGCAAAAGTCAACTTTTAAGGCTTCGCAAAAGACTAGTTATTCTCCCAAAATGCACTTTCACAACGCTTATTGTGTTGACAAGCGTGGTGGATAGAGAAAGGCTATCAATCTACGTTATTACTCTTAAAACGTTGCTCTCACAAGGATTTTCCTGTACGGTGAATGCGTTGAAAGTTTAAAGTCACATCCTAAACATCTGTAAATACAGTCTTAAACAAAACACAAACAAACACTGCACTGTCAAAACATTAGTTTTTTGTAACACATTTGCTAATGCTAATTTTTACAGCTTTGAAAATTCATTTTCTCATAATGAATTCAAGGCTAACAAACTTAATTGCATTTTTATTTCGACTACAAAATAATAGACTCAATAAAAGAGCCTCATTGCTATTCTCGATAAATAATGAATTGGCTTGAATTTGATGGTGTATCTAAGAACTCATTTGTAGTGTGACTTACGCGACTAATTGTTTTACTGTTAGTACCTTTCATAACAAAATAAAACGTTACGATTGAGGTTATGCCCATACCTCCATCTTCATTATCTTTAATGCATTAAATTCAATGGTTTTCCTGGTTTGACGAAAATTGCTTTGTACAAAATTTAGATGACACTCGGCGACGAGCTGACATCACAGCCCAAAGCTCATTTCACGGCGGCTGCACTCATATTTTACACTATCCAAAAGAGGCATTCTAAATGGCGAGAAAAATCTTGTTTGCTTTCGTGTATAGACATTCTTTGTCGCCCCGTTTTAAAGTACAATTTTGCTCGAGAAGGGTCACATAGAATATATGGAGCTTTTAGTGTCACACGGTGAACTAGTTTGGTTATAATAATCTATGCTGCGGACAGGAGCTACAAAAAATTCGTTGATAGTGCAAAATGAGTAAGAAAGCTATTTAGCTATTATAGTGTGAACTGATCATAACTTATCCATTGATTAATGGAATCTCACAAAACAGGTGTACCTATCATATTAAATGTAATCAAATCAATTTCTAACTGATTAAGTTACTTCAAATCACCTTTACTGATGAACGATTACGCAAATGTTTTGTCATAAACTTCGCTGATTATACCTATTTATAAGATAATCTTGCTCTTAGGGAGATAAAAATCCACTAATGATATGAGTAGGTATTTTTGTTTTGTTGTTTTATTTATAACTAGCTCCTGCCCGCGACTTCGTCCGCGTAGCGTGATGATATATAGCCTATAGCCTTCCTCAATAAATGGGCTATCTAACACTGAAAGAATTTTTCAAATCGGACCAGTAGTTCCTGAGATCAGCGCGTTCAAGTAAACAAACAAACAAACAAACTCTTCAGCTTTATATATTAGTATAGATTTGTAATCGGATTGGAGCCAGGTATACAATATGTTATAAATAAAGTCATACTACAAAGACGTATATACGCAGGGCTTTGACATAACGACAGACTTATTCTTGAAAATCGTGCATCAGGGGCACGGTGTATTAGAGAGTGCACTAAACCGCCTTATCTCCCCCACTTGTTTAGATAGACGCCGGCTTCTTCCGTCGAATGCATCTTTAAGGAGTCCATAGATAAGATTTTATGTTGAAAATAATGTAGATCGGCTCAAATGGGGAGGGTATTGTGTTTATACAGCAAATACGTTTTTAAATGCTAAATCAAGGGTCTTTTCACTTCATATGTAGAATATTTGTCCGGGTATATCTATACTCTATACTAATATATAAAGCTGAACAGTTTGTTTGTTTGTTTGTTTGTTTGCTTGAACGCGCTAATCTCAGGAACTACTGGTCCGATTTGAAAAATTCTTTCAGTGTTAGATAGCCCATTTATTGAGGAAGGCTATAGGCTATATATCATCACGCTACGCGGACGAAGTCGCGGGCAGAAGCTAGTTTACCTATCTACGTGAAGATGACTCTTGCAATAACAAAGTTTTATTTGGAACACGAGGTGCGTTGCCAAGCGGGCAGGATTGTCGAGGTCATGACACGGCGTAGTTGAATCTGCTGTCACCTCAGTGGTGCGAGTCCACTCCGCACTCACTGACCTACATCCGCTTTGGCACCGTTCACAATCGCCGCTTCAACTTAATTGTCCCGACACTTTGGCCTTCCTAACGACTGTGCCGCAATCGGCCGATTTAAGGGGCGTTCCGAACACTGCGACTGCAACACCACTCGGAGCGGCGAGTGACAGCCCGACATCCATCCGACGACGAGTCAAAGGCCGCATCCGAGATGACGTTATGCAAATCAAACCTTTGTTGAAATTCAACGTTTGTTAGCGAAACACTTGTTCCTTTCCAAATAATAAAATTGCACTGCAGTGCATCTGCATAACGCATGGTCTTGGTAGAAATACGACACATTGTGTGAGTGCCATGTTACGGGAATATACATTGAAAAGGGGGAGGATTACAATTTGCCTTTGTGATGGCGTCGTCGAATTACATTAATCTGGCGTACTTGCCGAGGCGGCGCCGCAAGCAACTTGATTAAAAATTCTATTAGTTGAAAGGCGCAGACATCTTCTTAATAGATAAAGTGCACGCCGCTAGTTGTGGTGACTTGCGGTTACGATCCTTGTTATGGGAGACCCGACATACTTGTGCTAACCTTAATTAGATTTTTCTATGTCATTACATTATCTAGCTAGCTAGTTAATGCAATACAACTACGAAGAGAGGACGTGAGAAGAACAAGATTGGTATGTTTGTAATATGGATTAAGTTAACTGTATAGTCGTTGTGGGCCAAGTTTTTCTTTCCCAAAAGTTTTCATGGGCTATTGTTAGGGACTAGGGACCCTTTGATTGTGGTTCTGTATTCCAATTTCACTTGGGGCTAAATTTCATTTGTGTCCAATTATTCCTTTTGCTTTGAACTTAAGGGTAGTTGCATTTTGTAGTTGTAATTTATTAGATTATAATGTAGGGACTCTTCCCTCTTTGTATTAATTTGTATTGCTTTCTTTTCTCAACAATTATCCTATCCTAGTAATAGGATAGGATAATTGATACAACATAGGCGTAAGCCTATGTTGAATATACCTGTAAATTATTATAGATTGAGTTCAGCATGAAATTCTACCACCATATGCTTAAAAGAACAGTTTTTTTTTGTGTGTCATATGAAGCATACCTAAATATTTTGAGACTATATTAAGCGTTACGTCGTCATCTTACCGAGGTAATTGTAACATCAAAATCCGTGTAAAAACAACAAGGCATCGGGAACCTCTCCCCGCCTTAATGAGCGCCCCGGGCGTCCGCTCGACACTTCAAGCGCCATATATCTGAACAATTTTTTGCCATTCCCCTTTTTGTAAAATAATCCATTGAAGAAATTTATTTTAATGTAACGTTTTCTCATTAGGTAGGTACTTAATTGAACGCTTAAACACTCGTGACGTAACCACCTTATTTTGTTAACGGTTCACAAGTTTCAGAAGTATGCTAAGAATATTTTTATTTTTCAATATCCTAACCCAACCTACCTGCTTGCGTATACAAATAGATAGAAGAGAATTTGATCTCTAAACTTTATCCAAATGATAATATATATTTTAAGCCGAAGCTATTTGCAAACCATACGTACCCATCAACATACCCTTAGGAGTTTACCCGTCTCCAAATGTAACCGAGATTTAGACCGAGGCTATAAATGTGCCAATTTTCATCCCGATCCTCTGAGGATTGCGGCTCCATTTTCGGTGATATACCTACGCAGTTGTATATTATCAGCATGACTTGGAGATAAACAAATTTTCTCAGAGCTTGGTAGTGGGTTCATATGTGTGACTCAAGGCCACTTAAACCTAGATACTTTTCCGAAAAATCTAACTGAAAAGTGTAAGAGGATAATAAATCACTGCATTTTAGCAAAACACGTCAGTGTGGTTTCTTTACAGTATTTTCTTTTAGATATCAATGTGGAGTACGGAGCCAAACGCGGCAACAGAGCGGCAACTCGGACAGCGCAGATTTACGGAGACTGCCGCTATCTCGAACCGCATCTCCGACCGGACGAACGCGCAAACTGAACACGCAAAAAGAATGCAACACACCCCTAACCATTGAAATGACAAACAACAAAATAAGTACAGAAGCGAGAACCGCACTAGATTCCTTCGCAAACATAACCTACCTTTACTAGACGCGGTCGGTACCTACCTTCGAGTTTAAAACTTTAAACAATGATAGGGGACAGTATACCAGTCGCTTAGTAAAACGTTTACTAGAGAATTGTTCTTTTTAAGTACACAGACAACTCTCTCTGCAAGTCGCCGACATTCGTGTGAGCTCTTTGTAAATACGTAGACTTTATTTGAACTGCTGGTGTCTGATTTACTTTCGGGTTTCGTGTAGTGGGACGTTAACCGGGAGTTATGGGGCTGCTTTATTACCTATGTAAATTTCTGCTGCGTACATCCGTATAGGTACCATTGTTTTTTTTAAGAGAAATGTATTTCTTAATGAACCAATAATCCTGAAAAAAATACCTATAATAATTTACGTGTTTTCTAAAATTTAAAAGTATTTTACACGTAACGTCGGTTCTCCCTAAACTGTGTTAAATATTATTTTGAAACAATATTCCCCTTTTAAATTTACAGCAGCAAAATTTAAAAATAGAAGCGTTCCGGTACTAGAAAGTATGGTGAAACAACGCGCAGTGACGCTGCGGGCAAAAGCTATTTAGTTTAATACCAACACGCATGCATAATGCGATTATAGCATTAATTCTCTCATTTCCAAATACAGGCAAGGACATTATACACTGACGTGAATGTAGGGCCGTCGTACACCGGTTGCATTTGTGCTGGAATATAAAAAAAAAACAAATTTCTGCACCGCAGCCGCTTCGGTCCGCACATTGTACGATCACGCTCACATATTTAGTTTGCTTTTTATGCTTTAAACGTTTTATTTGCTTTCGTTTATAAATACAAACAGAATGTCATGTTAAGTTGTTAACAACTTAATAAGAATAACGGTAAAGAAAGCAATATGATTCGTGGAAGCTGTGTTCTGCGAAACTGTTCGATACACTTAATTAGTAGCAATGAACATTTGGGGCATATGGTGACATTTAAACTGCTCACTGTACCTATATACTTACAGATAGACAACTGTAATACTACTTTATTATATTTCTGTAAGTTTTAGAGTTATTAACAATTCGATTGGCGTATTGGTGTCTATTCGGATCAACTATGTTAGGCTGGGTGCACACGACGTTCAATTTTTTACGGTAATCAGTTTTTACGGATAAACGGCAGGATTTTCACAGTATACATTTCCATTCGTGTAATAGACGAATAGCTACAGTATTCATACAACAGTCACCTCGAATAGACGACTGTGATGGATGGATTTGAAGCGGCGGTAGCCTAATGGCTAGGGCGTCGGACTTGCGATCATGTGGTTGCCGGTTTGAACCCCACCCATTGCACTACCGACGTGAACCCACTCGTAACACAAGCAATCTAGCTTAGCACGAGGGGTTAACAAGAATACTAGTAATGTGCGACCACCATTGCTAGTAAGCTTTGTAAAAAAAAAAACTACTTTAAATTTATTCGGTTTGCTAAAGAAGTCCGTTGAGTATTTGATAGAGTATTAAGCCGTGCACATTTTTTTGCAGTACAAACAACATGTGACCTATATACTCTATAGACTATAGTCTGTACTCAATATGTATTCCATAACCACTATATATGTATGTTAAGATTTATCCGTCGAAAAATGTGCTGTGTACATAAATGCCGTTTGAACGAGTATGTATGGCGAGATTGTTGTTCCGAGTCTGGAACGCACGATACACGAGAAAATGCTTGTGTGAGGCTTATATAATAATATCCAGTTGATTTTGGGCGGTGACAATACACCTACACGTAACCAGGAAACCGTGAACCCAACAAAAAATATAAATCTCCAAATAAACATTTAGACAACAAATATAAAAACAGTAGGGTAATTCGGGGGTAACACAGGTTTAACAGCGCAGGCACGTTTCCACGCCAACAGTCGTCCGCCCGTTTACTTGTTGCGGTATTTAACCCTCCGATGCGATGGTATCAGCATAATGCGGTCGTCATTGCTGCCGTCGCGCGATACCTCACCTCGTTATTATGGATTTACATTTTAACCGCACTTACCCGTATTGGCTATTTGCTGTAAATTAATTTATTTACACAGGCGTAAAGTTGGAAGAGTCTGTGTTTATAGATAGGTACCTACTTATTTTTTGTGGGATAGCGGTAATTAGTAACGTTAATATTTCTTCTATAGACAACCGATGCGGTAATGGTAAATAATGAATGGTTCTATTATAATAAGTGAAACTTTATTGCTTGAGCGTTGGTTTACCAGTAAAAAAATAAGTTTATTTAATAAATCCTCTGTATCCCGATACTTTTCGTGGAAGCTGAAGGCTTTAGTCATATAGTGTATTGCGGATTAAAAATAAGATGATCGGGGTCCATAAATCGATGGCGGGCATACGGTTCATTAGATTAGCAAACAATGAGTTCATTAGCGTTGTAATTGCTGCGGTGTCCGGTGGTGTCAACATATCCACAGCTTATCACGTGATCCACTGGGCAAATCATCACTGTGTGCAATAATTAGCCTTCGTTTGTTCTCTTAATGGAATTCATAGCCCACCATTTGAGCTAAGGCTGGCTATAGATGTCCTATAATTTTAGTAGACGAATTTTTTACGATGAAAATACTTGTCCATAACTGACGATACAACTACAACTACATATTAGGATGTATGAAGTTATCATTAGGATTTATGGTTAATCTATTCAGTTACGCCAAAATAGCCAAAACTTGTCAGCACGACAAAATAGTAGACGCACACTTAACATCAATTAGTTATGTTTTTTTTATTTGTTTAGTTTCTGCTATATTACATAATAACTATTGTTTAATCTTAACCTGTTTAATTTTATAACTACCTTCTTCTTTAAATTTGGTAATTAGGTTTAATTGGTTATTTTAATTCGTCGAATGTAGCAGTGACTTTGTACCTAATACTCAACTCAGAGTTCCAAGATACAGGCTCAGCCTGGTTTGGAAACCAGTGTATACTGTTAAATGCATTGTATGTTTGAAAATTATTAATTTAAGTTATGATTATCTTTCTGTAATAGTTTATAGTGTGATGTTCACACGAACTAGGGACTTATTTTTTTGCCATACCGTTATATTTCCCCAATTGCATTACATTACTGACAATGTTATGTACATATATATGCCTTAAAGTTTAATTATAGTTAAGTAGAGGTCGTTGTAAACGTGGCGATGGAACGGGCGCCGCCGCCCGCCGGTGTCACGAGAGGTTGCGTGCGCGCCGCCGAGACCACCTGCCAATAATCACGGCCTATTCTTACACCGCGCTCATTATTAGCTACCTCCTCAAATTGCATACAGTCTACATTTTTGTTTTTGTGAGAATTATATAAACTGAGAAGGGTATCAGCAGAAGCTATTCGATATCGGCTATATTTTAGCCTTTTCCCGAATCGAACTATGTTGGTTTCGACTCTCATTTCAACCAGGAGCGCCTGAATAATTTATATACCTATGTATTTTTGTACGAATTTACTCAATTCTGGCCTCCATTATCCAAGTATTGCACAATAACCTATTAAGTGTAGGTATCCATATGTTTTTAATTCATAGGTTTGTATCTATCTACTACCTACCTACTGTATACCTATGTTGTATATTTCTACAAAATTATTAATTGTGTGTCCATATAATATAGATAGTTTTTATTTAAATATTACCTAATGATGTGACATCGCACTAAGGTTACAAATTTTTATGGAAGCATTAAATTTTAAAACGTATTGTGTGTTTTATTACTTTTAAACGGGTACCTAACACCCAGGTGGAACATTCTGGAAAATGTATTTTTAATATCATCATACACAATACATAAAATATTGTTATTATAGTTTGATAGCCAATTCTTATGCAAATGAGCGATTACTCCATTCCATAACTAGCCATGAATAGGCTTTAAAAGTTTTATCTGTTCTTTCCTGAATAATGAATAAATTAATCACAAAAATATTGTAAGTAATGTGTACTGCCTCATTAGCCAAGTGGTCCTGAGCGACTGCTACGTTAGAGGTCCTGGGTTCTAGGTTATGAAATTCCCAGTAGCAGCTCGCAGTTAGGAATTTGTGCCGGTTAATGGCAATAGGCTCGCCCCCTATTACATGGGACCTAAAACATACCGGCGAACTGTGGGTGTGTGGGTTAGTACGCCTCTGCCTAACCCTTCAGGGAATACAGGCGTGATGGTATGTTATGTTATATTGTAAGTCATTTTATAGTCATGCTTTAGGTAGGTACTAGTTATTTATTGTGGATATACTTTTAGATTACCTACTCAAATATTATAAAATCGATGATCTAGGTACCTACAATCGTACTGAAAAAAAAAACAATTTTAGTGAAGGAAAAATGCGACCACTGACAGGATTCGAACCTGTCTTCTGGATAGTTACACTAGACGCTATGACCACTAAGATAACAGCACCAACACTAAAAATCTATTATTCAGGATCCTTAATGTTGGCTCTTGACAGGGTAGAAAATATTGTTTTTAATCAAAATGCAAAAAAGGAATATACCTATGCGATGTTTAAACAGTTCTTGTATTTGCGTAGTCTTATATTCTTACTAGCTTCTGCCCGCGACTTCGTCCGCGTAGCGTGATGATATATCCTCAATAAATGGGCTATCTAACACTGAAAGAATTTTTAAAATCGGAGCAGTAGTTCCTGAGATTAGCGCGTTCAAGCAAACAAACAAACTCTTCAGCTTTATATTTTAAGTATAGAGTATATAGATAATATGCAACTGTGGTTCAGTCCAACAACCGATATAAAATGAAAAGTTATTCAGCCAACATCCAACCTTCTAAAAGCGCGTTAAAAATACCTACCTACGGCTTAAATAACGTTCGACCCGAGTGAAGTCGGGGTAACTCCAACGTTACATAAGTAGCTTATGAAGAATGCTGCAGTATACCTACTAAATATGCTTTTCTTTGTTTCAGATCATATAAGAGAATTCTCATGCGGCAGTCTCTTCTACCGCACTTTGTATTTGAATGAGGAGAGAAATACACTTTACGTTGGTGCTATGTAAGTAAAGCTTCTACAGTGCACTTTTATAACATAACTCCTACACGTGTTTGTAATATTATATCTTCTATGGAAAATGAAAGCTGCAGGTATAAAGTTTATGTACGTTTACATTAAATAAATAATGAATATAATGTTAAATATAGTAGTACTAGCTTTTGCTCGCGGTTTCGCTCACATCAAGCTGCATATATTAGGAGCATAAAACTATAGGAGTAAAAATTTATAAACCACATTGATGATCTCTTCTTTGTATGGGTCTGTATACATCAGAGAGGTCAAGCTGTATCTCAGGATCTGTTCAATTAATTGTGATAAAACAGTTCACCAGTTTTTAAGTTGGAGCATATACTTACTTATATAACAAAATTTAAATCTATTCAGTAGTTTTTGCGCTAACCCGTAACAAACAGACAATCAGACAAGAATTTTAAAATTAACATTTTTGAGTTTGGAGACGTTTCAATACCCTAACCTAACCCACTTGTTTTTTTAAATATCTTCAATGTACAGACACAGCTTTTTTCATTTTAGAGATTTTTAATGCCATTAGGCACTGGCATAATGCCATTAACCATTAAGTCCGATTCGTTTACTACTGTTACCTATTCATAAAAGCATGAAATAGGAATTATGAGATTTATATCTAAAGCCAAACTGATTTTACACGAAACGAAAAGTTATTTTATAATTATGCGTAGGTACTAAAAATACTCCGCATAATTGTTGTTCTACTGCTTAATTATTGGTATAAATACTCTACTGTTTTTATCAGAAACCACAATATAAATACGAGGTTACAATTGTGGCTGATTAGTGCTGTTACCACAACCACTTGCCGTCATTTTTTTGATTTGCCGCGGAAATGGCTTCGTGACATGAAACCGTATTATCCACCAATTTCTGTCAACTTTTATTTGTTCTTGTTCGTCCATATTTCTTGTTACCACATTTACATTGCAAAGTGTCTTTATGTTTAACGGTTATCCAACTTTGTTGCAAGATATTTTTTAATTATAATAATAACGTAAATATTATACGGTATTTATTCTTACTTGCATTTTCTTAATATTATAATTATTATATTCAGTTCCAATAAAATCATTGTCACTAGAATATCTAGAGCTGACATAAAACGTTATATTATTTGAAACAGTTGCGCCAATATATGATTATTATTAATTAATTATATGGTCTGTAATTGAACAGAACATTGTCTTAACAATTCCCAATCATTAATATGAACAGAAATCCGAACAATTACCGCAGCTTAGTTAAGAAATCTTTCTTAAATGGCTACTACTATTAAAACTTAAGACTGCTCTTCGTGGACTTTTTAAAGTTTAACCCAGTAGTTAAAGTTTCTCTGGATGCAGCTTTCGTTAATGCGTCAGTAGACGACCCGAACTCGTTAATTAATTTGAGTAAAGGCACAGTTATTTAGATGTTCATTTTATTTATGGCAATGTTTGTTCGTCTATTTAGACACCTATCCATCTCACGTCCAAAACTTTGTAATGCTTTCAGGTTTCCCAAGAGATTTCTTTTTACTTCATCCAAATATAGACGCGCGTGAAGTAGTGCACATTTATATTTTTAGTTATTCCCGGTCTGATTCGTATATACTTTCCATACGTGTGTGTACACTTTTTTTACATATCTCATCAAGTAGAGTACCTACTTTTTACAATTACGTCATTAAAAAAATACGAATTGTGACTAACTTTTCTTTGTTTTAAACACATCCAGTTTATGTAACTGTTTTTGTATATATTAAATAGGTACCTATATTTTAGAATTTTCAGCAACCAATAAATTACCTATAGTACTTATTTAATTTATTCGGTTATATTAATTTTTGCAAAGGAAAAAAATGTGTTTCTTTAGTGTAAATAGAACCCTACTAAATGATATAGGTTTTTTACGAATTTTGTGAGTTGATCGATTTTGTTAAATTTTTAGCATAACTGGTTAACTAATGTTTACGTACTTAATGTATATAAACAGGTTTACTAAATCTAATTCTTTTAAGACATAAATCGATTAATAATTGGTAATGATTCGTTTTTTTATTTATTTTCCGACTTGGTGGAGGAAAAGTACCTAATAGAATTTATGTCCGACATAAACACATACTATAGCGCTTTACGAAGGCAGTAACCGCCTCACGTAAGTGCGATGTTCTTGTATTAACAAGAATATCTATAAATCTTACAACTACGATACGTTCTCAAATTCTCACACTAGGTACCTAACTTTAACAAATGCGATGGGAAGTTTCCATTTATTTCGTTAACAAGACACGAATACCTACTGGTCGTTATAAATTAAGACGCATAGTAACACAACAACTCACAACTTACGTTAGTAATAAACTTTAATCAAAGGCATAATAAATTAATTACGGTTAACGAAAAGGTATAGGAAGACGCAAGATATTAAAATAGTGAGTATTAAAACTAGACTTCCATTGTACTAACAAAGCACTAATGTTAAACGGCTCACAATTCTGCATAATTTACTTATACGAAACGTTGAGCAGATACTGGACACAAAAAAGAAAAAAAGTACGTTGTCTGTCATTCAATTCCAACGTGGATTGTCTTACTTTTGTTATTTGAATACGTAATGCAGCTAAGAAACTATTATTATCTTGTGCTTCTCTTACTGTATTACAGTCATTAACATATACAATTTCATTTATGTGGCCATCTTTGTTGCAGGGATCGTGTTTTCAGATTAAACATGACTGATATTAGTCAATCACATTGCGAGGTAAGTCAAGTATATAACTATATGTAAATACATCATAGTAATTAAACCAGTTAATCAGTAAAGTGAAAACATTTTGGTATTTAAGAAATTTACTAGAACAATTAATAAGGCATACAGCAATTTAATTCATGGTACCTAAATATATCTTTCAGGCGGCAAAGATAACGGGATCTTAATAGATTAGTTAATTAAAGGGGTCGAGACCATTTTATTGGTTTTATTGTGTCTGCTAATTGATTCTTGAAGGGAAAAAGAGATTTAAAAGCTTTATAGAAAGGACATTGGACAATAATTAGGATACAAAAATGTTGATACCGATTTGATTTGTTTTATCTCTTTGTTAGGCTGACATATAACTTAGAGTGACATGTTTATTTTCAACTGGAAAAAAGTAAGAGATCACGACTTTTTACCTGATGGCCTGTCTATCGCTAGTAATATTTAAAAATCGTTTTTTTTTTAAAAAGCTTACTAGCAATGCGGGTCGCACATTACTAGTATTCTTGTTAACCCCTCGTGCTAAGCTAGATTGCTTGTGTTACGAGTGTGTTCACGTCGGTAGTGCAATGGCTGGGGTTCGAACCGTCAAACTCATGATCGCAAGTCCGACGCCCTAGCCATTAGGCTACCGACGCTATCTTTGGTTAAAGATAATTTGCCTCGGGTTTCAGTATATAGATATTATCCTAGTTTGAACTCAAAACACATCTAAATAAATGTTGAATCAGAATCTAATGACTCCATTAATTTAACATGCACCGTGCAATGAGGAGTTCGCAAAGCCGAGCTACGTCAACTCAAACCCTCCGGCTTAGTGCTACTATCCCGTTTTGCTAGCACGAATTGTCTCGGTTACTGCCAGAGACTGATACTTAACCAGTTTTAACCCCTTTGTACAGTCAGAGCTAGAGTTGACTGAACATTTTATTGATCTCAGTTTAATTGAAACTTCTTGGAAAACTCTTTTGCTAAGTAACATTTTTCTTATTTGAAATATCTTTAGCTATTATGTAATCTTCAATATGGTATGAATTTTAGTTTTTTCATATTTCAGTAGGTATTCAGAATTTTAGTAGCAGTAAACTTAAGTAGGTACTTTCAAGTTTTCCTAAAATTCATACTTTACTGCGACACAACACTTACAAAATATCACCCTCAAATTAAGTTCTAAAACTTTTTCATAAAGTAAAATAAACCACTAGCTTACGTTTGCTGAATTCTAAAGAACACTTTTATGGCACTACACTGGATTTTTAATGTTCATACCTATGCTTTTTCTACATTTTCACACGTAAGTGTCATACTCTTTTGACGTTAAACCCCTTATACTCTTGTTGTAAAAGAGGATGTGTACGTTTTATTCGCTACTTATGCCAAGTATGAGGTATCTTTGCTTAAATAAAAATAAAGCGTTGTTTGTATCTAGAAAAGACGGTACTCTGCACAATTTCAGGGCGTTGAGTCAGACGCGACGCTATTCCGTATGCGCTTAATATGTAGAACTGGATTATTTTTGTATTCCACGTTAGCTCATTCTATTCGCGACTAAAGCTAGTGAATATTGAGAGAGTTCTGTCAAGATAATTTTAATAAACTGTTTCATTTTATGTTAACGTCAAGAAGAATGGACAATTCTAATAACTAATAATGTTAAGCGCGAATCCACTGACTTAATTATCGCAGATGTTAATTAATCTTAAACTGTTTATTATTAATGAAACCCTCGTTTAAATTAATCATTTTAGCAGCTTAAGCCTATTTTGAATTGCCTAGTGATACACGGATATTGAACACAGCTGTTTGTCATGTCCATAACATGTTACACGATTACTGAATTAGCGGACACATGTTTTGCACAATTTATTTCCTTTTGGATCAATACATATAGCATGTGCGTTTTGCAGCGGGACGCGTTGTTGTTGGAGGCGAGCAACGTGGCCAGGTGCGTGAGCAAGGGCAAGTCAGAGCCCTTCGAGTGCAGAAATCACATTCGAGTGCTGCAACCTTTAGGGGATGGAGAGAGGCTGTATGTGTGTGGGACTAATGCACACAGTCCAAAAGATTGGGTTGTGTATGTAAGTAAATATTCACTTTACACCGAAATAATATTTTGTTAATTGCCTTACTGGTGAGTTACAAGCGCGGCTTTGGACGTGAGGTCTTGTGTACGATTCCCAAGTCAAGCAAAGCGCTCTTGGGATTTTTAGTGGTGGCTCTCAGTTCATGCCGGATTATTAGCAATAGGCTTGTCCCTATTCTACTGTTAAGTGGGTGTACGCCTCTATGTATCCCTAAGGAAAAGCTATAGGCATGTTGATATATGAGCAATATAGGATTATTATACTAGGTAGTTTCGTTAATATTTGAAGTAAAAAGCAATCATCTAAATCCCAAACGGCCTGAATCTCGTCCCTAATTTATAAAGTGTATATGAGATAATCTTAATTACCTCAGGATTTTAAGTCCGGCGGTGAATTACAAAGATAATTTTAGTCGTTGGAGCTGAAGGCTATCTGTGACATAGTCTTAACGATAACCCGTAAAATGGTTAATGGCTTCGATCATCATTAAGTTGTTCGATTACTGGGCTAGTTACTGGCTCAAACTATTTACTCTTAAATGTAAGATTAATCTATCTACTCTGATGCTTATTTATCTTTACGAGAAAGGAGAACTATGACGAGTAACTAAAAGTAAAAGTACTTCCAGCCTCGGTTGGATTAAACCTACATGTAATTGACAACGTTTTAATAGTGCGGTGCACACTTTTTAGGCATCAAATATGAATTACTCTTTATTGCGCGACTGCTACGCTAGAAGCCTGGATTCGATTCCCAGGTCGAGCAAAGTGTTATTGGGTTTTTCTATGAAGTTCTGAGTAAGTACTAGTTTGGTATTTGTGCCCTATTAATGACAATAGGCTCGTTCCCTATTCCATGGGACTTGAACATACCGGTGAACTGTGGGTGTACAATAGTACGCCTCTGCCTAAGCCTCCGGGGAATACAGTCGTGATGGTATGCATGTATGTCCTGAAATTAATTTAAGGTAGTTTGACTCTGCTGCTGGAGTTTATTTTGAGTAGTACTACCGCATTGCCATATATTCTACCGCTGTATAACATTATTTTACTTCGATTTGAAGGCCAATGTAGTAGATACTGTAGACAGTGAAATTACTGGACATCATTATGAGGTCTCAAGATAACGCGCTGGCGTCAGTGGCGTCCGTAGGCTGCCTTATAACCGCCCATGGTAGCGTCCGCTTACCATAAAGCTATACTTGTACGTAATCGTGTTAAAATAAAAAGAAACTATCAGTTTGATTGCGACAAAATTTAGTGTCTTATTTTTTTTAGCTTATTTTCAGTTAATGCAATAATGTGTCAATTGAAAGTCAGACTCGTAAGATGTTTAGAAGTTTTTTCTAGAAGTTTCTAAGATGAAGCAGTCATCCCGTGTTTAGGAGCTTGTGGGATGCAATTGCGTAGATCACTTTTAAAAATATAACCCAATCTAAATTGGCGTGAAGATTCCAGGACGCTTATTCTACAATTTTTACATACATCACACAAGCATCATATATGAATTATATAGTAATTTTAACCTAATTAATTATTTTTGTCATTTAGCTTAATCTCACCCACTTACCCCGACATGAGTACGTGCCGGGCGTAGGGCTAGGGGTGGCGAAGTGTCCTTACGACCCGGCAGACAACAGCACAGCCGTGTGGGTGACGGATGGCAACCCTGGAGACCTTCCCACACTTTACGCGGGAACTAACGCAGAGTTCACTAAAGCGGATCCTGTTATTTTCCGCAACGACTTGTACGATTTTCGGACGGGACAAAAGAAGTATAACTTCAAAAGGACTCTGAAGTATGATTCGAAGTGGCTGGACAGTAAGTTTACTTCCTTTTATTACCTTAATAGTATTATTAATTTCATTGAATCATATTGTGTGATGTAAAGAAGTTACTGTTAGCTCATAATTTTACAGTAAATGGCATTATGATGTTATGAGATTTTTAAGTGTATTTGTACAAAACGATCACGTTGACAATAAAACTTATTTAACCTATCTGATTAACACATTATACCTAAAATTAACTGATCATGAAAGGAAAATGCATTTCATTCATTGATAAATTCGCAAAGTATATTCAAAATTTCATCTTTACTGGATAAATAGACCGGGGCATTCATTATATTAATCGAGATATTGGGTTTTTGTCCCTTATTCCGTACTTTCTTTTATGAGACTGCGATAAAACCTATAGGTGCTTACTCTTTATCGTAGGAACATAAAAGGAAATAAAGAAGAACCTCGTACAATGTCTGACCTGTCAGCTAAACGACCCGAAATAAAAGCCTACATTTTTATTAGTTATTGGAAATGTTACTTACAGAAACAAAATTTTATTCGGGAACATTTCTGGATTTTCACAATACACACATTTGCTGATGAAAATGACATCTAAAAGCTATTAAAATGTGTCTTTTGTCAGTTTCGAGATTGTACTGTTTTTATTTTGTTTTAGAAACTAATTTTGTGGGCTCTTTCGATGTTGGAGAGTACGTCCTATTCTTCTTTCGTGAAACTGCTGTGGAGTTTATGAACTGCGGGAAAGCTGTCTACTCGAGAGTGGCGAGAGTTTGTAAACACGATACCGGTGGAAAACATATATTAAGCCAGAACTGGGCCACATATTTGAAAGCACGACTCAATTGTAGTATACCGGGAGAGTTCCCCTTCTATTTTGATGAAATTCGTAAGTATGAAACTTTTGTACATGCATACATATATGAATCTTTCTATATCTCTTATTGACTTATACTAAAGGTGTCCCACGACTCAGACTTTTATTTCATTGCAATATTGTATAGTACGACTTTATTTTGGACGCAAGTATGTAGTCACAATTTAAGTACCTACCTACTTAAAATCCTCAAAAGACTGGAGAATACATATTTCGCTACACCTTTATAGTTCTCTAGTTTCACTGCAGTAACAACTCTATATATATTCATGTCGTTAAAGGTGGAGTGTGGAGTATATTGTACTAGATAAACGTCTATTTTCACATCTAACACACTTACGCTTGATCCAGAGAGCGTGTATCAGATGCCGGGCGATCCGTCGAGGTTTTACGCGGCGTTCACGACAGGCGCCAGCGACGGGCTTGTCGGCTCCGCTATTTGCACGTATACCATGGACGACATCCAGGAAGCATTCGCTGGAAGATTCAAAGAACAGGTATTTATTATTACTTAGTTGTTTTTATCGATGATGTATGGAAGCCCTGCTCCTATCATAGATATTGGGGTAAACTTTGGTGAACCTCTTCATCAGCATCAACCCATTTATTGTCCCATTTAAGAATGTTTAGGCTATAGATCACAACGATCGCTTGCGAGTTGGCAAACTTAACAAGTCTTTGGAATAAACTCATACAAACTTGATACCAAAGTATTACTTGACAGTCCACTCTTTCTTCTTTTTTGTTTGTATATCTGTTTGCATTTCTTCAAGAGAAAACATACATGTTTGTATTCAATATTCCTAAAAATCATAACAGTAAAATTATATTTTTATTACAAGCATTTCTAAAATAATAAAGGGCCCAGATTGTGTACCATACTTCGATAGAAATTCAATAAAATGACGCCTACCTACCTAAACTCATGTTATGTTGTATATAAATGTATTTTGTGTATTTGTAGACTTATTTAAATGACGTCATTTAATGAAACGACATCGATACATTGTGCATAGGTGGGCTTTTTATTTTATACGAAAATGTGTTGTATTTCGAAGTCTTAAGTGCTGGAATTTCCTCGGCAGAGGTTCATCAAAGCCTAGAAAGGAGTCACCTAAACATCACCTTAAAACGGCAATATGACAGTATGGAAGAGATATTAGATATCACAGTACCTATAATTCATTTGGTGAAAGCGTCTCGTGTACTAAACCGAGGGACGAATCATTCGAATCCTACCAGGGCTCTATTTATTCTTTCTTAAAATTTATAAGATTGGAAAATGTTATATAAAGAATTTTAGCTGGCGTTCATGAAATACGATGAAAAATAGTTTGCTCATAAAGGCTTGGACCACAGGCTTGTGACATATCAGGTGTAGCAGAAGGTCGAGCATATCTCTTTCGCATCTAATTGAATGACCAGTGAACATATAAATAGGATGTTACTTTGAAATTTGCTGTATATATCTAGCTAAATATTTTGTTATAATACAGGTGATTAAAATGAGTAACCGGTGTAATTTCTTGCCAGCTTTGCGCAGTGGAATTAAGCTTATGAGTACGCTAGTTATGAATAATTACACTATATTTTGCTCTTAACGGTAGCCTCTTTATTCAAATACGTACGTACGTTTTTAAGCATCGTATGATCTTTTTGAGGTCACAGTTTCTTGCGAAAATCTAAATTGAAACAATGAAGGTAAGGCAAGAGTGAATATTTAATTATTCTATTTTAGGTAGATACATTTTTAATAGCTTTGTGTTTACCTATGTGTGAAATCTATGATGTCTCCGAAAATTTACCATGTTAACCATCACTCATCATTGCCAATACTCGTGTAAATGGCGACAGAGAAAACTGGTCAGTGACTATACTATATGACGACCTCTGTGGTTTACAGGTTCGAGTACCGGACTGCTGACCATGAGGTTGTGGGTTCGATTCCCATAGAACACAAAAATTTATGTGATGAATATAAGTGTTTGTGTTCGTCTGGGTGTTTCTTATGTATTATAAGTATGTATTTACAAAAAAAAAGTATATAAGTATTATATCCATTGTCTAGTACCCATAGTACAAGCTCTGCTTAGTTTGGGACTAGATGGTGCTGTGTAAAAAATGTCCCAGAATATTTATTTATTTATTATTATTTATTATATCACCCACATTTTTCATTACTCAGGCATCGTCAAGTTCGGCATGGTTACCAGTGCTAAGGGCACGCGTGCCCGTTCCCAGACCGGGCACTTGCGTCAACAACACCGAGGCTCTACCGGACAATGTCCTCAATTTCATCAGGTAATAAAATAGGAACACTAAAATAAGATGGCTGCTCTGACTTTAACGCTACTGCGTTTAACCAGTACCTACACCTCACGTGAAATCGAATTATTCTCGAAATGTCATCACAACCTACTAGTAGCGCGGCCTGTTGTTTTACGGCGGAAACTTATTTGTACACGTCTATATAAACATAATTATACACAGTTCCGCACATTGTTCAGAGCCATCATTAATATCTTTAACTATATACTGTCTAGTTTATTTGTTTGAGACAATACTTTGTTACTAAAATTACGAGTAAAGAAACCTAACATACAACAACAAACAGGCCTAAGTATATTTATTTTAATAATTAAGTTTCTTAATGTCTCCATCAACCATCGCTCTTTATATAGTTACTAGCTTCCGCCCGCGACTTCGTCCGCGTGGAATAGTTACTTAGTCTTAGCGGGATGATAGCCTATAGCCTTCCTCAATAAATGGACTATCTAACACTGAAAGATTTTTTCTAATCGGACCAATAGTTCCTGAGATTATCGCTTTCAAGCAAACTTGGCAGGTGGCACTTGACAGGTGGTAAGAAGATGATGATCCCCTTCAGCGGCTTTTAGTATGTTTTGATTGAAGCTCACTTCAAGATATAGCCAATATTATTAGTTGATAGTTGAATATTGAGTATCCGAGCGGAACTTTAGTAAAATATGTCACGGGAACAGGAATAATAAAAGAACGCTAAATGAGGATATGTCTTTTAGAGCTCGGTCCGCACGGATACAAAACAAACGCTCTAAAGGCTGATGAGTAACGTATTTATTTGGTTATGGATTAATATCATGTTTATAAAAACACCTACGCAAATAATGCATTTGGAATTTTAGAACAAAGTTAGCATAAAAAAGGTTATAGTGAGCCAACCTTAAAAGATAGACATATGCTGTCGCGGACTTTTTTTTAGAACTTTTAAAGAGGAACAATTCTGTCATATATGATTTTTGCGAAACTTTAACCGTTTACGCAGCGCACGCATCGGAAGCTCTCAAAAGGAAAAAAAAACGAATTTTAGAACAAAGTTAGCATAAAAACGGTTATAGTGAGTCAACCTTAAAAGATAGACATATGCTGTCGCGGACTTTTTTTTAGAACTTTTAAAGAGGAACAATTCTGTCATATATGATTTTTGCGAAACTTTAATCGTTTACGCAGCGCATGCATCGAAAGCTCTCAAAAGGAAAAACCCCGATTTTGAAACATTCTTCATTGATGCTCCGCTCCTATTGGTCTTAGCGTGATGATATATAGCCTATAGCCTTCCTCGATAAATGAGCTATCTAACACTGAAAGAATTTTTCAAATCGAACCAGTAGTTCCTGAGATTAGCGCGTTCAAGCAAACAAACAAACAAACAAACAAACAAACAAACAAACAAACAAACAAACAAACTCTTCAGCTTTATATATTAGTATAGATATGCTTCTAGAAATTTCACCAAAAATATATCGCAGCCATTTAAAAGTTTGTAAGATAAACTACGCGTATTAAAGTCTTGTGCACACTTTCAAGATATTGGTAATGTGGAGGTTTAATCTTCCTCTCAGGCGCCTAATCTTAGTAAGGTTACGGGGCGTAAGTTGAACGCATATCCTTTAATTGGGTCACACACTAATTAATAGTAAGATGCGGAATTCCAAGTCTGTACTAATTTAGGAAACTTAAGTTAAGATATTTAGGTGTGTACTCAGTACTACAAGACTAGTACCTCGATGGAGACGTAATGGGAATCGTTTGTCATTTACTTATTTGATTTTTTTTTGTAAATATTAACCTGTTTGCTGTTTTGTAGTTATGATTATTCCGCTATCCCTAATTACTAGTATATTTCAAGTTGTAAGAACAGTTGTACAAAATATTTATTTATGAAATACATTGTCGGACGAAGCAATTATCCGTCTGCGTCTATTCTAGGATAGTGTAATTACCGAAGCGTCTGGATTAATTGCTTAGGTCATTCGCTAATGGACAGGAAATCCTAGTGTTACCATGAGCAACGTTATCTATGTATTTGTCGGTTTAGTCATTATTTTAGTGGTGGCAAGCTCGTCTAAAGCGTCTGTTAGCTAATTCCGTTTTTCTTTTGGATTTTTCGCAATTAGGGAAAAATAAACTCTAAGCAACAAAACAATGTCTAATAAATTCCAGATAAATGTCGATAAAACCTCTCTATATTATCCTTGGCGCATTCATGTTTATTGTTTGACTCACTTCGAATTTTGGAATCACGCCACTAATAAATCGTACCGAGTACCTATAAGACTCGTATTCTTTTGTAACTTATTTGGAAAGGAACACTGATATAGAAGAAAATCAAGTATCAAGCATGTGCAAGCGCATAATATAATAGCGCTAAGGAACTATGAACGTGTAACGTTTGTGGCAAACACGTGCGTGCTTAAGTAAACCCTAAATCGAACTTTTTGGTCGCCATGTCAAAAATATATTAATGTTTCTGTATAGCTATATTTACGGTCGCTTAGTTATCTGGTGCATATTATCTCTTCCGTGTTAACAAAGCCACATGATAGTGTTACCTACTCTGTGTATTTTGTACTTAGGTCTCATCCTCTGATGGATTCCGCTGTACGTCACGAGGGCGATGCTCCTGCGTTCTACAAAAGGGATTTGGTACTAACCACCATCGTGGTCGACAGACAGTTCGTCGACATGCTGGGCGATGATATCACATACACCGTGTTTTATGCTGGATCTAGTAAGTACTTAGTGATTTTGTTTCGCTACTGTAAGTATATCGTGTTTTATTAAAAAGAGAAGAAGAGTTTTATATGATCGTGATTTGAGTGACAGATTAATCATTAACAATTTATTTAATGACTTGTGGTAATCTATTCGTCTCAGAATTTTGATACTTCTCAATTAGCAAGGATGCTGCTAGCAATCGTCAGATTATGTGCGTTCTTGATATTTTAACTGCCTCATTAGCCAAGTGGTCCTGAGCACGACTGTTACGCTAGAGTTATTGTGTTTTTCTATGAAATTCCCAGTAGCAGCTTGGAGTTAGTAATATGCTCGATATATATATATGCTCAATAGGCTCGCCCGCTATTCCATGGGACCTAAACATAACCCTTCGGGGAATTACAAGCGTGTTTAACGGTTTATCCCTATAATCCAGTAGGTACGAGTAAGTACCTACTTTTCATAGAATTTGTTCCGCAGGCGAAGTATTAATTAATAATAATTATTGCGTAGGCGCAGGCGAGGTATACAAAATAGTGCAATGGGCAGGGGGCGGGGCTGGTGGGTCCCGCGTGGCGGATGTGTGGCGCGCCGCGGGAGATGAGCCTGTGCGCGCGCTGGCACTCTCGCGCCGCCTACACGCGTTGTACCTCGCTACTGATAACCGCATCAGACAGCTGCCATTACGGGCTTGTACACACCGGTAAGTGTACATAATTTTTATCGTGAATTACTTAGCTTATGCTGATGGCGTTCGAAGCGCCTTCGCTGAGGGGCGAGTGAATCACATAATGTACCTATTGAAATAAAACAACCTTACGGATTATATCGTGTTATCCGTAAGGTTGTTTTATTTCAATATGTCTAATATTCGCGTAAGCTTCAGAAATCAATATACAATGTACCTACTTATATTATATTTTCAAAGTTTAGTTTTAATCCACACTAATATTATAAAGAGGAAAGATTTGATTGATTGTTTGTTTCTCTTGAATAGGCTCCGAAACTATTGGACCGATTTGAAAAATTATTTTACCATTAGAAGCCGAAACTATCCCTAATGAACATAGGGTACTTGTTACCGCGGGAAAATGCTTCATTCCTACGGGAAAACGGGTGAAGCTGGGCCGGGCAGCTCTATAATATAAAGTATGTAAAGTGGCTGTAATGGCTTAGGCAATATAAACAGCTACTGTCAAATTTCGAGTCCATTCAGTGGACCTAGCCACCTTATTATATTATGACAAATTACATCATGATCATTAGTAGGTATTCAATCAAAATCGTACTTAGCTGTGCTGTGCCCAACAGGGTCCATAATTGATTTTAAGTTTAAAGCAACCATCTGTCTAAATTTATGTGTACATTATGGAACACAAACGCAATAAAGAATTGAATTGAAAATAAATGTGAGTTAGGTATAAGTTGGTATTGTACTTAGTATGTTTCGTGTATCATTAAAATAACAACTATGTATAATATTGCAATGCTGTTCTATCTCAATACCTTTTTCAGCTTTACTTTACAAGTAGCTAGTATGAAGCAACACACATATCATGTAGATAATTATGTATTGTAGAGTCAGCACACTAGCGCAGGTTGATACCCGACTTCGACAGCTGCACCTACCGGTCTTTCGTGGTAAATCTGTTGTGGGCGGACACATGTCGTGATGTGCCGTAATTTTACACTGAAAGATAGTCGTCTACAACAGCTGCCTTAGCGAGCTTGCATTTCTTTATCTTATCAGAACAGTATCTAGGGTCGCTCGTAGTGAACGATTGATGTCTTCGGTAATAATTGCTGAAGGACTCGCAGTTGTTATCACATGATGTCTGCAGCTTTGTGTCTTGGCTCGTAGATAAGATAATACCTATGTTAGAAAAAAAATTGTGGGCTTCGGCACTTAACTCATTAAAATATGGAACATGGAATGAATTCTGAGGCCCACTTGCACCAACTTTTTAAATACGTTTAAATTGCATTTAAACACAATTTTTCATAGTAAATTTGTGTTTAAATACAATTTAAATATAATTAAGAAGTTGGTGCAAGTGGGCCTTAGAATAAAATATTTATATTTAATTTATAGGTATAAATGTGTCAAATTTTAAATAGGTCATTACGTTTCCAAGAACGCACCTACAAAATATGGAATGCGATACGCTAAGTACATACTCGCATATCTTAAAAAAAATACTGACATCATTTATTTTATTGTACCTAACATTGTTTTTAACAGTTACGACAGTTGCGTCCGATGCGTGCTGGATCCCTACTGCGGTTGGGATAAAGAAGTGGGAGCTTGCCGTCCATATAGCCCAGGGTTGCTCCACGATGCCACCAACTCTACGCCTTCGATATGCGAGGCCAGCGCACCCCTCAAGACCGTGAGGGCAGGCTATGGGCAGAGCGTCCATTTAGCTGCGTACGGGAAGACACCAGAAGCATTGAAGGACCAACATGCTATCTGGTATCATCATTCGAGAGAGAAGGGGCGATACAAAATTAGTTATAAGTAAGTTTTGGAGATCATCTGATTCATTAATTACAAAAAGGTATATTAAAATATGTTCAAGCTAATCTGAAAAGCAGATTATGATTATTCAGCCCCTAAGAACTGGCCCGTTTGAAGTAGCTTTTAAACATTCAATTAAAATCAGTTTAACATTCCTTGGCAACGATGACACAAACAGGTCAGGTCTCGGCCTAAAAATCTTAATAATATATATATTTTTGTATCAGACTAAAATGTTTCTCGTGTTTCCTTAGTTGGGAGCGAGTTCTGCAGACATCAGAACGTGGTCTGGTGTTACTGTCGGTGACAGAATCAGACCGAGGGCGATACGAGTGTTATTTCGGGCCGACATTGATCGCCTCTTATAATTTGGACATCGATATGCACAGGTAACATAAGCTTCAACTAACTTTGACTTTAGATGTAAAAATATTTTGTGAAGGGTTTCAGCAAGTTCCAGCTGAATGTTTCAATCGTAACTTGTGGATGAGAAATCATTTCCTTTTAGTTCGGTAGACTGTTGATTCTGTTAGTCTAAGACTTAACTAAGACAGTGATACTGATTAAGTAATCCTAAATTCTGAATACCGGTCTACACAAAAGAATAGCTGCTTAAAATATTTTTGTAAACTTCAGACACTCATTTACTGTTAAACTGGCACCAATTTTTGGTTAGTGTTAAAGATAGGGGCAAAATAATAATAAAATAACTACTCTAATGAAAGGGACGTGGGTGTTGTTGCAGATGTACACAGCCTAGTAAATCGCAGGAATACAAGCAAGTATATTCCGATTGGTGCCACGAGTTTGAGAAATACAAGAGCGCCATGAAGGCTTGGGAGTCCCGGCAAATGGTAAGTTAACTGGACTTAAGTTTGCTTTTTGAGTGACATGAATTGCCAATAAGGGTATTTTACAATAATAAATAAGCGTATTACAGTGTATAGAATAAAGTCTCATTTATTACATAGATAGGTGTATATATTCGTAGGTAATAAAGGTTTCCGCCAGGGTCGTATATGATCTAGATTTCTAAGGCCAAAGTGTGATTTTTAGTCGGTACCAGTCCAACATTCATCGACGATCTATGATTCCGCATTTTAAAAAGTAATACCAAGGTAAAGGAGTGGTTGCAGCCATGTGCGTTTGGCTGCTAAAAAAACACACATAGTAGATTACGCAATGTCGGCTGTTTTTGGAACGGCGAATCTTTGTTTAGATATTGCTAACGTTTCTCGTAGTCGTTCCAATTGATACACAATTATTTAAGAAATAAGCATTCTCAGTGTCGGGAACATTTTTATGTTGATGACTTCAATATCCCAAATATAAATCATATTGGTAAGAGTGAGGTTTCAACATCAAAGATTTACTCCTCTAATTTAAGCTAGCCGAAGCTATACCTTCTAAACGGATCATTGGTCATTCCATAAAGGTACTCGTACACTGGCAGCGATCTTCCTTTTGCCATTTTTAACATATCCAGACTAATGGAACATGTCCATGTTTTATCGAACGTTCGTATCCCAACCTCGTTAATCTTGTTTTCAGGCTCTTTCGGGGTTCAGTACACAGCTTTGTATGGCTAGTTGCACTTTTCAGACCTTACATGACTGTCAATTACTTGGTAAACTTTACATTGAGAACATTCAAATAGAATCGTATGTTCCAAGGTTTTTTATTATAATTTGTACAAGCATTTGAAAAGTCGAAGTTCATTTCCAAGCGAAGTTTCAATTTAGAATTTAATTGTACATCGTCTTTTTATTGATTTGTTTCTTCAGGGTATAATTCTAAAAATGTAGTAAAAGATATGTAACAATTAAACAACTTTGTCAATAAACGCTAAGTGGTAGTGGTAAATGATAAAAATAGATAATACTGTGTGATTAAAAAAATGAAATCGTCAGCTTAAAATACCAATTTGTAAAAGAAAAGTGCTTTAAGCTTACGTACTGTTCGTTCATTCCACAAACTAGAAATTAAAACGAATCATAGTTTAAGGCCCACTAGTTACTAACAAACAACTATTATAGAATTCACCGGCACGATTTTTATTTTCTAAACTCTTGTGGTTCATTATAGCCCATTTACTAGTTCTAACTTAACGACTACAGAAATGAATAGTTGATAGCGTTATAGGGCGTAATTACTTACCTATATTTCGTGTCGGTGTAACAAAACCATAGATATGAGTACATATAAAGCTTGTTTTATATATTACATAACATAACCAATATCTTTGACTACTTACTGTATATAATTTTCTTATTGGCAACGATTTGTATCCAATATTTAACTCAAGAGGTTCCCTTTGAGGGAAAATTTATTGATAGATATTGTGTATTTCAGCAGTGCTCCAAAAGCCTGAATGCATCGAGCCAGCAAAACAGTATGTCCAACGAGATCGTGGCTTCGCTGCGGTGATAGGGCACAGATCGCTAGTGATTAATGAACGATTACACACACCGAGTCACGCTAACGTAAACTAGCCGATATTTTGCAGACGCAACCCTCACGCCCTTACTACGATATCGTTCTCAGCAGGTGAAACTAAATTAACTAAGCATAAAAGATAGAGAATACATTGATATACTTAAATCTGTTAATACTGATGTTAGAGCGGTAAATAGCATCGAAAAAAGATGAATCTCATGTTTCCTTCAAAGTGACCCTTGTACCTAATTTACAAAGTTATTCTCACATTGTTTAGAGCTGTCAGCAAAGAAGTCACATTCATCCAGCATGAGCTAACAGATGAGAATTTGTAGTAGGGGACTCGAACTAAAAGGGGAACGGTAATGTAGTGAGGGGATGATCTGTTAAAATAGATTTGTTGTCCGTTCCGAAGACTGCGCACTGATGGATGAATAACTTCTGTTCAATATTCGCCCACAACTTTTACTTAGTTAACAAATAAAGTATCGTATAGTTTATATTAGTCTTAAGTAATCGAGATTACCTAAATAAAATAATATAAACGAAAGCGACTGAATATGATATAGTGTGGACAATTGTCTCGTCGAAAATGTTTAGCGTTTCAACGAACGAGTGGTTGTACTGTTCGCCTTCGCAAGAAAATTCTATCTACTGTAAATATGTCAAAAATGTCAGATTGTATGGGTGTGGTGCCTACACCCGTATTAAAATGCTGTGATATCAGTTCTCATTGGATCATTGTGCTGGCGCATTAAATTGTACCTACGTTGTGATAGCTTAATTTGCAAAAAAAACTTTTATTAGATAGTACCTACATATATTACTACCTAATTTAATACCATAAAACAACAATTTGAGATTGCACCTATTACAAATACATGTAGAAACTTTAGTAGGTACCAATTTATTTAACAGCAATGAAAAATGTGTTCGTTGTGTTTAAGTTCATAAATAACGTTTGAGTTAGGTGCAATCAATTTAAAAGCCCGTACTTGACAAGTGAAGTACCTACCTAAAATGTATTTATAGGAGGTCGTGCTCTCTGAACTAGGGAAGTGTTTAAAATAAAGAGCAATACAAACGCCAACTTAGATGTAAGATTATTATATTGTACAATGACATGCTTATTTGTACCAAGCGTTGATGCATAGAGTTGTAGGTCTGTAGTTTCATTATTTGTTTATATGACTTGTGTTATACTAGCGGCTGACTGTTGCGTGTTAAACCACTGTTCCAAATTGTAGTTGTGCGGTTTCTGTTTCAAAAAGTTGTTATTGATTTGTTGCCATAAAATGTAATTTTAGGCCCGACTTCGGACTTGGAAACCGAATTTAATAGGTGGTCGTGTTTTTGGTTGAGTTTATAATCTCGCTAGAATAGTGCCTTGTGAAGCATGCTTACATTATAATAAAACCTATTAAAAATTATTGAGTAGATCATATTTTTGTGTACATGTAAAGAAAAAATGATGGAGATAATTAAGTGATTTATTCGTAAATTAAAGCAATAACGTTCCACTGAATTAATAGTCACCAGTATTATATTATAAATGATCTGCAGAGAGTAGATAGTGATTGTATTCGAGAAAAAATAGTGTTTAAGATATGAAGACGTACGAATTATATAATGTCGATGTTAATGGCTGTACCCAGCCTTGTTTATTTGTCTCAGACTTGTTATTTATTGTTGTGCTAGCTAATGATGACTGGGTTTTGTTAGAGAGGGTGTGAAAAAAAGAGGCGATTGTAGTTAGCCAGTGATTATACTAAACTGTTCTATATTATTATACTCTGTCTAGTGCTGTCTTGTATAAATATTATACAATATGGCATTAGATATATTTGCATTTTTATTTTGTAGTTAAGTACATTGCGTTTATAAATTAACACTAATTCCCATTACTCAAATGTTAATTGTATAAAAAATATTGTAAATAATTACAAAATGTAGAAGAAATGCTATGAATTATGTTTATTGTAAAATATATAGTTAAGTTAGATTATAAGCGATTGTTTTATAAAAGAAACAAGAAAATAAATTATTTTAGATCTAAAGATATTTTATTACAAAAAACCTTACAAGAACGCTTCAAACCTTCGTAAGATTTATAAACCGAAACTTAGATAGCAGGTAGCATCAATATTATTTTGAATTTTATATTTGCATTGAAAACAGAAAAAATCTCATTCGACATCCCGTGTAATGTCATCGAACTATCACTGATTGAGCTATCTACATACATATAAGATTTACTTACTGGTTTTAATAACACGTATTTAACTGAAACTAAAATTTAACAGGTAAATACTACTCACATGGATAAATGAAATGTGTCGAAGCTGAAGTTATTTCATCATTATGGTAGGTAATTTTTTTTCGTAAGATTTGGAAATTTTCCGAAAACGGTCTCTTGGAAGATACATATTCAGATTAAATGAGAGAAAAATTCTGGGAGATACTTAATGATATTACCATCTTTTGTGACCGCCTTGGGAGTACTAATGCAAAATAAGTCGTAGCCAGACTGAGATTTCACGCGCTCTAAAAACCATGAACAGTGTATTTTAAGTCGATATGAGAGCCAACAAATTAACTATACATATAAAGGGTAGAAGTACTGACGAAGTGAAGGAGGCTTATTCGGAAAACGGACACTGTAATAAGCTCGAATAATTCTATGAACAAGAACAAAAAATGTAGAAAATTCTCCATTCAATTTAATAAATCAGTTTCGGCATGACTGAGCCTCTCTTGCGTGTCAACACCCGGAACGTTGATGACATAAAGGCTTACAGCGGCGCGGCGGCGGTGCGAGCGCTAAGTGTGCTCAATACTTCATAATACCATTCAAATTACTAATGGGACGACTGTAGGGATAAAATTCATCTTAATAATATGCATAATATTAAAACTTAAATGTTAAGTACTTAAGTTATGAAATTAAAACTCTCCAAAAAAATTATCCGCGATTATAACTGGAATTCTCAATAATAAGCTGTTCTTATATCTTTTTACGGGCAATGAAACCGTAATTTGGGTATCGTAAACGGCGCCTGTCTTAGATTGGCGAACATCATAGAATTTAATTACTGAGGGAGACTGGAATAATTGGGGACTCGCCTGTAATGGCCGCGCTTTACGGCCAAATTAATAGATTTCCGCAGCGGGACCCGCTGAACCTCCACTGAACTCATTTTGATATTAATTGCTGACCTAAAATCAGCCACTAATATACTTTAATAATTGAAATGGTCAATTAATTATAAATTGTCCCAGTGATATTGATGTCCACCGGTTATTGAATCGAAGGATAGCGATGTCCAGCCATTGATAAGATTAATTATTATTGCTCCCTATATATTTTACCGGGTATAGAACAAATCTAGGTCGGGTTCTCAAATAGAAGTTACAGCCTATAAATAATTCTATTGATGGTACAATTGGCGCCAGTATGACGAGACATTATTGAACATATTTACGTACAAAATCTGTGGATATCGAAAAGTTAATTAATTACATTTGCCACGCTTTGGTAAACAGAACAACGGATAGCAAAGACGAATTCCTTCATCAAAGGAAGCGTATATATTACCTCCAATTCTGACTGGATGAAGATTGATTAAAAGGGACAAAGTATTAATGACATAATTTCAGTATTCAATCTTGAAAACAACACACATGGACATAAATTACCAGTAAACTGGAGGTGTGCCTTAGTACACCTCTGCAAAAGACTTCAGAGAATATAGGCGTGATGGTATTTTCAGATATTATTGATAAAATAAGTTCGCTGCAATGTTTATCCTGGGACATAAACTGAAATAGATGCCTACGGAAAATATTTAGTTTATTAAACATAATTTAAAAAAACTGGGTTTTCATCCTTTAGCTTTTTCCCAATAAGGTATGTTGAGATCGACTTTTAGGCTAAACAGATGAGGCTAAATATCAGTATTTTACATGAAGCTACTGCTATCACTCCTCTTTATGTAGCTCAATTTCTGAGCAATATCAACATCCTAAGGATACATTGGAGGTCTGGGTTTTTCGGCTTTTGACTACCACTAACTCGATTATCAAAAGTGTTCGTATAATAATCGGAACCGATGACTTTGCTTGCCCTCCGAGGCACGGATGCTCGCCCATCTACACACACCGTGTCAATGACGGACCATTCACTTTAACTATAACAGCTATAAAATTAAACTGAAAATTAAACTTTAATAAACATTAATCAATAAATAAAGGGTAACGATAAGCGGTCTTGTAAAATGTATGTATGGCATAACAAGGGTGAAAGCTGGTCAAAATCCCTACTCCCTACTAATATTATAAATGGAAAGTACCTAACTCTGTCTGTCTGTTACGCTTTCCCGCTTAAACCTGTCAACCGATTTTGATGAAATTTGGCACAGACAATCTTTAGACCTTGAGAAAGGACATAGGCTATATATCATCACGCTACGCGGACGAAGTCGCGGGCAGAAGCTAGTAGTAAATAATTCGGTTCTGTCACGTCGTGCGGTCACAGTTCTAACTTGTCCTAACTTTACCAATATTACATTTCTTTCATCCCGGATGTAACAGGTCAAAAGTAATTTTGACTGAATTTTTATTTGTATATAATAAAATTTAAATTTCATAAATAAAATTATTCAAAGAATTAATATAAATAAATAATAATAATTAATTTTAATAAATATAATCTAATTCAATAATTTAATTGTAAGTAGGAACTATAAAACTACTCATGAAATACGTTATTATTAAGTCATAAGTAACCATTATTTTAATAATTCATTCAATTTCATTCAAAGCTAAAAATTTTAAAGTGAGAAACATTATTTTTAAATTGCGTTTTTATATTCTCCGTTTCCAATTTAAAAAAGAACTTCATTATACTATATCAATATTTTCTGATTAAGAGCCAATAGGTACCTAAGTTAAAGAAATATTGAGTTGACACACAGAGCTGAAAACGTTATTATTTTCTTGAAAAGCAATTTAAAATGTGCAAAAAGAATTTAAATAACTGACGTCTAACAGCAGCTGGTACTATTAAATTAAAACAAGGCAAGGCGTGTCGAACTCATTTCAAAGTTTTCAAAAATATAGAATAATTAATTCGGAGTCAGTATGTTCTAGTTTGATGCAGTATGCAAATTAAATGCAACGCCTACTACTTGAGCTGCATAACGAGTTCAGACGTATAAAGTTTCCTTTTGAATTATACTTAGGTACTTTTTTTTCTAATTTTTAATTTTTAATTGTTTTAAACGCTGGCCTTTGGCAAGGGACCAAGAAGTTAAGAAAGAAAAGGGGTTCATGTGTTTCAAAACTTTTTCTTTTTCAATACTTTTTGGCACCTGTGGCAAAGGCAGCTCTGGTTCATACTTTCTTCATGGTTTCCTTAATAAGATTTCAAGATAGGATAGGATATCCTTCAATTAAATTATCAACCCATTTTTATTGTCCCACGGCTGGGTCGCTACCAGGTGTCTTGTCTGTATGAAAGCGGTTAGGCTATAATCATCACGCTATCCTAATGCGTGTCGGTGGATATCACACGCCATCAAGAAAAAATATTCTTAGGTATGCAGGTTTCCCCACAGTGTTTTCCTTCACCGTTTAGGCGAGTGATAATTAATTATTCATAGGCACATGATTTCGAAAAATCATGAGTTCAATGGTCATATCACTAGGACTTTTTCAATGTAAATTCACCTTAAAGTAGTTAATTAAATTATCAAAAGGATCTAATAAGTATTAAAAAGATCTAATTAAACTGAAGTACTAGCATTAAAAAGTACATACTGTTCTTTTCCTGTTAATAAAAAATATTATACATACCATTGATTAACTTCATTCATATCTTAACTCTCCGTGGCAGTGTAGTACCCCACGAATTACCGCGTCAAGTGAAACTTAACCGCAGAGATTGATCAATGAGCCGTTCAGATATACTTGTAAATCTACGATAATTATGTACCTACATGTATCCTGTATTCCATAATCACAAGCCACAAACACATTTATTTTGAAATCTATATTTGATTATTTCATAACCTAGTGTGCTCATAATAAATATTCATTATTCTCTTAATCTGCTTATAATATCAACCATATCTCCGTGATCTGTAGGTCTTAATCAGGTAGGGAGCATTTCGCGGATAGCATGTGAAAAAACACATGAAATAATTTTTCATACGTCACACCTGCGACTTTTTACACAGCTTGTCCAAAATCGCATTTCAATGACCATCGCTACGAAAAGTAGCGTGCTGCGAGATTTTGCATGTGAAATCGCTGTGAAACATAATCATAGTTTCATCACATGAAAATGATTGAAATGTAGCAATCATTTCCATGCCTAGTCTTAATATTAATACTTTTTAAATAAAATACTATCATGCCTATATTCACCGAAGGCCCACAGATCGCCGTTATGTTTTAGGTTATATGAAATAGGCCATTTTCCATTGACCGGGAACTTCGGGTTGCTACTGAGAATTTCATAAAAAATCCGAATAGGTAACACTTGGCTCAACTTAGGAATCAAATCCATGGCATGGCATAGCAGCCACGCTTAGAACCACTAGCCCAACGAGGCAGTCTATCAAATATGAATGAATCTAAGTATACTTATATTATAAAGAGGAAAGATTTGTATTATGTGTCTATGTATGTAATGAATAAACTCAAAAACAACTGGGCCGATTTCAAAATCTTTCATGTTGAATGTTACATCTAAAGAATATTTAAAGAAAGTTAGGGATTTCTCCACTCGTGCGAAGCCGGGACGGGCCGCTAGTAAAATATAAGGTATGGGTTTATAGTAAAGTCATGCACACATTGATGTTAAGTGGGTTGTAAATTGTTTCACAATCGACAACGTGTGTATGTTTGTAAACACGTTTCTTTCTTATTTCTCTGTGCCCGATGAACCGCTTAAATTACCACTTCGCCGCTACTCTTTGGCTGTGGTTCTATTTTTTCTGGTAAGACCTAGGCTTAATTTATGGCATAGCAGAATGTGCAATGGAATATGTTAGGGTTAATGTTTTAGCACATGACCCATATATATGGTGCATCATTTTAAAAACAAACATACATACTATCACCTATGTACCACCGATATGTTTGAGTCTCATGTAATGTTAAGGTAAATAAAAATTAAAAGTACTGAAATAAATAATAATAGAAGACCTGCTTCATTGGTCTAGTGGTGTCAAATCCAGCTTCTGAGCGTTTGAGCAGTGTTAAAAAATTCTCAGTAGCCTCTTAGACTTTGTAATATACACGATCATTTTGTGCTTACCACCTATTTAATTCATGTGTACAGCGAACACGGCGTAAATAGGATGTTGTGAAGTAAATATTTTACTAATATTAATCAATTGAGGGAATGGCGAACAGTGATTGCGGGTCTTGCGGGTTGCGCATAAGAAAGTAAGAACCAGTACTATACTACTTAGAGAAAATTTAAACAAATTATAAAATTTGAATATGTACACAAATGCACATATTAAAATTTCATATTATGTACCTTAATTGCATAAATTTTTCTTCAAGAATTAGTTAATAGAATGTGGTTTTCAAATACCTCAAAAATATAATAAAACTCTTCCTCGTTAGCAGGTAGAGCGGCATGAGTCGAACATCTAAAATAAAAAAGTCATCTGAAAATATTGTCACAATATCAAAATAAACCTTTACAAAGCCGTCTTAGCAGTTAAGGCTTGAAGGCTGTGTCATCATAATAAAATGCAAATTGACACAGATTTAATCCGGAATTATACCGCCGAGCCTAATAACTGTTAATAATCTGAGGCGAGGCACAACCTCGACCGTGTCACGACTTCACATACTAATAGATATACCAATGTTTACTTGATTGTATTCTTTATAATATAACACTATCCGAGCTTTTTCCCAACTACTTGTATTATAATCACAAATGGATATAATTAAATGTAATCTAATCATGTCGAAAATGTCAACATTTGGTGATTTTTCGTGTATGTGTTCATGTAGACTTTAGACATTCTATAATAATTTAGAAGACTACCATTGGATATTTATGATACAAGATCAGTTTTAATTACCAAAAATACCCTTCAGATGAGGTTGAATAACAATATTTTACACATGCGACTGCCCTTAGACCACTGCAACGCAACCCAATTTTGTAGCAATAGTCAATTGCTAGAAAATGGGTATATGGCGCGATGAAATCCGTAAAGTTGTTTTGTTTCAAAATGTTCAATATTTGCGCAGTAGAAAGTTAAAGATAAAAAGATTTCCGATGTATGGATAAAAGGTACTGATTTAATTAATAATAACGAATATAGTCTACATTTGCTCAAAATTGGCCTTGTTACGTTACAAATGTTCATTAAACTATTTTGAACTTAAGTTATCAATGAACGTGACTAACTAATGTAATTCCTTTCTTGGTATTCAGTATTCAGTATTCAGTCATTTATTGCGTTCCACAAAGTTTTTTGGATGGTAAGTATACATAATATAAGTACATTGTGGACCCTGTTGGGCACAGCAATTAGGAGAGAGGAAGTACTATTTTATGCCAGCCATTTTAGAGATATTATTGTTAACTGTTTTAAATCATGGTACTTTAATTAATATACAAATTATTTTATTTATTGTATTTATGTAATGTAATGTAGTAAGTAATTAAATAAATATATTTTTTAGTATTTATTCTAGTCATATTTTATTTGTTTATTCTTTATTGTAATTATATAAGTACATATTTTAGGTGTTATAGTATTATTATAGTATTACATAATGTATAATTTGGGTACTATATTCTCTATTCAGATGTGTTGTTAATTTAGACGGGTAATTATTTATTTTGTAGATTGGTAGATCTATAAATAGGATTTAAGTGTCATAGTCAGTACCATTCATCTAGTCAGAATAATTTTTGATGGGGAAGGATCTCGGGATTGTTAAAATTAAATCTTCAACTTTAATTGTAAAGGTATGTATTGCAGGAAACCATATTTTAACAAGAGTGAAAATTAACGGTTGGTAGCATAGACCAACAAAAGCATAAACAACATACTCGCAATGTTGCCAAAAAATAAAATAACATTCGCTACCTAAACATACTCTTATATCTAAAACAATTGTGTTATTATGATTATGTGATATTTACAGAGAAAGGAAACATTTGTGCCGAAAGCTGTAAACCTTCCCGGGCAGGCTCCGTCGTTAGCAAGGGCTAAAATAATGAAATGTAAATTAATACGTCATCTTGGATTAGGAGAGGATCGAGTTCTTTAATCCTATTAGCCCGACTTGTCGTTAGCGATAGGCCTCTGTTACAATATGCTGCCAGCCAATTATTCTAATCACGGCAATTTTTAATTGGGTCACTTTAGATAAACTGGCAAAAAGCCCAAGAAACACCAAATGATAGAACAGATGTCTGGAAACAAGTTGTTAATATTAAAATAAACAATTAGACATTTACTTCGGTGCCAAGTTACTTTCATTTCGGATGGATATATAAGGCCTACTAATTAAACTTTTTTAATCTGAGCAACGGCAGCAAGGTGTTGACGCCTCGAGGCCACTCGGCCTCATCGAGATAGCTCTTTCTCAATTTAAGGATCTCGGCCAAGCCCTCTGATAAGCCCCAGATTTAGCGCTGAGCGAATTTGTTCGGGTAATTTACTTTCCAAGTTGCGCAGACAATAAAAGTTGGCGTGGGCTTTACTTTTGAGTAGCTTTATTTTGTTTTGTGTAATGATGACTTATTTTACAAGCATTAAGTTTCTTTTTTGTTAAAATACTCCATGTAGGTTTCGTGTAGTTTGGAGGAAGTTAGAAACAATAATGGGAATTAGCAGACACTATGAGTTACTGAGTCGGTGTGTGTTCGTTGGGAGGTATGTATTCGTAGACTGCAGGTAAGTGGGCAATCTCCGTTTGTGTTACCTTGATTTATAGATCTAATTAAATACCTTTACGCAAACCATGAATTGTCTCAGAATCCCCGGTATTTCGTTTCCGTTTGCCAACGTAATATACGTCTATGTATGTTTTGTTATACGAAGACGGATTAATACATTAGTTAATGCAGTACGCTTGCTTATATCATTTTGTAAAAATAAAGCTTAGCGAAGATATGCTATAACATAGTCACTTCATTTTAAACATATATGGTCAATTTATAATGAAAAATCATAGAACGGTGTCTAGCTGGGTGTCAATTAAACATATTTTGATTCAGAAAAAGTATCTATTTTCCTGTTTTTGCATCAAAGTTCAAAGCGAAAATGTTCGTAAATGTAAGTGGACTGAAATAAGCGGCTGACCGAGAAATGTTTCAATGTTTCTTCTCTCAACTGTCACCCGACAGATTGCCGGGTATCGGAGCATCTTCCTAAGATTAAGGATGCGTGTCACGGCTACACTGGACCTGTCACCGACAACCTCATCCATCAACCCTTTCGCGCTGCTAAAAAAAGTAGTAAAAACTTAGTTTATATTCCGAAAACTAAACCTGATCTATGAATAGACTTCAGTAAATAACTCGGGTTAAAAATTATACACAAGATTAAAAGATTTTGTAAAAGATTTTTTATGGTAATTTTATTATTAGGGTGAGAAAATTTTCCCTGAATATCTTAGTCATAGCAGGTACCTACCCTGAAAATCCCCATGTAGTCACCGTAATGAGACGGTGTTTAACTTTATTAAGGGAAATGTTCGAGTAAACCGTACTTAAAGTCGATGTTTTATATCACCACACTTAATTTCAGGGGGTATTCAGTACGGTTACAATGTGAGAGGCGGGTAGGCCGGCGCGCCGGGCGGTCGGCCCCTGCTGACTTGACACATCTCTTTCGGACCGTGTATATTGCATATTGGTGATATCCGACTCGACCAAGATTAGCCTCGGAAACGTCAACAACACAATCTAAGCCCAGAAAAACGCGTGTCATCGAAAAAGTAAATTGTAACGACGTTTTTATATTCAAAGGGATTTATCATTTAGATCTCTGATTTTTATATCTACGACTATTTAATAAGTACCTAAATAGCTGTTTGTATTTTCAACTATATACAATGTATCTTAGACAATTATATAATAAGGACATCTTAGGTCCCTAAAAATGACATTGGCTACCGCTAATTGTAACTTCATGACCTGCTGGACACCTATAGGTATGCATCATTTAACTATATTTATCGCCAGTAATGAAGAATATACCGAACTGAGACGACTAGCATATCGATGGATCAGTGTTGTTATTACTTAGCCTAACTCTTATATTGTAATGAATACGCCTATGTGAGTAGTATGAGTAGGGGTGTCGCAGTCACGTGATGTGCCGTGCACTCGCCCGTGGATAACTGCCAATAGCAGTATGTTTCACCCTACCATTATGTTACGGTATGCTGTATGTCTACGTGGCTCCGAGCCTGAGTCGAGCCTGCAGCCGCATTTAAAACAACCCCTTTTACTATAATTATTAGATACAGACCAACTTTGACTCGTGAACACACGACATTTGTGATTTGGTTCACTGAAACCAATTTAACACGCCAATGCCATTTCTCTTCGAAAAACCTAACGAATATACAATTCTATTACGACATTTATGTTCTTTTTTGTAATAGAGCTGAAAACTTAACGTATTGATCGGCAATAAAATATAGGGTTGGTCGTAAAGAAGCCAATATTTGGACTAGCAGAGGCTGCGGTGGCGATGTTTGTGTGTTCTGGGAGCGTTTCCCGCTATAAATCACCCCATAAGTGTGGCAAAATAGTAAAAGCAGAAGATGCGGTCTGCAAGTGGGCATCGGAGATACGCTCCGTGCCCGCGACCACCACATTTACATACTCGCGCACAAAACTGCAATATTTACTACATATTCTTAAAATTGTACCGTATTTTCATAGCTTTAGTAAAAGCTGTTACGTCAAAAGGATGTGTCTGCAAAATGGCCACGGCGAAGGAATAATGGAAATAGAAAGTCAAGTTTTCGTAGGCGGAACTTTCTGAATTTCGTCTCATGGCTAAGGGTACAAAATGAATTATTATACTGTCTCACGAAAAAAATCACTTCCCCAAGTAATGAAAACTCGAGCTGATGCGCTCGAGTGCTGGTACTCCAGTCCGGCGGATATTACGGCAATATATTTCAATTACACATAAGAAAAAGAACAAGTCGTTTGAAGTAGCTGAAAGGCCAGATTACAGTCGTGGAGGAAATAATAAGGAAGACCCCGCTAACGAGCCAGGGATGGCAACTTTTAAAAAGAAAACGTGTGGGGAGGCAAGATGGTTGTTGAGAGTGATTAAATTTTATAAGTATTATTATTTTAGGTGCTCTCTGTGAGTGCCTGAAGGAAGGTAAAAATTACTTTACATTTTTACTTTTTAGCTAGTTTTATGTGGATTTTTTCGTGTCAATTTTGAGACAGTTTTGTAGTGTATTTAACCGTGCAGCTAGTTAAAATTTTAACTAGCAGTTAACATTTTCGTTGGCCAACCACGGTTAACAGGAAAACAAACAACTTTTTAGCTACATTGCGTATGTTTTTAGTGTGCAGGAAAGTTGGGCGCGGACGTAGGGCGAAGACTTGTGCGATTCAATGGAATTTAATTACTCGCTAGCGGCCCAGCCATAACGACGCAAAAATATTTATGTTTATTGTCGGAGCTAATGCGTGAATGTGACCGCATGCGACCGCATGAGGAGATGCACTAAATATGCTTTTTATTATTATAGCCTGCATTCCGATTCATCAAATTCCAATTATTCATGGTAAAGAATGAAGATTGCATTAAAATATTTGATTAGGGGCCGATTTTTCCATCGCCAGATAACTTTTAACGGAAGAATAAAATTGACTTTTTTTTATAACGTTGTCCCACATTTGGATTTTCTTCTGTAGCGTTTACAAACACAAATTCTCACATACACAAACACCCACACACTGCTCCGTGTGGGGATCGAACCCACAACACGTGTCGCAGAAGCCGATCGCTCAGCCGCTACGCCAAACGTGTCGTCAATTTGACAGATTTTGTATAGAAAAACTGTCAAAAATTCGAATTTATTCCTCCGATAAAGTTATCTGGCGATGGAAAAATCGGCCCTAGTCCGACATTCTATGTATTTAAACAAGTTGAAACACTTATTACAATCAGGTTATGATTATAATTAATAGGTACGTAAAGGGGAAATAGCGGTTAATATTTACGACACAGCAGATTATAAGTACCTTTTATTTTTCAATTGATCTTCATCAACCTGTTTACAGTCCCACTACTGGGCTTTGGTCTTTTCTCAGAATGAGAGGGATTAGTCCACCGCCCTGGCCTAATGCATTTTTTTAATACTTTGTTCAATAAAAGCCGCTATATAGTTAAATACAAAGTGTTTAAATAAAGAAAATATTTAGGTACTAGCTTCTGCCCGCGGCTTCGCTCACTTGAAGCTCAAAACCAACAGTGATGATCTCTTCTTTGTATGGGTCTATACATTTGAAAGCCAAGCTGTATCTCATGTTCCGTTTAATTATTTGAGATTATAAGTATACCAGTTTTTAAGTTGGAGCACATACTTTCTAACAGTGATAACGAAATTAAAATCTATTGAGTAGTTTTTGCGCCAACCTGTGACAAACAGACAGATAAGAATTTTAAAATTCACATTTTTGGGTTGGGAGACGTTTAATTACCCTAACCTAGTTGTTTTTTTTTAATATCTTCAATGTACTGACACAATGGCTTTTTGCAATTTTATAATAGTAAGTAGGTATACAGTTAACGAGGTACAATGACCACAAGTCTGTAAAATCGAACAAACGTCACACAGGGTCATATTTATTTCCGGACTCGACAATTACGGTCATTGGAACTTGAGCGTGATGTTTCCACTACATTTCTCGTAATAGCGCACCTTTTACAACCGAAGCGTAATGAAATCCGTTTAAATATCACAAAAGTGGTTGGATTACGGCATTCAAGCACTTTATACAGCTTAATTACTGCCCTCAACAGAAATAATTGGAAACTTGGTGGATTACAATCGAAATTTACAGGAGAATTAAAGATTTGTGAAAATGACGAATTGAATCTGATTGGTTGACTCCTAAATTGATTGGAATTATCGTTTGAAATTGGTTATTTTAATAAAGTACCTAATTCATTAGAATTCTGGACATTAAATGAAAAATTGAAATTGTCCCTACGTTAATAGATAGGTACCATTAGTACCTAGAGAGTGTATCATTAATTCCCTTAGTTGGATCCCTTAATGGCCTCTTATAATGTTCATGGAAAATGATGGGGTGGTCCTACCCATTGCTGGTGCTTATTTATCTTGACAACAATTGAAAGATACGCGGTATATATACTTAGAATTTTTCTACCTTATTGATTATTTTTGCAACCTAATTACGGAACGTCATTCAATTTCATGTAGGTAGTAGTTTTGCGTGTTGTACGTACAAACTTACAGACAACAATTCTAAAGATTATTGTTTTGGCTTTTGTTGCTCTAATAGTCCCCCATATAAATTTTTCTTCAATATCTACAGTACAGAAATCGGCCCGTTACAATTTCATTATAAGTAAAATTATAGATTGTACTAGCTTCTGCCCGCGGCTTCGCTCACGTGAAGCTATATCAGGATTAAAAATGGAAAGCCAACATTAATGATCTCTTCTTTGTATGAGCCTCTATACATCAGGGAGGTCAAGCTGTATCTCAGGATTCGTTTAATTAATTGAGATAAGAAGTTCAACGGTTTTAAGTTGGAGTATATACTTTCTAACAGTGATAATAAAATTAAAATCTATTCAGTAGTTTTTGCTCCAACCCGTAAAAAACAGACAAACAGACAGGAATTTTAAAAATCATATTTTCGAATTTCGGATGTTTATATACCATACATTATATACCCACGTGTTTTTTTAAATATCTTCAATGTACAGACACAGCTTTTTTACAATTTTATAATAGTAGAGAAGAAGAGATTTGAGCAGAGTTTGAGTAGCTTTGTATTTTTATTACATATAGATTAGATTAGCTCTCATTTTATGAATTTGTTTTATACATAGATAACAACGTACCATCACGCCTGTATTCCCCGAAGAGACAAATGACCCTTCGGGGAATACAGGCGTGATGGTACGCCGGCGGTATGGCCGGTATGTTTAAGTCCCACGTAATGAGGGCGAGCCTATTGCCATTAACCGGGCACAAATCCCAAACTCCGAGCTGCTGAAAATTTCATAGAAAAACTGATAACACTCGACTCGACCTGGGAATCGAACCCGAGATCTCTATCGTAGCAGTCGCTCTTGGGACCACTGAACTAATGAGGCAATATATAATGGTAACCTATCGAAATCTCGAATTTCTGTTACCCGAATATTAAAACCCCAAAAACGGTTGGTAGAACTTTTAAAAGACAGATGTAATGAATGGCAACTTTTTAATATTCCTTTTTTAATTTCCCAGATGAATCAATTTCCAGGTGCACTAAAACCAAATTTCCAAAAAGTATTTTTTGTTTCCCATATTCTCATAATCCAGATATAGTTATACCAGATTCTCAGAATACTTTTTTTTGTTTCCCATCGTACCATTTTCTACTAAACTATTGTCAAATTTTCATAATCTTTTTATTTGGTTCCCATACAATCATATTCCTGATAAACTATTTCCAGATTTTCATATTTTTTTTTATTCGGTTCCCATACAATCGTGTTCCAGCTAAACTATTGCAATACATAATATTATTTTTTGTTTTCCAGTAGGTTAGGTTAGGTTAGAACTGCGACCCCCTGCACGAGCCGAGCGAGCGAAGCGAGCGTGCCGCCGCAGCGGGCGGGGAGTGCCAGAACTGACTCGCTATTGTTTTACTTGCCCATTACAGATAGGAGCACCATAGGTTTTCATTCATATTTACTTCAACTCTTTGGATTTAAAAAACAAGGATTTATTTTTTCTGGATATCGTTTATTTGAATTAAAAAAATCTTGAATTTAAAAATCTGGATATTGTTTGTCTGGATATCAGTTAACTGTATTTCAAAAATTTGTGTTTTAAAAATCTGGCTTTCGTGCATATTGATTACGGTCATCTGAATTTTGTGCATTTAGATTTCGTGTGTCTGGAACTCATTCGTCTGGATTCTAAAACGTCGAACAAATGATTAAATGGGCAAATGAAATTCGGAGTTGCAATTATATAGCAAACAAAACTTCGGAATTTTAAAATACGGGATTATGAAAAAATGTCCAAACGTTTTCGGGATTATGGTATTCGGAATTAAGATAGGTAACCATATATAATACATAGATACTACTTTTATATATGTTTATAGGAAGTACTAGCAAACGGGATTTATGTATGACCAAGATGTATGAACATGGGCGAAATAAGGAAGAAGGGTAAGATTCGTAGCAAGTGGCGTTCTGCCTCTATGTGAAAAAAGGCGTGAGCAAATATTATGAAGGTGAGCTGTCATTCATTGTTTACTTGGAACAGTTGACTGCCCCGGGTAAAATTTCAAAATTCCTAGCAATCAATCGGGTTTTCATAATAGCTTGAGTTTATCTAGATATAGTTTGATCGTGAGCTCGAACAATAGATTGAGTGAAATCCCAGTAAGCTGGCTGAATCCATCGGCCGAACGACATGACAGGACATCATTTTGTATTGTTCGTTAACTGAATGGGAACAAATGAGTTCATGATTTAGCATGCGATGTGTATCACATCTGAATATCGGATGGCGCCGAGCTTCGTTTGCGCTATGAATCAATAACTCTGTTAAGCTGTGTTTTCATTAGGGATTATTCAGCATTACCAACGTTGACGGTGCGAAATCAGTCGCTGTTTTACAGCTCTCATTACTCTGCTTATATGGTCTCTATCTGATCCATTTGTGCTATTTGATATGAAACAGCATGTAGGTATTTTTGGTTTTACGGAAAACATACTTGTCCTTTATTTTCTTCATTTGATACAATTTGAACACGATTATTTTTTACTAGCTTTTACACGCGGCTTCGCTCTCGTGAAGCCATATTAGGATTAAAAATTGGGATCTACCAAAAATAATTTAAAAATAAACCAACAGTAATGAGTTCTTCTTTGTATGGATCTGTATACTTACATCAGAAAGGTCAAGCTGTATCGCAGAATCCGTTCAAGTCTGCCAGTTTTTAATTTGGAGTTCTAACAGTGATTTTTTGCGCCAACTCGTAACATAGATACATAAAAAATCATATTTTTTATATCTTGCCCACTTGTTTTTTTTAAATATCCTCAATGTATGTACTGACACAGCTTTTTTCGATTTTGTAATAGTAGAGATATTAATTTATACACTCTTGCCTTAAATACTTACTTGCACTTTAATTTAATTTCCTTAGCATTTTTTGTGAAATAGAATATAATCTTTATTTCATATCGTAATAAGTAGCAATATGTAAAAATAAACAATAATAACTAAAGGTTTAATGACTTATAATTAGATAGACGGGGAAAATATAAAATTAAAGTAAATGTCACCACCGTAAGAGCTGCAAAAAATTACCAAAAGTCAAACTACTGCATACGGTATGCTGCGAACATGACAATAATCTGAATTGGCTGCGTATCAAAACAGGAAAATATTCTAAATGTAAACCTATAACGTTTTAATAACGGAACACACATTCGCAGGTACAGCTCGCAAAAAAGTTTAGCTATTACACGTTGAAATGTTGTTGGCACCTCTAGTTGCATCGTTACAGCAAAAGTTTTACACTGCAAAATGTATATTGAATGACGATGCTCTTGCAGGCGGTAAGTAGTTAACATTTTCCACTAGACGCAACGTCACACATGCTTCCTACTACACGTCAATAATTGATATGAACGACATAAAACAGTTAAGGAGTTTTCACGTCCCTTCTTGCTGTTACCACCTTTTGTTTTATAAACATTGCGTGTAGGAAATGGATTTTATGCTCAATAAATCTGTTATGCTCATGTAGTTCTTAACAAACGGGACATAAATGTCAATTTTGCATGAGCTATGGATAATAATGTGCATGTGCTTAACGTACTGCATTGGCTGCTAATACTTCGTTCAGACTTGGTCATTTTTATGGGTTTTATAAGGTCGAATCATTAAACAAGTACCTACCTAAGTTTAAGATTTGTTTTTTTTTTAATTTACTGTATGACAATGTTTAATTACGTTTTTTCCTCGTTATTATTGGTTATAATCCGGAGCTGGAAATAATGTTTAGATGTAAACATAAGTAGGTAATACGGTTTTTAATATCATTCTGTGTCAACGTTGTTGACTGTAAATATTGTAAATACAGAATTTCCTTCGAAAAAAATATAATATGGAACTGACTTCACGTTTCAAGGTGACCTAATTACGCGTTTGGAATCAACTGACACCCCTGTAATTCAATGAGTCTTCGTTAACTTCAGCCTGTATTATTATACATTAAAATGTGTGTAAGTCCAAGGTTGTAATTGATTAATACATAAGATATCATATTGTATGCACAAGCTGTGGGTATACCTTTTTATATAAATATATAAAATGTATCTATCTATCTAGATCTACATAAATAAAACTCATTTGCCGTATTTGTAAGACCATCATTTGAGATTGGCTCGACCGATTTATTTTTAGCTGATGGTTTTTGTTGTGTTTCTAATTGTTTGGGCAAAGAGTATGTTTTTTTAATGTACCGAAAAAGTACGAAGGCTAAGCTGTGCACGGGTCGCTAGTGTTATGTAAAAGCGAAATACTAAAAACTACCACCAGAAATCTTTAAACTACATAGCCTACAAACTATGATTTGGCAATGTCGGTTTCTTATAAATCCACTAAGGGAGAAATCGTAAAAAAATCACAGAATATTTATTTTATTTATTTATTATTTAATTTAATTAATTAAGTAAAATTAACGATTACTTATATATATACGAGCTGTCTTCAGCTCATATATCTATAAGTAATTGTTAATTTTTAATTTTCATAGGGGTACTAAATCCCAAAAGTAGGTACATTCTAGATCTATGACGTGTTACGTATTTACCGCCCGAAAGTAATACTTAACATTTTACGATTTTGTAATGAAAAAGGTAGGTATTCATAACATTAAAATATTATTATATAGCACTTTAGTTATAAAAAAATATTGCTTATACACTTGATGGCAGTATAAAAAGTATATTAGCGAAGAGAAATTGTTCGTGCGGCCAGGGGCTAGCGCAAACTGATTAATTCTCGGCCGCTGTGCGAACTTCAGAAATATTAGCTCCACGGATATGAGATTGCTAATTCCACTAATGCAGCGGACAAATATCACAAGTTCCCCTTACTCCACACTTGCAATTCAACCATTTTGCCAAATCTATTTTGCCAAGCAGTCAGAGAAAGCCAGACAAATTTTGAAATTTAAAAAGCAATCCTAACATTAGGAACATTTTGTTGAAATCTTTTAAAATAATTTTATCAGTGAGTTAACAACAATCGTTAAAACTGAATTTCGAACAGACATCAGATATATTGCTTACAAACCTGGTAAGAAAGAAAATTATTGAAATAAAACTACATACCTACTTTTTACGGATTTTATCAAAACTGCAAGACCAAAGGACACGGTGAGCACATTATGATGGATCGCTAATAATTAACAAAAATGTAAGGTAACTGTTAGTAATTATAACATTGAGACGTCCAACACCTCAGTCTAGTGACCAGGGATGCTGTAAAGGATCCGAAACGTTGGGAATTAAATAATATTAATACAACGCGACAAAATCCGTAAAAAGTACTTTCAAAACAATGTCTAATATTCGCGTAATTGTCAGAAATCAATAGCAAGAAAATTAACTTTAAAAGCTAATTTTCTTGCGTGTACCTAATAAACACTGGCTTTAGGAACACATGAGAATTGTATATACATAGGTACGTATAACTAAAGAGGAATATAAAATTGGGCAGGAACTCGTAGATGTATTGTTATTGTAAAGCATATTAAACATCATGCGAACTTGCGTGTCGCATTCAAAATTTCATTATGATGTAATAATAGGAATAAAACATAGGTATGATTATTGCCCATAATAAAAGACAAACTTTTTGTACTAACGACGGCGACATAGTTTGAGCTGGGAACACAAAACATTTTCAGTGTGTAAAGGGAGCGTAAAAATCGAGAGGCAATATAAGGGTGGCGGCCCATTCAAATGTTATTTACGGTTAAAAGTTAAAAACATCATTCATAGGTAGATGCCACCCTACGCACAAGTGCAGTCTATTCATTTGCCGGATGGATTAATTTCCGCCGTGAGATCGTTCCAAAGGGAAATGCGATTGGAACAAAGTGTATTCGACTGAGAGGGGTTGCCAATATACCATTTTACGTCCATTTTTGTATTTAAAAGGGACTCTACATATGAAAATGTATATCTATAACCCTTTTATAACAGATTAAAAATACAAACAAGTACTTATATGTGAGAATTAGCTTATGTATAATATTTTCAGATATGCTACATTGGATTGCGTATTATTCGTAGGGTCTATTATTTTCCACACAATTGTCGTGTTTCGGGTATTGTTTTGTCGGAGCAGCGTCATAACAAGTTCCTCGCCTTATTTTCCGCGTCGGGCCTGTTGCCCACCCAGATTTAACTTTATTGCAATGCCGGCACACTGCCAAAGCTTTACTGGATGATTATTATGAGACTTTTCTTATTCTGCGAGGAAGGAAAGACATTTGTTTATTCTTGAAATTATTATTTTATGAACTTGGTATATTTTGTTCAGATTATTCCACATTCCTATTTTATGTATGCTTTGTTTCCGGCGCACAATTTCTATTCATATTCCAAGTCAAGCACTTCGATTTTCTAAATTTATGTGCGCGAGTTTATGTTGCATTTTACGATAGCCTCTCGGTCAAACACGCGACTCCGAAGGTTTATGGTACTCACGCATAGTTTATAACACAACTAAAATAAAGATTATTACAGACAAAAACTATAGCTCTGTGACGAGCCGCTGTGACAATGTTACTAGATAAGAAAACTAAGACTGCATTTTATTTTCACACCATTTACTAATAGCTACATAATATCCAGCTCGTTCGTCATCAGCGGGAACATTAAACAAACCACTTTGTGTTATGATAATTACTTGTGTAGAGTTCCTTTAATCGACTAAGTTACAAAAGTATTTACGCAAGGAACGTCTATTTGAATGGTGTAAACATAATTTGTGGACAAACTTTTAGATGTAATGTTTTGCGTGACGATGTTGCTAACACAATCACACGCGTTTCATTAATACTGTCACATGTTCCAAATTTTTGTAGGAATTTAGTAAATTACCCACATTAAAATTAAATTTTAAAAGATTTATTTACACTCATTACAGGTAATGAGTGTAAAGTCAATTTAAAGTCAACCTAGACTAATCAATTTTGCCATAAATAATAGTTTGTTTACACTTTTAATTCATAAAAAAATATTTTGTTGGGTTTGGATAAACTGAACACCTATATTTCTATTTTTGTAATTTTTTTAAACACGTTGAACCCTAAGTCCCTCAACAGCCTTACGTTAAAATTGAAGCGGTGCTGATGAATTTTAATAGTTATCATCCGTAACGTTTAATCCCGTGAGTTGCGTTGGACACGGTGTCTTCCGAAAATCCCGTATACGCCTCTGATAAATGACATCTAGTGCAGACACAGTTGTCCCCTCGAGTACCTTTCGCTCCACACCGTTGAACAAGTGCCAATGAGACCCAATCTCTGAGAAAATTTGCAAAAATAAGCTGAAATCGACTAGAAATGAGTCCGTGCTGGATAATTACTTAAATGGACATTCAATATTTCAATTAACAAGTTTCCCGTAGCATTGGTTTTCATAGATTTTATTTATTTTATATAACAATTTATTTCAATAAATAACACACATCACGCACAGTTTAAAAGTCGTAAAATGTTTAGTTTACAGTACAGCTTATAAAGCAAGTTGTACTGTAAACTAAACATTTTTCAGTTGAATGTAGTTTTGCGGTTTAACGAATTATGCAGTTCGAGTTTCGGTTTAAAATATTATAGAATAACAACTTCAGGTATAGCATCGTCATCCACCATCTGTAAAGACAAATAAAGTTCGACTTAACAATAGAAAAATACACATAATATATAAAATAAACGCATAAAATAATTAAAATATGATTTTTTTTTTGCAAAAATGTCTATACCAGTAAGGACGGTAATTACGGATGCGTTTAGATTTTTTATTAACATTTACCATTGCAAAAACCATTTACGGAAGACTTCAGACTAGGTAGATTATTGCAACCGTAGTGTATATAACTGCCATACATATCTAAAAAGTAAAGAATAACTGTACCCTTCTCATGTTGTTGTCTGTCTCCATTCTCCTACTCCTCTCTATAACCATTGGACTTTGCAATCTGTTGTTGTCAACCATTTCTGCCCTTTCAACGGGTACCTTATTATTATACATTTTATTGACTGTCGGTGTCGGTAAGGTAATCAGTGTGATGCTCTCCGTCGTGGTAGGCTCCAAGTGCGTCAGTTTGTATTTGTCTTCATAATATGATACCAGCTTCATCATGAGTACATCTGCAAGAGCAGCCTTTTGCGTGTTATATAGGTTCTAAAAAACAAAACGAATGAGTTTCCCAAAGCATGATGCATAAAAAATAATTAAGTAATAAGGTTCACTTACTTGACTTCTCCGGTTGTTTTTCTGTGAGACAGTTGTGAATCGATCATGATTGGAATGCAAATCGTTCCCCACTGTTTTCTTAGATTTGTACACCATTGATCCCAAATCCTTTAGGAAGCCTTCGAAATCACCAGAAAATCTCACTACATTCTCGTGAGGAATCTGCGTTAATTAATCGTATTAATTTTGAGATCTGATGGAGAAACACTTAAAACAGATTAATAAATTGTACGAATACCTGTGCACTTGAAGCAATATTCAACTTTATTACGAAAACGAGAACAACATGTATCCACTGTGCACGCAACGTCCTGCTCATGAAAACAATCGAACTGAACAACATGTAGCATCGAGGTGTGGTAGTACTACCCTACACCATAATCGTATTCAATTGATAAGCTTGTGTTTCCTACTGCGGCTTTACGATCGGTGCTAATCTTTTTTCAATTTTTTGGTGACAGATATTTATTGCTGTGGGAGTAAAAATTGCATTATGGAAACAAAATAAAATTGTATTAATAAAATGCAGAGCTCGGGCGCACCGTCACGTTGGTATCGTGTGACTAAATGCAAGTCGAGTCAAGGCGAAATCTGAGCGTAGGTTTAATGGTTTCGCCTTGATCCTGAGCGAGTCTGGAGCGCGCGCAGTTACACAGCTAGATTTATTAGTTCAATTACCCAGGGCCTGTTCGGAGCCGCTTCGCTTGCTTGAGCGCAGACGCCAACAACTAAATTTTGCTCAGGTTGCAACACATTCTATGTTCACCTTTTTTGCCTCTTTGCAACGATGTTAATGTACAGACCTAAATTAAGAACGCTTTGTTGTTTTAGTGAATAGTCACAAGACTTTTTTTTTATTACAAGAAATAAGCCATTGTGTCAAACTATTTGGAGATCGCCGATGTTTTGATATTAGCGGCTAGATTGAGGATGTTTACCGTTGCGTTTTTTAAGCATATATTCCAATATAGTTCAAGTTATGAAAACAATATAGCACAATACACAGGAATAAAAAATGTGTGTCATATCGTGAGAATGGTTACAGGGTCACGCTGGCAATGTATTACGTATATAACGTATACGCTTCGAATATAACAGTTTTATGGAACAAATAATGATTTCATTACAATATAATATTTTAAACATAGGTCAGCCTTTTTTGTAAGTTGCCTTATAAGAATTTATATATTCGATTTTACTTTAATTCTAAACTTATATCAATTACTTATTCATTTCTTTTATATTGATACTCGATTAAATAAAGATTTAACAATAAGCCCAGTAAAGATTCAGAATAAATTGAAAATATAAAATAACTTTATTTACTTATAAGTTTTCAAATCGGTAAACAGTGAACGGTGGTTATGTATTGAGTTGTTTGTTACATTGGGGTATTGTGGGAATATAGATAGGTAGGTACTAGTGTAATAGGTATATTCATTAACCTAATCACAATCGTTGAATAAGCAATTTTAGGCTTTACGGACGGACGCAAAGTTAGGACCCCTAAGGACAAAATTGATTTTTTTTTAATTTTTAGTGTGACGAGTATCGTGCTTTTGAGGAAATTAAAGTTAAAATATTACTTAATTACGAATAAAAAATAAATAAATGCTATGTCCAAGACCACGCCATATATTACTCAATATAAGTTGCTCAATTACTGGTCTTTATAATGGGTAGGTCCTGGAATATTTTAAGGTTACTAGAATTATTTATTACAGTATATGACATATTTATAGTTCCAGTAAGGTTTAAATTTTAAAAGTTATAAAACATATATTTATATGTTGTAATTTTATAGCGAGAAGGAGACGATTTAGGAGGCCTTCAGTGACGTTTTTCGGTATCAATCAAAAGATAGGTAATCATTACATAATTCAAATTTTGTTACATGAATATTTGTTGTAGGTTTATACAAGAATAATACAAAGTAAAGTAACGACGGAAAATTAATTACTTATTGTGCTAATTCAATATTTATGGTTGAATTTTATAGGGATTACCTAAGTCGTTATGTACGTTACCAACTAACGTACTTATTATACGCCTTATTTGGAAACTGAAAAAGACTGTATATTTATAGAATTTAGTAGAAGTCTCTGGCATATGTATTGTAAAACATTCTCGCCTTTGACCTTATTGTATCTGTCGCCTCTAATTAGGCTAGAGACTGTACGGAACATGGTTCAATTTCAAGGCCCAGTAAAATGATATTCATTTTTTTTTGTCAGAGAAGCACAACATTTTTTTGCTCTACTTACAGGTTTCATAGATCTTCATAGAGCCTTAAAAACACACAGCAACGCACACCTCGACCCGTTGGTCATACAAGCGTGATATAATATTGTAATTTAATTTTTATTGTTAATGACTCATCATTAACATACAATGTTGTAAAGCCAGTGCAGGCCGGCGGAGCGACGAGCGGAGCGGGTTGCGACCGCAAACACCCCCTGTCGATACAACTTGGCCAACTTTCAAATTTGTGGGTTGGCGCTTTCAGTGTTCGCTTATGTGCACTTAGCTTTACATACAAATTAGTACAAGTTAAGAGATTTATCATCCATTGAATCCCATCTATTTTGTCACATCTACACTCCTATGCTCCGTGACTGCACCTATTATAATCAACTACTTACATATTTACGAATGACATTTAGGGTCACTTGCACCAACTTCTCAATAATGTTTAAATTATATTTAAACACAATTTTTCATTGTAATTTTGTGTTTAAATACAATATAAACACACTTAAGAGGTGCAAGTGGCCCTTAGTATGTCAACTTAATGCAAAACTGTTATTTCATTTCGATAACAATATTGTGTGTTCAAAACTTGGGGCAGGCATCTTTGACTATAAGCGTCCATTGACCAGCTTTTCTTTTTTTTACAATACAAGTAATAATCTTAAAGGTAACTGAGGAAATTTTCACTCATTTTTATAATACAGAAGATTACCCGCGGTTTTTTTTGAGACAAAAAGTAGCCTTCCCTAGAACGGAATGCAATTCTTTACCAAAATTTATTGAAATATGTTATATATTTTCAGCGTTTACAGAGTTTTTATGCAAGTTTGATCTTCGGTTTAACCATTTCATACCAAACCAAGAGCTTCTCCGATTTCCCTATTAAATATTACAATGTAACCTATAGTTAAAGAAAATTATGTTACACTCCGCACCTCAGGTAGCTGCCGCGTGTAACTTTCCTCGTAGAAACTGCGTAGCAGAAGCGTAGACATCACGTAGCAAACGTTTAGACACCGCATAGCACATAAGTAGTCGCCGCGTAGATATCGCGTAGCAACCACGTAGTAAAATTAAACAACGCGTAGCGCGTCTTCGCGTAAATACAGTGTAGTCGCCACGTAGACACACCACCGTGACTTATTCGTAGGTGGCGTATGAGGTTTATGTTGGGCAGAATATATGCACAAAACGGGAATGCACAACGAATGCTTTTATCGAATAAATACTAAACGTGAAGAGGAACCTTCTGGTAAAAATTTAAACGAAATAAGAGATAAAATTAAAACGGTAGTCCATTGTGTACAGTAATAACGTAGATAGATTACACATTTCTCACATTACTAGAAAGGCGATTAATTCCAATGTTGATGAAAGTAAGATTTATTTTATTTATAACAAACAAACTTTATACTGACTTTGATTGTTAGAAATGAATATATAAATCTGAACAATCAACTTCGTTACAGTTTTTTGTTTCGCTCTAGTTGCCTGAAACAATTTTGCTCGAAAGAATCTTTAATGAAAACTTTAAAAATGCAAACGCTGGCTTACATTGTTTTATCATACAAGAAAATTTATTTCGTATATCCAGGAAGGTTTTCTTTCAAGATGACAAAGTCACAGCTATAATTACATAATTATTATGCATTCAAGGTAGACTAATTAGTAAAGATATAAAGAAATAAATGCAATTTATATGACCCATGTAATAACTTTTTTAATGTCACTATTACCTACATTTTATATTATAAAGCCTTTAAAATCATTCCACTCGAACCGCGGGCAGAAGCTAGTTATAAAATAGCTTCAAGCAAAACAAAACAGAGCTATCCTGTTCCACTGTCATCGTAGTCAGTGTGCGTTCGCAAAGTTTTACAACCAACAAGCACCAACTCGGCGCCTGCAATTAAAACGCAGATATTACGTGGAGCTAAAACTGTTCGCTAAAAACATAATCCAAGTCGTTTTATTGGCACTTAAACACGTCCCATCTAAGGAAAATACCAATAGTTTACTCCTTTTGTAATACGAAATAAAATATCTTATTCTCTTATCTTTTGTTGAGCGTGAGAATTCAATTTGTTGCCAGCTTTACACAAAGTTATACGACGTGCGCATCGAAATATGGACGTACATTATGACGAGAAAAATTCAGTGAATATTTGGATTGATTAATAAATCCTAAAGAGAACTTGCGTCACAGGATTAAGTGAGAAGGAAAGCATAGGATTTATTGCAGCAAAATATACCCTGTGAATTATTCGCTCGTACGTAAGTTCAAATAGGTTTTGCCAGCAATAATCGTATATTCTACTTTGGTGGCCAATATGTATAAAGGTGGTCACTAAACAATTCAGGTCAGCGACTCGTTATATTGATGGAACGGGTCCGAATGTGAGATAGTGTTCGCGGGCTGTGGCGCCCGACAGCCTCCCGCGCTCATGAATATTGTAGCAGCACGCGCGCCCGCTGGATCCTCCAGATTCCGAGCCAGTATCAGGAGCATATACCTACACCGAACCCGAACCTACACCTTTCTCATTGTTTCCCATGCAATCCCTAAATATAAGCGCGGACCGTCCGTTTCCCCGTACTTTACCGTTTTTGGTTTAAGCAAAAAAGTTACAAGCATGAATATTTTCGACGTCGTTTCGGGGTAGTAAGGACTTAGTTTATCTTTTTCGCTCAGGAATGGTAATATATTGCGGCGCAAACTTTTTGCGGTTTAGATATTTCAGCTGACTATGAAATAGCGGACGACCCTTTCGGGAATGACGATAGAAGTACGCAGTAAAAGTTAAAGGGTTACAGTTGAGTACGTGATGAGTTAGATGTATTATTCAGTTTGGGCGTGCAGCGTGACCGCGAGGCGGCGCGGCGGCAGGCAGGGCTCGCGTGTCCGACGGGCACAGGCACTAAGTGGTGTGGCGCGACGATAATACGTCAAACCGCCGACTGCGGTTCACCCACCCCGTCCAGCTAAAATTTAATAGTACTCCTCTCAAAAGTAGGTACGTGCGAGGCAACGCTGTTATCTACATCTATCTACGGGTTGGTAAGTTGCGTCAAGTTTTCACAATGATAATGTGTGAATTTTTGTCAAGTTATTTTAGTGAAGGAAATGTACGACTTGCGGGCAGGATTTGAACCTGCGTCTTCTGGTTATGTCACCAGACGCTATGACCTCTAAGCCACCGCAAGTCCAACCCTCCATGTCGAAAGTTTCCTTCTCATTCTGAGTTTACGTCTTAAAGGTGACGCCCTTACTCAAGTGTCTTTTTCGTCTTTTCTCAAGTATTCGGTCGAAACTGCAGTGTGTTAACTTTTATTCAAAACTGTTACATAAACACATCGTCACCCAGTTTTTATTGGTAAAATGTGTAACCATTCGCTATGTAGTTCCATTTTGTTATTCTGGACAATTCGTTGATCTAAATGGAGGACGTAAATTAATTTTCCGCACCTCGTTGCAATATGCTATTGAATTGAGCGGCCTTTTTAGTTTTATTCTATTACACACTTAAAAATAACGTACGAATGCAGCAGTTATGGGAACAATTCCCAGCTGTACCTAAACCGGTTGGCATCGACGGCCAAAAATTTAATCTACCTTCCAAATCCGGCACTCAGATAAATTTTTACAGCGAACGCGTTTAGTCCGATATGTCGATTGAAAGGTTTACCGACGCTATTTGACCGACAGCTCTATTTGTCAGGAGTGTCGGTCATTCGTATGGCACGTGACTGATATATTGGATAATGGCTTCAGCTTGCGTACCAGCGCAAGGTGGAGCGATTATCAAATATTCAGTTTCTCAATTTATTGGTTTGTTTGCAGAAAACCATTTTTACTATAAGAATGATGTTATTGAAGATTTGTATTGGAAACGTCAAGTCTTGTACAATTTACGATGTATTGGATTTTGTGTAATGAGTGATTCGATACGTGCGTGCGATGGCTATGATTGAGTGTAATGAAATGACGGGAACAGATGTAGAAATAGTGAGGTCTGAAAGATATTAAATATCAGAAAACTATGTTTGAAGCATTATTTCCTTATACATTGCACAGCAAACCCTCTGACGAATAATTTATCTATATCAAGACGCAGATTTCGTTTCCCCCCAGTATACCTAGCTCTTTTGTCTAGTGTAGTGTCAGTTTTTTATGGAGATAGGCAAGCTTTGTGATTTAAACACTGTGCTTTAAATACTATTTCGGTTGCACTGATGTTAGATAAACAGTAGCAGCTCGGAATCTGGGATTTGTGCCCAGGCTCGCCCCCTATTACATGTGATCTAAAACATACCGACGAACAATGGGTATATATTAGTACGCCTCTGCCTACACCTTCAGGGAAAACAGGCATGATGGTATAGGTACTATGCCACATTAAAGTTTTGGTACAAGTCTGAATGTACTAATGTTTAAACGTAACTTAGGTTAAACGTCCACTGATCGCTTTCTCTCTCGAGTTCCAAAAGTCTAATTAAAGTAATAGGACGTTAGTTGTTCGTTACTGTACTTTTACAGGTCTCTGTTAATTTTTACACTCTTTAAACTCATTCAACTCTTGGTCCATAAATACAACTTCAACAGCTCGATTACCGTACCGATTAGGGAGTGAATTGATGTGATCACGAGATTCGGATTGCGGATTGCGGGTTACATTTTAACACAATAAAGTCTATAATTAATATTTCCCGAAAAGCAGCAAGCAGCGGTGTAGGTGCCTCGTCTCTTTTTCTTATTTTGTCGTCCTCAAGATGTTATGCATGTAACTTTGGTTGATGATATTTAGCCATAAGGTTTTGAAAATCCCCAGGCTTACAACCTTGCCGATCATATTCGCCATCCCGTAATCTATATTGTTGAATGTGGTTATCTGCAGGATACAGGAGGACACTTAACAGGGTTTTCTTTATGTGACACCCTTAAATTAAAACCTATCTTTGGCCATATATCCGTCAAAACACAAGGATACACATCAGTTTAACCTTCCTTAAGTAAAAGATACCAGAAAAGGCATTTTATTGATACAAAATAAAGCGCTTTCTTATATTAATACCCCAATCCTTGCGATCAAGACTTCTTAGAAGACACAAGGAAAAATATCTAAAAAAAGATTACGCACAGCTTGGTACAAGCTTTGAACAAAAGCTATTTCTGAGAACAAAGGTTGTCTAGCTACAATTGCTATATTGTTGCTAACTCCCTAATAATAGGAGAGAGAGGCAAAATATCGCGAGTACAATGTCACACATGTCATCCATTGTCTAAGATATTAGAGTTACAATCAATCACTGGTGTGTCCGTGACATGTACGTAATTAGGAGAGAACCTGCGGGGAGCCGGGCGCCTATTCTATTACACCAGTATGTCGCCTGTCTCATGTCGATGCGAGATTGTTTGTTGTATCTTAACACAGTCTATCGATGCTGTTTTTACTGTTGTCGTAGCTTTGTATCTAAAAATAGAATAAGGTAACATTATGTTGTTTTCTACCGTTGTTAAGCTTAATTGAAGTTCCCTATATGTACCTAAATGAAATCAGACAGCATGTTGGTATCATCACAAGCAATAATGTGCTAATATTATCGTCTTCCGGTTTAAAGATAATGGAGCTAGTTAAATTAGTGAGCAAATTGGACTTAATAATTGAGGTCTTTGATAATCACGCGAGCGATACCGAGCCAGTATAATTGTTTACAATCTTATCATACATTATTTATCACATGGATTAAGTATAATATAAATGGTACGTAATTCAATTTCTTAATTCAACATCAATAGTACATAATTCAATACGTTTTTTAATGTCTATATTGACTATAGTCAAACTTAACGATTGTCGATTATAATTCAGTTCCATAAAATTGCTGTTTTTTTTGTGGGTAATATTTTTCAAACTTATAGTTAGGTGTTTGACCGATGGTTAGGCTAATAATTTATCAAAAAACGCATTTTGCCGTGATTTAACCCTTAGTCACTATTTTAACTATTGGTTGAGTTAACCACGGATCAAAAACCTGGCCCTAAGCCATGTGAGTTTGTTTTGATAAAATCACGATAGAAATATCATCAGAAACCTTAATACGTGCACGTGAGTTCGCGGTGGCAGCGGATGTTGCGACGTTAAGGGTCGCGGCATTTCGGCGAGGCAACGTACTTCGCCCTCAGCCCTCCGAGGACGATCAGACGTTCAGACGTCGCTACGTTTAATTAAACTCTAAGTGGCTTCCCGCATTTCAGACATACCTATTCAAAACTTTAATTTTCTACCGACATAATATGTAATGGTATGGAGCTACTGAGGCATAGGTATCATAAATTTGTGCGGGTGGGACTCCCTTTGTTTTGTGGAAACCTACGCAGAGAATGCTGAAATTAGGAGTTATATTTTATATATAATATTATATACAGTGTCTTTCTGTATAGTTACAAATAAAAATAGATATTGTCTGAAGATCTGTTGCTGAAATAGTTTTGACTGTATTTTTGATCTTTTTTATAGGCATTTGTAAGACAATTCTCAATATTGTGTGTGCTTTTTGTGTTTCTTTTTCAGATTTTATATGAGGTGTTGTGTTGTGTGTGTATTTTATCTAAGCAGCTTTTATATACCTAAGAATGTTGGTCGTTAGATGGTACAGCATTTTTTTTACACAGAAAATTACACGTGTGTAATTTTCTTTTCGAATAAGTAGGTAGGTAAGTAGGTATACAAAACAGTATATATATATATTTTAATATAATTGAAAATATGTAGTTGTAATGTTGTGTTGAAAATTGTTGAAATATGTAGTAGTAATTTAATATGAAACCACGTCCACAAGTACCTAGATTATGTCGCGATATTCAAACTAATGCAAAACTTCAATTTCCTCGAAACTAAACATTTGAGCACATTTAATACAAATATTTACTGGATGGGGTTCTTTGTTTTAAGCATAGCGCTGTTCTGTGCAAAATGGAGATACTTAGAACTATATTCATGAATAAGTTCATACGCCAAATATTAAAGAGTGCGTTGACCTTGACTGAATCGAAATAAGCTTAGGAATCTTTAGAGAAACAATCATAGCTAATTAAAATAATGTCTAGACTTATTTTAAACTAGCAGTTAGTCTCATTCATTCGTTTTGTGGTTGTCAGCGCGACTGCGGTGCTAGAAGTCCTAGGTTCGATTCCCGGTCAAGCAGCGTTATTGTATTTTTCTATGAATATGTTACAGATAGCAGCTCGGATTTGGGTTTGTATCATCATAACGGGAAGAGGATCTCCCCCTATTAGCTATATGTGACTTGAGACGGCGGAGAAATGTAGGTGTACATTAGTACAGCTCTGTCAAATCCTTTGGAGAAAACTGGCGTGATGGTAAGATATCCTACTAATTAAAGGATGAAAGTGTCTACGCCAAAAGTAATTTTAATATTGTTGCTTTCTATCTTAATAATTCGTAAAAGTGCTCCGTTAAGGTAATAGGGTTCGCAGATCGTGAATCTTCTTAATTACCAACAATGTTGAAATTAAGCTTTTAATGAGTTTTAATTAACAAGTTTACGAACGTTGCGTGAAAATACTTAACGATTGCTGCAAGATAATTTCGAGAATATCTAACGGTTAGCGACTTACGGAATAATAATCGAGTAGTATATAAAACGGTTATTGGAAGGACTTTAGCAGCCACTGTCGTTCCTTTTTTCGTAGTCGGGTAAAAAGATAAGAGATATTGATTGACTGCACGTTTACCTTGCTAATACAGCTTTCCACCCGAGACAAATATGTAACCAACAGAATAATATATTTGTTTTACTTCGGGGTGATGAAATTGATATCTATTAAGTCTAGACTTTTCAAGTCCCCGAACTTGTTCTCTAGTAAGGCAGCATTTTATTCATTAAGTCGGCAAATGAGGTAACAGTAAGTTTTCGACCTGATCGTCGTCCATGGATGATACGTTACCGAGCTTAAAGGGTTCCTACAGACTGCCAGTGCCGAAGCAACCGAGGGGGAACTAGCTCTAACGCGCCGAAGTCAAAACACACACCAAGGTGCTAAATTAATGAAAGGTTGTTTTTTTTTTTTGTTGTTTTTTACTAAAAAATCTAGTGGCATAGTAATGAATTGTTCACTCGAGCTATTTCATTACGGGCCAATACTGGCTGTTTATCATTTTATATGGACACTTCGATTGTAATATCAATAGTCTATTTCAATACTGAACAATATATTCCCATTTCCGCTTTCAAAAGCTGCCATAAATATCCGTTGGGTCAAGCTTAAAGTCCTATAAATCCACTTCGCACTCAAGAAACTCTTATTACTTGTAGTTACGGTTGATATTAGCATTGACGAAATGATACTTGTCATGGCTCATGGCCGTTTTTTTGTAATTTGTAGGTCTATGAAATATTCTAGATCTTGCTGCCAATAATAATTGCGACATTAACTACACAAGGTTCGCAACAGAATAATAAATATTTTGCTTAAATTATTTATATTTTTTATGGGATAGGGGGCAAACGAGCAGATTCGACGGATCGCCTGATGGTAAGCGATTTCCTACGCCCATGGACACCCGCAACACCAGATGAGTCGCTAGGCGTTGCCCGCCTTTTAAGAGGGTTTGGGCCTCCACAACGTAGTGAACACACGAAGTTATGGAATTTCTCAGAAACAAATAAAAAATAAAGAACTAGCTTATTTTTTAATTCGTTTAGAGTTTTTATTGCACAGTAATCAATTGTTATAATTATTTAATAGGTACGGTCATAACCCTATACATACTAAAATAGGTATGAAAAGTAGCAATCTATTCAATAGCTTACTCTACAAACAACAATAAAACAATGTTAAACGTCTCGATGACACCAGATCAGAGTTATATGCAATTTATGCGGAACCAGAGCCAACACTCCTGGGCTGGGGTCGCATGTAGGTCACAGGACTTGGCTGCCAACCTGCCGGCGTGCTGCAGGTGTGCTCTAAAAAGCGATAGCTCACCTGAAAATTGGTACATACCTTGAAAATTTTAGAGGTGTTATTACTTCATGTTACTTCATCACCATGTTTACAAAATTATGAAACGATCATATTTTTTTTCCTCTTTATTTTCACTCACCAAGACCAAAAACCACTGAGGTTTGTCTGGAATACCGTGCATTCTGCTTAAAACTAATATCAGAACTTTTATCGATAAAAATGAAATATATCCATAAAATATCACTTGCAATCATTCATACCATATCGACTTTATTTCCTTAAAAGTTAGGCAGGTGTGTGCTAACACACTATACTTGCCGTTCACCGGAATTTTTAGGTCCCATCTAATTCGGGCAGGCACAAATACAATCTCCGCGCTTACTAAGTATTGAACATTTTTATAGAAAAGTCCAATGAATCAATGCAACAACCGTGCTTACGCCTGCGTTATATTCTCTTGCAAGCGAGAAGTGTCTACTTGACCTTTCATTTGAATGCGGGTAGTGGAAATCCAGGTGTTATAGCACAACTTGAGATACCGAGCTCGGCAGTGGACTAGATAGGCTGGGTTCATTTATTGATCCTAATTTTGTATTAACAACATATGCAGGAAGCAAAGCAACAATAAATTCGAAAAGCTCTAAAAGCCACACGAAGTATTTTATTTTGTTTAAATATTCTAGGAGAGATAGATTGCTTGCAGTTTTTATCGTGCTTTATATCTTCATCTTGTAATAAAAATTGCTCAGGATGCGCCGGATTTAAGGCGGAGTAGCGCCGTGATCTAGTCTCTGGTGATAGCGTTTGCAGTTTTTCGGTACAGTCGAGGGCGTGGTTGCGTGGACAGTCGCCGTCAAGTTAACCTGGCAAAAGACTGTACGTTCCCCAAAAAGCTCAGACAGACCTTCAGCTTCCATAAGCTGTGGCTTGCAAGCGGCTGACTGAGATTCCGCCACCCGATCCGATTATAGCCTCCGTAGGCGATGTGTATTGTTGCTCTACCGCGTCTAAGTAGGAAGCGAGCGAGCGGCAAGGCATCAGCTTATCTCACGGGTTCAATCAAACTCAACTCTTTATTTCAATTAGACCAAAACAAATCCTTTTAAAATGTCAAAAAACCGGCAAGAACCTCTGATGATTGATGTTTACAATATTTTTCTTTTATGAATGCTTGTAAAATACTATCCCCATGGTTGTGCCAATAGGTCAAAGGAAAACAACTTCACTTTCTAATCAGATGTATGTCCCATGCAGTCGACCATGAGGATTTTAAAAACAAAATTAACAGTAGACGATCACCTTTAAGTGCAGCTGACTAGTTTTTAAATTTTCTTGATTAATATGAGAAATACGAGGTCAAGTTGCAACATAGTTTCTAGCATTTGCGTTATTCCAATCAAAAGTTTTTGATGAAAAAACTTCCTTCTACACGCGTCGATATAGTACGAGTAGGTACAAATATGAATTTAACTCAATTTAGTAATTGAATATCTATGTTGATCACGCGATGTATCATAATTTCAATCGTTGATTACCCTAATTACACTCGAATCGGGAAATATCTGGCATCAATCAATTTGTTTTGAATTCCCTAATGAGTAATGGAAACTAAATAAACAAGGGATGAATACATAAAAGTGACGGTAAATTATATTGAGTGTGTCTTTCGCGACGGCGATGGGTTGAATATGGACAAATTAGTAGCAATTTGCGTCGCTACGTTCCCGTTCGGACCAAATGTGAATATCAAATAAGTGTTTAAGCCACCCATTTGGATCACTCTCAACCGATGCCAATCATTTCAAAATTGATGCTTGCGGCTTCCACTCGATGACTATTAATTATTGCTAGCGCTATTATTTCAGCTATGGTTTATTACCTGTTCCTCATATTTTATGCTGTTTATACTGATGTTATCGTTTTAATAAATATGTTGCGATTTGTTTACGGCGTCTGTGATCGATATAAGAGGCAGATATGTAGGAATGAGTTGAACTGGATGATGCGTACCTAACAGTTATAATGCAGTTCTGACATCGATAAAATAGCATTTTAATATTATTTCATGGACCTATAACTTTAATAAGTTAACTAAGCTTTACTGAAAATAATATATTTCATATATTTTTATATATATATATTTATTTATTTAATTCAGGCTACAAGGCCCACAATACAAAATACTATAATACAATACAATATAACTTAGACTAATAACTATTAAAATACCATACACATATAAAAACAATAACACTTCACTAGCACTAGGTCATTGTGTGTTCTGGTGGCACTTGTCCGCGGAAGCGACGGAACACCACTCCTTGCGGCCAAAAGTCCTCTTTCATGACGAGGTGCAGAAAACTAGTTGGAACTCGCACCACAAACGCCTTGAAGTTGACATTGCGGCATATAGGTAGGTAGGCTATTGTAATGTATTTTATATACCTAGACACATCAAAAAAAGTTTGCGATCACTATTAGCTTAAGCTGATATAATTTTTTAAATTGAACTTTATCAAGAAAAAATCTTTGTTGTGTGTTTTCTTTTAATAGAAATACCCTGTTTGAAAGAATATAAAAAGAAGAAGAAATCATAATATACCCAATCAACCGTAACAAAAAAGATTTAGATTTTTAAAAGTGATCGCAAAAATTGTTTGATGTGTGTACCTATTGTTTTATTGTGTATTGTTACCTATTGTGTATTCAACGTATTTATTTACTTATTTATTTGTGTAACTATATAAGTTATCTTCTATTTCTGTGGACTGAACTACTCGTAATTACTTACGTAGAGAATGCAAAACTAGAAAAGAACTTCGCAAAACAAGTTGCGACGTCTTAATCTTCAGCGGGACTTCCGTAATACTTATTTTAATAATATTAATTTCATTTCCTTAACTTTCCATTCATAAAAAAGTATTTTCTATGTAATAAGATGACAAATTCATAGTGGAGACTTTTTCTAGTTTAATAGTGGGACAGTATATGTTTAAAACACAACAAACAAGCATACGGGTCGCCTTACTGAAAGCGGAAACTACAACATATAGACTCCAACAACACCAGTGGTAGGTATCACTCGAGCGTTCTGATCTTGAGACTCAGTATGCACTAGGATTTTCTCCTGTGTTGTGGGTGCTTTTGCACACAAAAATTACACAAACCCCCAGACTCGGAACAACAACCTGTAGGTCATACATATATTTGCTCTGTGTGGAGATCGAACACACAATACGTGCCGCAGACGCCGAACGCTCAGCCGCTACGCCAAGCGTGACGTCACTGGCTCAATTACTTCGAAACACGATACTGCTTAGCGATAGAATAAAAAGTAATACTAGCTAAAGGCAAATGTACATAATATACCTACAAGAAGTGGGACCACAACGTCTTGATTGTGTCTCGGCCAGATTGAATACCGGAACAAAGGGATCTTATTGTTATTCACCCCTGTAGTGGAGCTCTGACAAACTATTTAGGCGACGACGCAACCCGTAAACGGCTCTGTTGATTGTTTTCAGCCAAAGGTTAACTACCTGTGTAAAGCTGTAGGAGGTGTTAATCACAATCTATTGCTGAACACAGCACTGTAGGGCCCCAGCCAGTATTAATTGTTAGCAGGTTGGCGAGCGCCTCACTTGTGATGCGACATAGATTCTTCACTTATTATCACTGTCACAAAGAAAGGGATGCTTTTATATTAAACTAGCGACCCGTGCACAGTTTTGCTTGCGTAAACTTTCCCATTCAATGTAATGACTTTCAGGCGGATTAAAAAACAACTTTCACGTTAACCTTGTAGATTACAAAAACGAATTACGAAAATAAAAGATTTTGGTCATATCTATCTACAGTTTATCTATTCTATATATATGAAAGTAGATATTTTAATTCTAACTGATTAGTTTGTTTCACATACGCAAAATAATATTTATTTACGTGATCAATGTTATAGTAAGATTGACATTGTCTACCCATAAGGAAAGGCTAATATGAGAATAAATATTTCCTTTACATAACAGTTTGTGTAAGAAATATTTTTGTTGCTCCGTTTCCTCAGTGCTATATTTTATTGAATCTACCTTATATCGGTCGATATCCTCTATAACTCTATAATCTTCACTTATACATTCATATCATATAACTACATAAACTGAAAGGTCGCGTTAGGTATCAAATTCTGTTAAATTTCACCTCTCGAACACCTTTAGATTTATTGTTTTAGCTCCAGGGAGCCAAATACAGAGACAAGCTGTAAACTTGATTAGGGGATTGAAAGAAACTACAAACAACAAAAGAAAAATCAAGGGTGTGGAAGTCATTCGCACTGCTACTTACTCAAATACACAAAATAAATTCTTTGTTGAAAGGGAATTCTAACATTATACGACTTATTTGGTAAATAGAACGAGAATGTCATCTGAAACAAGGCATATTTTACAATAAGGGAGCGTGTGAGTAAAACAAATTACTTAAATTGTGTGTCAGGTGTCGTGAGGTGAGACAAACACGAGGGTAGTCGACACGGCACGACGTCGCCGCGGCGCGGTCGTCGGTCGGTGCGACGTCTGTACGACCCGGTAATTGCACCACACCAGTATGTGCTCGCAATAACCAATCTTTCTTCTCTCCGGTGCCATTTTTTAGCGGGTGACATTTTATTTTGTGACTCAAATTATTACATCACGAACACTGGGATGTTATGTCTCTTATATTTCTTGTATTCTATAAATGCTGAGTAGGTCTAGTATACGTTTAAATGTATAGATACATTGTTACGTGCGAGTACATAAATACAGTATTTACCTACTACTAACAATTACATTACAATGCTGCCCTGAAGATTTAATAAAGATTTTATAATATTTAAACGTCTCTCAGCGGACAAACACAGTTCAGTAGTGCAGTTGAATAGCTAGATTGGCGCAGCAAATAAACAAACCGTACTAGCAATCCCAAAATTAAATTACGTTCGTAAACAGAAATAGCCATGCAAGAAAATCGAAGCATATCAAGACGCCGCCATTAAATTTGATCACGCGAAAGAGTGAATAGTAACATAAAACCGGGTAAAAATCGCGATCGGTTACGTGAAGTTGAAAGGAGGATAGGAAAGCGGTGGCTCCGACGACCCTCGGCGTCCTCGAACTTTGACAGTTTATATGAGCCGTGTAATGGCGCCTTAAACTAAATAAAGCTTTGCATTTGGCTCGTGTATCGCAACCCCCCGCTACGCCTGCTTTGTCTCCACGACTAGATTAGAACTTGCTCCGACTGCGGATCTTCTATAGCTAACTTTATATCCATTTTAATAAATCCGCTACTTTTTCAATTTTCTATTTCTTATTCAGTCTGTCCTCAATTTGTTTCATTTAGTGTATTTTGATATTTAGTTTTAAACTGTTCACTTCTGCAAACTTCTTCTTCTGTTCAGTTCATCCATGCAAACATTTTAAGAGCCAGTTGGAATTAGTTTCACACTTTAAGTGGTGTATTAAATGATCGGCGTATTCATCAAATCATGTATATCTAACAATGACAATAATTCAACTGTTCAACACTATCAATTCCTGTTTGCTATGTAGGTAATCAGACCGGAATAATATTGCAGATGTATTGCAGGTGGTGACTGATTACTAAGACAGTCGCACAGACGTCTATATTCTGTGACTCAGGTGAATGTATGTGTGAAGCAAGTACCTACGTGAGCATGACGAAGTACGGAGATAGGATGAGTGATGTAGCTGTCATCGCCGCAGGCAGCTTGGACCGAGTCCAGTCACGAATGCAAATTCATACCAGAAATTGACTCACTATGCTTTCCAGGCATATTAGTGCAAATTTTGGTGGATTAGTCGTCGCTACAGGCAACATGTCGTGGCATTTGTGTATTACGCGAGATACCAGTGGATCTACGTAATAATGCATAATGAATGGATTTTAGTTGGACTGCTAATTAGACGTTTCTAAACATTAGAGTTTAACAGAATCAGTATTCCATTCTCTAATTTAATTAGCGTATGTTCGCTTAGTTAGCATCTGCTTTACTTAATAATATAGTACCTATACTCACACGAGTTGGACCTACTTCCAAAAGTAGTTTCTTTCAACTATAAGTAGAAACCTAATATGCAAACAAATGTTATCACAACCTAATGCAATCCTTATAACTTTGACGTAATAAATACCTTACTTTGAACGCTTATGTTTTTTTTTCAGGTACCTATTTAATATTTTTTTTCACTACTTTTAATTCACTACTTGGCAACTACAACAAATCGCTGTCTTGTATCGTACATACGTTAGATTTAAAGAAACTAAATCATCGGGAATACTTTCTACTAACAACTACCTATGTTATTTTTTTCAAGTTGAAAGTTAGTTGTTAGTTGTTAGTTGCTGAGGTACCAGACTAAATTATACCGATGCGTCCCCTATTGCCAATATATGCCCCTGATACAGAGTGCAGCTTACTCTTCTATCTACACATTAAATTCCAAATCTTTATTACCTAATTTCATATTAAATTAGGACGATATTTAGTCTTATTTATTTATGCGAGTAATACGAACGCACACCGGAATAATTAAAACCAATCCTAAATTGACTCCAGAGTCCAACACTACCCACAAAGTTACTTGTGCCGATAACGTACACCTCGGGTATCATAACATAAAATACCATGCCATAACGCCAGAATTGCCGTTTGGGTTTGGGTATTTGAGTATCAGTAGGTAAGTAGCACTTAACTTCAATTGGCAAGACCACAACGAACTCCAACACTGCTGTTTCCGATAAACAAGTGATCGAAATCAAATAGGAACACTACATAGACTTGTTGAATTACAAAATGTACCTACTACAAAATCAATCTTTACGCAATAGAAAATTTAAAAAATCTTACTTTTGTGCATTCGTTCCATAGTTCGCCATTGTGTTCCTTGTAATAGCGGTGAGCCTAATGCCATGATCTAGATACCAATCCTAATTCTGAACTGCTATTAGGAATTTAATAATGACATTTTGAGGGGCTCATGGCTAATTAATGACTACACCAATCAACCGATCTGCAAGATTAAGCTGTGCATGCCACGGTCATTCTATGGATGGACGGGCTACTATCGGTCTCGGTTAGTGTCTTAATAGTGCAATGGTTCGTCCTTTAATGGTTTAGTTGTGTAAATTCCTTGGTAAAGACAACGAAAGTCAAAACATCTTTGTTAAACTGGACTGAGTGGACTGAGACACCCAGACACTTGTTAATCACATAATCACCATGATTTCATTAGAGAAAAACATTTGAAAAGTGTAAATAATATTATCGTAAAAAATAATCATATAATGTAAAAGGAGCAAAACAAAGCAATTTCGATTTCCCACCGAAACTCGACGCTAGCAAACATGAGATTATGACGTGCAAGGAAACATGGTTGCTTATAACAATATCGGATACTTTCGTATTTGTTCTGCTACACAAACAACAGGTTAATATAATTATGTTCTTAAAACATAGAACCTGGTAAAAGTAATTTCGTCAGACAAAATGGTTTAGTGAAGAAAGATAATCTGTATATTTATTTGATACTGTTAAAACACCCAGATAGACTTGACCAATAATTTAAGTAATCCGTTTCGGAAGACTAAAGTAGGTACAATATAAACACAGAAATTGATTTTATTTATTACTAGCCTTTGCCCGCGGGTTCGGAGACGTTTATATACCCTAACCCACTTGTTTTTTTTAAATATCTTCAATGAACAATACACAGCTTTTTTACAATTTTATAATAGTACTAGAGATTCATCGTAATATAATGTAGGTGTAAAATTATTAGAATAAATAAAGGCAGTAAACATTGGCGCGAAATGGTCAAAGCATCTCCAGTGGTGTACAAATAAGGCTAGCACACACCGTCCCTTACTCTCACGCAAATGTCACCGTGCCGTACTTGGGGTTAATGGTGCGTGTAGACCGCCCCGATCTGTATGGAGAAATGCAAATACTATTGATTTGCATTATAAATTCTTCAGTATTCAAATTTGCAAGATTTTTCGCTATGTGAACTTGTCTTTTAGATATAAGATCCAACAAAGAAGATTCGCGGTACCTACCCCTTGTAACTGCCGTTATAAAAGGATGCCAACATACAACTATTTGGTAGAAATAGATAAGTAGATGATTCAGGAATGTAATTTATTCGCAAAATACTATCCATATAGTGGAGTCGTGTTTATAAAGTAAATATGTGTACCTACAGCATATTTTTAACTGACTTCAAATTCGAAAAACAAAGGTTCTGTGTTCGTTTAATTATGTATTTTTGTTCATAAAATAGACTACGTTACTCTGATGACTTCAACCGTAAACTCCAATACCCAAATCGATACTAAAATCACAACCCTGAAGCATTAAAATAAGGCAATACATACATAGGTTTATATACTTAAGTACGTATAACATCAAAACGTGAGCAACAAGCAACAAAGCAACGGTTTATCTCCCATTATACCGAATCCGTGAACTGTGTACCCAATCCGTAGACGCCAATTACCTATCCCATAATCAAGGAGATTCGCGAAAGGGTTCGGACGAGGCTCAATCAAACTTTGGCAATCATCACACGCCTATCTAATCTCCAGGGTAACAATGTAGCCGGGATTGGATCCTCGGCGGACCACATTAACTACCTCCTTATTTATTTATGTGTAATGATAACACGCCTAACAGGACAAACCGTAGTTTGAGAGCCTTTTATTGCGCCACGTTAATTATTGTATTATCATTTTGTTTGTTCAGTGACCCTTTGCGACTGTTCAGGTAAAATTATTTTATATTCAACTAGTGTTCCCCTGGGAACTTTCCTAACAGCCTTCATGTTTGTTTTAATACAATTTTATACAATAAGATCATCTGAATACAATACCTACGTGTTTTTATTGGTTATCATAATATTGTTGTCGAGAAAACCAAAGATTTTTCTGCATTATTAAAAAAATCGTTGGCCCTTGCAAGGATTAATCTCCTAAATCGTGAGAGCGTTTACAAACACAAAATATTAAGACGAGGATCGAATAAATAAATATTCTGGGACATTTTTACACAGCACCATCTAGTCCCAAACTAAGCAGAGCTTGTACTATGGGTACTAGACAATGGATATAATACGGGACACAGTTTCGATCTCCGTCCCGGCCAAATCGGCAAAATTTTGCTTTTTATACTTAGGTATAGGTACCAAAAAATTTAATTTGAATGTATACTTCTTCAACGTTCTGTTTCATAACATGTATGTTACCCGTTGCATATTAAGTACCAAGTTTATACAGGGTACACACTAGTCAGTTTTTTAATTTCCGGTGGCCTGAATGCATCCGTTTCGAAAAAGTGTTTATTGAATGTGAACGCGTGTTTGCGGAGATAGAAACGTATCGAAAAAAACGACGTTTCTGTTGTTTCGCGAATAATAAATCAACAAGCGTTCGAAAACTCGTGCATTCTCTACAACTTCGCAAAATAAACCATGGGCTGATATCCGCAGGTGATTTGCAAACAAAATGTAGATTATATATAGTCTCTAGATTTATTACATCTAAACATCCGGTATACCTTAGTACTTAACTAGGGATATTTCAATTTTATAAAGTCGACTCCACAGCAGATCATTTATACGTTATCGCTCAGCTTGCTATGGAGTGCGCTATGCTTGGAGTTTTTCTGAAGTATAAAATCCGAAACGAGGTTATTCGATAGAGAACCAAAGTCATCGACATAGTGTACTGAATTAGCAAGCTGAAGCCTGAAGTGGCAATGGGCCGGCCATATCTGTAGAAGAACCGACAACCGCCGGGGTAGAGGTGTTCTTTAGTGGAGACCGCGACTCAACTCGCCCTTTGATCAAGTCTCCAGCGCTGACTTAATATACGAGTAACTTAAAGTACTTACTTAGTAACAGTTCTTAAGAAAATGGAATGTTTCATCAATAGAAAGTAATGTATTTTACTCTGTACTGAGAGTAAACAGCCGCTGCCGCTGTTCAAAATTATTTCAAAGCTCAATTCATCAGCTAATAAGTAATCTGTAAGCTACACGCCTACACATATATATATATTTAAACACTGCTTATATTCAGTACAGTTCATACGACAGATTATCTTTTATTATATCTATTTTTTTTGCGACATGCCTTTATGAAAGCAACGTAATAATATTCTTATCGTATAATTATATCAAAGGTTAATCCCGTGGTAGAGATAACTATAACCCTTAATGAGAACGAACTGTTAACAGTAACTGTCATAGAAATACGAATAGTAGGCAAAAAGAAATGGGTGGTTTGAATAATTCATGGAACAAATAAAATGGACCCCACAATCAAGCCGCCAGGAAATGTTTAATTGAATTGTGATGTATACTAGAAAGGGTCAGATAACGGAAAAGTAATCTAGATTGGCAGAATCGAATAGTCTAGCCTAATCAAATTCTAGTAATAGCTGAAATGGATTGCTTTTAGTTCGGAGATATGTTTCCTGGGAGTAGATAACCTGGGATCCATAGTTACAATAGGGACTTAGTTTTGAGAGGCTCTATAAGTATTTAAACTTAGGTACCTACTTACTCTGTACCTACGCAGGTTGTATACATCGTGTACCTTTTCGAGTCGTTTTTCGTGATCTTGTTTTTCATACTCGCAATCGTGTAATTTACCTTAGAATTTTTACAATTTGATTATTGATTTCACAAGAAAGGAACCTCTTTTCTAAATAGAAAACCTATTTGATGAGTTCAAAGTATAGATTTCGGATTTAACATATAAATAAATTATTAATATAGTTAAACTAAGAAAGGTTCTGGCAACAAACCCTGAATTAATCCTTAGTTTTTCTGCATATTTTTTAATTCTATTAAACAGATGGATGTTTGTATCTTCCCGGTGGCTTGCCGGGTGTGAATATTTATATCCTTAGAATTTGTAACTAATGGAGCCTGTCCAAGACGAGACAGCAGAAAGATGACAACAATGCCCCCCAAGGGCAAGCCACTACTTCTTAGAAAAACAGCATTAATATTCTACACCGACCGGTGCCGGTGGTAGAGCTGCTTTTAACTTTATAGGACATCACGTGAATTGAAGAACGCAGCCAGACGGAGAAATTAACTTTTTAAATTAACCTTTTCACCCGCTCCGGCACTGGAGGGGAAAATACCACCTATACGTCTTTATTTTTGTTGTGACGCACTATTAAAGAAAACTTTGTGAACTATGAAATATGATGCCATGTAACTTTTGTCCAAAATGTACTTTCATTTATTTACCCCTCACTCTACACCATGCCGTAGAATTTGCATAAATAACTTAGATAGCGTTCTTGGGCCACCACTCGGCACAGATGTAATTTGAATTACGAATAAAATGAAATAGTCGTAGTTCAACCAATCACTACTTCGCTTCGGCCAATCACTAGTCCGTAGATACAAAGACAAAAACACCGAGCAATTTCTAATTCCATGTAGGTACAACGTAAGCATGCCATAATCCCCACTAAGTCGGAGCGCCAAAAATATCGACGCAAGATTTTCCCGGAACCATTTTCCAGGAGGCGCTGCTCCCAATAAAAGACAACATAAAAAGCGAAACCCCTAAATATTTCCCGCCAATTGATAGGTACATACAGCAGTAAAGTGGGAGAGCCAACAACAGATTTATAGGGCGCCACTCGAGTGCGTACTTTAATAAAAAAAATCACAAAGGTAATTCGCACGACAAATTATTACTGAGCTAGAAATATTTAGGGTTCTCATATTCTCTTATGAATAAATGGGAACAATTTTTAGTCTAGTACGCCAAGTTTGTGATGATTTATATTGTCATTGTTTAAAGTTTCGCTTCGGGAGTTTTTGACATTTCTTCTATTAGGGGGCTTGATTAACTAATATATAGGGTCGCTCCCGATCACAATAGTAGTAATGTAGGTTTTTAGGTACAGTTACTAGGACTTTGATATAAAATTAAGACTCCACGTTTGGCGTAGCGCAAATATTTGTCTCTAGTTGTCACCTCACCCTTACGGTTGCGCCGAGTGTCATTGGTTATATTCCCACCCGAGACAAATATGTATGTGATGCACAGATATTTATTTCGAGTATAGATACTTTGTGTCCGTTACCTATTTATTGTCCCGCGATACAGGGGTACCTATTCCGTAGTGCAGGCGGTGTCTTTAAAAAAGAATTATACTTAATATCGAACTTACTTGTTACTGAAAATAGAAATTATGTAATTAGTTAAGACAATATATCTTATAATGAGATAAGATAAATATTGTCATGTAATGAGATAAGATATTTGTACATTTTAATACGAAAATATTAAAATGTAAGTATTCCTTAGCATCAGATCAGGCGAGCAAAAGTGTGTCGATGTACCCGTTATGTCCGGCGAGCGTCCGGGCGTCCGGGACTTGTTCAGTAAGTCAAAACTGTCAGGATCACGCGCGGCCCGGCTCTGGGCGTACCGTCCCGCCCTCCGCCGTATTTCACAACAACGACGTACCAAATACCTTATCAACTTTACACGAGGTGATTATATTTTTAATTGGATAATTTATATAAAAAAACAAAACATTAGGAAAAGTAATATATAGTACTTACCGTAAAATACAATGGATAAAAAATAAAAATGAATTGGTTATGCCATTGATTATTTGATTGTTCAATCTGAAATCAACGTCAATGCTAAGCTGTATTACTATATTTAGGTGTATTATATGGTTTTCTACAAAAACCAACAAAAAATGTAACGCTGTCAACTGGTTGACGCCCGACCATTATAATGTTTCGTGAGTTAATACAAATAAAACATTTTATCTGTCTGCGCGCAAACAACGTAAATTCCGTTTTTGTAAAATTAGGTGGCATGAAATATGCAGGAACAATTTCATTACAAGCCGGCGCACTCAAAACCAGCCGCAAATGAGCTTACCAGTGTTGTTAAATGTTAATTTTCTATTAGGACAAAGTTTGGCCGGCATCGACATGGCGACCTGCGCCACCTCACCGACACATCTTCATTAGCCAGCCCGTAATGTCACTCCGGGGAAATAATATTACGTTATAACCCGCCGCTGCGATATAACATACTTTTACAAACATATTTTACTCACTAACTTGAATGAGGTCCCTTAACTAGACGGTAGAAATAAAATCATCTATAGTTTGTGGATTAGATGATGATAAAATGATGTCATCACTTCGTGATTACTACCTTCACGCTGTCGAGACCTCAGATTTTTTCCGAAATAGGTATGTGAACTGTAGTTGGTACTATGGAACATGTCATGCCACTGATAGGAATGTTTCCTATTTATGTTGAATGTTGTCAAGTATGAATGTTGTAAAAACAACATTAAGTTTTTTAGGTACTTTAAATAAAAAAAGAGAAGTATACACCCGTAATTACCACCCACCCACCACTACATTTAACATGAATTATTAAAAGGAAAAATCTTATTAACGAAATCATCTTCAGACTTTTGACACGAAACCGAACAACCATACATAATAAGACTACTCAAATCATAACGCTTACTTTAGAAAAATCTGGGAAAAATGTCCGCAAGTTAAAAGCATGACGTAGTGTAGATGAAGGCACTCTTGAAAGCGGAATGTTTTAAGATTTTGGCCGGATCCGCTGTTGGCAGGGGATCCCGATAATGTCACCATAACAGATTATGTGTTGGCACCGAACATCCACTAGCGACGCTCAAGACATCGCAAAGAGCTTATATGTGCGTATTGTTTGCATTCTTTCCACATTGAAATAATTTGGCTATTTCCCTCGTAAACCAGCGATGAATCACTATGAAAACTATATTTTTTGGAGACGCAGAGAATTCAGATCTACCTAAATACATAAGGCTACATATTACCCCTCCCAAACATTAATAAGGCCTGGTTGGAGTGAATTATAAAAAAATATTAAATAATATGGTAGCAATTCTGCTATTTATTTTCAAACGATTACACCGTAAAAGATCTTAGCAGAAACATCAACCGATTCCCTGACAACATGACGAGTAAACAGTCTACAGATTATAATGAATACAATCAACTAAAATTATGCATTCCATCTAGTAAACATCGTTATCCGCACTAAGTGGTACAGATGCCGCGCCACACAAGACGTTCCAAATAGTTATTGCTACACCTGCGAATGCCATCTATAGGTAATTGAAGCAATAAATCCCAGGGGAGTGGGCAAATCACGACTTATTGCCTCTACTCCCCGCGGAGACGACAATTAAATCAAGTTGTAAAGGCACGTCAAAATGATCTAACGGCTCTCTAAGTAGGTCACACCTGACCACTGTCCCAATTCAATACCTAATACAAATAGAATTTGGACAAGCGATATCGGGGAATTGCTCTGGATACAGTAAAATTGCAAGTGACCAATAATACCCTTTGATAGATAGTTCATGATGAGTTCCAAAATTGAATCCTGCATTCTGAGTCGAGCTGTGAATGAGTTGTTAATTTAAGTTCTTAATTTTATTTGGTTCGGACTCGGTAAACCAAAATCTTTACCAAATTGAATATACAACAAAATTAAATTCTTAATTCGAAAATACCGTTCCATTTTCTGTTCCATGAAAGAGATAGCTCGAAGATATAATGTATGCCACTCGGGCATAATCCGGTTAAGTGCAAAAGACGCGGACGCTTCCAGGTGTGCGGCCAGACCGCGTATAATTGAGGCTATAAATCCGGCCAGGACGACTTATGTAGCCGGCCGCGCCGAGACGCGACAATTAAATCATGGAACACCACTAATTACTTGACATTTTATTAGGCTTTAATGGTCAAATAAATTTTCGGTTAATTAATTATAAGATTAAAAGAATTATAAGGTTTAATGGTTTCATTTATGATTCTTTTGAGAGCAATGGCGATCAATTTTTACTTAAACAGATGAGTATACTCTAGTACCTATGTGAACTGGATGCGACAAGCCGAAGACAGGGTGACAAATTTGGGGGAGTCTTACCACCAGCAGTGGACTACTGATGATGATGATGTAAAACTCGACACAAAAATCAACAAACGCTAAAAATATAATTCAGGTGCTCATTCGAATTAGGTTTCACAAAGTTTATACGACAGCCCTTTTACGGTAAGGGAGAAAATGAAATGAATATAAAATTTTGAAATAAATGATGGAAACCGACATAAAGTCATGCGAGTGCGATAAAGTGACTTTATTTTCGGGTGCTGTGTCATTAAGGCGAAGCCACGTCGTAACCCTTGATGGCGCTCGTAACTTGTTTATAGTAACGCCTTAAATTAGAAAGCGGTAGGTACGCATAAATTACAGACCCACCAAAGAAACCTTCAGAATACAATCCGAGATTAAAATGTAATTGCTTCTGTATCTTATCTGTGAACTGGCAATAAAGCCTGAAGCTTTTAATAACGTGTTACTGGTATTTACCGCTGAACGTTGAGGAAAACCGGTTGCCCTTTACAAGAAATCCTCAGACAGGCTCTTTGATTCTTTTTTGGCGCGAAAAAACAAAGCTTTATTGGCTCTTTTTGGTGCACCTTCGTCAATGTCAATTAATAATGCTAAGTAAGTATACATCTTAACACTGTAAGTACTGAACACGAGTTCATAATAAAATTGTAATTTAAATGTATCATGTAGAATAACATCGAATTTTGTAACACTAGTAAATAATGAATGTAGGTACCTGAGCGCTCATTAAATACTTAATTTCAATAACTTAATTGTATTATCGCTTGAACTAATTGGTATTTTGTAGTGTTCGGGGTTTGTTAATTAATAATTATAATCATAGCTGCCTTTGTTTCAACTATGTGATCAATCGTTTTTATTGTTTATTAGCTTTTGGTACCTATAATATATACCAAAATTTATAGCAAAATTGGTTCAACATGTTATACACATAGACTAAAGTTACTTTCGAATTTCTTTATATGGATTTAGTTGTACACTATATCTAAATAATTAAAAATAAAGTGATGAATCTAAAAATTAATTCTTAAGCATGATTCTAAGCAAAATCAACACACTTTCATTGTTTGGGAATTTCTCTTCCTTACCACATATTGAATAATAATTTGTGTTTTGTTTGAGCAATATAAATGTAGCTAATATCATTACCAATATAGAAATAGCAATCCGCGCTCTCATACCCAAATATATAACTAATTAAGAGCCATTTTGTGAAACCTAATTACACAGTTGTGTTATCACAGCGGCATTTACACGCTCAACCAAATTTAATGAGCAGCCTTACCTGGTTCGCGGAGGTCACTGGAAACTATACCCAGGGGAAACTTAGCGACCATTTCTGTTCACATTTAGATATCGCCGTGACTCCTACGTGCCTATTATCGTGAACCGTCGTGTAAACAATGGAACGATACCCATGCTCTTAGATTGTTAGTATGAAAATCTTTATTATTTATACGTAGTAACTTAGGTACCTACCTACCTATAGTTTGCAAATCGCTTATCTACTTCAACTTTTCAATGTTCACTTCCTAGGTTTCCCTACTGTAAACCTAGGAATTAAAAACCTAAAAAATTGATATAATTATAAATATAATAAACATTGCCGGGTCCTAAAAATTAAAAAATTTACCTCATTATATTTTGTGGTACCTATATATCAAAAAATATAATTAGCAACGCGTAGGTACTGAAGTGATTGCTGCAAAATGGCACCTTTATTGTTGGTTGGGTGTTTAGAAAAAAAAAACATTTTAGAATATTTTTCGTATCAGTAGAACTGTCTGGAATATTCAGGTGCAAAAACAATTGTATTCATTCGCCCCTCGAATCTTCTTGCGAATACGTCCAAGCTAATTTATTAGTACCTAATTGTGTATTTTCCTTAAAAATGCCCCACCAACGGTACTCTAAGGTACCTTAGACTCTAGGGCACCTTAGAGTACCGTATAAAAATAACGTCTTTATTCAGAGCCGTTTTCTTATAATTTATATAAAATCTAAAAACTTTATTTGACGGAAATATACTTTTTTTTTCTTTTAGAATTGACGAGTAAAATGGAAACAGTGCTAGAAATAGAGTCCACTTCCACCGTCCACAGCTCTAAATAATGATAACCTTTAATTTCCTACATAATGTTGAGAAATAAAATTATTCATTTAAGAAAACTTTTCTTTTTTTGATATTTATGGTCTAATAAGACATTCTATTCTTTTAAATTGTTCACGGTAGTTTAAAATAGTGATGTTTATGTACTTTTTCATTTACTTATATGCAAGAAGGGTGATATACAGTATAAAATATAATAAAATATTTAGATATATGACCTACGACTACATACAGATAGACCACTTGGCGATATTGAAGTAGATTTATTATTATAAATGCTATATTAAGTTCGAAATTTCTACCTCGATCTTTCATAAACGTTTGAAGCAAGACTCCGAGAGTATCTCAACGTGTCGGAAAAGAGAAAAGCAAAGGCGAAGTCAGCTGTCTTAACTCGCAAAGTTCACCTGTTGCCGAACTCACCAACTATTCCAACTCAGCTCTACTAGACTAAATAACATTAAGCAATTTTATTATAGTTATTGGTATTTTTCTGGCGAAGTTACAGAATTACTTGCATGATTTATGCTGCGTAACTTCCTTCGTGCCGATTGACCGCCCATGAATCGCCGGGGATTGTATGCTATGATATGTTAGGGAATTTGACACCCTCGGGGATGACGATAACCGATAGCTTAGGGTTGTAATGTGACCGAATCGTATCATCATTCTGTTATAAAAAAAGATTGTTAGATTTGATCCAACTAATATCATATTGAATGTTACTTTCCAAAACGGATGAATTGATTAGCTTGTATTGGTAAGTCTGTCTATGTTTGGTTATATAGCTGGTTTTTTTAAATCTGTTATGTATGTATGAAGTTGTGCATAAAAATCTAGTGTGTAATTAGTTGGATATAAAAGAAAACGAAGACGTAGACGAATTGAGAATTCAGTACTATATCACAAACTATTTAAACGTTAATTTCCTCACATTCCTTGTTACATCCTGCATGCATTTAGTAATATTTTTGTATTTATACACATGTTTATACAAATAAATCTTATTCTATACTATTCACAAAATCACGAAAACTAATTCAAAACAACATTATTGCAAAAACTATTATATTATTATTATGTTCCAAAAACAACGCGCTGTGATTTTGTGAACGGTCGGTAGTCGGTTAATGCTTAAGATAGAGAGGCTTCGAGGAGCGCGTCCGGTTTCCGGCGCTGTCCCTACGACGACTATTCAATTTAGTCCGTTCCGCGACAAACTCCATTGATTGTTTCGATATTCCGGTCACAAACGGCGGAAACTCTAAAAAATATTCTACTTTTATAAGGACAGATTTTTATTATGCTTAGTGTATTGTCTGAATAATGTAACTCTCTAACGTATCTCAATACTGTGTACAAAGGAAACTTTATTTGTTTAGGTATGTACCAATAATAATAATATAAACATAATTATTTAATTTAATGTAATGAAATCAACTGTAATGATCTCTTCTTTGTATGGGTCTGTATACATTGGAGAGGTCACGCTATATATAATTAAGATAAGAAGTTCACTAGCTTTTAAGTTGGAGCTTTCTAACAGTGATAACGAAATTAAAATTGCCAATCCGTAACAAACAAACAAGAATTTAAAAAATCATTCTGCGTTCGGAGATGTTTATATACCATACCCACTTGTTTTTTCTAAATAAGCATGTTTATGATTTTATTTGCGCGTTTGCTACGCTAAGGTCCCGGGTTCGACTCCCAAGGTCGAGCAAAGTGTTATTATGTTTTTCTATAAAATTCTCAGTAGCAGCTCGGAGTTGATTTGTGCCTGGCTCGCTGTAATAAAAGATTAAATGGGAACTAAACATACTGGCGAACTGTGGGTTTAGGTACATTAGTACGCCTCTGCCTAACCCTTCGGGGAATGAAGGTGTTATGGTATATATATTTAAAATAGTTTATTTATTTATTGTTTTACTAACTAATAAATACAACAGTGCCTACCTATTATGTTTTACAATTTTGCAGTTTTGATCTAAAGAGTAAGTATTTAAATTACATGTAAACAGCAATATAGTAGTAGTTCTAAACGTTCTAAAAGTTTACAGTAATATAATATGAAGATATTATATCCTTTATTTAATTTATATTATAGTTTCGTTGGTTTTTCGGATAAACATGATTTTCAGGTAGGTAACCTAAGAGTTGTTTGTCACGAAGGAGCGAATCGTAATAAATGTGAAAACTTTGTGATTGAATTGTTCAACGCGAGTTCTGCTTACCAATGACCTGGCTATATATGCCATAATATACCTAGTTTATTTTATATCCGGGGAGAAACAAGTTGTCCCCCACATACGCTCGCTTTCCGCCGGCGCCGCGCGGGCACAATAGACAGAGCCTTCAGTGATTTAGTTTTATTGTCATGCACCCTCCATTCGCTGCGATATGCATCTAGATTATTCAAAAGAAGGTGACATTGTTGTATTAATATTAGTCTTCTAGAATAACATCTTAACTCAAAAGTGGTAGGTATCGTAAACCACCAAATTAGGTTCAATGCCGTATGAAACCTATTTATTCTTAAAGGTGATGTTTGATAAGGATGTCCCTGGCACTCATCCGTGACGAGGGATGATAAAAGGGCCATGCCGTAACCTTCACGTGAGTACAAGCGGTTTACCTCGCATTGTAATGTGCCCTCCGCGCTGGCCAACTCCTTTGAATAGTAATTTCATAGACGCCACCCCTATTATTAAGGGTAGTATAAACCCGACTGCTAGTCGCCGTCTCAGCGCGCAGCGGGTTAAACAGACGAACAGAACCTTTAAATTAGATGCTTTGTGCATTGCAGTCGTTTCGTGAGCGACTGTGCTATTTTGTCAGCTATCCTTTTATTTCTGCTGCAATATCTGTGTTAATAACATTTGAGCTCACTGTGTCTATTTAAATGTGAGAGTTTCGTAAACGCCATTTAAAATTTTCATACGAAAGCGAGTAGCTGTATCGGGACCGTCATAAAAATTGTTCCGCCGAAATCATAAAACGATCTTCCTCGTCGATGAATCGAGGCTGTTAACCCATATCGCGCGAAACGGCCACCACTCCATCCGGGGACGATCTTTGGGCAAGACGTGACCGAACCGGCCAATAAAATCTTTCCGAAACGCTAGCAGGTCCTATGTTGTGAAAATTGTCGGACGTGACAAAGACGAACAGTTGATCCTCCGGCGACATGACCTGTCGCCGCAAACTGGAATGCTGATACGACCACTCGTTGTCGTGTTTTTCTTTATTTGATTCCGTTCAGAACTTTGTATTTGAACTAAAATACATAAAAGTAATTTACGAATGGAATTTATAAGGCGAATATCAGTGGCAGTGTTAGAAGAGGTCGTCCTAGACGGACGTACGCCGATCTTATTGTCGAAGCTCTTCAAAAAGGTCAGATGCGTCGGCGCGGCGCGAATGTTATTGAAGATGTATGAATGTCGCAGAAGCAAAAGAAGTATGCAAGAATAGTAGAAAGTGGCGGTCTATAGTTTCGGCTTACCCCTGTGAGAGAACGGCGTGAGTGTATGTATGTAATTTGTAATGAAAATCTTTCTCAGTTATATGGATTTTATGTAGAAATATTACTGAAAAAAAACGCATGGAGCTTACTTATAACAATTTTTGAGCTACGAAGCTAGGGATAAAATAAAGCTGGAATTTGGTTGGCAATTATTGTAGAGTTACGCATGGCGGGGCCGTGGTTCCCAGAGACATTCCGATGGCGGATAACAATAAAACTAAATCATCGGGAAGTTATCTATCTCCGTAGTCGCCGGGAAGCGAACATGTTCACCAAATGTATTACACGGGATAAGATGTTAAATGGTGCAGCGTCAATGACTCCTACTGTACCTAATTTTGTTTCCTGTTTTTGTTCCGTATTGCCTTCGAGTCACTAATGCGGATTTATATGCACGTGTGCGTCCTCGATAGATTGCCTTGCGAGTGCTACGTACGATACCTGATTTTATTTTACTTATTTAGACGTAGTTTCTTTAGATTGCATACAATACTTAATTTGTTCTGGACTAGAGCCTCTACTGTGACCTATCCAGCAATGAGACATTAAGAAATATCGTACATAGTCCCTGGAAATATCATAACTGATAAATTATTAAAAAAACCAACTACGTCATTAGTCTAGTGGTTCCAAGCGCGACTGCTACGCTAGAGGTCCTCGGTTGGATTCCCAGGTCAAGCAAATGCGTTATTGGGCTTTTCTATGAAATTCTCAGTAACAATGTACAGCTGAGAGTATACAGACTCTGTTAGGGATTAGTGCCCGATTAATGGCAATAGGCTCGCCCCCTATTAAATGGGACCTAAACATACCTTAGTATTCCTCTGCCTTATCCTTTGGGGAATACAGGCGTGCATGAAAATTATTCTAACAAATAATCTAAATTCAATATGAACTAACGAAGTCGAAGAAATTTTTATCAAACAGTTTTGAATATATCTGAAATTCGTCCGTAAGCCCTTATCTAGATTCAGGCTTCGATTTTGTAATAGCCCCCGAATATTTTATCAGTCGGGCTAATGAGGCTCGAATATGATCGATTGTTTACCTACCTGCCGAGGGTGGCAAATTTATGTCGAACGATAAAAATATCAAAAATGTCGTGTAGTATCTATATGATATTTACACAGGACGACATTTTGCAAATTACCGATCCCATTAACTTTCCATTAGGGATAATTGGGGCAGGATTTGAAGAAGATTTTATTTATTAAATATCTTTTTTACTTACTAAGTAACAATTTTGAAATGCCAGATGCCAGAATTTTTAAACGTGTAGGATATATAAAATTACAAAGCAAAATAATGCCCCGTTCTATAATTTGAAGGCCTATTAAGACTATATACATTATGACATTCCACACACAAAGATAGATATAGAAATAAATAAATGAAAATTAAAAATAAATAGCCTTTTTATTCACTAAAATTACCAATAACTTTTTTACGATTATATGTTAAGCCTGCTCTATTATTTAATTATCGCTTCTCTCGGTAGTTAGAAAACATTAAATTAAATAGAATAAATATTTAAAGTATTTTTTTTACATTTAGGTACATTTGAAACCCTCTCAATTGAGGGTGAAGGCCTCCTCCAAAGATACCCAGTAATCTCTATCTATAGCTCTTTCCATCCAAAGTTTTCCAGCAATTTCTGTGATGTCATCTGCCCATCTGATGTTAGGTCTTCTCTTTCTATTTCCTGACATCCTGACTAATATTGTCATAGATATATAACTATGATGATATTAATACTTAGTGATCATACAATACATTTTAGTATATATACCTACCTGTTCATAATATAGGTATACAAAGACTTACATCAATTACAAAACTCAAATTAATTAAGCACCAGAACAATGGACTAAAATTAAACAAAAAAGTTAAAACATAAAATCTTTATACAAAACTTTCATTCCACGTAACAAAAAGAATAGTATTCTACCGCGGATCCAGCCAGGCAGATATAAATGAGTCGGTCAGCTTTAATTATTGCCGAAATTAATAGTTAGCAGATAACGGCCCTAGTTACGTTTTCTTTCTCTAATAAATAACGTGAGCCAGGCGGTTCTCTTCGATAACTTAATTCAATCTTTGCTCCCCTCGTCATCTTGCTCACAATATGCTTCCACAAAGAATTGTTAGGTGATGAAACGCGACTTTTCCCTTCCACCTACACACAAACATGTCTATTTCGCCGATGAATTATTTCATTGGAATATTTTCATATTCCGTATTTTGCTTTCCTGTTTTTTTCGTTTGGTAATTTTTGTTGTATTGTTTTTGTAAATAGTCATGACTTGCACTATTTTATGAATATAAGCCGCATAAAGTGTATATAAAAATATTGTATAAACAAAATAAAAATTATACCAAGACTTTCTAAAAGTACGACCTTCACAGGACATTTGAATGCCTTTTAAATATATATCATAATGTTGTATATATAGATATAGATACATGTAACGAAGGTTGAAGGTAGGTATCTATGCGTAACTACATTTTAATAAAACCAGTGAAATATTGAAAAAGCCGAATGTCAGCGACCAGACAGAAATAAAAGAGCTTGTTCTACTGCCAATATGATATATGAACTTAACTGCGTTCGGAGTTGGACGCCACACGATTCTTACTCATCTTTGAGCTACCTCCAATTGCAAAACTTTTGAACTTTTAATAACGATTTCAGATAACTTACATCTTTTGGATGATAGGAAAGCTAAAAATGCCATAGCCAGTCAAAGACGTTAAATAAACAAAAACGCAAGGGGGAGCAAACAAGCAGACGGATCACCTGATGGTAAGCGATAACCGCCGCCCATAGACCATCCGCAACACGAGTCACATGTGCGTTGCCCGCCTTTTAAAAGGGTTTGGGCCTCCGGTAACCTCATTCACTCGGCGAAACACAACGCAAGCGTTGTTTCACGCCGGTTTTCTGTGAGGCCGTGGTATCACTCCGGTCGAGCCGGCCCATTCGTGCCGAAGCATGGCTCTCCCACGTCATGGCTCTCCCATGTGTTGTAAGAGGCCAAGCTTTTACGTTATACCTATATACTATATATCTGTCTACATTTGTTTTTTTAATTTCATTTTGGTCCTATTGACTGTAGCTCATGAAAACACGATGTTTTGGTGGTCATCGTTTAGCTCAGGGTCAAAGGGGACCAGACAATATGTGACTCATGTATTTTGATTCCACCGAGTCATCTCGTTAATTACCGATCGTGAGCCACACATATATGTTAGAACGTGCATTCAATGAATCTGAGCTATGTATGAAACTGACATTTTAATCGAATGAACGTAGGCGTTCGGCGTTTGAATTAAGTTTTTTCACGACATTTTCGCAGTTATCACGACCGGTAATTGGATTTACGCAATTTATCACCCGCTTTATAATAATAACATACCATCACGCCTGTATTCCCCGAAGGGATAGGCAGAGGCGTACTAATGTACACCCACAGTTCACCGGTATGTTTAGGTCCTATATAATAGGGGGCGAGCCTATTGCCATTACCGGGCACAAATTTCTAACTCCGAGCTACTACTGGGAATTTCATAGAAAAATCCAATAACACTTTGCTCGACTCGAATCGGAATCGAACCTAGGACCTCTAGCGTAGCAGTCACGCTCAGGACCACTTGGCTAATGAGGCAGTAATTTGTCACAAAACAAGTAAAATATCTTTAAGACCTACCTATATAAAAAAGAGAAATTACAAATGTACCATTCTGAAATACAGCCTTAAATTTATTATCTACAAAATCGTAGGATTCATTAAAACGGGAAACGTATTTGAAACAAAATAATTTACCGGAGAATGAGAGTGCGGGATTTTGTGAAATCAAATGGCCGTGTCGACGAAGCCTTCGCGTTTCTTATTCAATTTGCAGCGAAGACGGCACGGCTCGAGGGCAACTACTAGGCCGAAACAAGTCTGGGTGTAATCCCTCAAATCCAAATTAGATTTTCTTTCACTGCCTCTCACTATTGACAGGTTTCCGGCATCGGGCCTTGTACTCCGTGTCTCGGCGCTCGGCTTAACTTTTATCCTTACCATACCTCCGTAAGACTGCGAGTTGCGACTAATTGGAAAAAACGTAGACGACTTTCTACAAATTAAGTTGATAGTGTCGGATTGGCTTCATTGTCCGCGTTATTTTCAAACTGAACGGGGTTTTGAGAAAGCTCATAACTATTTGCTATGCAGCCTTCATAATTGCTTTGCGAAAATTAAAATTAAAAATGTTCACAGTTAAGCAATTGACTTGGCTTTGTTTTACTCTAAGCGCCACTTGCACCAACTTCTTGAATGTGCTTAAATTGTATTTAAACACAAAATTTCTATGAAAAATCCTGTTTAAATACAATTAAGAAGTTGGTGCAAGTGGCCCTAAGAGTTCGTCGCCTAAACCAACAGCAACGCTTAGAAGAAAACATGTTGCCATTGGCTAGATTTTTTTTATTACGATTTTGCCAAAAATATTATTTATTTTACGTGTTGATAATAAGATCTTCTTTCCCTGAACCATATATTTATTTTAACGCTTTCCACCACACATGATTCACTGCGATTGTTTCTCGACTGTCTGGCTAATTATGTAAATTGGCTGCTTATTTGTGAAAATATCGAGCTCTAATGAAATGAAAAATCTCGACGATACACACTGAAAAACGTAAACAACTAATTAGTGAACTAAAGATCAGCAATTCATACTGTCCTATATCCTCGATATGTTCTATTGAGTTTTACTCGTGCGCCAATACAGAAATATCTACTCATATAATTAAATAATTCCGTCGCACAATAAATTCAAACGGTAACTACACACCTAGAGATGACTAACAACAAGCAAAAATACTAGCACAAAATTAAATTCATACGAGTACCTAAGTAATTGGCTATAAATTTTCATTGAACAAATTTAACATAGGTAGTATTCAACATGAAAATGAAGGGGCGTTGCTTCAAGAAGAAACAATAAAATAAAACGCGACGGTAATGAATAGGTTGTACAAATATTGGGCCAGATTTAACAGAGTGTAAGTCGATAGAGGGGCAGGCGATGTCGCGTGCTGGCCGCCCGTGAGCGCGCACGCACCGATACAGACATCACTTACAATGCCCTACACTTGTACTAAGTAAATATTTGATAAAATTAATAAGCACACGTAACTAGGTAAACCTAATTACTCGTAGGAAACCAATACTGTACCTCCATCAAAATTTAATCCACGTAATAAAACTCTAATACTGTCAGACTGGCAGATTTGGGAATAGGGTCTAGAGTCATGAATTTTTGCACAAGAGTCCAATATAACGGCGGTCAGTACCAAGATGGCAATTTGAGAATAACACACAGGATTGGGAACTAAGATTATCGTGGGTAAAATAGCTAGTTTATTACTAAATTCATTTTCACTTCACACCTTTTCTGACGTGGGAGAGCCATGCTTCGGCACGAATGGGCCGGCTCGACCGGAGTGATACCACGGCCTCACAGAAAACCGGCGTGAAACAACGCTTGCTGTGCTGCGCTGCAGCGCTTGTTGTGTTTCGCCGAGTGAATGAGGTTACCGGAGGCCCAAACCCTTTTAAAAGGCGGGCAGCGCACTTGTGACTCCTCTGGTGTTGCGGGTGTCCATGGGCGGCGGTTATCGCTTACCATCAGGTGCTCCGTCTGCTCGTTTGCTCTCCTATCCTATAAAAAAAACACCTAAACCACTTTTCTATATTTACATCGTGAGAAAGGATATAAACTAAATTTGTTCTCCAAAATTCTTTTAACATACGAGTGGAACCGTGGGCAACGGCAAGTTCTATATATTCTCACTTTGCCGAATATTTTTGTTCTATCACTCGACATCGACATCGACACGGTGCAGCACAGACACAGTAGACAAGAGACAAGACCCAAGACCTTATTTTATGAAGCATCCCAAAAATACCCAATCATATTGTATGTCTTACTTATCTTGTCTTACCTTATCATACTTTTGGACTGCAAATATCAAGTACTGCAACATACCTAGTTTCAAGAAATATATTTTATATTCATATACTTAATGTTTTTTTTTTATAGTTCATCGCGTGAACTAGGTCTTTATATTTTTGTTATATACCAAACAAATATTATATAGGGGAAATATTTATTTCTTCGTATTTGTTAAAAGGAGTATATTATCATTATTAGCAATTATAGTTAAAATATGTTTGTAAGGATCTATAAATAGAGCCGTATTTACACAAATTAAAAATAGAAAATATGTGTTTATTATCTGTTCATATTATCTAGGTAGGTACGTAAAAGTGTTTCTGAAAACAGCTTTCGTAAATTGATTCTCTTTTTATGATCCAATATAACGAGTTCATTCTTCTAAAGTAAGGGTCTCGTGACATGCATCCCTCAAAGAATTAAATTGAATATGAGAGGAAATTACACGGGTTCATATCAACGCGCGTCTCTTGTTCCAATCGATTTTCCCTCTGAAAACAATGCCGAAACGGAAATTAAACCGATGTATGAAAATAACTGAAATCTTCAAAATGGACGCAGATTTATGTTTTTAGGTTTTGAATTTGTACGCTTTTAATCAGTTTTCGAATTGTTATTGGGTGGATATTGAACGAAAACCGTTTGAGTTCCAAACAAGCCATTTAATGTAAACGTAAAAGGTAATATACATTTGTATTTACTAACATATTATTGTACCTAGTCTAGTATCTCTACGATATACAGAATGTTATAATACTAAGTAGACATAGTAATAAAATTGCATAAAAGGAATAAATGAATATTAGTGATAGTACTGGTAAGTTTCCAGTCTGTTTGCAGAAGATCGGGTGTTGTTCGAGAGCTAAGTGATTGTAAGTGGAGGCGAGTTCTGGCGCCTCGCCGGAAGTCGTTCCCACGTGACGGACGCCGGAAGTGACGGCGCACGGCGGATCGCGTTCCTTCGTTATGTCGCCTTACCATCACTCTCGGATCCTTTTATATCCAAGGCCGTATTCAATAGATACTGTACTCTTATCTATGTAACTGAGGTAAATTGGAGGATTACATTTGTATTGATATGTGCAGAAAATCGTCAGGATTAAAGCTTAGCGACTAAAGGAAATATTTTTGAAGCAATGACGGTGAATCCATTATCCCTACTTAAAAAAAAAACAAAATTCCTCCGCTGAGTCTGTGTGTATGTATGTATGTCTGGCCGCGATAAGCTAAAAAAACATTTTGATACTGTTTTCACCATTAGGCGGTGTGATTCATAAGGAAGGTTTTCAGCTACGACTCTTAGGAACAGCAGCATAGCGAGTAAAACCGCCGGTTACAGCCAGTCTTAAGTAGAAAGAGGTAAATAAAGGTCTTTAGAAATGTGTAATAGAATTGAATTACAGTAAATATAATATTCCAAAGGAATTATAATTATTTCATATATTTATCTTCTACGCTCGCAATTTCTTAGATAGCTATTTCAGCATGATGAGACATCGGGGATTTTCATATAGATATGTCTGTGAGTGCTACAGAAAAATACGCATTTTCTCTTGGAAAATATATATTGGTGTTATGTGTAAATATTTTTATTTTTATACAGCTAGTTAACATAACTCACAAAATATTTTGCCACATGAAATATGCTGCGCATACTTTCAAAATAATGTACGACAACACAATAAGTAGGTACGACAATGAAGAAATTATCTGAAAAATACCTAACCGAAAAAAGTGTCGAAATAGAGTAGTTGGCTCTGACAAAATGTTGAGTAATACGGGTTAAAGTGCGTCGTTGTTTTTGTAATGCCTTTTCTTATGACTGGCCCTAACGATTATTCCTCCCATTGTGAGCGGCAGGACGTTGCCAAGATCCCGCGGAGAAAGAGCTAAACTTACAAAACTTTCCGACTTGTTCAAATGGCCGGCTTTTGTTCGAGAGAGACTTATTGTTCGGGACAGATTGCTGGGGATCAGCACTGTGCTCCAAATGTTTTTTTTTGCCAGTAAAAACAATGTCGGTTTGGTTTGATTTAAAGATATTTTTTTCGTGTTTGAATTTTATTCCTATTAATCGATAGGATAGGTAGTAGGTTTTTTCAATAACTATGTATTTAAAAAAAGTCTAATTCATCATAAGAATTATCATTTGTACTAAAGAAGAAGAAGATAATAGAGTTACTTAATTTGTATTGTACGGTGTTTGTTTTAATTTAATTATATACATGAATAACAAAATTGCAATGTTTTTCCCTATATTTGCAATAAATAATTGGAACTAACCGTGATGGAAATGATAAAATCGCGATATAATTTTATTATTTTTATTTTTTCCTGAGTTCAAACATTGCACAGTGTGCAATGCGGGCGTCGGCGTCTCGCCGTCGCCGTCACGGGCCGGTTGTAGGCAAACCGACGAGGAACACCCCAAAGCTAAATCTTATACAGTTTGCAGTATGGTGCCCTTTTATTAGCCTCGTGTTTACAAACGTTGTAATTAATTAATGAACTTTCAAAATTATCCTTTAGTTCAGTAGGGCAAAACGCAATCAGGATTATGTCAGTAATGGGAATCATAAACCAAGTCTCACTAGTCGTCATAAAATATGACCTAAAACTTTCCTACACTGTTACTATCTCGACAATAGCATTGTTGTATAAACAACTCCGTACATAACACTAACTAGCTCTGTATATAAAATTGTAATATTTCCATTTTAAGTAGTAAGTACCTGCTGAGGTGAATGTATTTGAAAATCTAATGTAGGTACTGTTTTCTATTTTACCATAACAGTCAGAATAAAAAAATATTCGTTTTATGATAGCTCATAGGTGTATCAGTTTATTATAAAATGATCTAAGACCCTGTCAGCTCTTCCTATCCGTATCAGAGAAATTTACATTTTAACAGCGGGCCCAACGTCACAATGCCGTACGCGGTGCGCTCAACGATATTTATTTTTGCTTATAAAGAAAAGCGTATTATCCCATATAACTTTGAAACGTGTAGCAATATATTCAGTAATAACGAAATAATATGTTTTGCGAGATAGAATTCATATTTCATAAGCACTCATACGCATAAGATATTACAGAGAGAGTGGCGCTTTTTCCTTTATTTCATAGTGAAGATAAAGGGGAGCAACCTATGTAAGGGAGCTAACTGACTCCGTGTCAGCCTCTCCAGATTCATTCCCCAACATTTGTGTCACATAATATTTCACGGCGGGTGCGACTAAATTTTATATGCATGAAGACAACCGGATTTTATTCGGACATATGGAGGCAGTTTATTTTATTCCAAAGAATGCGATATGCACTTATATACGTATGACTATAAATATGTTATTGAAATATTTTGCTCGCAATATCATTTTATCGCACAGATATCGCGCTCGTAACGCAATGTAAAGAACTTAATAAGTTATCTCGTTTGTGAAACTGTCGCGTTATAGTTTATAATTTTATATCTTAGAACGCATTTCATATTTTATAGAAGCGTCAACTTTAGAGACGCCATCACGACAACAGTAAAGTGAGTGTATTAAACGATATTACTAATTCAATAGTTGGTCCCAACGTCTGTAAGTGTTATGATGCCTATAAAAAGCTCATTTGGGCCCCGTTTAATGATCACATCTCCGACACGTTGTGTAGCCGCAACACGGAGCTGTTGCTGCTGTATTATTAAGAATCTCAAATTAAATATCATATTTTACCTTAATGCCGTAATTCGGTGCACGCCTCTTATAACAAAAACATTCTTCTAAATCCGGCGAGATTGTATTAACATAACCGCTTTGTTAAATGGAGTCAAGATAATTTGTGGACGAAGTTCGGCCTGTAATACCTCGCAAATTGCCGGATAAGACTGTGTGAGACAACTGTTAGTTTTAATTAAACTGCTGGTTGCGCTCGCGGGGAGTCCTCGGAATGAGAAAATTATTCTAATCTTATAAGCCTGTCGGTGGCCCAGAGCTCGGCTTGGAATTAATAGCATGTGGGACGGCCCGTTCACGCGCCCCGCGCCGCGCTGAACATCTAACACATCGCGACATGTAATAGCTCCAAGTACGCGATCCGAACATGAAAACCTTCAACGAGCGTAACTCTTAAGGCGATTTGTGGAGAACGTCTGTTCAATTTAATGAAAAGTATAAAGCCACGGCGAAATCACTGAAATGAGATAATCTGCGGTATCAATTTGAGGGGAAACGTGGAACGGTGTCTTGGGAGACGTATTTCATTAGACGTGGCGGCCGGCCCCAGTCGCGGGTGAGCACCTGTGCTTCCAGCAGACGCTGTACGCTCTGCTCGTTGGTCACGTTAAACTTTTGAAATAAAAGAATAAAACTTCCAATTCGACGGCTGGAAGTTACGATAAAAAAATATTGACGATAAAAATATTTTTATATCAGAATGCAGTTATGGCTGCACTAATAGTAGATAAGTACCTCGAGGGTGATTGTCTTCCAACCACGCTGTGCAGAATTATTGCTAGCGTAGTTTAGTGAGTCGGACCGCTTGTCAAACTTTGGTAATTTAACTTCAAAACAGGTTCCTGTTGGTGTACTAGAGCCGAACATTTGTTCCACCGCATTTGCGATGTAGCCTGTTCTATGACAATAATATCAAAGACACTTCGATTGAAAATATCGAGTACGCTATGAACGCACTCGCTTCGAAAATTTAACGTCGCGCTTGGTCACTATAAAAGAAGCTCTAAGCATTATATATTCTTTTATAGACGTAGCAGATGTTAAAACTAACAAAATAAAGGAACACGCAGTAGTATTGGAGAGCCACATGCTATAAAATAAGTTTTTTTTTTCACTTAAAAGCTTACTAGCAATGTGGATCGCACATCACTAGTATTCTTGTTAACCCGTCGTGCTAAGCTAAAATGCTTGTGTTACGAGTGGGTTCACGTCGGTATAGTGTATTGGGTGGGTTTCGAAGCGGCAACCACATGATCGCAAGTCCAAGTCACAAGTCCTTAGCCATTAGGCTACCGCCACTTAAAGTTTACTTAAAAGCAGTAGGTAACACTATTCAAACTAAGTTTAGTTGATATTACTTTTTAGTAAGTGTTGTTACAAGATTTATCATTCGGGTGAATCATGCCCTGGAAGATTTTCGGGATGAAATCAAGTTAAATGATCCTATTTCCATCCTAATCTTATAGAAAAATCGGTAACGATATTTTCTTCCGCTAATGCCTATGTATTGAAAACAGTTGTTCTATACATTTAAGTTTACTGAACTCAACAAAATGCCTATTAACTCAAAATGTGTATAAATAGACCAAATATGTATATATTCTATGCTAATTATCCTAATACCAAATAGGCACACTTAACTATGCCACATAATACTAATAAAATTGTAACTGGCTGCTGTCTGTCTGTACATAGGAGACATTTAAGAAAAAATAAAAGAGCAATATTTTTGTTTTCCAGTCCCTTTTTTTTTATACGTATCATACACTAAAATATACTGACTGAAATTGGATGTGATTTTCACATTTGTGTTGCAGGAAGCCTAATTAAAGTTTGGTGTATATTTCATCTTGATACGAAGCCGACGATAGAATACGAAGGAGGCGAATGAAACCGCGGGCAACAGCTAGTCGACAATATACCTACACTACAATACATAACATTTTATATTAACTACCCAGAGCTCCTAAACTATATTGATTGTAAGTAAAAATACCGGAACGTTTCTTTATTTTACACTAAACTATTCTACAATATTGAAGGTTATGTGCCCAAACTTAAGTCTGGTCTTTTTGTTTGCTTTGTTGCCCTGTGTCGGAGCACGATAAACTTTTTTCAGGTTAGTATAGAAAGGGCTTTTGTTGTAACGGTTCGGGCGCGAAGGAGGCGAATGAAACCGCGGGCAACAGCTAGTCGACAATATACCTACACTACAATACATAACATTTTATATTAACTACCCAGAGCTCCTAAACTATATTGATTGTAAGTAAAAATACCGGAACGTTTCTTTATTTTACACTAAACTATTCTACAATATTGAAGGTTATGTGCCCAAACTTAAGTCTGGTCTTTTTGTTTGCTTTGTTGCCCTGTGTCGGAGCACGATAAACTTTTTTCAGGTTAGTATAGAAAGGGCTTTTGTTGTAACGGTTCGGGCGCAGAGAGCAAAAGCGGCGACACGGTCGAACCTTTTGTCATAAACCACAGACTGTGAATTGATAATGTTGTAGAGTATTTGTTGTGTTTTGTGTTTCTGTACTCGACGTGTGCACGCATTATTGGGTAAAATTTTAAGAGATATGAATTTGTGTCTTCCTCCAGTATAATTTATTTATTTCGTGTTAAAAAATCAATAGGTACCTATTGAGTTTTTAAGATAACTTTATAGATCAAAAGATTACAATCTAATTCGATTTTGTTAGAGCTTATAACCATTATAGGGCCTAATCATAACAATATCATCACTGCTCACTCATTTGTAATCACCGAAGTTATGCAGTGTAATAATGTAACACCTACAGATCGTTGGTAACTTTAGTTCCCATGTAATAGGAGGCGAGTCTATTGCCATTAACCGGGCACCAATCCATACAAGCAAGCTGCTACTGAGAATCTATAATATAAAAATGAATCGCCAAATGTGTTGCTAAGCGCAAATCTCGAGAGCAGCTGAACCGATTTCGCTAATTCTTTTTTTATAATATTCCTTGATGTAAGTACGAGGATGGTTCTTAGGGAGAGAAAAAATTAAAAAAAATGCCTAAAATAGTCTAAAAACAACACTTTTCTATATTCTCATACAAAAGATTCGTAATACTTAATACTTAAAAGTCAATTTGAAGTTTAATACCATACCATAAAGTTAAGTGTTAGTGGAGGGGTTCCGGGAAGGCAAAACAATTGAGTGACGTTCGTTTCAGAATCGGCTGTTTGGGCGGTACGAAGTTCGCCGCGTCAGCTAGTTATAGATAAAAACAATAATTACAGATACTTAAGGAAAAAAGGTTAAAACTGATAAGTAATGATTACAAGTGTTAACACAGTCAATAATGTTATCACAGTCCACCTACTGCAATATTTACTAACATTTTTCGATATGGATACCATAATATGCATAGTGCACCATCAATCCTGGCACAGGCTCCACAGTTACCTGTCGCTTTTAAATCATATGAAACAATTTGTACAAACAAAGACGCGGTCGCATAAATTTGTTTTACGCAGCTCAGCAACGTTCCCCAACCGACTAATTAGAACATAAATCTGTCTTAATACAAATCCGTACTTTTTACGACGGAATTCTGTGTCCGTGTGAAACTCTAGTGGTATGTTGAGGGTAACGTTTTCACATGTCTACCTTTCACATTTTTATTCTGAACTTAACAAAATTGGACGACGCTTTCGTTTTAATTACAAAAGAGTTTAAATACTACGCTATTTTTGCAACGAGAATTTCGTATAGTACTACTTCTACTATGTACCTCTCGCCATTTGAAGTATACTTTAGTAACTCTCTATTACGCTAAGTAAACGAAATACCTAGTATTTCTGAAAAAAAAATGTTCATGTAGGTACATTTGCACAAGACACGCGAAGATTCGCACTAAAAGGTTTTTCCAGAATTCGCTATTATTTGTAAACGTTATTAAATTACATACGTTACTTAACTAAAACAATGTCTCTAAATTGAAATATTGGACTCAAAAACTTACGAGTGTACGTAGGTACTTTATATGATTAAATAAATATGTTACGACTTGCGGCTTACTTCCAAAAAGTAATTTTTAGGTTCTCTCGTAAATTTTCTTGATGTAAGATTTTCAGTAAGAAAATATATGTGTTCAGAAATCCATATTCGGATTTTTACTTATTTAGCTTCCCCGTTACATAGAACTTTTGGAAATGATGAGGGAATGCTGAGTGATACACTTTTTTCATCACGCTAAAACGTTGAAGTGGTAAGTATATTTGTCAATAGGCGAGCTGAACATTTTAATACGATGTATGTTTTATATTCAGGGCACATGAACACGAGCGTGCGTTATTGCAGCAACGTGGGATTTATGACGGTGCTCATTTTCAAAATAAAGCTATTCCTTCTAAAATATTGTCATATCTGCTTTAAATTTTTCACTTTATACGCCCCGTAGGCCCCATTACAAAATGTCGACCGAGCGATATGAGTGAACGCGTGAATTTTTTATTTTAATTTTATTGTCGCTTCTGCTTCTAAATTCTACGACTCGATACTTTGAATTCATATTTTATTTTATGGCTGTCCAATCTGCATTCGTTTATTTGTTATTGATAATCTTTCTGTTTTCTGACACTTACTTACGCGAATATTAGACATTGAAATAAAACTATTTTTTACGGATTTTATCGCGTTTTATTAATTGTATTTATGTCCCGACGTTTCGGATCCTTTACAACATCCATGGTCACGGGTAGACGGAGGTGTTGGACGTCTTAATGTTAAAATTACTATCAGCTACCTTACATTTTTGTTAATTATTAGCGATCTGATTCACGCAGAACGAGCTCACCGTATCCTTTGGTCTTGCAGTTTTGGGCTTGGATTTAGATTGGGGTTCCAACCAGCTGGTAAGACCCAACCATCTTCTCTATTGAAATTTGGGTGTTTATTAATTTCAATAGCCTGACGAATTAATTATCCTAGGATGATTGATGATCTTTGTCAATAAAAGTAAGACAATCAACTTAAGCTAAAATAATTAATAATTCAATTAAATAGGCACAACCTATAATATTTTTTACGTTATAATCAAAAAGTCAAGATTGTTAATAAATCCAATTCACTTTTTAATTAAAACCTAATCCTTTTCATTCAATTATATTACATTTTATATTAATACAACTTTAAATTATTATCAATCAATGGACCCGTGTGTAGCGCATATCTCACTTTACAATAGCTCAAAAAGCAGCGCAAAGTTCAATTAAAAATAAGTAGCTCAGTAAACAAGGTTACAGTTTTTCATTTAAGTGGACGCTCATGGGCTAATCTTTCTAAATTTTCTTTTTAAATTAAATGGGAATTTCCATTTACTTTCAAACTGATTTTCTTTTCAAATTAGGACTTATGTAGATAAATTAAACGCGTAGATCATATTTTATGCTTCAATATGGAACAAATTGAAAGAAAAAATCTGCATATAAATTATATGCCTAAGTACTTACAGGTGTTTTATATTGTATTTTAAAGTTGATTAAATAGCCGTACCTAGCTACAGATCGTTCGAAATATATAGAAAGCAAAGAAAATAGATTTAAGATATGTGGGGTTATCTCCGAGTGCGGCTAAAATACAGCTCATAATAAAATTATGTAGCCGCAGTCAGTCTGCGGATGATTGTTACTTTTCAATTTATGTAATTTAATCTTGGTAACAAATCGGACTCTTTTCTGCGAGCTTTCTTGGTATAAATGATATTATATAACCTGCTACACATAACCTACCATCACGCCTATATTCCTCCAAGGGGTAGGAAGAAGTTTAGGTAACCACAGTTCGCCGTTATATTTAGGTTCCATGTATTAGCTGGCGAGTCTCTTGCCAAATCACGAAACCAAACTCTGAGCTGCTACTGAGAATTTCGTAGAAAATCCCAGTAGCATTTTGCTCTATCTGAGTATCAAACCCAGAACTTCTAGCGTAGCACTCGAGTGTAGACAGCAATACTCGTAAACATCAGATTGTAGCTGAAAGTTAGTTAATATTATCTCAAGAAACATAAAGCGAAGCACGTTCTGTCGTAAAACATCTAATGTTTTAATTCCTGTTTACTTATTTTGTTTATTACACTCTCTCCATAAAGGCTGTGCAGGTGTCAGTATTCTCACGAAGCAATTAACGTCCAACTTGAAGGGTTGCTCTTGAACCTCAAAAGGAAGGAAAGAAAAACGGTAACGTGGTCTTAGCCATTATTTTGTTGTTCCAAATGTTTTTCCGCTCAAGGTATGAAAATAAACGTGTAAACTCATTACGACTTGGCCGTAATTCTTAACTCTGTTTTACACGAAAATGTTTTTTCTGGAGAGTTAGAGCCAGAGCACGGGAATTAATGTCTCGCGACATGAATATCTGCAGGAGGTCATAAGGCGACCACGAAGTTAGCGCATGCAGTTGTGAGAGTGGCCCATAACTTTACACGCAACATTAAGTTGGGACGCAGCCGCAGTCGCGACACCAGCTCTAATGGGACTAGGCATTGTTCCACTGGATGAGTCTGTTCTTTTTAATCTGTATCTATTTTCCTACTCGGCAGCAGCTTACTGTCTATATTTCTGTTTATGTAATTGAATCTTCGGAGGTCAAGCATTTTTCTGTGGTTTCTTTTGTTACTGACCTTAAGTTTACACAATTTATCTGAAGCCATTACCAATGAATTAGTTTTTTGAAAAATTAAACATAAAATAAATCAACCCGTTACACTGTTCAATTGCCGGGCACGGGTCTCCTCTCATAAAGAGAGGAATTAAGCTATAGTCTATCACCCTGGCCTTATATGGGTTGGCAGACTTCACACGCCGTCGAGAAAAAGTCTAAGTCATGCAGATTTCTTATACTTCAAGTAGTTAGAGGTCTTGGATTCAAACTCGAGACGTTTGACTTGGCAGTCCAATGGTCATATCAATAGGCTATCACATTCACAGCTCTTGTTTCTCTGGTTTCTTTTAATCTATATATATACTCTATACTAATATATAAAGCTGAAGAGTTTGTTTGTTTGTTTGTTTGTTTGTTTGTTTGCTTGAACGCGCTAATCTCAGGAACTACTGGTTCGATTTGAAAAATTCTTTCAGTGTTAGATAGCTCATTTATCGAGGAAGGCTATAGGCTATATATCATCACGCTAAGACCAATAGGAGCGGAGCATCAATGAATAATGTTTCAAAATCGGGGTTTTTTCCTTTTGAGAGCTTCCGATGCATGCGCTGCGTAAACGATTAAAGTTTCGCAAAAATCATATATGATAGAATTGTTCCTCTTTAAAAGTTCTAAAAAAAAGTCCGCGACAGCATATGTCTATCTTTTATGGTTGGCTCACTATAACCGTTTTTATGCTAACTTTGTTCTAAAATTCGTTTTAATTTCCTTTTGAGAGCTTCCGATGCGTGCGCTGCGTAAACGGTTAAAGTTTCGCAAAAATTATATGTGACAGAATTGTTCCTCTTTAAAAGTTCTAAAAAAAAGTCCGCGACAGCATATGTCTATCTTTTAAGGTTGGCTCACTATAACCTTTTTTATGCAAACTTTGTTATAAAATTCCAAATGCATTATTTGCGTAGGTGTTTTTATAAACATGATTTGATGATGAGCGTTTGTTTTGTATCCGTGCGGACCGACCTTGGGTCCGCTCGGATCCTACAAACGCTCTAAAGGACATATCCTCATTTAGTGTTCTTTTATTATTCCTGCTCCCGTGACATATTTTACTAAAATTCCGCGCGGATACTCAGTACTCAATTATCAAGTAACAATATTGGCTATATCTTGAAGTGAGCTTCAATCAAAACATACTACAAGGCGCTGAAGGGGATCATCATCTTCTTACCACCTGTCAAGTGCCACCTGCCAAGTTTACTTGAACGGGATAATCTCAGGAACTATTGGTCCGATTAGAAAAAATCTTACGGTGTTAGATAGTCCATTTATTGTGGAAGGCTATAGGCTATCATCCCGCTAATACTAAGTAACTATTCCACGCGGACGAAGTCGCGGGCGGAAGCTAGTATATACTAATATATATAAAGCTGAAGAGTTTGTTTGTTTGCTTGAACGCGCTAATCTCAGGAACTACTGATCCGATTTGAAAAATTCTTTCAGTGTTAGATAGCCCATTTATTGAGGAAGGCTATAGGCTATATATCATCATGCTACGCGGACGAAGTCGCGGGCAGAAGCTAGTAGTTGATAAATCAAAGATATTTCACACATTTTAGATACTTACTCAATACGCATGATTCTACTTCAAAATTGGTGAAAATATAAACTACGTGGTACCTTAGTATATCATAAAAAATCTACGATAGATTGTATATAATATACTGTCATGCTAAACATGGCCTTATGACTTCTCGTAATTGCCTATATATCATGTTATACATTAGCATATTATAATCCTGTATAATAGGGTGACCTTTTTGTCTTAAGATTTTTGAGATGAAAAGTAACCTCTGTAGTCTAACGAATGCATTATACTTCAAGGTTATGCTAAGACTAGCTTCCGCCCGCGACTTCGTCCGCATGTAATAGTTACTTAGTCTTAGCGTGATGATACACAGCCTATAACCTTCTTCAATAAATGGGCTATCTAACACTGAGGGAATTTTTCAAAGACTGCCTCAATAGCCTAGTGGTCCTGACTGCGACTGCTACGCTAGAAGTCCTGGGTTCGATTCCCAGGTCGAGCAAAGTGTTATTGGGTTTTTCTATGAAATTCCCAGTAGCAGCTCGGAGTTAGGAATTTGTGCCCGGTTAATGGCAATAGGCTCGCCCCCTATTACATGGGACCTAAACATACCGGCGAACTGTGGGTGTACATTAGTCGCCTCTGCCTAACCCTTCGGGGAATACAGGCGTGATGGTATGTTATGATGGTATGCATTTATCAAATCGGACCTGTAGTTCCTGAGATTAGCGCGTTCAAGCAAACAAATAAACAAACACTCTTCAGTATAGATAGATAGGAGGATAGAATATTTTGGTTCCCGAGTTCCTGGATAGTGTTATCAATATTCAACTACACAATAGCTTAAACAATCCATAGGATTTGTATGAGTGAATCAAGTCATTAAGAAAAAAATAAATTTCTGATGTTTAGATCCCGATTGGGTATATATAAATAAACCCACAAGTTCACCAACTGCATGAGTATGTGCATACACATCATTATACATCTTCTATGCGTTTGTTTGTTACTGAGCTCCACCCAAACGGCTGCATTGCTTTTTTTAGTTTTTTGTGTGTAGTGAGTCCATAAATGTTTTTTTTTTTAAAGAAGCTTACTAGCAGTGTGTGTCGCACATTACTTACTAATAGTCTGCTTGTGTTACGAGTAGGGTCACGTCGGTAGTGCAATGGGTGGGTTTCGAACCGACAACCACATGATCGCAACTCCGACGCCGTAGCCTTTAGGCTACCAACGCTTCTTTTTACCGGTTTAGATTCACAATTGGACCTGGTAGCGCTGAGATCAGGTTCCGGGTTTCATTTTTATTTTCAAGGCAGGACAGCGTGTATCGGGCCACGCTAGTTATTTTAAAGTAATAAAATCCCATCAAATGTATAGGTACCCGTAACGGCTCCAACAAATTACATAAAAAATCCAATTATTTTATTTAAGCTCTTTTAAAAACATACTTTTTTTTTTCTACAAAAGTACAAATTAAGCATTGCCCCACAAAACTGTGTTATCAGTTTGACTGCTGGATCGTGAGTCTCCGTACAATATATTATACGTAATACATACATAGTGAGGTATGTAGTTAGTTACTGTGTCTGTATCACTTATCTTATTATTTAGGCCATTAATATTATTATATTCTAAAAATATGCGTATGTTCTAAGCAAAGTTCGTTAAAAGTACGGCACTGATCGCGTCTTTGTCGGTAATGTTGCCTTAATTTATTCACAGGCGGAACACGATCCCGACCTTAACAAGATACATTAAGAAAATTAACGTTTGACTCAGTTCTCTCTTTTGACACAGAATTCCTTGATTGGCCTGCTTACGTAACAGAAATTTGATTATCCGTGTGTGCCATAAAAATAGCAGGGAATTAATTCTACATATACTTAGTACCCTATATATTTTGAATTCGACTTACGTAGGGCATTTTTCAGAGATCGAGTCCAAGAAGACTACACTTATGGTTTATGGCTTAAAACATTTTGATTTCTGAAGCTTACGCGAATATCAGACATATTGAAATAAAACAACCTTACGGATTGTATGGCTTCAATATGGCTTAAGACGTTTATTTCTCATAAAGAATACAATTATTTTATATGAGAAATACAGGATAACTTAATTTAAACTTAACATAAACTTACGATAAGACTACACTAGCAACCAACATTATTCTTCTGGAATCAATTCATATTTAGTATACACTAGCGGTCCAACCGCGGTCTCACAGCCTTCCTCATGAATCACTCCATGTATTTGTAAAAACTGCATGAAAATCCGTCGTAGTAGTTTTTGAGTTTATCGAGATTTCGTTTTATAATACCTATGTAAGAATAACAGCTTTCGTGATTAATAGAAAGCTATTTTCTGCATTTTTATGAAACAAAGGATAATGATCGCAACAAAGCAGTGATAGCCTATTGAGATCGTTAAGTCTAATTTAAGACATACATCTCTAACTTTTCGCAAATATCACTTGTTTAAATGGTGGAAACATCGTCAGTAATTTTCTCGACCCCGTGTCAAGTCCGCCAACCCGCACTAGACCAGCGAGGTAGACTCTAGCTTAACCCTTCTCAATTAGAAGGGAGACTTGCCCGGAAGTGGGCCCTTAAAAGGATTGATGACCGCCAAAAGTAATAATTCTTCTATTAAATTTATAAAACTAGGTACTTACTTGATTTTTTAATCACTTAAATAAAATGTTTACCTAACTTAAGAACACACACATTTTTTTAATTCCTAAGAAATATTATCCCAAAACGTCAATCATAAAATAACTATAATTTTGTAATGTAGAGTCATTTAAATATAGTAGCATATTTATTTGCAATGGAGTTGAACATTGTGTTTAAACTAACTTTCATTATGATTATACCTTTCTAATGTTAATTATGATCCCGAAACCGTTCCACCGTCTCACTTGCCAGGATTTCAGGCCATTTTCATGATCTCTGAAAATAATTTTAAAATCTAGTATCGATGTGAATTCTCTCACTATTTCTCTCTGTACTTCTCTGTGTCTCTTTGTGTTTTCTCATTGTGCTTTTAACGTAATTTTAGAATAAGCGATACGTGAAGATTAGTGTGTGTTACGAAACAGTCTGAATCCCGACGGGCTATCGTTTAAACTAAGTGCCTATAATTCGCAGGAGTTTGCCCTCTGCCGACGTGGGGAATCGCGCTCCACTGCTCTGAATTATTCCTTACATGTATATAGTACTAATCTCTCTCACTTTAATATCATCACTCTTAATCATCATATCATATAACTATGTAGCTGCACATAGCTTTAGAATGATGAGATTACTTAAAAGCTATTAAATAAGAAAACATCAAATAATCTAAAACGGAAAAAACATATCGCATAGTAAACATACTAACTACTAACCTAGGTCAGGGTTAGTGGTGGACAACCTTTTCGGACAAGCCCAAATATTGTAAAGACAGTTTGTTGTCGGGCCGCACCACCAAAAATTTCTTTTTAGTATTTTTATGTAGGAGTAAATGTTGTAAAACCTACTTGGTCAAGAATACTTTGTGTTAGGTTTTATAATGTAATGTTGACAAAAAAGATACTCGAGGTTTGAATCGCTGTTACAACTTGAAGTTCAAAAATAGCAACCATCGTACAATTTTTACTGTTTTTCATTTCGCTATTTACACAGATTCTTGATTCTTCAGACCACAATTCCAACACGTTATCAGCACGAAGCTCTATTTATTTTATCTACGATCAAATTTAAAAGAAGATTGGTGGTGAAATTGTACCTAGTTAACATGTTGTCTGCAGTTTCGGGTATGTCCATAAATGGTATTCCGACACTTTGTAATAGAGAAGGATACACTGTGTGGAAATTTAAAATGCGAATGTTGTTAATCCATGAAGGATTGTGGGAAACCGTAAACGGAGTAGTTGTCGAAGGGAATAAGACGTCCGACGATGTACGGAAGGAAGAAAAGGCTCTTTCCAAGATATGCCTTACTGTGGATGGCGCTGCTATTTCAATTGTTCGACCAGCTAAGACCGCAAAGGAAGCGTGGGATGCTCTTATGAAATCCTACGAGGATCGAAGTTTGGGTCGTAAATTGTCGTTGGAACGCAAGTTGTACAGGTACTCCTTATCTGACTTTTCTGATTTAGAAGCTTACTTAACGGCAATAACTACAACAGCACTAGACCTGGCCGATATTGGCAAAACCATAGAAGATAGTTCTTTAGCAGCTATTATATTGGGAGGTCTGACGTCCCGATACGAGCCCTTGATAATGGCGCTTGAGAATGGGAGCGTTGAAGTCACAACAGATTTAGTGAGGACTAAGTTGTTGAGCGAAATGACGAAGACGACTAAAGATGATGTGGCTGCGTTGCATACAAAACAGGTTATTTGCTTTCGGTGTAAGAAGCCTGGGCACATTAGTCCTAATTGTCCTCTCAAAAAGAAGGAGAAAAAGGCAAAGGCGCGTTGCTCTACAGAAAGTTGTTCTGAAGATAAGGGACTGATTGCTTCTAGTACAGGGAATATGACGAATCAAGTGACGGAATTGGCTTTGGATAATGTCACGGAACTGGCTTTGTCCGCACCTAATGTTCAGTTATCTGAGAAGTGGATTATCGACTCTGGTGCGTCAACTCACATGACACCACATGCTGAATGGTTTAATAGTTATCGACACTGTGATGGGAAGATAACTGTCGCAAATGGTAAAAGTTTGTCGGCTGTGGGTTTAGGAGATGTTGCGATTGACACGAAAACCGATTTCAAGAAGATTTTTAATGTTGTACATGTTCCTGACCTAGATTGTAATTTACTCTCAGTCAAAAAGGCAGTAGAGAAAGGTTTCTCGATTGTTTTTGATAAGAATGGGTGTAATTTTTATAATTCTAATGATGTTTCTTTTATAAAAGGTCCTGTTTTACATGGCTCTATTTGTGGTGGATTGTACACTTTAGATTGTACAGTAAAGCCGCAAATCGTTTTAGCCTACAATGTTCACACTAATTTGTCCCAGTTTCAGCTTTGGCATAAGCGTCTAGGACATCTCTGCCGTGTTGGTATGGATCTACTCAGAAAAGGTCTAGCTGTTGGTGTGGAGTATACTGAGGTTGACAAAGAACCATGCATACCTTGTGTAGAGGGTAAGCAGGCCCGAAAGCCTTTCAAAAGGATAAAGTATAAGAAGGCTTCGTCACCATTAGAATTGGTCCATACGGACGTTTGTGGTCCCCTGACCACTGAATCTTTTAAAGGTAATAAATATTTTATTATTTTTGTAGATGACTATACACGTTCTATATCCCTTTATTGTATGTCATCTAAGACAGAAGTTCAGAAGTCTTTTTGCGCTTTCCAAGCACTTGTTGAGAGACAGACTGGCTCTAAGATTCGAACTCTTCGGTCAGACAATGGTACCGAGTATGTCAACAAGGAGTTGACAGACTATTTGCAGGCTTAAGGGATTCGACATGAAACGTCTGTACCATACAGCCCTCAACAAAATGGGGTAAGTGAACGTTGTAATCGTAGTATTGTAGAGAAGGCCCGTTCCTTGCTAGCACAGAACTCTCTGTCGAAAGCTTTTTGGCAGGATGCTGTTGAGACTAGTGTTTATTTAAAGAATAGGTCACCTCATCGTGCACTTGATGGTAAGACGCCATATGAAATGTGGTGTGGTAGTAAACCTGATCTGTCTCATTTAAGGATATTTGGTTGCCGAGCTTTAGTTCACGTGCCTTCATGCCAGAGAACTAAGCTAGACATGAAAGCTTCTGAACATATCTTCGTTGGATATTCAGACGATCCAAAGAGTTATTATTTCCGTAGCGCGGAAAACCCTCGGAGGTTGATTAAGTCACGGGATATTACGTTCTTTGAAAATATTTTTTCAGGATTGAAGGATAAACCTGTTCAGCCTGAAGTTGTTGTGAGCCCCAATCTCATTGATCTTTTTTCAAAGACTTCTTTAGATACCACTTCGCCACAGGAGATTTCTATCTCATCTGCTTCTACTACTACTTCTTCACCTACTTCAGAAGGTGTGGAGATGGAGGTAGAGCAAGTTGACGATTTTGTGGACGCGTCTAATGAAGCTGGTGGTGTTGGTGACACGGAGTTTCTACACTCGGGTGAACAAAGTGATTTGTACCTTGTTCCTTCAGATGAACCCAGTGATGTATGTCCTGAGAGAAGATATCCAGAACGAGTTCGTAAACCTCCTGATTTTTATTCATACGGCACTCTCGGCGTTGAATTGTTGTGTGATGATCCGAAAAGTTATCGTGAAGCTATTAAAAGTGATGATAAAGATAACTGGATCTCCGCTATGAAGAATGAGTATGATGCCTTATTGAATAAGCAGACATGGACATTAGTGGATAAACCAAATAAAAAGGTTATTCCATGTAAATGGGTGTTCAAGATAAAGAGGGACGCGAACGGTGCAATAGTCAAGTATAAGGCGCGACTAGTTGCAAAAGGTTTTAGTCAAGTTTGGGGGACTGACTATAACGAGACTTTTGCCCCTGTGGTTCGAAATTCATCTCTGCGTACTCTTATAGCTTTGGTGGCAGAAATGGATTTGAAGATTCAACACATGGATGTAGATATCGCATTCCTCAACGGAGACTTAGAGGAGGAGGTGTACATGCAACAGCCTGAGGGATTTGCTGAGCACGGGGCAGAAGGTAAAGTCTGTTTGCTCAGAAAATCCATTTATGGTTTGAAGCAGGCAGCTCGAGCCTGGTATTTCAAATTGCATCAAACTCTTTCGAAAATGGACTTTGCACGAACATCTGCGGAATCATGTGTTTACTTGAAAAAGTTTAGTAATGAAACCATAATACTTGCAGTCTATGTCGACGATCTAATTGTTTTTTACAAAGAAAAAAGTTCATTCGACGCTGTCAAAAAAGACTTGAAAATTTTTTTCTCACTAAAAGATTTGGGTACATTGTCGTATTGTTTAGGCTTAAATATTAACCGTGTTGACGATAAAATCGTGGTCAGTCAGAAGACCTATATTCAGGCGGTATTGGAGCGGTTTAATATGCGAGATTGCAAGGAGATGTCTACACCTTTGGAGAATAACAAGTTGGAGAAAGCTAATCCAACATCTCTTGGTGAATATCCTTACCAAAACTTGATAGGATGTCTCATGTACCTAGCTGTTAATACGAGACCCGATATAGCTTATGCCACAAGCTATTTAAGTCAGTTTAATAACTGTTATGATAAAAGGCATTGGTTGGCCACTAAAAGGGTGTTACAGTATCTAAAAGGTACTATGGATTACTGTATTACTTACAGGAAAGTCGGTGGATGTCTGTGTGGATACACGGATGCTGACTGGGCGAACTGTGTACATGACCGTCGGTCATACACGGGTTACTACTTCACGCTAGCAGGTGGACCTATTAGCTGGGAGTGTAAGAAGCAGCCGACGGTAGCCTTATCGTCTACAGAAGCTGAGTATATGTCCTTGACTAGTGCTGCAAAGGAGGCTATTTTCCTAAGACGGTTAGTGTGTGACATTACTGGTTTTGCTGATAGGGTGTTGCTATACAATGATAGTCAAAGTGCACAGAAACTTGTGCTCAATCCAATCCACCACAATAGGACCAAACACATTGATACGAGATTTCATTTTATTCGTGAAAAGGTTACTGAGGGTCTTATAGATATAAAGTTTATACCTACGGATAAAATGACAGCCGATGTATTAACCAAGCCCTTAAGGCGTATAGCTCATCTAAGGTGCGTTTTTAATATGGGTTTAGGGATAAATAGGTAGAATAATTTTCCATTTATTTATTTTTCGTCGGTTTATGTTTTGTATTTCTGTTTAGTCTGGTAGTAATGTTTTAGTCTTCTATTTTGTTTAGCATTACTACTTTATTTTTTGTTCCCATTAAGGGCGGATGTTGTAAAACCTACTTGGTCAAGAATACTTTGTGTTAGGTTTTATAATGTAATGTTGACAAAAAGGATGCTCGAGGTTTGAATCGCTGTTACAACTTGAAGTTCAAAAATAGCAACCATCGTACAATTTTTACTGTTTTTCATTTCGCTATTTACACAGATTCTTGATTCTTCAGACCACACACACCACGGAAACGGGTTGTCAAAAAAACAGCTGTGTTAACTAAAATTAATTTAAATTAAAATAACTGTGTATTTGTGACAAATAGTTATAAAATAATGAAAACTACATGTGAATTAATGTACTTATTGTTTGAGTGCCGTGATTTTGTCTAAATTAACCAAAATACGATAAAACTCCTACCGGCTCGGCTGTCAAGTAGCCAACCCAACGGACAGATTTGAACATTATCGGATCTGAATTCATCAATCCTGGGGAGTATTTCGTTTTATGCTTATTTAATTTATATACTACACGATCTTCCCGAAAGCCTATTCTTTTTTTTTTTACCTACCAAACTTCATTCCGTAAAACTTACCCCGCTAGAACGTTACAGTAACAAATTAAGTCAGACTCCTTTATTGTAAATTACCTTATTGATAATACCTCAATTCGTCTGATTGAGTAATTATATTCTAAGTACAACAGAGCTAATCCCTATAAACAACAGGTCACCATTAAACTCTCAAACTAAGTCTTGCTAATTAATTATATGATTCTTTTATTCCACATAGAACATAATTAAGTTCATTTTCATTCTAAAATTTTTAATTTAATTATCCTGTATATCTCCTTCTTCCCCCACTCTGCATCTCACTATTGTCTTTGTTATTTCTTGCTGTTCAGCTATCTATTCTCACATTTCAGTTACCTGGAACAGATACTTTGTGGAATATGATGACCCGTACTGCACTTGCAAGGGATATGGAGGTGAAGCTGAGAGCGACCCTTAAAGAACTGGAGTCTTCAAAATTACTATGTCAACAACTTCTACAGGAAAGGGAAGATAGTGAAGTGGAAGTCAAGAACATTATTGACAAGAACACCCTGCTCAAAAATGACCTGGCTGAGCTGCACATACAGCACATGGACTTACTGGATCAATACAATCAACTGCAACAAAAAGTGTCAACTTTTCAAAACTGTAGTGACACACATGAATCAGCTCTGGTGCGCATATCTGAATTAGAACGTAAATTATGCGAGGCTCATAAATCTATTACCACCATGGAGTCAGTCAAAGACGCTGAAAATAGTGCCCGCACCCACAGTCTGTATAATGAGTTGGTTGGTTGCAGTGCGTACAAAGACATGTGTGAGCCGGCCGTTACTATTGATTTGACTGGTGAGGATACTTCATCCACATGTCCTATTATATTAAGTCATAATAAATTAAAAAAATATATTAAAATTAAGAAACTAATAAAACGGACAAAGATGGCTATTAAGAAACAAAATTTATTTAAAGTAAATGTATGTCTAAGAAAGGAACGCTTAAATTTATTAGTAAAATTAAATACATGCAACTCTGAATTGGAACACAGTCAGGCAATCTATGATATTGATACCAAGGCTCTACGGGAAGAATTACTTGTCCGAGAGAGTATGTTATCTGATATTTTCAATAAATATGAGGCTGCTCAACAAGAACTGAGTAACCGCATGCTGGAGGCAGGTGAGTTGGTGGACTTGGTGAGGTACAATGCTGAGAGGTATGAGTCTTTGACAAAAACTCTCTTATGCTGCTATGATCCTTGCTCCTCACAACAAAAGGAATCTCAACATGTTACACTCTCACCCGTCCTGGCTGAACCAGCAACAATTAGTGATAGCAGTCAACTTAATAATAATGTAATTGTGTTCAGTGATCAAATAGGATCAGGTTTTGGATCACTGCTACAGAGTCACTTAAGACATAGTGTAATTAATTATTGTTATCATCATCTTAAATTTAACCAGATTATTAAACACATTGTGTCAAGAGAAATCAATAATTGTTCCTCTTTAGTTTTGTTATTAGGTGATAGTGTAGGTATTAAGAAAAAGGACATTGTGGATGGTATTGACACCTTATTAAAATTAAATATAGGAAAGATAATGTTATGTGCATTTCCTTATTCATATTGTATGACAGAAAATGAAAATAATTGTACCTATAAATTAAACAATTTATTGCACATGCTGACATGTCGTTATAATGACAAACTAGTGTATTTTGACACAAACAAGTTTGTTAGTGGTTTTAAAATTACGCAGGAGGCTATGTTTATGCCTAAGAAAAACAAGTGTCTGATCGCTACATTGATAGCTCACAATATTAACATAGTTATAGATGACAAACCAGTGGTATCTAGTTGTACAGATAACATTGGTTTAAAAACGAAGGAGTGTCTGTTTTTGGAGTTCATGACACCTAGTGCCCGTACCAATAATGTGAACTATTGTTCACAAATGGGGAGATGTACGCGAAGTATAGACTTGCCAACTAGTTTAGACACTGGGGTTATGAATCTTGCTCCGGATTTTCATTTAAACTAGTCAAAAAGACAACAGAAGATATTAGTAATTGTAACCAAAACATATCTTCTAGCATACCGCCCTCGGCTATGATGGGAAACTGTTTGAAATTATATCACCAGAATATTCAGGGATTCTCTTCTAAAATGTTAGAAATTGAACTTTTTTTAGAAAAATATAAGTTTGACATAGTTTGTATAACTGAACACTGGTTAAAAGATTATCAAATGTCAATCAGTTATGAAAACTATTGTGTGGCTAGTTGTTTCAACCGTAAATCAATGATACATGGTGGTTCACTTATATTAATTAAAAACTCATTAAAAGCTAAAGAACGAAAGGACATTGTCTCAATGTCGGTTGAACATAGTATTGAAATGTCTTGTGTTGAGCTGGATAAGCATATTATTGTGTGTGTTTATAGACCCCCTAATAGCCAAAATTATACAATATTTGAGTCTGTAATGGAAGATGTACTCAAGCAAGTTTTTAATTCAAATAAATCTGTAGTTATTTGTGGTGATTTTAATATTAATATATTAGACAACAATCTGAATAGTATTAAATTATTGTGTCTTTTTAAGTCATTTAATTTGATAAATGTATTTTTAGAACCGACTAGAGTAACAAGTACATCTGCAACTTGCATTGATAATGTTTTCTGCAACTGTGATTATACCGGAGAGGCTATTTTAAATTGCCTGGCATCCGACCACAGCGGACTAACCGTCTCATTTAGTACTAGTAAGATCTCAAGCAAAATACAAATTAAAACTAGACAAATCACAAAAAGTAAAATGGAAAATTACAATAAATCTTTAAATAGTAGGTTAATTGCTTATAATAAAAATTTTAATAATTGTGATACACATTATTCACATTTATTTTCTATCATAAAACAGGAATTTGAAAGTTTTTTTAAAGTTAAAACCAGGAATATTAGCTTTAAGTTTAAGTTTAGTGACTGGGCGACTGCAGGCATCCGTAAAAGTAGGGAACACTTGTTTGCATTATATGAGCTAAAGGCTTATAAAAAAAGTAAAGAGTTCAATCAGTATGTTAGTAAATTTTCTAAAATTTTTAGAAAGGTGTGTCAATCGGCGAAAGCTAATTATATTAGTAATAAAATTAAGTGCGCTGATAACAAGATAAAAACGACTTGGAAAATAATTAATAATGAAAATAATAAATCGAAAGAACTTAACAAAGTCTATGCACTTCAAACGGCACGCGGTCTCATAAACACAGATGCTGATGTAGCCCAAGAATTTGAAACATATTTTACAAACATTCCTTTAAAAACTACGGAAGGTTTATGCTCTTCTCCCTTACTTTCTATTGCTTTAATTAAAGAAAATGTAGTTGTCTGTCCTGTAACTTTTAAATTTAAGCATGTTAGCCAGGAGTCGGTCATAAAAGCCTTTAAAAGTATAAAAATTAAAATAACCGAGGATCTGTGGGGCTTGTCGGTAAAAGTCTGTAGTGGTATAATTAATACTATAGCACCCCAACTGGCCGAAATATTTAACAAGTGCGTTGACCAGGGGACCTTCCCGAATCTAATGAAACAAAGTAAAGTAATACCTCTGTTTAAAAATGGAGATAACAAAGAGCCAGGAAACTTTAGGCCAGTATCCATCCTGCCTGTTCTTAGTAAGATTTTCGAAAAAATTATGCTTAATCAAATGTTGTTACACTTCAACGTAAATAAACTTTTTCATGATCAGCAATATGGCTTCACCAAAGGGCGCAATACAACCGACGCTGGAGTGACGCTTATAAGACACATTTTTGATGCTTGGGAAGGGTCACAGGATGCTGTGGGCATATTCTGTGACTTGTCCAAAGCTTTCGATTGCGTAGATCATGAAACTCTACTCCTTAAATTAGAATATTACGGATTTAAAAAAAATTCTATAAATCTAATAAAGTCGTATTTGCAGGATAGAATTCAGAAAGTTCAGATAAATGGGGTTAAATCATCTGGCTCGAAAGTAAAAATAGGCGTACCACAGGGCTCAATTTTAGGGCCGTTCTTGTTTTTGGTCTATATAAATGACCTACCTTATATGTGCCAGAAGGGATCTCAGATTGTGTTATTTGCTGATGATACTTCATTAATCTTTAAACTAGATAGACGCTTACCCAAAGTCGACGATATTAATAACGCTCTTCTCAAGGTGCATGAGTGGTTCACAGTTAATAACTTAGTATTAAATGGGCAGAAAACTAAATGCATAAAATTTACCTTGCCAAATGTAAACAGTGGAACTCATGACGTAATATTAAATAATGAGAAACTTGAATTCATTGAGGAAACTGTATTTCTAGGAATCAAACTTGACTCAAAACTTCAATGGGGTCCACACATTAGGACTCTAGCAGGACGCCTGAGTTCAGCTGCTTATGCAGTAAGAAAAATCAGGCTACTTACAGATGTAGAAACCGCGAGACTGGTCTATCATAGCTACTTCCACAGCATAATGTCTTATGGAATATTACTTTGGGGTCGCGCTGCAGACATTGAGTCAATTTTTATATTGCAAAAAAGAGCAATAAGAGCCATTTATAATTTGCGTAGTCGTGATTCTCTTAGACAACTTTTTAAAGAAATAAATATCATGACAGTGCCGTGTCAATATATTTATGAAAACATAATGTACGTTAGAAAAAATTTACACCTACATACGAAAAAATGTGAAGTACATGAGTATAATACGAGACATAAAATGAAATTAATGCAGCCACTGTTTCGTCTCGCTAAAGTCCATAGCTCTTTTATGGGGTACAGTGTCCGTTTCTATAACAAAATTCCAGAGTTAATCTTAAAACTCCCAGAAAATAAATTCAAAACATTTGTAAAGCGTACCTTGTGCAGGCAAGCTTATTACAAATTAGAGGATTATCTTGTAGATAAAAATGCCTGGAAAACTGCTGGTCCAGCTCCACAAGTTCATTAGTCACTTGATATGATATAATTTTTTACACATTCCTATCTATACCTACTTATCTATATTGTGCCATTGTTACTAATTTGTTATTACAATGCAAAAATTTGACATGCTTTGCAATTTTATACATTTTATCATATGACATGTAATATAATTATTGTTATTTATTATTTATATGATCATAAATTGTCTGTAAAATGTGAGTATCAGGTAGGCTATGATGTTGCATTTATTTATTACCTGTCGTTTAAACGTATATCAAGCCTGTTGGTTGCATAGTAGTCAGAGCATGTCATGCTCACTAAGAAGTCTTGCTGATGGTGGCGTTGTGTGTCGGGTCGTTTTATTCCCTACAACATGGTTGAGTCAGACGACGCTGACACACACGTCATGCTCGTGAACGGGCGCCGTCTGTCGGGACTGGTCGGCTCTTGACATGCTATGGTAATCACTTTTCTTTTCTTTGGAAGGCAATTGATCGTAGTTTATTAATTCAATTGTTATCAGCACATCAAGCTGCATGATTCTCACATTATAACAACTAAATTGTAAAATAAATCAATGTTATAATCTTTGTTGAAAGGAGTATCTATGGAGTTTCTTGCCGGTTCTTCTCCATAAGACCCACTATTTGGAACCGCGCACCTAGTTTTTGACATTTCAAAAGTACCTGTATTACTGGTTTATTTGAAATAAAACATTTGACTTTGACTTTGACTTTGACACAATTCCAACAGTAAATTAGTAAAGATTTATTAACCGCGCATTGGCCACCCCTGATGTAGTTTGTAAAATATACCTAAGTAAAAGTTCACTCACAATTTATATGTATTATCAATACGTCATCATCAAAATAATTTTTATTAGTTATTTTATGGATTTAGACCTTCATACGATGATTACTCTTTGATTATACAACAGCGTAGGCCTGAAAAGGAATTTTAGTTACCTACTTGCAAAACTTTTGTTATTAAATCTGTTTCAAACTTAGTTCTTTCCGCTGAGTTTTAACGTAGTAAGGCATTATACATTCTTCCTTCTTATAAAGTATCAAAATCCAATAATTCATATAAGAAGATTCTTTGTCGAGCGTTTTCGCTTTAACTTATCTTGTCTTTTTGTAAAGTAAGTAGGTAGTTACAAATCTGGCGCTAACGAATTTAACTCGGTTTTAAGTTCATCAGGATTACTTAAATTGTCACTAATTTTCCACTTAAACATAATCCTGGTTCCATAAACACTATAGAATCGTCAATACACATGCGTAAATGCCTTCAGTGATTGGTAACACGCTCACCTCTCATGAAAGCATGTAGGTACGTTAACAGGTTCCATGTATACGTTTATAAGGCCGACAGGGGTGGCGAGCAGTCGGCTGGTTTTATTGGCGTTACTAATGAGTTGCTAATTCAATTTCATGGACGCAGGGCTTGTGACGCGTCAGCCGAGGTACGCACGCGCCCGCTCCACCAGCCGCGCGCCGCCGCTGGCTTTAATAAATCTTGGACGCTTTGTGATGTTGCTTGACCACTGACTTGTCACTTATTCTTTTATACATTTGATTATTGTGAATAATGTTTTTTTACTAACTTAGAACTTTTCACGACAATATATTTCTTATACAATAAGGCATAAGCCATGTAGTGCGAAACCATAGTCAAAGATTAGTTTATCAAAATTTGGTAGGCATCAACACTACTCAATAAAGCAATATTTTAAAAACAAAGGCTATCAATACAATTTGTAAGTATTTCTTTGGAAAAAAAATACAATATTTGTAATATCTAAGTATTTTCACCAGCACACAAACTCGAAAGCCTTTTGAAACATTAATTTTCATAAGCTTAAACTTAATTTTATGAACTGGTCTCGCAATATTAAAATATTTCACGTTTGTCTGGCGAAACCTTCGCCTATACCTACCTAGTGTCATGGGGAGCGTTAGGGGCGGGCGCCACGGACAACTTTCCGGAACATCACAGGAGACGAAATTTGATTGATTTTTGGTTCTGCTTAATTTATGGTAAAAAGGGCCACTGAAAACTTCATCGTTGTTCGCAGTCGCTGTGCCAAAATTAAAAGTGGTCAAGTTATAATAAGCCGGTGACTCTCAATTGCAGAGGAAAGGGAAAGGGTCTAATAGGTACCTAAAAATCTATTTTTTAAGGAAAGTATTCAGACGCATGTTTTATAGTATTATATCAATTTTAATGCCAAAAAGTCTGTTTCCAGCTTAATGCTAAAACTTGGTCAAATAGCGGCGTATGTCAGTTCACATCCATTAACTTAATGCTTTCAATAAAACTATTGTGTGTCTGCTTTATGACGACCTGCTCATACACTATCCAAAGAAACTTCGGGGAAAACGAAGGAAACTTTGATTCCCCCGTACCAAATCATTGTGGCGAAAATAAATAAGCTCTTTGTCTAATAGGTAATGTTTGGAAAAGCTTTGTGCCGAAACTCTTTCTGTAATAACAATAACCATAATCTCGTTTTATTTATTTTCATCGTATTTTTGGAACAGATTTTGGTTAGATACCTATTATATTATGTATTTGCACTAGACACAGTTTTATTTACATGGGACCTAAACATACTGGCGAACTGTAGGTGTAGGTACATTAGTACACTTTCGGGGAATACCGGCGTGATGGTATGTATGTATAAGATAGTATTCAATCGCCTCATAGGTCCAGTGGCCGTTAGACTCTCAATTGAAGCATGAGGTCTTCAGTTCGAGTACCAAGTCGGATCTTATCTTATCTTATCTTGTGTAGGGCCGAGGCAGCAAGGCCTCAGTGCACTTCGACCCAATGGGATCTTTTGTGCTTCCCCTAGATAACTTATTCCTCATCCCCTCACAGTTCTACAAACAGCTCTTTCATGAGCTTTATAATGAGGCCTGGGGAATGAGTCTGTAGTCCTCTGGTCTTGGATAACCCTGACCCAAGAGGCACATTCGCTTTCTAGCCTTTATCGCATGTACACAGAAGGTGTTCCATGCTCTCAATTTCCCTTTTGCAGGCCCTGCAGGCTGATGTATCCGTCAGACCCATCTTTTGTAGGAGAGCGTTAGTCCCGAAGTGTCCGGTCAGCGCCCCCATCAAAAGACGGGCCTGCCGCCTGCTTGAGTTCCAAATGGCATTTTGCCATTTCAATGAGGAACCTATGAATTTCTTGGAGTGAGCAAGTCCCGTGAGGCTCAACCACTCATCCATGTGCCTCGCCCTTGCGTACTCCCGAAATGCCGTTTTGACTGTGCTTGGGGCCAGTCCTACAAATGGTTCCGGTCCAATTAGTGAGGTCCCAGAACCTTCCCTAGCCAGCTCGTCAGCATGCTCGTTGCCCACAATACCCCTGTGACCAGGGACCCAAACAAGCCTGACCCTTTTTCGCTTTCCCAGCGCATTAAGAGTTCGGGCAGCGTCCATGATCAGCCTTGAATCGATCCTGTAGGAGGTCAGGGCCATGAGTGCCGCTTGGCTGTCACTAAGAATGTAGATGGACCTACCTGTGGTACCGCTACTTTCCATCTGTTGTGCACAGGCAAGAATAGCATATGTTTCCGCTTGGAAAACTGTAGCTAATTTGCACCAAGTCGGATAAAATGTTATTGGATTTTTTCTGTTAGAAAATTCTCAGTACCTCACAGTCTGTTTTGCGTTTCATTTGTTGCTCAAATATAATATACAAGTATATAATATTAGTACCATCAAGCACCATTTTAAAAGATATACAGAATGTCGTTTGAGTGACTTATACCCGTTTAAAACCTAGTCAGGTCTACGACATATTAACTAACTTTCTCGAGAAAACTGAATAAATAAAAAATCCTAATAATATATGAAACAATATTTCAATCTATCTACCTTACACGGATGTTTACAAAACAAATACAAAATATCTGAGAGGCCCTTTATTTTTTTCCTTAAATCAGAACACCGAAATACGTGACTGGTACGGTATATAATAAACAACAATAAAAACAAGTTATGACATTTGTCACATTTTGTCTTTACTCAGTTATGTCTTGTTGTAAGTGTTTATAACAAATAACAAGTATCGCGAAGTCAATACTACGCAACTGTCAGTACAGTTCAACGACAAAGTTATGCCTGAAAGAAATAACACACTTTAAAGTTAGTGAATTCAATCGCTGGAAGACGCCAACTTTGTACAATTGTTTTCTTTTTCAAAGTGTTGCACTTAGACGAATTTGTAGAGATACTGTGTATCGACTCCCTCCTGCCGTTCAGTTGCAAAAACTACCTCAAATGGATTGCTGTAGTAATTCTTGTACGAAATACAACTTCCGATGGCTTAGAGTTTAGTTTACGAGTATAGTTCCAGTTCAATACTTGGCTCAGTTGCTTGAACTTGATTTTGGATTATCCAAAATCTACCTAGTTAAGAGACGAAAAATCGGGTTTGTTTTTGGCGACTGATTTCAGGATTCAAAAAAGGAGGATATTCTAATATATTTTTTGGTTTTCTAAGGATTATAATTATGGCAATAGGCTCGCCCACTACTACATACATTACATGTTTGGGTCCTTTGCCCTACATCAGTGCGTCTCTCGGAGAATACAGGCGTGATTATACTTCCTACGTTGTCCCGTTTAATTTTAACCCTTAGACGACCAATAATCATAGGTTCTGAAGATTTCACCACAAAATGCTTGAATTCAGTTTTCCAATCCTAAAAGTATAAGAAAATTGCCATAAGACCATTGCCATTACCATAAGAAAATTGATATAACCCGTACCTATTCGTATAAAAATATATATAAAACGTCTTAAAAACTTCATAGAGCTATAATTTTATCTTGTTTTGACACGTGATACTGTGGGACAGGGAAAATAACACAAAACATCTATAATAAAGGTACAAGAAGTGTATAAGACGTTTTAAATGTTTATGAATTATAGGATAAGAGTTGGGACAAATAAGAAAAAGATGTTGTTTTTTTTTTTTATCTAAGTATATAAAAAAACTAAAAACTGGGTATATGTATATTCCTTCAAAACAAGCTGATTGTGAGTGATTGGAGCATTACTCGTACCGATCACTACCTACACTCGCTGTTACGTAAACACTATTTTCCCGCGCTTATGTCACTTCTAAGTTAGTTTGAAGCCTGTCCACCGTTTCCGAGTACCGATTAGGTAAGTGCCGGCAATTCATGTTGAGCAAGTTACGAGGATGATTGGTTATGGTTACCTATATGTATTGCAGTCACAGGTTTTGACCGAAATTATGCTAATCTATATACTAATATATAAAGCTGAAGAGTTTGTTTGTTTGTTTGCTTGAACGCGCTAATCTCAGGAACTACTGGTTCGATTTGAAAAATACTTTCAGTGTTAGATAGCTCATTTATCGAGGAAGGCTATAGGCTATATATCATCACGCTAAGACCAATAGGAGCGGAGCATCAATGAATAATGTTTCATAATCGGGATTTTTCCTTTTGAGAGCTTCCGATGCATGCGCTGCGTAAACGGTTAAAGTTTCGCAAAAATCATATATGACAGAATTGTTCCTGTTTAAAAGTTCTGAAAAAAAGTCCGCGACAGCATATGACTATCTTTTAAGGTTGGCTCACTATAACCTTTTTTATGCTAACTTTGTTCTAAAATTCCAAATGCATTATTTGCGTAGGTGTTTTTATAAACATGATATTAATCCTTATACAACTAAATACGTTATTCATCAGCCTTTAGAGCGTTTGTTTTGTATCCGTGTGGACCGAGCTTGGGTCCGCTCGGCCCCAACAAACGCTCTAAAGGACATATCCTCATTTAGCGTTTTTTTATTATTCCTGTTCCCGTGACATATTTTACTAAAGTTCCGCTCGGATACTCAATACTCAATTATCAACTAACAATATTGGCTATATCTTGAAGTGAGCTTCAATCAAAACATACTACAAGCCGCTGAACGGGATCATCATCTTCTTACCACCTATCAAGTGCCACCTGCCAAGTTTGCTTGAACTTGAACGCGATAATCTCAGGAACTATTGGTCCGATTAGAAAAAATCTTTCGGTGTTAGATAGTCCATTTATTGAGGAAGGCTATAGGCTATCATCCCGCTAAGACTAAGTAACTATTCCACGCGGACGAAGTCGCGGGCGGAAGCTAGTGATTCTATAAAGGCTTTTGATTTTTTTTTAAGTAACCTATTTAATTGTTGATCCTAAACGCGACTGATTCCCAGGTCCAGGTCCCGCGTTTCCTCATGAAATTATAGCCTTTGTTGCTCTATATCATAGACCCAATATCTTGCCCACTATTACACGTAACCTAAACATATCTACTAAAATATAGGTGCACATTAATGGAGTACTAATGTACGCCGGTTTCTTCCTATTTTTTCAGAAATACAGGCGTTATAAATATGTTGTGTGAAGTTTAGAGTATTTTTCTGTGTAGATTGTACCTATCAGTATTTATCTACCTATATTATTCTGTTTTGTACTAGCGGCCCGTCCCGGCTTCGCACGGGTGGAGTAATCCCTTACGTTTATCAAAATATTCTATAGCCCATGTTAATCTGGAATAATGTAGCATTCAAGTGGAGAAAGAACTTTTGAAATCGGCCCAGTAGTTTTTGAGTTTATTCGTTACATATATACACACATACATACAAATCCTTCCTCTTTATAGTATTATTATTAGTATAGATGTATAATATTTCCATTTGATTTCTCAAGAAAGAATTGTACAATAAAACTGCAGTTATTGTCACTTATCGTGCACTAGCAGACGACGTAGCAGTATGATACCTACAAGAATTTGTCGAATGCAAAATAGGAGAGCAAACAATTGTATCCACAGGCACCATGTTTCAGTGCCAAGAAATAATCTCTTACGTGACATTAACATACATCATGTGCAGAACAGCTGCCAAAACTGTCTGCCAGAGGTCTCGCTCCGCACTACTTACTAACTAAAACAATATTACTTAGCCGAGTTATTCTGGCGCGTCGCTGGAGCTCAACTGCTGATTTCTGTGCAACAATACCACTGCCATTTGATACTTAAATCTTTGGATAAAACTGCCTCATTAATCGAGTGGCTGTAAGCGAGACTGCTACGCTAGTCCCGGGTCCGATACCTTGGTTGAGTAATGTGGTATTGGGGTTTCCTATTAAATTTTCCGTAAAACAGGTGAAATTTGGACCTGTGTGTCAGTTACTGGCACTAGGCCTCTATTACATGGGACCTAAACATATCGGCGAATTGTAGCCCAAGGACGAACAACTTGCGAAAACGTATTCGTATCGAAATTGAGAATAATCTGTATGAGAAGGAGGTTAATTAACATAGATGAAGTGAAAGTGGTGTGCCAGGATCGTAGCAAGTGGAAAATCTAGTCTCTACCTAATTAAATGAAATAATGAACGTGAAAATAGGTATGTAAGTATTTATGAGATTCACAAAAAAAGTTAGTTATATCTTATCTTCTTCATCTTCTTCTCTACTATTATAAAGTTGTAAAAAAGCTGTGTCTGTACATTGAAGAATTTAAAAAAACAAGTGGGATAGGGTATATAATCGTCTCCGAACCCAAAAATGTGATTATTTAAATTCTTGTCTGTTTATTACGGGTTGGCGCAAAAACTACTGAATAGATATTAATTTTGTTATCACTGTTAGATAGTATGTGCTCCAAATTAAAAACTGGTATAGTTCTTATCTCAAATAATTAAACGGAACCTTAGATGTATCTAAGGTTCCGTTTAATTATTTGAGATAAGAACTATACCAGTTTATCTCTAATGTATCGAGATCCATACAAAGAAGAGATCATCACTGTTGGTTTTGAGCTTCAAGTGGGCGAAGCCGCGGGCATAGGCTAGTAAATGATATAATAAACAGTCTTGATCTAGAATTCTAGACTAAACCTTAAAAAACCCGGGCCGCGAATGAAGATAAGAAATTAGAGGCATGCATTATAACAATGTACCTAATATTGAAGCCGACGTCAAATAACCAACAAAAAAGGATGCTACGTCCCTGGACGTTACACAGTTTTACGAACTCTATTCCAGCCAATATCCAGCCTAACCTAAAATTCATTATATACTTAGTAGCAGTTTGCATGCAACAGTTCGCTTGCTGTGGCATTAAAACGCTGGCATGTGCACGGTCCCTAAGGCAGACAATTGAGCCAGCGCCATTGACCCGTTTATGTAAAGGTATACATTTCAGTGGGATTCTGTGGTATCAACAGGGATTTATCCCGCGCAAATCTCTATTTTAGTGGCGCGATCTGTGCTCTCCCAAACTGGGCCAATTAGAGCTTACTCCCACTAATCAGAATATTGATGGTGCTGTGTATTTCCTTAGTCGTTGTGTATTCGGTTCTTGTGTTGTGTGTCTCACTTAAACACGGCGCTTCGATTATTCACATGACGCTTGTAATCGTTCTGCGAATGTTGAATACGTAATGTCGGTTTAGGGCGGATTTTAGTTGCTATGGTAATTTTGTTAATACTTAATACGTATCTAATCAATTGCTCTCGATGTATTTGTATTAAATTTTCACATAATGTATCTAGTTATTCTTATTTATTAGTGGAACTAAACTTGAAGGAGTATACCTATTACTACTTCGTAGGTAGGTGAATACTCCTACGAGATAAGTAGCCCCAAATGTCGTTTCGTTAAATAAGTCATAACTGTTTATATTTCACTTAGAAATCGTGGTAAGTACGTGGTGAGTGGTGAGTATAGTGTCGGTAAGCTATAATGCACCATTACATCCTGGAGAAATCTTCGTTAGTCGTCCAACTAGTCACCATTAGATTTTTTAAATAATATTTGACTGAAAATTTCGAATAACCTTAGTTTATACCACGTTGTTAGATAAATACCGAACATAAAACTTGAAGATAAAATTATTGGCGCAGAAAAATATCGGAACCTAACCGTAATACCGAACTGAAACGTTATCGAGTTTAGAGAAGTTTGTACGTACAGAAACGACGACAGAATATCAAGGAGAATATTTACAGAAATATAATATATGACAAAACTAATATACCATGAAGCCTGTATTACCCAAAGGATTAGGCGTATGTAGGTACTGCTACCTATACCCCCACAGTTCGCCAGTATGTTTAGGTCACACGTAATAGGGTGCGAGCCTATAACTGAGCAGAAATCTCAAACTCCGAGCTGATATTAAGAATATCATAGAAAAAACCCAATAATACTGAACCCAGTACTTCAAAACGTAGCAGTCTCGCTTGGGACCACGAGACTATCGAGGCAGTTTAACTGTTTATTAAAATTAAAAACAATAATTTTCTACGTCATATTGCCAAATGTATTGTAACTTAAATATAGGTATTTTCATTTAATGATTACTGACAAGCAAAACACCATTACTTCCTTGCCACAAAACAACACGGGCTGCCTTATAAACGGATGAATAGAAAAAGGCAAAAGCAAAAAGAAAAATAAGGTAGTACGTTATTTACCAACTAAATAGGCAACGTAATTATCCCCCGAATCCCGGGCCAATTCCAGTGTTTAAGAAAGATAAACGAGAAGGAAAGGAAACTGTTCTAACAAAACTTGTAACTCACCCCCAACTGGGGTGAATTACTTAACTGCTACCTGATGAATGGGGTTATTGGATTTAACTTTAATTTAGATAGTTATCATCCTATTAAGGCCTAATCTTTGCGTTCATTTTGGCTTATGGCTTAAGCTGAATATTAAGCGGGATCTACATTGTGGGTATTGGTGCTATGAGTGATCGAAAATTAACGTTGGGATCCGACGGTAGCCCAGTTTATAGAACGTACCTATAACTATTATAATATGAAATGGGTTTGGGGATTTAAAATTTATTAATTGGATCTACATAAAACTAGTGGCTGCCCACGGTTTCGCTCACGTCCCAAAAGCATTTACAACTATCAAAAGCAAATATAATGCTTGCCTGCCTGTCTTGCCTGTTACAATTTTATTATTTATACCTATAGTTATATATATAATGTTAACCATAGCGAGTCATATAGAAAATAGCCAAACTATATCTAAAGTAAGCAATGCCTCATTCATTGGTCTAGTGGTCGTAATCGGGACTGCTGGAAATGAGATCCTGGGTTCAATTTCCGGGTCGACCAAGTGTCATTGGATTTTTCTATAAAAGCAAAATTGATTTATTATTTTTTATATTACTAGCTTCCGCCCGCGACTTCGTCCGCGTGGAATAGTTACTTAGTCTTAGCGGGATGATAGCCTATAGCCTTCCTCAATAAATGGACTTTCTAACACCGAAAGATTTTTTCTAATCGGACCAATAGTTCCTGAGATTAGTGCGTTCAAGCAAACAAACAAACAAACTCTTCAGCTTTATATATTAGTATAGATATGTTTTTTTGACGTGGGAAAGTCATGCTTCGGCACGAATGGGCCGGCTCGACCGGAGTGATACCACGGCCTCACAGAAAACCGGCGTGAAACAACGTTAGCGTTGCTTTTCGCCGAGTGAATGAGGTTACCGGAGGCCCAAACCCCTTTAAAAGGCGGGCAACACACTTGTGACTCCTCTGGTGTTGCGGGTGTCCATGGGCGGCGGTTATCGCTTACCATCAGGTGATCCGTACGCTCGTTTGCCCCCCTATCCTATAAAAAAACTGCTCAGTATTTATTTTAGTTAAATGTAGTGTAGTGAGTAAAATGGTTACATTCAACAATCCTAAATCAATTAAATAAACACAGATTTTCACATACAGAAACAAACACCCACACTGAACAAATTCCTGGGTCATACAAATAAGTTTCGCATGGGGATCGAACCCACAACCCGTGGCACATGCCGTCGTATTTAATACTTTAATTATCATAGTCTGTCTCCATAGCCTAGTGGTCCTGAGCGCGACCGCTACGCTAGAGGTCCTGGGCTCGATTTCCAGGTTGAGCATAGCGTTAATGGGTTTTACTATGAAATCCTCAGTAAAACCCATTAACGCTATGCTCAACCTTAGCTCAGAATTTGAAATTTGTGCCCCGTTAATGGCAATGGGCTCCCCCCTATTACATGGAATCTAAACATAACGGCGAACTGCGTACCTAGATACATTAGTACCTACGCCTCTGCCTAATCCTTCGGGAAATACAGGCGTGTTGGTATGTTACTGTAATTATCACTATCATGAAATATATTTTTCTACTCAAAGTGGGGAGAGGCTTATAACTTCATTCCGAGCCGCAATTACATTGCAGTTTATTTTTTGTCGAGCGGCCTGTGTGGCATTCGAGAACATTTCAACAACTGCAAACATTCGTCATTAGTTAACATTATTCATTCGGATGCCTTGTTTTTCACCGTCTGCTTTTTAAATGAAATGCCATTGAACTTATTTAGGCGACTATTGTTTGAAGAAGCCTTGCTTCATTCAGATGCAAAGCAGACATTCTTCATAACTGATTGCCGGTTCTCAAAAATAATTCTGAAAGCGACGGTATATCTATAATTATTTATTTTTCAGTTTGTATTTGTAGATAGTATAATTTATATTCAAATACCGGCGAACAGTAGGAACCGGTTTATATAAGTAGGTACATTTCTACCCCTAAGCTATTACCCTAACCCTGGGGAATAAATACAGGTCTGATGGTATGTTATCATATACCTAACATAAGAGATATCAGACTAATAATAAAACAAGCTCCTCACATAGCAGACATCATGTATATCACATCTAATTTTCATTCGACCTTTCCGCTTATAAATATGTGTACAGTCCGTTTTTTTGGACTTGTCTTTTTTGGTAAACAAACCCTGCCCGATGCGAAAATCACAAGATTTTCTTTAATCACGCACTTGATGTAGGAAACGATTTTATTCACACTTACACTATACACATACACTCTAAATTACACCAAAAACTGCTTCGAAATCACTGTAAAAGTCTATTATTTTTAATAAAAACTAAATTTTATGTAATTACATTTTCACAGAATAAAATAATCATGACAATTTGACATTTCAATACTCTAGATTATCTACGAATTTTAGGGGATGTGACAAAATAATGAATGATTTTGTTTAAGTGAATGAGCAAAAAATCCAAAAAGTTCTTATCTTCACAAAAATAATATTGTTATTGTACAATATTATCCATAGCATTTTTTTGCTATTTAACATACTACGTTTTTAATCATGAACCCTGTGCTGACATCAAAATATGAAATATTACAGATGGAATTAACAAGAATTAGAATTAAGAACAATAATAGTTGTAGCTAGGAATTTTGTCAAGAAGGGGCAGACATTCTGATGCGGACCACAGTGACGACGTTGTTCCCGAGGTGAACGGCGTAGAAATGAGTGGTGGTTGAAGTCTCAAGGCCAGAAATACTGCTCCAGGACCCGACGGCTTGCATGGCAAAGAGTGGGTCCCGGCCTTGGCGGCTCTCGGGCCTCAATTGAGGGAGTTCCTTAGCGCACGAGGGGCCAATTCCACTCCGATGGAAAACGGGGAAGCAGATCCTCTGCGAAGCCGGGACGCCCTGCAGATTCTCCGTAAGCATTCCGATCCTAGTGCTGCTCGTCGAGGTGGGCGTCGGCAAGCTAATCGAAAGTCCTTGTGGACTGCCTTGTCGGGCACCTGGTGGGGGTGGGTTTACTCTATCGGGTACAATGATACTGCATCAGATGAACCGAACCAGAGGTTCATAATACATGTGTCGGAATCTGATGACTCTTTAGAGCCATCAGATTCTGACGTGTATTTTAGAGGAACTACTAATAAATTAATGTTTTGCAGTAGTCGTTTTATTTCTTCATATTCACTTCACACATTCACTTCATATTTAAAATTAAAAAACAAATCAGTACTCGTCAAGGTGAGAATCATTCTTCAATAGTCTTGGCTAAGAGTATTTAGTTCAGTCCTTCATTCATGATTTCCCAACATTATCTAACCACTATCAGTTATCTCTGGTTACTAGGACGCCATATTTGTTTACCAAAAAAGACAAGTTAACTGGGATAGACGGAGACTTTATGAAGCGAATAGAAATGCCATTGTAGAAAACTGGCGTCAGGGCAGGGACTGAACCACTCTAAGTTCCTATGTTGCGTACGTGATTACTCTCTAAATATTCCACTTTATTGTGCAATCCTCTCCTTGTCATGTGAAGAAGCGAAGCTAGGAGGAGCCTGAATAATTTAGTCGATCGGCGGCGGATGTACCATTTATCCAAATTGTCGTCTCCAACGTGGAAGCAGGGGTGGGATTTAAAAATGAACGAGCTGTCAGTTTCGCGTCGCGCTCGCACCGATTTGCTCCAGAAAAATTTGTAACTCTAGACAAGGATACTATTTATGTTCGCCATTCTCAGAGTCAATTTGTAAGCAATCCTGTTTATGACGCTCTGCTCTTATCTTTGTCCGTGTTTAGAGTTCTTATATTTAGGACAATTCCTAAGTTATTTTATAGCTACAGTTTTAAAAAACAGAACTACTAAGATTTCTTAATTGTTTTGCCGCATTGACAATGCAGTGGTAGACAAAAGGCCAAATGTCCACAAATGTTCCACTCAAATGTGTGCGAAAACAAACATCCTCAATAAACGTAATTAAATAAAGTAAGAAAAAACAGCCTACTTCCTTTTAATGCAGGATACGTGAGCTTTATTAACTTTTGTGGTAACGAAATGGCTCATAATTATAGCAATATTTGAATTGACTTTCCCATAAGCAACAATCGCATGTTCAGAAACTATTCGAATGCGGCAAAATTATAATGTCGGTGTCTGTTTCTACGTATAAGTTGAAATAGAACGATGTAGTCACAACATTAATAGTCTCATAAATGCCAAAAAGTGTTATGCAACAATGTAATCAAGATTATCTTAATCAATAATGAAAACTTTAGGTAAGTCACCATAGAAATGTGGTTTACTTTCCAGTTAGGTTAGTACCTAGTGCCCGTAAGGGAACGGTTAAACGAAAGAAAAAACTTAGGTAGTTTCTCTCTGAACACTGAGATGAAACGAGTGTTGTTAACAAATTCAACACGCTTTGTGGTTTACAGGATTTTGTCTCCACTTGGCTAGTTACCGCCCTCACATGTACCTATGTCCGCCTCCAGCAGTTTTGACGTGTGGATGACATAGTTACATAATTTGATGAAAGGCTAGTGCCTAAAAAAGTGTTTTGTAGATAAATATTTGAACTGCGTGCTCCATTTAAAACACTGTTGCGGTGAAGACAAGAGCCAAAGGCATTAGAGTCGAGGGTAAAAAACCTAGAAAGCTTTACCTACCGACCTATCTACCTCTACCTACCCGAAGAAACCGTTTGTAATATAAAAGGGTCCAGATTCTCTTCAGAGGATAACACTATTGCAGCGACGTAAAATTGAAGGAGCAGGTAAATCAAATAATAAAGGAAAATTCCATTACTGTCCCAGGTCAGATAGCCGAAGATTTTTCGCGAAATAGAATTTCATTTCGTTTGTTGGGAAATTTAAAAGTAGAAAATAGGTATACCTACCTATGTATACAATGTTGATATTCGTGTAGATTAAACAATAGTTATGCAAGGCTGCAAAGTTGTTTTTTGGCGCGAGTACTTGTATTGAAACCTGAGCAAGCGAAGGATTCTAGGATTGAACCATGAGCGAAGGGAATGGTTTAAATAAAGAATCCTGAGCGTTGCGAGGGTTTCAAAGGTACGAGACGCAGAATAACTTTGCTGCCGAACTTTACACCTCACTACAGCGAGGAAAAGCTAGGTGCAAGAAAAACAGCAAATATTAAAATGAGTTCAGCATTATGTACCGCTTGCATTAATTTTGGAGGTGTTAAATTTATATCTTCGTCGCTACTGGACTCACTTATAATGATTATAAAATTAATGATGGTAAGTTAATTGAAAGAGAAGAAAATTTAAAGTTTTTTTATGCAGTCGTCTTTGTCGTCGTCTGGTCAGTGCGATTATTCTAAAAATATGGTTGGCGCATTGACATGAAATAAGTATTTATGCATTTTTAGTAGACCTAAAGGTATAGAAAATTATTTAATAGAAAGTTTCGAATTATAAAAACTATTTCCACGCTAGCGGACAAAATGCACTTTTGCACGCAGATTTCGAATGACAAACAGATTCTTTGCGAGCTTGTGAGGTGAACTAGTTATTTGTTATGCAAGGCTGCAAAGTTGTTTTTTGGCGCGAGTACTTGTAATGAATCCTGAGCGTTGCGAGGGTTTTTAAGGGACGAGACGCAGAATAACTTAGCTGCCGAGCGCAACACACAACTTTTCACCTCACTACAGCGAGGAAAATGCTAGGTGCAAGAAAAACATTGAACAAATTGTACGCTTGTAAGTACTTTTCGCGCGATTTATCCGTCAGAAAACTCAATTCGGCATTATGTACCGCTTGCACTAACTCTGCAGGTGTTAAATTTATATCTTCGTCGCTACTGGAATCACTCATATTATGAGATGTCTTACGATTTTATCAAAAAACAATCTAAATAAAATTTAATGATGGGAAGTGAATTGATTAGAGAGAAGAAAATTTTTTTTTTTTTTTCATGCAGTCGTTTTTTGGCCAGTGCGATTATTCTAAAAATGTGGATGGCGCATTGTCATCAAATAAGTATTTATGCATTATCAGTGGATCCGGCGGTATAGAAAATTATTGAATAGAAAGGTTCGAATTTTAAAAAGGAACTCTTTCCACGGGGGCAAAATGCACTTTTGCACGCAGATTTCGAATGACAAACAGAATCTTTCCGAGCTTGTGAGGTGAAAAATATGTTGTTGTAAGCAGGTAAGAAGTACCTATAAGTAGGTATCTGGACCGGAAAACGTTTTAATTTACATCAACCTTTACAAGAAAAATCTGCTCAGGTTTTAAGGTTACTTGTGCAGCTCATGTCATACTCTCATGTCATACATGTTTCACTTAAGAATCAATTATGTATAGTAATACAGGTAACTATAATAAGTATTAATCCATAGGTAAATTATTTACTATTACGTAAAAAGGTTTTGCTAGACAGATTATTACGGAATTGAACCTAGTCTATAATCAAGAGATAGGTTGAAATGTAGCCATATTATTATAACGTAACTACCTAGTTATGTACTTATAACTTGTGGGTAGAAGTACTCTCTAGATTCGAGAGCCATAATCTAGGTACCTAAATACGACGCATCGAAACAATAACTAATTAATCATCAAAGAAAACCTTTATGTGTGCAAACTACTTAAGTACAAATGTTATTGGGAGCCCAAATCAAGAAGTCAAGAGAAAGAAAGCTGTTGGGTACTTACTTACATAATTCTAGCATCGTTTGAAAATTTTCTAGTAGGTAGGTCGTTGCATCGATTTTCCTTGAAATTGCCTGTAATTTAAAGCCACGTCTGTATTAAAATATTAACGTTGGAACATTGCATGTCTACTCAACAAATTGGTTGCAGCTGAACACATTGAAGCAGACAGCGATATTTGTAAACGCACTTAACTTACCTGATATTCACCAGGAGGCAATTGAACTTAGAATGTACGTCATAGAACTTGAACCGGGAACACGCATTAGGGTAGTCCTCAACAAACTTTTTGTTTTTGACAACCGCTAGGCACTTAAAATTTTAACACTGAATAAAACTAAATTAGGTATCCTGCTGCTGCACATTGATTCTGTTACACCAACTCACTTTGAGAACCTAAAATAATTTCAATCACAACGTATATTTCTTATAGGTAAGTAATCCTTTTCCAGTCTCAAGGTCCCTTAAGGTCCCTGACTGACAAAATTATCTCATAACGCCAGCCATTGTCATTTCGAGGGTAAGTATATTGCGAAAACCGCAGTAGGTACAGTGAAGTTAGTTTCTTATACAGTATTCATCGACAAAGTTTATGACCTATATTTTGAAGTGAAGGTAGCCGAATGGCTAAGGCGAAGGCTCGGCGAAGGAGTTAAAAAAAGAAAAACCTTACATACTCAATAAAAATCTACACATAAAAGACCTACACACATAATTTTAATGAATTCAGGCAAAATTTTGAATTTCAAAACTTATCGAATCGACCGCAAACGGATAGAGAAGAGCAAAAGAAAAAAAAAATATTGAACTAGATTAGCCCAGTAGGTAGCACACAGCTACGCCCACGGTATTTTTTGTACCGTCCATTACCTACGAGGTGTCGGGGCACGCTGGGCATGATAATATGGGATACCTATAGGTACACTTACAAAAATAAGTGAATGCCACTAAAGTATTCCCACCGCAACATGGTATATTTACTTGGCGAACCTGACTAAGAAATCTGTTGTTAATATAGGTATGTATACCTTCAAATTTAGAAAAAAGACGTTACAGTTTTCTTGACTGCTTCGTCAGTTAAGGTCCCGAGTTGGATTTCCCCGTCAAGCAGTGTCACTGGGTATTTCTATGAAATGCCGAGTAACAACTCGAGAGTTCGGATTTCTGAACGTTAACCCGCTATTCTTCTTCTTTAAGTTAATCCTCAGCTCGTCGTTATGTTCCAACAACGTATGAGTACGTACACCGTCGCCGAACCCGGATTCCCATGAAAGGCATTAGCAATTTCGCGTATCATAAATCTCATCTACAGTTACTACTACAAGTAATTGTAATTTTGCCACGTGAAGGTATTTATTGAAAACTATCTGAACAAAGACCGTTACAATCCAACTGCATGTATTCTCATAACTGTTAGCTTTGACGTTTGATTTTTTATGGGATAGCAGGCAAACGAGCAGACGGATCGCCTGATGGTAAGCGATCACCGCCGCCCATGGACAACCAGAGAACAACCAACACCAGAAGAGTCACAAGTGCGCTGCCGGCCTTTTAAAAGGGAGTAGGTACGCTCATTTTGGGTTCCCAAAATTACTCTAGTACTCTATGAAACTGTATGATCTGTATCAATACACATCCCAAGATATGGTAGATATTTGCTTTACCCAAAGCAAAGCAGAAAAGATCAAGTGGAAAGTCGACCTGAATCTACAACCTCATGTTAAATGCCGAGAAATTAGTACATACATACATACATATTTTCACGCCTGTCTCCCATTGGGGTAGGCAGAGACTATAGATTTCCACTTGCTACGATCCTGGCATACTACTTTCGCTTCATCTATGTTCATTAACCTCCTCATGCATGAACGTCGGTTTAGGGTGCTCTTAACCTGTCCTTTTTTAAGAACGGCCGCAACTTGGTAGTAGTGGGGTTTTGACTTGTCTAGAACATTAAAGAAGAAATTACTGTTAAAATTTTATTAAATTATTAGTAGTAATACATACCAAGGCATTAACAGCCAAACTAAAGTCTAACGTAAATGAAACTAGCGACGCTCAACTTTTCTGCTAGCATTACTAGAAGGACATAATAAATTCAAAATTTAAATGTGACCAAACCATTCATTATTCTATTCATTCATAGAATTTTCACTATTAAAACTCAAAATACTTATTTCAAAATTTTACATCAAAATGCAAATATAATCTTTTCGGCCTAAAATTCTTGCAATAACTAACAGTATGTTCAAGCTTAGACATTTTGTTATAAAAATGCATTTTTCTTTGACGAATATAAGGCTAAACTTGTAAAGCTAAACTTAAAGTTATTTGATAAGTTGGTACACAAATAAAAACATTTAAAAGTGCAATCAATAAATATAAACAGAAGTGGTTTTGTCTCGGACAAAAATGTGATATAAACGCCAATCCGAAGTGTATGACAATCTGATAATCAATACAAAATAAAGGTGTTTGAAACACATTTCTTTGAAAACTTATCAGTGATCACTGGAACGACATAGGTAACCACCACTTCTCCTTATGTTCATTAGTGCTTGTATCTAGAATGTTCTAGCACGGGCGACGGTCGGGCCCACGACGGCGCGGCGCCGCCTTCAGAATGTTATCCACGCGAATAATCATCTCGGCAGCCTCCGCCGCAGATAGCAGTACCTGACGCTTCACGACGTAGGATTCTGTGATGCCAAAGCTTTTCATGTCACCTACGCGGCCGTTTTGCATGTCTGTAAAAATCAAAATATTATGTAAAACTATAAAAAATTGTTTAATTGGGAATTCATTAAAGAATTTGTGGGGTATATCGTTTTACCGATCGAATTTCTCAAAGTTTTCCACACCCTTTGACGAGAGTAGATATTTTCTCTTTAACAAGATTTACCATTTTAGATAAAGCTTTATGAAAATTCAATATTATAATTACCCAGTCCCATAGTAGTTTCTCCCTGCGCATGGTGTGCGCGCAGTCTAGAGATGAGGTCAGCAGAGTCGTAGCCTGCGTTGTCGGCGATGTAGGAGGGCAAGCGGCGCAGGGCCACGGCGAACGCTTCCGTCGCCGCAGACTCCTTGCCAGCGGTGCGCGCCGCCACTCGGGACACGGCTTCTGCCATCAGCATCTCACTGGCACCTAGCCGGTAATATAAGTGATAATTTTCATATATTATCGTAACTGCTACAGTCGTCCTAGGTTCGATTCTCAGGTGTTGTTGCGTTTTTCTATGAAATTCTCAGTAGCAGCTAGGAGTTTGGATTGGTTTATATCACTAGGATCGCCCCATATTACGTGGGGGCCTAAACATAGCTGTGAACTGTGGGTGTACATTTCTGTTATGATTTTTAGAACAACAGATAATTGGTGTTGTATTCCAGAGATCTTTTAGTTAGTTCATGTGACATTCAGAAATCTTGAGTTATCTTTTGCATTTATATAATTATTAAGCATTTATATTTTATTTCTATTGGTGTATACTGGTATATTTGCCCAAAAACCAGTAGCAAAATTTAACCTCCCAAACTCCTTAAAATTTACCTATCGATAATCATGCACTATGATGGCAGATGGAGAGACACAATGGGGCTCCTATTTCTTTTAGTCACAACCAATAAGCCATAAACATATTATCATCATAAACCAGGGTCACAACTTACCTCCACCATACACCACTTTAGGTTCCTTGACGGTAGCAGCAAGTACACAGAGGGCATCATGCAGGGATCGCTCGGCCTCGTCGATAACCTGCTGAGTAGCGCCGCGGATCACCACGGTGCATGCCGAGCCCAACTCCACCCCAGAGAAACGGATCAGGCATTCGTCGCCAATCAACACCTAGAAATTGTTGAATTTAATGTTATGAATTGTATTGTATTGTATTGTATTGTAATTGTATATTGTATTCAAGGTCCAATAACGAGTGATCAAGTGTAGCCGTTGTTGTGTATGTAATTACCATGAGTATTGTACATCTACAGTAGCCATACCACACAATGTTATGGCTCCGAAGTGTCAGCTATAATAAAAACTCACAGATATTCGAATACAACATTGTGTCAAAATTTTAATGCAAGATTTTGAACATACAAACATTTAATTGTTTATAGATTAATTATGACTACATTTTAAAATTGCAGTTCTCGCTGTAATGAATTTTTATCTCAGGAACTACTGTATGGACTATAATGTGATTTTCACAAAGAGAAAGAGGAGAGGGATTATCAAGGAAGGTTATAGTTTATTTAAGAAGATATACATTCGTAGCCGCGGCGGAACGCTACTTAAGTTATATATGAGAAATTTACCTGCTCAATAACTTTGCAGTGTCCCAGCTTAACTTTCTCAGGTGAATCGAAAGTGGAGACAATTTCACCACCAGTCACTAGAGCGAGTCGCTCAATACCGTCGAAGTCAGCGTGTTCGATCGCCATCACGCCGGCGTCAGCAAACAACTGCTCAGGGTAGTTGTAGATGAGTTGTCTGAAGCATAGAATAAACATTTTTTTTATGCACAAGGATTTCTTACAAATGTTTAAATTGGATTCGTAACATGATAAAATCCGTAAAATCTCATTTTGTTCCAATTTAATCTAATATTAGTGTAAGTGTCAGAAACCAGTATGATTGGATCATGTTAAAGCTCTGGCCGTTTTATGATGTTGAAGCATGAACAATAGATATTGTGTTATTATTGTATACTAGCATGCCCAGCACACATTCCCCTGTCCTGAAAATAAATAAAGTTCTACAACCCAACCTAGTCCTAGTCCACCTACTGGGTCCAACTGTATTTTCAAACCATCCCATCCACTCAAATATACACACAAAATCTAATCCAAATTGGTTCAGTCATTTGGGAGGGGTTAGGTGACAAACACAAACAGAAGAATTATATATATATGATTAGCTATTATTAAAGTGTTTAATCACCTGTTGATAAACACATTGCACTTGTGAGCCAGGATCTTGTTCACTTTGTCCTTCATCTTTTCTTTCTCAGCAACTTCCAGTTCAGCAATCTTTGCCATGGAGTCCACTTTGATGGTAGAACCAAAAACTTTGATCTTGTCTGTGTCCATGGGTGTGTTAGCTATCAGTATGTTTGCGTTCTCTATGCGCTTAGGCTGATGTACTCCCACCTTTTAAAAATGATTGATTGGTCTTATATTATACTTAGGGTGCTTTACAAAATATTAGTTACAAATCACGTGGGAGAGCCCTGCTTCGGCACGAATGGGCCGGCTCGACCGTAGTGATACCACGGCCTCACAGAAAACCGGCGTGACACAACGCTTGCGTTGTGTTTCGCCGAGTGAGTTGAGGTTACCGGAAGCCCCCCCCCCTTTTAAAGGCGGGCAACGCACTTGCAACTGCTCTGGTGTTGCGGGTGTCAATGGGTGGCGGTTATCGCTTACCATCAGGTGATCCGTTTGCTCGTTTGTCCCCCTATCCCATAAAAAAAAAAAATATCCTCTTACATTAATGTGAAGTTAATCTCAGTTCAATAATACAAAGAAAAAGAAACAAGAAAACATCTGTAATTTTATTTGGGCTTTATATTTATTGGGACTCTATGTAAGTACATAAATATATTTAGATCATAGAAATGACTTTTTAGGATTTCCTGCAGGCCATATGACAAGAGAAATAATGAGTCACTATAATTAATTTACCTTCTTATTTAGAAGAAATCCTTCATCCAAGAAAGATTCTTCTAGCAAACCACCAGAGATTTTGATAATCTGAATAGCCTTTAGATTGCCAGAGCCTTTGAGACGGAGTACTGCATCTACAGCTAACTTTGTAAAATGTCTGAAAATATGATATTAATAGAACACTACATTCTTGCAGTAACAATTCTTTGTTGCATTTCTATTGTTCAGAAGTTTTGTGTAAACAACAATATATATATACATTTTGGTGAAAAGAGTAATTGAAATAAAAAAAACTAATTATATACTTTTTATATTAATGCTGCTAGATTTTATAATGCTGTAAGTTAACAACACAACTACGTTAGGTGAAAAATTACAAAGCTAATCACAGAAAAATATATTAATTTAAAATACTGAAGCAATAAAGTTGACAGAAAAACTTACTCTTTGTGGTTAGATAAAATTTTTGAGCTCAATGTTGTGCGAGCAATATTCTCAAGGTCAGCCCTAAGTGCAGCTTCATTAAAACTCTTATCATGGTCAAAGCTAGATTCAGCGAGGGCTTGTTTAGCAGCATCCACTGCGATACGCCAACCAGCTATAATAGTCTGTGGGTGCAGCTTCTGTTCAATGAGTTTTTCAGCCTCACGGAGTAGTTCAGCAGCTGAAATTTTTCAAAATGTTATTATTCAATTTAGTGTGGCATATGAACATAGTTTCTAAGACGGTAAAATGTACGGAATAATTGTAAGGAATAATTACCTAAAACAGTAACAGATGTAGTGCCATCTCCAACTTCATCATCCTGTACTTTTGACATATCAACCAAGATTTTAGCCGCCGGGTTATCAACGCCAATGGATTTCAGTATAGTAGCACCATCATTTGTAACCTCAACCTATATAATAAAATCAAATACTTTACAATTTTCACACAAAAATTCGTTTGGTATAACAACAGCTGCTGTAGTCGTAGTAAATATTTACCTGCCCAGCATTTCTGCCACTGGATACAAGAATTTTATCCATGCCCTTAGGACCTAAAGTACTTTTCACCAAATCTCCAATTGCGATGGCACCAATGAAACTTGACATACGTGCCACTTCGGCTTTCTCTTCTTCAGCCTCATTTTTTAAAATCCTGATCGGGTTGAGTGACACCTGCACAATAATTTCATGTGATCAGGACACACGTGCAAAATGAACAACGGTTCGAACATTTCTTGATTCTTCACTATCATTTTGAATATTCAGTGATTCAAGTATTGCAAAATGATTTCCATTATGTAAATGACTAGTAATTACTTACCATTTTGATTTTTCTTTCCTCTGTTACTATCAAACAATAGATAAATACCGGCGCTAAGAATCTCACACCAACAGAAAATCAGAAAAATGAAACTGACTGACAGAGAGAAAAAGAAAAAAAATCTGACTACTAACGCGAATGTTGCTAGTAATTTAAGAAATTATTTTATCTGGTAAACTAGCAATTACAGTTATTTCAGTAATAAGATTGTTGGTGTATGATTGTTTGTAAAAAACAAAGTTATAATTTTTACATAAAAAAAAAATGTGTGAGATAGAAAATATCAAGAACAAAATGTTTTAAGGCTGATCGTTTCGCAGAGCCCGCCAAATTCAAAATTCAATTGGTTTTTCGCAATTAAAACGTTTGCTTGTAAATCGATATTGTAGTTAAAAGTAGGGTCAATCGTAAATTTTGGCCAAAATTTACAATTGACCCTGCTTTTTGCTTCTTTAACGTTTATTAAGCAAAGTTTTTAATGCTTAATTGTGAATATTGTATAGCTAATGGCGCAATTACTACAGCTAGGAATCTAGAATGTGTTATAGACCTACAAATTGCGAAAAACCAATTGTAATTTGAATTTGGCGGGCTCAGCGAAACGATCAGCCTTAAAAAAATCTAGGCATGATCCAAAGACCAAAGACAATTTGATAACGATTTATGTAATAATATTAAATAATAAACAGCAGAAAACGGACCAATCAAAAAAAGGTTTAGTTATTATGAAAGCTATTTGATTGGAACTTAGTCGAACGAACTGCTTAGTAAAAAAAAAAACGTGACCACAACATGACGTCATCAATGAATGTGTCACGCTGATTATTTCCTTCTGTCAATTAGAGGATTTGCTGTGCCTTCGCCATATTTATGTTCGTGAATCACAGAAATAAAAGTTAAAAAATATTTCTCGGTTCAGCTAGTGTTGGATTGTAAGGTGTTATTTTGTGTACAAAGGTATACAATCTTAAAAAATGGAAGACCAAGGTGGAAGCTCAGCGCCAAGAGTAAGCGACAAGCGGTTGGCACAGACTCAAGCTAAAGTCGACGAAGTTGTTGGCATTATGCGCGTCAACGTCGAGAAAGTTTTGGAGAGGGACCAGAAGTTGTCAGAACTAGACAATCGTGCAGATGCTCTACAGCATGGAGCGGCTCAATTTGAACAGCAGGCTGGAAAACTCAAACGGAAGTACTGGTGGCAGAATCTAAAGATGATGTTGATAATTGGTGCTATTGGGGCAGTTTTACTTATCATTATTATTGTGTGGGCAACTTCGGGGTCGGGCGGCAATTCTAGCGCACCAGCGCCAGTCACTGAAACTCCAGCTAATACAGGGCGATAGTTGCCCACCACACGGAAAAAACCTTTGATATGGATACCTATTTATGTTGCTCTTTGTTTTGAAAACGAGTTTTAGACCAAAATGCGACTGAACAGTATGTTAGATATCTACATTTTTACATTTCAAACAATTAACCAACGCACACATATTCCTATTATTATATTAGATTTAAATCTTGGTAAATTTTTGATATTTTTCTACAAAATGTATAAAATTTAAGTGAATATAATTCACTCATAAAAGACTTGTTAAACTTCTGAGAAATATATAAGTAATTAAAATAGTCACAAGCATTGCTTTTGCAAAATGTTTGTACCAAATAACTTTACAACAGAATGTAATTTATAAAGTGGCCAACTAATATACGGAATCACTTTATGATAAGTAGTATTATATAAAAAGATTTTAACACAGAGCCTATTATAATAGCTGGGTTGGGTTAATATGAAGTACTGATATTTAATTATCACTAAAAACGTGTATTAAAAAATCTTATAAATGTTATTGTACCTGTAGCTTATTGAGAAAAAGCTGCCATATAGTTCGCGCAAAATAACTTGATCCAAAACTAACAGAGAGGGGGAAAGTTCGCGCAGTGCATTTGCGTGCAAAATTTAGTAAAAATCAACTAAGTACTGCGCATTCAATCCACCATTTTGGTTCAAGTTATTTTGCGCCAACCCTATAATCACTTGCAAAATTATATGCCAGGTTTTTGTAGCACTTTGTATAAACTAAGAACATGTTTCACATTATGCTGCTTATCTGTTAATTAATCATTAATTACATTATAAGTCCAGGATTTAATTTAGATGTATGTATAATGTGAAAAAAGCACTAATACACAAAACACCTTAGTTTTTAATTTATTCTTTTATGTAATTAGCACTATTAGTTATTATTGATCATACATTATTTAGTTACATCTGTTTATATGTTTCTGTTGCATTTTCAAAATATTACTAATACTAATGGCAGTTGGGACCAACATTGCGCTTTTATTGCACAGCATCTAAGGTCCAGTTCTTAATTATTGGGTCTTGACAGTAAACCAGTTTGATGTTGTATGCAAAGTGTATATCATAATCTTAGTTGTTTTGTATTCTATAAGAAATAATAAATAATATATGTATTTCTTCAATGTTGTATGATTTATATTATGCCTCCTATTAGAAAGTATAGTCAACTTAGGATAGTCTTATCAATATGTAGGTATACTTAAAACTTGATAACAGCATTGTCAATGTAGATAAGGAGTCTGATTCATATCACAGTATTCAATTTCATGGCCTATCCGGTAGAGCTGTTTTAAACATGTATTTTACGTATGTAACTTAAAAAAGAATCAAGAATATTTTCCACTGACACCCTACATCTTTCGATTCATGAAAGACTCGAACAATAAATAAATAGGATTATTCATTGAAAAGTATGTTTCAATGGCTAACAATACATAGGTCCTGTACAATTTAGAATATTACTGATATTTCCTACTTGTTATGATTGGTAGGTATACATAGGTAACTATTACATCCAATAATTAAAACAAACTCAAGACAGCCTACAAGAATGTTATATACAAAGCCTAGTATAACCGGTGAAAATAAAGAATGATGTTAGGTAACTATTACTGACAGTCTCGCACCATGTACAGTACAGTACTTTGCGAGAAAGAGATGGTATACGAGTATAGCAGTTGTAGCAGAAAGCTGTTTTATTTTTACGCATTACCCTAGGACGTCATAACCACTACCTAGTGGTTTGAGACTTCCTTATTTATACAATATTTGCGTAAGATATCAAGGTAAAGATATTGTATATCTTTACCGTGCTCAGATGTATACCTACACCTGTACCTTGATACTGTGGTTGTACCTACTCAGTAATTCCTCGGGCCGGCTCGACGGGGTGATACCATGCAAGGCCTCACAGAAAACTGGCGTGAAACAACGTTGTTTCGCCGAGTGAGTGATGATACCGGTGGGAGGAGGCCCAAACAAACCCCCCAAACCCTTTTACAAAGCCGGCAACTTAACCATATTTTAAACACCTATATTGCAGATTTGTTTGTTTCGGGGATTAAAAAATATGTAGCGCTCTTTGGACTCGGCATAGGTTTGGGATAGAAGCTAATTGCTAAATACATTTTTACATGCGTATTTGCAAAGAGGGTAGTTAAAGCAACACTTGTTTGCCATGTTATAAAGGTGTCCTACGCTAGATGTACTGGGTTCGATTCCCAGGTCGTGTGTTGCAAACTGTTATTGGCTTTTTCTATTAAAATCCCAGTAGCAGCTCGGAGTTAGGAATTTGTGCATAGGTCCCATGTAATAGGGGGCGACCCTATTACATGGGACCTAAACGTACCGGCGAACTGTGGGTGTACATTAGTACGCCTCTGCCTAACCCTTCGGGGATTATAGGCGTGATGGTATGTTAAGTTATGTTCATACATAGGTATACCTACATATGATGCCTGTCTACCAATGGGGTAGGCAGAGATTATAGATTTCCACATGCTACACATTTCAAATCCTTGTTAAGTAGGTAGATCCTACCAAAATTTCATCACAGGTTTCATCATTTCACATTAAAATGTATCATATTTAAGTAAATAAATAAATAAATCACAGGTTTCTCCGTATTTCACAAGCAGAGCTAAACTCAGATACTTCTGGCCCACGATAAGTAGGTACCTATCTGATGATAAAACAGCAGTACCTATAGCCAATGTAGGCGGTATTGAACTTATATACAAGCTCGACACCTACATTATGATAACGTGTTGCTTGCCCATAAATGGAATTCTATCCGGCCTGTGAGAACATGCTTGCAAATTAGATTACTTACTCATATTTTTTTCTCACGTCTATATCTACCTACTTACCATACAAAGTATGTATGTAGGTATGTATTAAATACATAACCAATGAGATAGTTAGGTGTATTACTGTTCTTTCGTGCTCCGAGCTCCTCCTAGCTGGCTCCTCAACAGGAGTTTTTACATCACCATCATGCTGTGGCTATAGGTGCGTTTTTCTTAAAATATTGATGCAAAGATAGTAAGTATATGCTATCTAGGTAGGTACCTATATAATGACGATTCGGATTTAGAAACATGTACCTAAATGTTATTTTCTGTCAGACTTTCAGAAGCAATCGTTGCAGTGATGTTAATTTCTAAAAATAACCAGCACGCCATCGCCAAGGCAACACCCAAGTCAAATGATTTAAACAAGCGTGCAAATATGTACGCAATTAATTTACTCTCATACATCAAAGTACCTACATAGTAACTAGGTGACTGGTACATAATGTGCATTGAAACCAACAATGAAATATAATTACGTAAGGTGTTTATGTGTGTACGGGTAAGGTACCTACATTTAAATGATAGGTAAACGAGATGATTTTTTACAAACTGCTATAAGCTTATTGATAAAATGCTACAAAAATGATAATAAAAATGCTGAGAGTCCCGAGGCGAACTTGTTCTCTTTTTGATGGTTTTACAACTAATAAAGCGTGAATAATAATGAATATAATAATAGATTACAGTTAGCTGCGCGTGTATGTCAGCATAAAATCTAAACTATTAAATTGTACGGGTTTGCTCGTACAATGTGAATTATAAGTATCTAGGTACCTACACAGCAGTCATCTATAGGTATAGCGCTTCCAAGCAATCATCAGCATCATTGTCATTATCAGAATATTCAGACCAGTGCTGGACCTGGACGTAGGCCTCCCTCAATCCCGTCATTTCATCCTGTCCTCGGCTTCTCGCATGAAGCTTCCGCCAGGAACCTTTCGCATATCATCACTTGCAAAGTAACGACTCACAAACGACATAAAAAATAAAAATGACCATTGTTTTGAATTTTTTGATTTTTTTTCCTTGATTTCATCACCTTCACCGTATAAAGAGAATGTAATTAACCGATTTTTGCAGACAATAATTATTTTATTTTATTTGGGTGGCTTCACCCTTGGTTGTACATCTAAAAACACAGAAATAATAGTGGAGTGTTCGGCGACAAGCCATTTACAAGCCTGCACAATTAGAAAAAGACTGTTGAAATGGTTTAAAACTTAATTAAATTAATGGAGGTGCTTGCTTGAAGGTATGCTTACAACGTAGGTATCGGGTACAATAAAACCTTTAGAAAGAAACAGATCAATTGAAGAGTTTTCATCTATAGTTGAGTGGCTAACCGATCGACTATGTCTAATTTACTTGGTTATACTTCCTTTATCACTAGCACTTTCGAGGCTAGGGGCCAAGTTGACGCTATCTACACCGATTTCTCGAAAGCCTTTGATCGCGTTGATCACTCGATTCTTTCCTTAAAATTAAGTTTTGCAGGAATTCATGGTTCTCTGTTACGGTGGTTTGAGAGTTATTTAGTTAACCGTTCTCAACTTGTCAACTTAGCGGGTTATGAGTCGGTACCATTTATTCCTAGTTCTGGTGTCCCCCAGGGATCAAAATTGGGCCCTTTGTTATTCTTAGTATTTATAAATGACCTCCTAGATATGATAAATTGTAATTGTCTAGCCTATGCTGATGATTTAAAAATATATCTATACTAATATATAAAGCTGAAGAGTTTGTTTGTTTGTTTACTTGAACGCGCTAATCTCAGGAACTACTGGTCCGATTTGAAAAATTCTTTCAGTGTTAGATAGCCCATTTATTGAGGAAGGCTATAGGCTATATATCATCACGCTACGCGGACGAAGTCGCGGGCAGAAGCTAGTAGTAGTATATCAGGGTTAAGTGATTGCATGAAGTTGCAAAATGATATTAATGTTTTGCAGCAATGGTGTATGAATAATAGAATGACACTTAATGTTTAAAAATGTCAGTTTATTACATTCACGAATAAAGTTAATTACTTATATTAAATTTCAATATCTTATAGACGGAACTTTTCTGAGCAGAGTCTCTGTCATCCGGGACTGGAACAGAGTGCATACCGTTCTTTGTAATTCCGATAAGGAATTTTAAATTTTCTTTCTTTCAGTAAGTACAGAATTTTCAAAGTTTTCATTTGTTTAAAAGAACTGGCATTACGTACGTACCTATAATGAATCCCAGGGTTTAGCTAGCTTTTTTGGCGATATGATCGACATGACACTCAAAAGAGAGCTTGACATCGAGAAAAATGCCCAGGTCTTTCATGACACTCACTCGAGATAGAGGCTGATTAGAAACTGAGTAATTATAAATGACTCAGTATGAAGAGTGCGAAGACTGAAGGTCATATCTAAACATTTTGTTTTAATTACCAACCTTTACAGCGATGAAAGGGTTAAATATGTACCTACCTACATACAATGGTACTTATTCATATAATATATGTACCTATATATGTTATATATGTACTTACATAGGTATATGGTACGACTTTATCATTTATTGCGGGGCGAAGCCCTAATTCATATACAAGTGAGCCTGTCTAGTCTGCGGGTCTTGACAGACTCACTTGTATATGAATTAGGGCTTCGCCCCGCAATAAATGATAAAGTCGTACTGCATAATCTGAGTTTAACTGCATAATACTCTCGGTACCTCGACAGTACCTATGGTAAATAGGAATATCAACAAAAGGGAACTAATTCCATTCATATTTAGCGATGGCCCATATTCACGAGCTGTGGACTATGATGTCACTCAATTGCGTAGACGAACAAAAATATAAAACTTAATAATAAATTATAAGTAGGTAACTAGTACTGGTTGGTTGGTATTATCATTGAGGTTGACATTCGTTTGTTACCGTGTAAAAACGTGTTCAACTTTTTTTATCGGTTTTGTCTTTTAGCAACAGGTTATTAGCGCTGTGTTGGGTCTCACTAAGATATGTTATATTTAAATCTGAAAATACAATGCAACCATACAACCACGCCATATTCTCTGAAGGGTTAGGCAGAGGCGTATTAATGTAAACCCAGTTTGCTTACCCGTAGGTAGGTACAGGTAGCTACGTACATAATAAGTACTTAGGAAAAAAAAACCCATGAACACTATCCGGGAATTGAATCTAGGGCCTAGATAGCGTATCAGTCGCGCTTACAACCGTACCTACTTACTATTCCTTTTATGGATCGATTAAATCAATTGATCGAAAGGTCTCGAGTTCAAATCCAAGGCACGGACCTCTGACTTTTCGAAGTTATGTTATCAATCACGCGCGAGGAAACCTGCACATCTGAGAGATTTTCTGGCGTGTGAAGTCTGCCAACTCGCATTAGGCTAGCGTGATAGACTATTATAGCCTAATCCCTCTCATAGTGAGAAGAGACCCGTGCTCAGCAGTGGGACATAGGATAATGGGTTGATTATTACGATGATTAATATATTTTTAATGAGGTAGTTACTCATTAAAAATCGCTCCATCTTGTTAATACAAAGGTATATATTTCTGTTCATTGTGTAAAACTGGTTATTAAATTATAACTTACCTACCACTTATATCTCAATTCACCACTAAAATTATAATTACTTAATGTCTCATTAGCCCAAAGCAGAAACAATTAATGAACTGTCGTGGTTCTCAAATAATATTTTTCACATAGGTACGTACCGAATACAGTAAGTACCTACTTAAGCAATGTTCTAGCTATTGGGGCCCAAGTCTGCTAAGTATTTCAATTGATCAGAATGGGCGTCCAATGCTACGTCCAAATTCAATGCGGCCAATATTATAAGACTGACAGATTCCATAGACAAAACTGTCAAAATTCAACAATTCTGATGATGATTCGACACAATAAAATAGCAGGCTTGGTAATATAAATAGGCAGCTTCTATGTTATCTACTTCAGGAAACCCCCTGATAGGTTTCACGGCGTGAAATGTCAAGAAAGCCTAGCAAAATAAAATCGGCTAATAAGTTACTTTAACGACTTACTAGGTAGCTAAGTAATAAAATCAAACGTGGGTCTAATATTGCAATCATTAAAAGAACAACGAACATCTCTGATTGGAATCCGGCTTCAGTCATGAAGCTGATGACGTCAACCCTCTTTTCAAACAGTCTGCAGTAATCAGGCTTGCTGACGTCATAGTGCAGACTGTGCGGAGCGCTGAAATTTAGTAGATTAAAAAGAACTAAGTATATAACTCTGATGTATATACGGCTTACCTACTTCGATAAACAGTACCTAGAGTAGTTATAAGTATAGTAGGGACCTACTGATTACCTCAAAAGTGTGTCACGCACGGACAGTGAACACAATCTAGAATTAAATTTCCCAAAAACCAAATTAATGCAATTTAAACCATACCAAAAACGATCCATAGCAATAAATTTTTCATTTAATAACATAAAACTAGACTGTGTTGACAATTTTAAACTTTTAGGCCTAAACATCGACAATCATTTAAATTGGAAATCCCACATCCACAATATTGCCGGTAAACTATCAAAATTCACGTATGCATTATACGAATTAAAAAAAACTACAGACGTCAAATCCGCAAAAACCGCCTATTATGCCTACGCTCACTCCTGGCTACGTTACGGCATCATTCTATGGGGAAATAGTGTAGATGCGGATAGAGTATTCAAACTCCAGAAAAAGTGCATACGCATCCTTGTAAACATAGATGGCATGGAAAGCTGTAGACCACATTTCATTGAACACCGAATCCTAACATTAACGTCTCTATACATCTTAGAATTAAGCCTCGTTGTTAGGAGAAATATGTCACTATTTGCTCTGAATAAAGATCACTACACTCAAACCCGTAACCTTAGATACCAAAATAGATTAGCCCTCCCATCTTCAAGTCTATCTCTATTTCACTCCGGTCCATACGTCATGGCTATCAAAATATATAATAAAATACCCGAAGATTTAAAAAATACCCCACATGATAACTTATTTAAAAATAAACTTAATAACTTCCTGCTACAAAAATGTTATTATAATTTAAAATAATTTTTTAATGATAAAACATAAAAATATATAAATACTTTTAAAAACTTGGTGCAATAAAATCCAATAATTCACATGGCCTATATGTACTTATTGATTTAATTTAATATTTTGTGTAATTTTTATTTATAATCTTAAGTTATAATTCTAGATAAGTAAGTACTCAAGTTAGTTTCTTCATGTTAACTTTAATTATGTATTCTGTGCTGTGCCCTAACAGGGTTTCATGTTGAATCCAACTATTTTTATAAGACCATTATGTACACATGGAAGCAATAAATACTTTGACTTTGACTTTGACAGGAAAAAAGACAAATAGAAACTACGTAGGTAGATTACAAAAATACCCACAAAATCAGTCCAACAAAATTTTGTAAAACCGTGTGTTATTTGCACTAGTTAATTCGCTCATGAAACCCCTATTTTTCTGGGCTATTATAATTACGATCCCGATTCACCTGTAGACCGCCGATCTATGTAGATCATCAACATCATCACATATCGGACTATTACCGTCCACTGCTTAACGTAGGGCTCCCCGAAAGAACGCCAACCATCCCGGTTCTACCTATGTAGATACATAAGTAAAATCATAACATACCATAACGCCTGTTTTCGCCGAAGACTTTAGGCAGAAGTGTACTAATCATGTTCACCCAAAGTTAGCCGGTATGTTTACGTCCTATGTGATAGGCGAGCCTATCCAATTCCGACTGAGAATTTCACCTGGGAATGGCACCGAAGACCTCTAGCGTTGTAGTCGCGCTTGGGACCACTACGCTAATAAGGTCAAATCATGCGCACATATCGAGTAACATTGAAACATAATAGGCCTGTCAGGAAAAATGCGGAAGACGGCAAGTGTTCCACTTTCCGCTCTGTTTGTCGTCAGCCGAGCAGCGTGAGTGTGACAAAATATGCCTAGCCTTGATCTTACCTAGTCTATCCGTCACACTTTGTTATACAATACTGGAACAACCTTGCCGTTGTAGGCTAATGATTATGTGCTGCTAGTAATTTACCAATTTGAATGCTGATTACATAATTTACTTCGGAAGAGACGAAGTAGGTAGGTACTTATCTACCCAATTCAACATCTTCAGAGCCATAGATAATTATCGCAGCCAGGCTTTCAGACTAATCAGAAAGTTCTGCTGAGTTATCCTTTCTGAGCCTTCACATATAAGTTAGGTAATAAGTTAGGTTGTTAGTACCTAAGTATAGTTTGGTTCAGTTTGAGTTTAGTTTCAACCAGGCAGCCGTGAGGACTCTCATTTACATTAAAAGCAGGTCTTTTTCTAAAAAGCCTTAGCGTGTATGAAGGACGGAACAACTAGGTATAGTTATTCAAAACGGTCACACGTCCCGGAAATAAACCTGCCGCTATTTATTGTTTTACATTTTATAAGAGTATCTCATTTAGATTTGAGAATATATTTGATCAAATGTTGGTTAATTTTTACCTAAGCGCAATATTTACATGCTTTATTGTTTACGAATGCGTTTTAAAATCTGGTTTATATTCCCAGTTGTAAATAAAACACTAAGTATATAAACATAATGAAGCTTTCTCTTCTCTTAGGTATACAATTTATGTAATCAGTCTTTGCTTTCTAAAAGTTTTTCTTGTTGTTAATGTTATAGGATAAGTTCTTTATTTAGTAAATCTGTGAATATTTGACAAGAAGCAATATCATACAGCACAAGTAATGGAAAAAGTCGAAAACCGTAAATTAGTTGATACCATCACATTTTTTTTGGGATACCTAAGGCATAAACTTTTGTATTTGGTAAACTAAACGGGAGGAAACTACTTATTTGAAAAACAGTTTTCCAACGGCAAAGATTTTCCTTTAGTAGGTACAGTTGTTTACTGACTTACTACCAAATTCTGAGAATGTGATATGACTTCCCTATAAATTGAGAGCATGTAGATCCACGCAATGAAGCATCTTATCAAAGGTCCTTATAAAGCCTGTTGATAGAACTGTAGGAACCTACCTAAAAGGTGTGCGCAGCATTGCGTCACGATCACGCCTCGCGTTCTATTCCTAATCGGTGTGGTCATTCACCTGAGCTTATTAAAATTTAATCAACGTACTTACCGCCTTCCGATACTGAGCGTATCTGGAGAACTCTCAAACTTTTTTGCATAAGATAATGGACGATAAATTTCGTATTGTGTTTCTGCAGTTCTTCTCACCATGGCGAGATGTGAATGACCTCTAGGTTTATCGCTTTCATCAACATTCCAACCCAGACAGTACCGTGCAGTACTAGAATAGCAGTAGTTGGCACGTTGTTAGGATTTGCCAGTAACACGATGGTACATTCAGTCAGAGATAGAAGTAACATCAGAAAATTCCTTTAAAACGTCTGCATCTACAGAAATAATCTTGGACACTTTTTCAGAAATATTCTTACGGGTAAATACTAAATCTTGATTTTTGTATAGCGTCTTCAACAATCTAGATAAAAAACAACGTCTCAAATCATCAGACTGGTTTATTATTCTACTCAGGTACCTACTAATGTTATCTCACAAGCCAAGATTTTGAAGGAACTATAAATAAATTACTTACTACAGAAACATTTTACAGAGTCAATTGTTGTCAGAGGATAAACGAACGGAGAAAGATAAACTTTATTGTAAGAGTCAGCGCGAGCGGATGGAGTTATTGTTGTATTTATTCAAAGGCAACTGGTCCAGCAACTGATCAACCTGTTATTACCCTATGATTAGGCATATTTATAGAGATTTATAATCCAGATACGAGACCTAACATACAAATGTAATAGCATATATGACAGCCGCCCAGAAAATAAAACAAATAATAGTAATATGAAAAAGTATCGCTATAAGCGACACTTTACAGCATCCCTGATTTCATCCCAATTGGTCCGGTCGGCAACGGCACCGCATGTACGTTTTTTTATGTAAAATAACGTCTAAATCTAAATAAACATCACAATCTCAGCTCACTTCCTATTCTACTAATTGTCTCATACATATTAATTTCTTAAACCTGCCACAACCAATTCAGGCGAATTATTATTTTAAGAAAATGACGAGACATCGGTAAGTATACTGCTTCACTGCGTCTTTGTTTACTGCTATAAATATAAATATGCATCATTGTTTTTCACGACAACTCCTAGACTATATTTCATTGATCTAATTCTTACAGTGGATAGGCGTTAAATATTCTCATTCCAGCAAATATAATTGCACCGTAATAGTCAGACCATGTCATGCACATCTTGCTAAATTAGCCACAAAATGTATTTCGTAGGTACCTATGTATTAATAAACAACGCGTGAAATGAAATAAACTCTTGTGGTTGAAAACCTGAAAGTCATACAGTCCTAATTTTAAAGCAATAAGCATTGCAAGCCATGATAATGAATGGAACACGATTGCATTTCATCACGTCTAGCCTAGAGTAATATATTGTGCTCTTTAAAGATTTGGTTAGTCATAATGTCGTGTGGTACTGCCAGACACCGTAACTATCTAGAGTCGTTTTGCTTGCGCTTGTGTTTGTTGAAGTTAATGTTGAGCTAGAGGTATTGCCGGCAGACACTGTTGGGAAAAAATGGTTGGTAGTTGCTGCTGAAGCAGTTCAGTTTGATAGAACGATGCAGCTGAAACCGATGTGAACAAACATTCTAACCTAACCCAGCCTGACTCCATCTTAAAATTGGTCTTTACTGGAAATAAATATTATGATTCTTTTACACATCTAATTAGTCAAATGGGGCTTGTACGCAGAGTTCTTTGCGTTTCTTAACTGGCGCTGAGACTACACTGTTGCTCAGGGCAAGTGCCTTATTGTGACAAAAAATCCAAAATTTTTAGCCACCTATTCTGGAAACTCACAACTTTATTGTTGATTTTAGTTTTGCTGTTATATTGTATAGCCATCAAGGTCACCAGGTCACAAATAGAAGAAGGTATTTGTAGGTCTTTAAAAAAATACCACAATAAGACTGTGACTACACTCATCAGGAGTTGATGTCCTGCTCGTGGATAATGATGATGTGGACTGTCTGTATACCTAGCTACTTACGTACATAACAGATAAGCTGGTAAAGCATTTGAAAATAAAATTCTATTTCATGGTAATATTGCTAGTTTGAACATAATATGTTACGTTATGATTTATTACTTCCATCTAACAAAAAATTACATTCTGGATGTTCTAGGTATAATAATTCAGACTTTAAAAATTTCAATAACAATGTTTCCCAAAATAAACATGACAGATTTCAGCTTTTAGCCGGCAGAGTAGTTTCCTGTGCTAAAGGAGTGTCGGCGTTTATTAATGGAGCGTTAAGTGTGGGGTAGAAGCTTCTTCCAGGGATGACTAGTGTTTATATTGTTGAGACGGGCCACATGTGGGAAACAGTCTCTCACTCTATAAATACCGATTTTAAACTGTTGAATGATGTATAACTTATTGGCACCAACTAATGCTATGATTATATTTCCCGCAAATGGTCAAAATTATCCAAACTTGATCTAGAACCTTTATAGCATTGCCTGCGTTTAAAACATTAGGGTTGGTCAACATTATAATGAAATTGGGGAAACTAGTTCCATTAACGGTAGGGATGAATTGCAATTCGAGTAAGTATATGAAATGCCTAACTAATAATTTCTAGACGAAACGGGACTCTGTACCTCCAAATTCAAGTAAGAGATTTCTTATTTATGGGCCAACCTGGGTTGATTGGATAAGTATTTAGACTTATTTGCATGGATTAAATTTCGTAAAAAGATATTTGTAGAATCTGGCTGGTATTGAATATAATATTTGGTATCGTGCAATCAAACCCTAGATACATTCTTGGAATTGGATCAGTTAAATTCAATACCAACCGAATTCCTGGTAAATATCTTGCAATGATTGATATTAACGTAGGAGTAAAAGCATGAGTAATGTTTCCTATTTGTAATGAATACAACCAATGTTATATTTGCGCCTACTGCTTACCGTGGACATAATTGGATGTTTTTGTCTTAGCACTCTGAAGGCATGTCAAAGCTCTGACTCATATTAGGTTTCAAGGCCCAACAGCTACTTTCATGCAGCCCTAAATGGAATTTTATTTATTTGGCCATTGTATAAAAGTCCTCATTGCTTGTTATTGTTATTGGGAAATTTAAGATTTTTATGTATGAATTTCTGAAGTGGAACTACAGGAATTCCGAACATATTGATATGATAAAACTCAGATAATCTAAAAGAGTTGATGTAATGTCCGCAGTTACATCTAATCATATTTAAATATCGTCATCAAGCTAAGGCTTAGCTGTTAATCTTCCAATAATCTTTAACTACGGACAGAAATAAGCTAACTTTTCAAAAAATATTTCTATACCTTTGGAGTGAGTGAATATTGGTTATCCAAAATACCACCATGAATAAGATAATCGTATTTAGTTGTTGTTGATTGCCATAAACAGAAGAGACAGAATCAGATGAATGATTCATGAATCACATTACGTAGTTGTGTTGCCATCACTCGGTGGTAATGCCTATGCATCACACGCCTTACGGCGAAGATGCTCGGGTGTGAGCCATGGTATGGCCAGACGTGGAATGAGCGAGAAACATAGTGTGGGCCGAGTGACGCCGAACGAGTCTCGACGTAGTTCGAACGTGAGGCTATTTAAAACTGTGCGCAGGCCCCCTGGCGCCGAGTCGACGACTAATGATCAGTGCTGCCTTGCCTGCCGTTGAGTGCGTAGCGACACTGTGATCCGTGTTTACATAAGAACATTTCAGTGTTTGTTTAGTTTCACAAATTCTACATAACTCACAACGTTGAAATGGCTGATAGTGGTCTGAAAAGGAATATCCCCATCAAGCTTGGTGACTTCTCTGTCATCGACACTGAATTCTCCAGCATCAGGGAGAGGTTTGACGCCGAAATGAGAAAGATGGAGGAAGAAATGAGCAAATTCAGATCAGAACTGATGAACAGAGAAAGCAACAACTTCTTCAAAAGCACAACTAGGTATTTATTTAATTTAATTGTTAAATGAATTTAATATGAATTTAAGGTATCTAGCGATTTAATTCCTAAGTTAATGCAATTTATGTTCAGTCTACCCTCATTTAATTACCAGTTGGTAATAACAATAATTTATTTAGTTGTAACTTGGATATTTATCGAGTCAAGAGGGTTAATAAACTGAATTGTCATATGGATTTAATATTATTCCGCTCGTAACAGTTACGTTGCCGGCCGGGTTTCCTAAAAGGGAATCTTGAATAAATGAGTTTGGTGGTTTCGCAAGGCACTCGCCCACCTCGGCCGTGTCGGCAACTATAAGAAAGTATATTCAAAAGGTATTATTCGGGATCATACCGCGGAACGGCATCAACTGCAGACAACTCAGTCGCCTCCATTTAAAGCGTGCAGCGATACGTAAGCCCGACGCGGGATGATGTCATAAATAGAAATAGCGCCGGTTGCGTGCCTCCAAACCAGAGAATTTTGTTGCTAAAACACAGAAACGCGTGAAATTGTAAACACAATCTATGCGCACATCGAGGGTTTATATAAGCGAGCCCCGCGCTATGAATGAACTATTAAATTTACGCAGCTCAATGGCCGGCCGCGTGTTTGAGAAAATTAATTCTTACTTGGCATAGAATCGTTTCCTGAAAAATTCTCTAATATATCAAGGATAGAATCATTCAAGTCCACGTAAATGTCACGTGTCATTACTCCTTAATAAAAAAAACAATACATCGTACCGACTAGAATCGTGATGATTGCAGTAGAGTAAAGGGTAAGATACTAAAATTTAACAATATAAATAACTGCATGTACATACAATGTTGGTATCACACACCATGGATTATAGGGAAAACACCTACATATTTATAAGTAAACCGGTTTACGATTGTTTTATCAACATGGCGTGCAAGTTATAGAGTTGGCGCAAACGCGCTGAAATTATGTTTACGGCATGAATACATGACCCACTTGGATCGAGTCGGTTCTGTTTCAGCCACCAGTCTAGTGATGCAACAGCAGCCTTCACGCAGTAGCATTCGACATTTCGCGTAGCTGCGTAGAATTCGTCAACCTTAATTCATGCACAAATGTGGGTAGTTGGATATATAATTTTTATACTGATGGTATACGATATAACAAGGAAAATAAACAACAACATGAGTTGTTAATATTTTTAGGATCTAGCTCAACTTCATTCAAATGTGGGCTCACTGGTCCGCCCATGTAGCTATCGCTGGCTTCATGTGGGTTGCGTTACAGTAAGAACTGTTTGTACATATTAGGCGGTAGCAGCTGTCTACGTACATACTTAACAGAGAGATTAAAGTAAGTTAGTTAAGTATCTATCACTGGTACAATAGTTGGTAAACATAAAAAAAACTAAAGATACAAATATTTCACAATGATCAATCAAGAGTGGTCGTCCTGCGGCCACTGAGCCATTGACGTCAGTCGGTATATTTGCAATGCCCATAGTGTATGCTGGTGTGACCATAATTATTTTAACGTGTGTTTTATCTTGGACGTATTATAATATTAATATTGATATATAGGTACTATATAACACTATAGGTACTCTTATCGCATTACATTTATGGTATCCGAAGTGAATGACACTGAAATTTTATCGGATATATTTTTTTTGTATTTTTGCTATAGTGACGCAGTTTCTATTTTTAAATTTAACGACATTGTAGAGCGATTTTACAAATTTATACATTACATTAGATTGGTAGTTCTGTGCTTATCAACACAGCATTAATTAAAATAAAAAATAATCAGTATTTTTAAAGAAAATTGATACATACCGACATGAAGTTTAAGGCGTAAATATCAATAATTACGCCCCGTTGTACATAAAAAATCCGAAATTTTCCCAACAAATTTCATTCACGTCAAGATGCTTGTAGGTATTGCATATATTTTATTTATTGTTTTATAACGGTCTGTTTCGTCTCAATAATCTCAATGAACGTAGTCATAACCACTTACCTACTTTTAAACTTTATTGGTTTTATAAATTATAACGCCCCCATAAAACTGATCTTTGGTTCATTTGATACCCCTAGTTAACGTTTAGGTTTAGTTAAATAATTGCGGTTGTCACTTTGATAAAATTAAGAACTTATAAAAAACCATTGTTCCTAGTTGGTATACCTACCTATCTTAGTATGACGGTATGAGAAAGATTATTATGACTTTTCAATACTCACTTACGAATATCACAAAGTGACAATTGTAAGCTAAATTAACAGTCATGGCCCTGCTCTATACCCCATAGTAAATAAACAGATGTTTAATTGATATTGAAGTGTAGAGATTAAAAATGCGTAATTTTTAGGAGAAATAAGTTCCTTTCAAAGGTAAAGCTTATACTTAGGAACGGCAACACTTTTTAACTTTGTTGTAGCCATCTAAAAGAAAAGGAAGCCTATGTTTGCCTTAATCCCTCCATTGCTACCTGATCAGAATTGTATATATGAAACAATATTTTGAACTTAAAACTAACAACAAACGTTGCTTTTTGCATGTCTTACAATTTCGAATCTGTTTCCTCCGGAGGAGTAACCAAGTCGTCGGAGAGGTAAAATTCTATCATAATATCCGTATTTGTGTATGCAATATATTTAACTATTAGTATGTAGCCCTAGTTTCCATAATATCTAATGTATAAGTATAGTAAGTATAAATAATGCTTGTTGATATTAATTAATCATGAACTTGCCCGTAGAACAGCACCTGTATAGGAATCGTTGTGTAACACTAACTTACTTAGTACTTACTAATGTACCTAGCTATGTATTTATCACGTGTATCGCATGTATTAATCTTGTACACAAGCAGACATTACAAAGTATTGTTAGCGTTGAAATAAAAATATTGATTTATGTCTTGTTTGATATTCGAAGGTTATAGAGGAATAACAATATTCAGGGTCTTTTAACGGCGAAAAAAGCTGTACATCTGTAAATGTTTCTGTTGTACCATGTATCTGCTATACATGATAAATAAAATTACTTTTGAATGAATTATACCTAGATAAATTTGATCCAACCACAAGGTAACGTGATGCAACCGTAGGTAACGTCATATTTGAGTATAGAATATCTGTATAAAAGTAGATATCAAGAATCACGGTATAATGGGTTAATAACGAAATCACGATTCACGGTTGATAGTATCATTAGCACTCTACATTTTGAGTCAAATTGTGACTGTTAACTATGGCAATAACTGGATGCTATACTATGTATAACGTTGCACTTAAGTTTATAGGTAGTAAGGTACTTACTATAGGAAACTGTGCAAATGAGGCTAGCCGTGACTGTCTTATTTGAGCCTTTGCCTAACTAAAACAGCCTTTGTACACAACTGCAAATATTGTTAGCGGGAAGGCTCGGAGCTAAGGCGCCCACGATCGAGACGGGGTACCAAGGCTAGACGGAATAGAAAGTAAAATTTGCATTCCAGTGAACTAAAACTAGAGTGACTAACAGTCCCAATAAAGACAAGCAAACACTGAATACTAATTGACACTGAAAGGAAGAAAATGCTCTACTAATCTGTGAACAAGGTATCTTAACTACTTATTTCACACTATAAAGATTCTTTAAATACCGTGTTAATTAATTCTGTAAGTTGTTGTTGGTAGGTAATTGTTTTCTGTATAATGAAATCTAAGCCGTTTAACATTGAAGTAAGGTATGCGATTGCGGTAGGTCCCTACCTACCGGACGGTACTTAGTGTAGTTGTGTTAGTGTGGCACTCACAAGGAATGACAAGTTATAGGGACTTATGTGGGTACCTCATATAGGGAAAAGGTGTATATAATGTACTTACCTTTATCAGTAACACGTTTGCGAATGCTGACACCTGGATGCATGTTACATCACACTGGATTCAATTTGATAAGTTCCGAGCAAACGGCTTTGAATAGATTTATTTAAACAATAGATTTTTACTTTCTGATGTTAATGTTTTGGACATTGATGCTATTAGGTTGTTTAGCTAATGACAGTTACTTATAGCAACTAACAAACAACTATTTGATTCCGAATGTATCATAATGTAGATATACATACAGTACACACAAATTTCATCCAAATCGGTTCAGCCGTTTAGGAGGAGTTAGGTGACAAACACACGAATTATAAATATAAATGGTGTAATTTCTTTGACAAAAATGCTTCAGGAATGGGTCGAGCGCCGCATTTCCTACTTGGAGTCGGCCTAAACTGGATAATCCATTTTAGCGTACCTACCTCGATGCCGCCCACTTGCACAATTGATCAAAAATTACGTCGATACAAGTGCCCACTTTAATATCGATGAGCTCACTTTGTTGACAGTGACCTTGTATATGCGCTGATGACTTGAGAATGACATCAGCTGTTTTGTTCAAAAATATAAAATACAGATATTTTATGCACTGGCTGAATTGTTCACGGGTCATAGATTTATACTTGTGCTCTGTGATATAAATGACTCAGTAGTTCCCAACTACTTTACAGTATCATGCCTTATATGGACCGATCTGACTAGCTAGGTTTGGAAGCGGCGGTAGCCTAATGGCTAGGGCATCGGACTTGCGATCATGTGGTTGCCGTTCGAACCCCACCCATTGCACTACCGACGTGAACCCACTCGTAACACAAGCATTTTAGCTTACCACGAGGGGTTAACAAGAATACTAGTAATGTGTGACACACATTGCTAGTAATCTTAAAAAAAAAATGGTTTGTAAAGCTGAAAAGCAAAAAATGCTCCATTCACACCTAATTCCAGTAACATTCGCTATTATTAGAAAAAGTAATTAAACCTTATGTAGTGTCTGGTATAGAATGCGTTCAGGAATGCATGTAAGTGAGAAGCATCTGAAGCACCAGTTGGCTTTTTGTAGATAAAGTTTACAAGGAATTTTATTCTTTACATTTCATTAGGTAGGTAAAAGGCTGCATGCAAGCCACGTCAGTGGATTCGAAGTGAATAGCGTGATAGAATTTCGCATGCCAGTAATCACTTTTGCTAGACTGAATTCAAAAGCAAGCGTTATTTTTAATATCAAAACAATTTTCATTTACTTGTTGTAGGTATCATAAAAAATCGATAATATAGTCAACGACCTTATGTTTATTGGTAGTGTCTGCCTCCCTATGATTTTAATCGTTAACTGAATATTAATATTAGGTGGGCACCCATGTATTGTAGTACTGTAGTTTGTCAGCAGTTCATAGTCTTTGCATGTATTATGGAATGTGTAGTTAGGCAGGTATATCTACCCAATATGTAAGCTAACATCTAAGTAGACCGTAAAAATCTTCGTATTTAAATATTTTAGATACTTGGATCCATATTTGGTTTTACTAATCTCTTGAACTTTAAACGTACTTTGCTGATATTGTAGAGGCGACGAGTGTCACCGGTTAATCAAATTATGTGCTTACAACAAGTAGAGCACCCACTCCGCATACTTACATCTACCTACACATTGTCAATAAACGTCTACTTGGCTTAAGGTTATCTCTCAATGTCGCCACTTAAATCATACATATTATTAAAACTATACTAACTGCAAACACGTTTGTCCCACACAGTTGGACTCTAGTTTAAAATGCACGAATTTATAGTTTCGGTAGTATTTTTTGGGTTTGAGAGTCATCATTAGAAACTACTAAACATAGGTACGGTTACAAATACCAAAGTTTAAATTTAGATTTTTTATGTAACATCAGTAAAATCCATAATATTCGGAATTTAGAACGTAAAATGACTTCCGTGTTTGGTAGTTTCGTAGTGTATCTACTCATCGGTGGAAGTTTGAATAAGATTGTATAACCGGGTAAAACGTGGAAAGAAGAATTCCACATCAGCACATTATGGACGGATCCCACGGAGGCTTAGTTCACCAACGTAACGTAAGAACCCAGAAGAGGTGGGTTCGAGTCCCATCTGCAGTTGATTTTTAATTCCACATAACAATAGATATCATTAATTGCGAATTTAGTATTAATTTCAATATCGTGATGTTCGCAGCAGCACCACATCGTCTCAGCACAGTGACAGCAGACAGTTGGCAGAGCCCAGCCATTGGGACAGCCTCAACTCGCCCCTGATCCAGGATGAGGGCGACGGCAAGTCACTAAAGCTCCGCTTCGATGTTAGCCAGTACACCCCTGAGGAAATTGTCGTCAAGACTGTAGACAACAAATTATTGGTAAGTAATTATTGATTGTATTAGTAATTCATTATCACGCGCTTAAACGGTGAAGGAAAACATCGTGAGTGAGAGACTTTCTCGATGGCGTATGAAGTCTGCCAACCCGCATTAGGCTAGCGTGGTGGACTATAGCCTAATCCCTCTCATTGTTATAGGAGACCGATGCCCAGCAGGGGGACATATAATGGGTTGCTTATTTATGTAATTATTGACACCGTACGAGAATAGTAGTGACACAAGTTGACGCTTGATAATTATCGTGAATAGGTTACCTACCGTATCTACTTTACGCTTACTTGTAATGAAGCGATGTATTATCATTAACGGTATTTGTCATTTGAATTGTGCTATTGTTTACTGATGAAATCGGATAAGATATGACAGCTACTGAACCGTGTTCCTACGCAGTTTTGCGAATTTTTACAATCTGTACATTTTTTTACGTAAATTCAATTAAAATTTGCACTTCCTATTATAATAAGTAAAGTTAATAAATAGGTTGAGGTCAACATACATACTTAAAACCTTATCCTTAATAATGTCTTCATTGAAATTACCATGATTATACTTTGCTACGTTCCATTAGACTTGAGCTCGATTCGATTAAAGCGTGGGCGTGGTTCAGTTGTATGTAAGCACAAGCTAATGGCGCCATTAGATCTATCAATACATAGTATAGATTGAAATATGTTATTTAGTAATGAAAGCATTGAAATGTTACTAGTCAAATAGGAATATTACAGTGCCTAAGCTAACAAAATTCCCAGCCAACGCTCGTTAAATTTATAGCAACTATATGAGTGCCAGTTTGTGCAATTTGCTAAACTACACAGTATAGCAAAGATACCTAGCGGTGTAGGTTTACACAAATATTTGGCAATGAGGCGGGTTATATCCACACAATGTTCGGTTGCCGTTTGACGTCATCACTAAATTCCAGTCTTATTTTAGTCAGATTTATCACAGCGCCACTGACACGTTTAATGACCGATTTCACCAGTAGCAATAACCGAGAAACATCATGCGCCACTCGCCAGTAACTTTCGTGAACCTGTTATTTTAACGCTAACAAAATACAGTGCTTAACATAGTTATTTATATAGGGAGGTAGAGCACACAAAATGTGGACATCATTGTCATCACGCTATTTTAATTAGTGGCCACTCTTATAACTAGGGTTTCTCAATGGGAAAGATATCAACGCTCCTTCAGTTATATTTTTTTGTCACGGTCTAATGAAGACAAATTATCTGCCCCATAATGAGCCGTTTATTTATGTACGTTCCTATACAGTGAGAAAAAGTAAATCGAAGCTTCTCAGAGCAGGCAGCATGCCAACAAGAAAGTATCGTTTTTGTGCACACAACAATCCCATTATCGGGGTCAACAGAGTGGTGTAGCCAAAAAGCGAATTCTTTAATTTCAATTATTAACAAGAGTTATGTTTGCGTTTCAGGTCCACGCCAAACACGAAGAGAAGTCTGACACAAAGTCGGTGTACAGAGAGTACAATAGGGAATTCCTGTTGCCCAAGGGCACGAACCCCGAGGCCATCAAGTCTTCGTTGTCGCGGGACGGCGTGCTCACCGTGGAGGCGCCGCTGCCGCAGCTCGCCATCACCGATAGGAACATCCCCATCCAGAAGCACTGAACGTGCCGCACTCGCTTGCTGCCCGACATGACAGCAGCTATTCCATAATACTGTTAATAATTTATTTTAATTTACGTTTTATAAATTTAAGAGGAACAATTGGCGATATTTCTTTAGAATCTTGTAGAGAATCTCAAAAATTATTAACACCTTAATATTTTTATCGGTCAATTAGTATTCTCGAAAATTCCACCCTACTTTATTGAGCACATGCATGTTGAATTTTGCTTCAGTGACATGCTTTCTCGATGAATGTTAGGGAGATATTCAGGCAATTGTTACTTTTGTTTTATATTGGGTATTACGATGGAGTTTTCTTTGTGTCCTATATGATTAATTAGATCTAGGAACACTAAAAATTAAAGATATGGCCTGAAAATAAAATAAACTGAGCTTATACGTGTTCACAAAACATGAAATGTACAACTTGTACTTTGATATTACTAAAAAGGATATTTTGGCAAATAGGCTATGATGACAACGACTATTGATAAAGTGTCTTATACTAAATATGTACAGAAGTCCATTTTGCTTACCACTACCTGCAATGAGCAGCTTTAACAAGCACGATATAATACACCAATTTAACAGCTTTTAACATACACATTTATATTTTAGTACAAACAGTTGTTACGAATGTTTTAGATGTCAATAAAATATAAAACGCTTATTGTTTTTATTTTAAACCCAGAAAATTACGTCACAATTTTTCTATAAAATATAAAAACTAATAATCATTTTAAATAAAAAAACAATCAATAAGGTATAAAACTGAGAAAGGAATCCGCGCCTAGTCAAATATAATGATAATAGGTACAATAAATAAAAGATAAAAAAAATGTCGAGTCCCCTAGATTTCTTTCGGTATCTATTTTATAGGAGTCGCAATGTGGTACATAAAGTAAGACTATGCGAAATACACTTTTATTCAATTGTTGTTATTGAAAAACACAACTTTGACAAAGGTCGTAACATAAAAAAATTAGCTTTTTGACTATTTAGTGGGTTGGGACACAAAAAAGTGGAGATATGTTGCTCTTATCTATTCAGTTATACTTTTTAAGGTAGTGCAGCTACCTAATAAAATTCAATTTATTCAAATTTAAATTGAACTCAACAATCCCATTACTTTATTGTTTATTAATCGGTTTCATCATATCAGCCTATTGCCGTCCACTGCTGAACGTAGGCCTCCCATCAAAGAGCGCCAACCATCCCGGTCTTGGGCAGCTCGCATCTTCTTCTTCTTCAAATCGTCAGTCCATCGTGTCGCAGGGCGTCCCACACTGCGCTTGCCTAAACGCGGTCTCCACTCTAATAATCGGTTTGGTTCATAATAATTATTTAAACGAATTTAAGTTAGTTTTGTCAATATTTTTTTAAACAACTGATTCAGTAGTATCCTTGGGTGACTGTCTACCTATAATTCTATACACTCACGAAACCGTTAATACAAAATTTTAGCATAGTAACAGATGTGCACATTTTTTTTTATTCCTGATAACCTTCGCTTGGCTGCAAGTTCGCCCGATGTAAGCGACACAGCGATCTACGAACAACGTCACATGAAGAACTCATTAGATAGGTATAACATGATACTGACAGATGGTTTTACGTATGCAAAATGAAGGAAACGGATGGTGTTAATAGTAACAATCCACTGTAGATCCTATGACACGTTCAGACAGACCGGACAATGACTAAGGCTGGCCACTCATTGCGCAACTATTTGTGTCACAAACGAATAAAAAGGTCATTGTTTAATATTACGCGTCTGACAACTGTACACACAATTACAAGAACGAAACACAATACATTTTCTGTTTTTAAAGTTACGTATTATGACTAACGAACTTACTGAAAATTTTATTTAGTGTTTTGATGACTTTGTATGTTGCAGCTTAGAATAATTAACCTGCTTATATATAGGTACCTACTGAAATAATCCACCTTGACATACATTAAAAGTAATAACACACTAATTCTGAGACTAGGTAACACCAAGAGTGTGAACTGTGAAGACATTTACGACACAGTGTGAACATACAGGTCGAAGAGAGATATAATCTGTAACAGTGGTACAATTTGAACTATGACCTACTAAACAATAGCAAATTTCATGCAGTGATCATACGTCAGGAGATTAGGTTTCCTATTATGTTTCAGAGTTTGGACATTCGGAGTACCTACGAGGTAGTTATTTCTTATTGTTGGTTTTAAAAAACATTTTCAAAACATATAAGTATTTCAGCAAAAGGAAAATCATCTCGAGCAGGACTCATACCTGCGTCCTCTGGTTGGGTGCAGTGGGCCCGGGATCACTTTGGGCTAGGGTTAGACAAGTTTAAATTTTCTTGACATACCTCACCACATACAAATACGCGTTTAATACCGAAAGGTATTAAATACATAGGAGTCGTCAAAAAAAATCCTCACAATTCTGCTTCACCTTTTTAATAAGCAGGTGATATTTTTATTAATACGTGCACGCGGCACGTGATGCCCGAACGTCAAAGGATTCGAACCTACGGCTTGGCAGTCAAATGGCGCTATCGCTAGGCTATCACCGCTTTCGGGGATTCTCTGTATTAACCTATAAAATAGTTTGTCTACAGGTTACAGAATTTGCTGAAAAACTAATGCATGACGTAATTTGGCACCAACCATAAGGTCATTAAAACTAATTTCTAAGATGTAATTAAGGATTTCTGAGCTGGCGGCGCCGGCGCGGCGTCTCGCGTCAAACAAACTAAATGGAAAATTTTATTGTTCCCGCGAACTGATGTCATTGGCGTCACTGGAATTTGCTGTATTTCCCACAACAAGTGGAATCAAATGTTGAATGCAAACATATGAAAATGTATATCAACTGTATTTGAGGATTTCTATTACTTTAAACACAGTTTATATATAGGTATTTTAGATGTTAGTATATTTACCTATAAGTACTCTTGTATCAGGCACTTACACTCTTTTTAAGTAAGTTTGGTTTCAAAAAGGTGAGTAAGCCATGCCAGCCAAGATGTTACTTTAGCCATGGCAATAGGTTTCGCATTGTATCTGTAATTGAGTTCTTGAAGGGTTAATCTAAAAGGGAGTTCAAGTAGGTACCTACCTAGGCGTAATAATGATTTTGACATCTGTTGTCCTACAAATTCTGGAAATCCTTAACAAAATACAATTTTCCACAAATCTCCACGGATAACTGCTATCTTAAATTTTAGTTTGAAATGTGCGAAATTGCGAATCTGAGTATGTATAGGTATGTAAGATTAAAATCAATTAAAATCTTGAACATCAAAATAGTGACTTAAACCTGTTAATTTACTACCTACTATAATAATTATTGACAGTATTATCGGATTAACGAACTTGGCTGGCTACTGCAACTGGCTGCTGGCAAGTGCAGAGTCAACAAACATTACAAAACAAAAAATTTGAGATAATCGATGTTGATGTCCCAGAGATAAATTGTAATAAGTAGTACAACGAAATAATTCAAGTGTTTTATTAGCTAAGCGACTGTGAGAAAGTGTACAACGCGCATATCTGTGCGCTTACGCGGTGAATATTTTGGGACATGATCGCATTAAAAAAGGTCAAGTGCAAAGTCAGTTACATTTATATGCGCTGGTTGCGACATTAAAAAAGCAGTATTATCATATCAAAAAACATAAAAATAAATTAAAATGTGTATCGTATGTTGTATGGTTACAAATCCTGTAGACTGTCTTACCAAAAGGTTTTTGGGCTTAGCGATAACAAATAAGAGTAACGAAACGAAACGTTCATAAGTATAATTATTGCAGTTCATATAGACGTCAACACACAGTTGCTTGCAACGCATGAGTGCACCGTTCAACACACCCACGACAACACATCTTAAGTATGAATAATGGATACAAATGACGTGCAATTAATTATAAACGAGCTCTAATTACTGCTGACCGAATACCAAATGCATCTAACTACAGGTGACAAGGCCAGCGACATATTGGCAACTGACACTCATAATTTTCAATGTTCGTGATGTGCCCTGAAGCTTGTCTTAACAAATGAATTATAGCTGGAAAGCCTTTGCTGTTGAGAGTATAATAAATTTGAGTATTCCAAAGCAATAAATGAGTTTAATGTAAACTGTAGATAGGTAATTTGCTTTAGTAGAAGAACTGTAACATGTATTTTTCGTGTTGGTTTCAGACAAATTAATTTTCATGTCTCTTTCTGTTACTGTGATTTTTGTGTCATACTTTGCCGCAGCGCCACCATAATAAATTCCGACCCATTATATCTTAAGATGATGTACTACATGGGTACATAATGTACTCCATATCGATATACCTATACCAGGTAAGGAAATAATGTGCATTGATTGTGGCTCTGCCAGCCAGCATACTCTCTGCCAGAGCCACTCAGTACACGTACTTAGGAATGATAAAAACGACTGCTTTTTTATCAATACTGATGTATTCATACTACTCATTGTGTACGTGTTGAAAAATATCATTATTATTTAGGGGTTAATATGGTTTTCAATTTTTCAAAATGTTCATACAAAAACGCCTTGTTATTTTATGTTAGCAAGACATTTGCAGTTTTATTTGATTAGGCGCAAGTATAAATACCCAAAGTGGTCTATATACCCCCAGGGGTTGACGACAAATTCAAAGGAGACAATCAGCTGGAAAATGTATGGGACTATGAGATGCAAAGGAAATCAGGTCGTGAATTGAATTTTGGCTACCTTCGGTGCCTATTTACTTCTTCTTCTCTACTATTATAAAATTGTAAAAAAGTTGCGTCTGTATTATATTAAAAAAAAACAAGTGGGTCTGGGTTAGGGTATATAAACGTCTTCGAATCCAAAAGTGTGATTTTTTAAATTCTTGCCTATTTGTTACGGGTTAGCGCAAAAACTACTGACTTTAATTTTAATTTTGTTATAACTGTTAGAAAGTATATGCTCGAACTTAAAAACTGGTATACTTCTTATCTCAAATAATTAAACGGAACCTGAGATACAGCTGGACATCTCTAATGTATAGAGACCCATACAAAGAAGAGATCAACGCGAACAGTGATCTGTTGGTTTTTGAGCTTCAAGTTAGCGAAGCCGCGGGCAGAAGCTAGTACACTATACTTTCATAAAACATGTTTTTTTTAATTTTGCATCCTAGAGTTAGAAATTTAAATCTTTCAAAGTAAGAAGCACTATAAGTAGGTACATTATATTACATTTTAAGATATAATTGGTTGGAATTTATAATGGTGGCTCTGCTGCAGAGTATTCAGACACGATTTTTTCAGTATTACATTGGAGCTTTAACCGTAATTAAAATGTGTACCACCTTGACAACCGTTATTTTCTAATGAAAATGAATGTCTGTAATTTTGAAGACGTTGAAAATAGTTGATCTTGAAATAATGTGCCCTTCAAATACAAACTGTAATTATGCATTCGAAAATAAACGAGTCACGACTGAAATCAATGCCTTTGTAATCACTCACAGTCTAGAAAAATAAATTAACAAGTTTTTGGCAAGACTGCAATGTGTGTCTTTACTGAAATTCGCATTCATTTAAATAGAATTTCAAAACTTGCAATGGTGCATGAATACAATATGTAGTCGCTTTCAGCAACAGACTTTTCGCAGTTTGTTTTATGACGTCATCGATAACAATACAAATAGGTACCATGTATACTTTATTTTGAGTAGAAAATAAAACATCGAAAAAAAACGGTCTCTACAATCACCAGACGTAAAGGAAAAACAACATTATATTTTCCGTAGTAACTAGAATACTACAATTGTAACCTGTTTAAATTTTCTATTTTTAATTTTTACTTTACAATGTCCAGACTATGTCCTGACATTGTAGGTTACGGTAGCAAATGAAAACAAATTATATTTTAATAGGCATAAAAACTATGTATTGCCGCTAGTTCATTTTTTTTGAAGTTATATATTTTTATGGTTAGGTACACCTGTGAAATAGCACAGCCTTGCTGAGAATTTCTGTTCACAGTGATGTTCATTTATCCAGACGTGTTTATATCAATTTAGATAGATATTATTTCGCAAATGTCATAGATTTCTTTGATTTTTTAAAATACTTTATTAAATTAAACCCGAGATCAAGATGTAAGCAGAATCGAGTGATATGACACTGGACTGCCAACTCAGCGGTCTCGAGTTCGAATCCGCGCAAACCTGGCTTTTCGAAGTCAAGTCATGTACGTATTAATAGTTAATTATAACGCGCTTAAACGGTGAAGAAAAGTATCATGATCGTATATTGGATTGATTATAATTATTATGATATGGGGAAAAAGAAGACATGTGTCTTATTTATAGGCTACGTTGCATGTCTCTTGTAAAGTTATCTGTGTCTACATCAATTACATGTGTGAGGAATGTAAGAAAAACAGTGATTTATGGCAGTAAGTCCTTGGTCAGACACAAAGTTTATTACGTACAAAATACCAAAGATACTTAAATAAGAGTTTCTAAATCTAAAATACAAGATGAAATTTAACTGCAGATATAGATAGAAAATTAAAGAATTTTCTGAAGATAATTATGTATTTTCCTTAAATTTTTGTTGGTGAAAAATAATTAGTTAAAATGTGATATTGCTATTTGAGACAAGTAAGCACATTATGATTAAATAATTAAAGGAATGCTCCTTGCCTCATTAGTGGTACTCAGAAGTCCAAAAGGCCTTGCAACCAATCCATCCTTAAGATATTGGGAGGTCTGATAGCAGACGATTTGTGTAAAACCGACGCCAACACAATAGGGAAAAACAGTAAAGGACCCAGAGAATATTAGGTGGGGGTGTTGAAGTTCTAATCGGTTTATGATGTGGTAAAGTTCAACATTTTGGGGTGCTCTAAAAATTTTTGAGTTTCTTTCGTCACGTTTAAATGATAGTAGACATATATCAGTGATAAAGGTTGTTTAACAGACTTCATGTCAGATTATATATACGACCTACCTATTTTCGTCATGTTATGGCATTATATTCAATAATACTAATCATTACGGATAAACGTAATTATAATACTTGATTTTTTTTACTGTCATCTAATTCTGATACAAACTAAGTAACAATCTTAAATAATCGTATTTATTTTTTAACTATGTATGAAAAAAAGCTTTTAACATGGTAGACCGCCAAACCTAGAGAGAAGACCACCAGTGCTTCTGTTAAGTACCCCATCGCAATGTCCTGCATCGACCTCTCTTTGAGCAGATCAGCTGGTTCAGGATTGCTTTCAGCCACCTGATATAAAGTAAAAATAACCAATTTAGAATAGTGCTTTGTCTGGTTCCATTATTATGATCTAGCACTGTACAGTCGCCGTCAGATATATTGTAGCAGACAAGTTGACCAAATACTTCTGGACAATTTAAAATGTCAATAATTTCCATACACTACAAGTTACCATTAATATCTGAACATTCATTACTTCATTAATATCTGAGCAAATCCTTGTCAATAATTTCTATACATATAACTAACCAAAAATATCTGAACACTTATAACGACAAGTGTCAGATACACTTGACGTTATAAGTGTTCAGATATTTGGATTATTGGGATGGGAATCAATGTAGAACAAAGGAAGCATTAAGCCGACATGCAAATAATTTTTTTTGTAAAAACGTTGTTGGTTCCATGCGAAAACGGTTACAGGACGTATTAAATGCAGAAGGAGGTTACACAAAATACTAATGTTTTATTAATGTTGTCCCAATTAAAAAATATTTAGTACCATAATTTTTAATTTCATTACAAAACCAAGATCTATTTTCTTTCGATGGTTTGACATTAATCATATCAGTTTCATCACTTGCATCCTAAATGATTTTCTATACAATTTTTATTCCTTTTCATCGTATTAAATCACTGATAATGTTTGGTTCATCCTATCTAAAACACAAGTTAGGTAAACTCAGTGTTTGTCTGCGTAGATACACTTGACGTTATATGTGTTCAGATATTTTTGGTGAGTTATATGTATAGAAATTATTGACAAGCATTTGCTCAGATATTAATGAAGTAATGAATGTTCAGATATTAATGGTAACTTGTAGTGTATGGAACTTATTGACATTTTAAATTGTTCAGAAGTCTTTGGTCACCTTGTCTGCTACAATATATCTGACGGCGACTGTACTACTTCTGATCCTTTGTTTACAAAGTAATTTTATTAGATTTTTAAGAGAAAAAATGTGAACGGGATAGATCATGTTTATTGCTGTCATATTAGTTTACTTGCTATGCATCACGAGAGTACCTACTTAATTAATATTCGTTTTTAATTTTATTATTAAGGTAATTAGATAATTTTATTGTGAAAAAAAAAATGCGGCGTCTGGCGCCCCTACCGTGTACTAAACAGGAGAAGTAAATAATATGTATTTATCGTTCCTTTTCAATAATGTTTAAAATAGGGAAGCAAAAATTTAGATAACATTAATTTGGTGCTATCTGCAACAGAATCGGCTCTCATCGCCCTCTATCTCTTTTACTCTGAAATTATCATACAGCAGTTATAGTATACTAAGGCGACTGATTAATTTTCTCCTGCACTTTCAAGAAAATAATAAAAACATAATTTTTCTTACCTTATTCAGTATTATCTTCACTCTATCCGATGCTCTCCTAATACTATTGATGTTTATAAGTAATTTTCTGGCCGCATTATTTAATTTTTCCCGTATGGGGGAGTCTGGAGGTTCAAATTTAATTTGATCTTGGATTTTATTGTATTCACGCAAGGTGTACTGCAGTGTTGCTTCTAGGACGTATATTTGATGTAGATGGGATCCCAATGATGTCAAATAGTTTAGCATGCTGGAAAGTAAATATTTCGAAGTAAATATTATTCAGCTTACACTGAATTTTGGGGACCAAAAAGGTCAGTCTGTGTTCATAATTTATTCCCCAATGTTCTGATTTTCATTTCATAATTATATATGAATCCTTTCTATGGCTGGTACTTTACATTATCAAATCACTGTTAACTAAATAGTGCTAACATTATTTTCGTCCAGTTCGGAAGGCAAATCTTAGGCTTTCAAGTAAAAAAAAATATCCCATTCAAAGTTTTTACTCATGGTGACGATATACTATACTTCGACTTTTAATTGTATTCAGTAACTTGACAGTTCAAAGAGAAATAATGATACCACACTACAACTAATAGTGTTGAGGTAGTGAATGATTTTTCGTAAAGATTGATTGATAAAAATGGTTTAACATAAAATTAAACTAAAAAATCGTAAATAAGATGTAAAATATAAGAATAATTAATCAAAGTAATTTCCTTTTCTATTTTCTTCAAATAAAAACCAACTAAAAATAAAAAAACATACTTATAAGTAATTTAACTTTGTTTTACTTTTGTAATTTTTGACATTTTACTTATTTTACTGATTAACTTACTACTGAGAAACAAATTTTACTATTTTTAATAGTTTATATTGTGTTTTGATGACCAGCTATTCAATATACATCAAAAGTTTCAATTTCGTTCATTCTTTGACCACCTCACTATTTTTTTTTTGTCAAAAACTGGTAACCCTTCAACTGTCAAGTTACTGAATACAATTAAAAGTCGAAGTTTAACGCAAAATCCCTCTCTTATAATATACCTATTACCGTTCACGTAGATAGGTATTTTTCTGGGAGGACATGCACGGCAATTAAATGAGAGATTTGTACATAATTCTTCTACATTTTTTTGGTGGTGTTTGGGGTGGGTAGAGATCTCTAGTCGTGCGCCCCCCCCCCCCCCAGCTAATGACAATAAACACAGCAATAAATTCTACCTACCTAAAGTTTTCTGGCTTCTGTGCAGACATTCCCACCACAGCTTTAATTTTCCAGTTCCTTTTATGAAAATTGCGTAAACCATTTTTTAGTCTTTGTCGTTCGTATGGTAAGTCCATGCCCATTTTTAGCATATCGTTTTCTTCTAGCAACAGGAAGGTTCTCAAGTCCATACCACTGTTCATAACGACTGTAGTGAAATTTTCCAGGTGCATTCCATATAATAGATGTGGAATTTCACTTCTATAATCTGGCCTGAAAAATTAATGTCTTTTAATTAGCAACATTTTCTGACTTTGTGCTTGCGCTATTGCTATCATAATTCACTAGGCACTATAACATTTCTTAAATATCTATAATGTGTCATAATGCCTCAATCAACTACAAAAAATTAAATAATTTGTATGCAAGTTTGTTTCTCCAGATACAGAAATAAATCTATACTGTGTTGCACTCTCTGTATAACATTGGTTTCATGCAGATACCATTAGGCAATATTATTCCAAATACTATTTATACCTCTGTCCTTTTTTAATTCCTGGGTAAAAATCGTGCCATGTTGTTAATTCCATGCAATAAGTGTCTTCTTGATCCTCAGGAATTTGGAGATGCTTTTTTAAAATTTCAACAATATTATTATATTCATGTAACTCTGCGATGTCTAAAGCTGAACGGTTATACTTATCAACTTCGGATATCCTGGCACCTTGTGCTATGAGTATTTCTAATATTTCTGGCTGATTGTGATGCGCTGCCCAGAATAAAGCCTGAAATTTTAACAATTCAGTTATATTACATGTTTAACAGGCAATATGTTATAACCAATTTTTCCAAACATGTAAAGAAATCCTATCCCTTCCTCCCTCTTTAGTGCACACCAATGAGGTGCAATGAAACAGGGTCATTAGCTAAAGTATCAATGTACTAAGAATTAGGGGACGGCATGCTATTACATTATACTCTATGACATACCAGTGGCTTGCAAGTGCAAGGTTGTAACAATTGACTGATATGCAAGCTATGAAGGCAGCAAATTTGCAAGATCACATCCAGCAGTCTATATGTTAAGGAAGGAGTAATTAAAAAATCATATGAAGTCATCCATACTTTTTTATTGTTGTTTCTTTAGAATATACCATCATTACCACACATACAGAGTAAGCTCTCTGTCATGGAAAATTAAGGCTGTGGTGGGAATGTCTGCACAGAAGCCAGAAATCTTTAGGTACATATGAGTTTACTGTTATCTATTGCTTTGATCCTAGTGAAAACTTTTAATTGGCCTTATTTTTGTTATAAGTTTTTTTACTTAAATGAATAGCTGTAAGTTTTCTAAAGAATAAAATAAAATAGAGTTGCAGATAACAGCCTGATATGCCATACAATATTAATGCATACCCACCTCATTGATATAAAAATAGCCATTATTAAAGCTTACTTACTGTCCATCCTTGTTGGTCTCTTACTTCAATATTAACTTTCAGATCAATAAATTTCTTTACAACAGCAACTCTGCCACAGCCAATAGCTTTCATGAGAGGAGTCTGTCCATAGTTATCAATACAGTTTAGTTTACAGCCTTTTTCAATCAGATTTGTGACAATATTGTAAATTGCTTCATTGCTAGCATTGCTGTTTGAACATGCTGTCATCACTGGAGTCATTGAATCTGTAATGTTGAAGTATGTGTATGTTAGTAGAAACTCACAAGTACACACATCAAAAAAAGTTTGCAATCACTAGATTCAGCTGATATAATTTTTTAAATTGAACTTTATCATGAAAAAATATTTGTTGTGTGTTTTCTTTAAATAGAAATACCCTGTTAAAGAAAACAAACAACAAAGATTTTTTCTTGATAAAGATTCATGACCTAAGCACCCCCAAATCGTACATGCTGATATTGACAAACTTCCTATTACTTTAAAGTCTTTGGCTGGGACCATACCTGTCACCCGGTTAAAACATAATATCTAACTCACCAGCACGGTAGTTGGGATCGGCCCCCTGCTCCAAAAAATATTTAACAATATTGTCCTGTGCATGGAAACAAGCATGCATCAGAGCAGACCAGCCACTGTCAAGCCTAATATTAACATTGTTATTCAATCCTGAAATCAGAAAAAGTTACATAATAATATTTTTAACAAAATATTGAGGTGTTTTTTTTTTCGCCAAGCTGTAAGATTTACTATTTACCACTATTGTTTTATATAAATACTAGCTTCCGCCCGTGACTTCGTCCGCGTGGAATAGTTACTTAGTCTTAGCGGGATGATAGGGCCTATAGCCTTCCTCAATAAATGGACTATCTAACACCGAAAGAATTTTTCTAATCGGGCCAATAGTTCCTGAGATAATCGCGTTCAAGCAAACTTGGCAGGTGGCACTTGACAGGTGGTAAGAAGATGATGATCCCCTTCAGCGGCTTGTAGTATGTTTTGATTGAAGCTCACAAGCTTTCAAGATACAGCCAATATTGTTAGTTGATAATTGAGTATTGAGTATCCCAGCGGAACTTTACTAAAATATGTCACGGGAACAAGAATAAGAAAAGAACACTAAATGAGGATATGTCCTTTAGAGCGTTTGTTGGGTCCGAGCGGACCCAAGCTCGGTCCACTCGGATACAAAACAAATGCTCTAAAGGCTGATGAATAACGTATTTATTTGGATAAGGATATTAATCCTTATCCGTTATATATCACGTTTATAAAAACCAAAGATAAAAACACCTTCGCAAATAATGCATTTGGAATTTTAGAACAAAGTTAGCATATTCTTATTCTTATAAAAAAAGTTATAGTGAGCCAACCTTAAAAGATAGACATATGCTGTCGCGGACTTTTTTTTAGAACTTTTAAAGAGGAACAATTCTGTCTTATATGATTTTTGCGAAACTTTAACCGTTTACGCAGCGCACGCATCGGAAGCTCTCAAAAGGAAAAAAAAGGAATTTTAGAAAAAAGTTAGCATAAAAAAGGTTATAGTGAGCCAACCTTAAAAGATAGACATATGCTGTCGCGGAATTTTTTTTAGTACTTTTAAACAGGAACAATTCTGTCTTATATGATTTTTGCGAAACTTTAACCGTTTACGCAGCGCACGCATCGGAAGCTCTCAAAAGGAAAGGAAACGAATTTTAGAACAAAGTTAGCATAAAAAAGGTGAGCCAACCTTAAAAGATAAAGACATTATGCTGTCGCAGACTTTTTTTTAGAAATTTTAGAGAGGAACAATTCTGTCATATATGATTTTTGTGAAACTTTTGCATGCATCGGAAGCTCTCAAAAGGAAAAAAACCCCGATTTTGAAACATTCTTCATTGATGCTCCGCTCCTATTGGTCTTAGCGTACTGATATATAGCCTATAGCCTTCCTCGATAAATCGGCTATCTAACACTGAAATAATTTTTCAAATCGAACCAGTACTTCCTGAGATTAGCGCGTTCAAGCAAACAAACAAACAAACTCTTCAGCTTCATATATTAGTATAGATGACTACATGACTCACAGTACAATTAAAGACACATATTAAAAGAAACCCGGTGTGAACAATCTGGTCCGGCAATCAGATGATACCATTTAGTCCATTTTTTTGGCACGTTAGCTTACCATTATATTGTCTGCGAATTAGTATGTAAAAATAATTTTTATATAATGTATCTTATTAGAAGGAGAAAGTACCTACTAAGAAAAAAACATAATAAGGGCAATTTTGTAACAGAAATACTTTATTGCATAAATCAACAATTGCAGGGAAATATTGCTAAATTCACTTACTTGTAGTAACAATTTCTTTAATATCCTTTAAATTTCCATTTATAATTGCATCTTGTATGTCAATTTCAAGCTTCTTTTTTTCACTTTGTTGCTGTTGTTGATAGTAATTTCTAGGCTGAAATTTTATGTAATGTAAGTAAGGTATCCCAGTAACTATTCTATTTATCTATTTATAATTTGGGGACGCCGGCAGGCACCAGGCGGGCGATCAGTCCGCATATTGGGATTATTTCGTCCAGTTCCCCATTTTTGGTGGATCCCATCATGGGTAACTGGCGCTCGGCGTCGCAAATCTTCCCGTAGCCTTGCAGAAGCCCACCAGTTGTCCGATGGAGAGTTCTGCTAGCTGTTCTTCATTTATCTCATCGGTTCCTAGTATTTCCCATCTAAGTAGATACATTGTGCATTTTGCTAGTAGATGAAAGCTCGTTTCTTCTGCTTCCCCGCATGCTGGGCATATGGGGTCCTCCTTTATTTTCATGATCGCCAGGTGTCTGTTAAGTCCACAGTGTCCCGTTGCGATCCCTACTGCTATCCCAGTAACTAACTAACACATAAATTATAATATGTTTTTAAAAGCTATAGAGTATTTTTAATACACAGATTAGACACATTTTAATAAAACTGTTATATTAATCAATAACTCCATTTTAAGTTCAACCGTCTCATTTGACATTTAGAGAATCTATATTTTTTAATAGTATATGGGGGCAAGCGGGCAGACAGATTGCATAATGGTAAGCGAGTACCTCTGCCCATGGACACCCGCAGCACTAGAGAAGTCAAAGTGCGTTGCCGGCCTTTTACAAGGGGCTTGGGCCTCCGGTATCCTAACTCAATCGGCAAAACACGACGTAAGCATTGTTTCACACTGGTTTTCTGTGTGAGGCCTGTTATTGCTCCGGTCGTGCCGGCCCATTCGTATCTAGGTATGGCTCTCCCACGGTAGGTACTTGAAATTTTTGACGTTAATGATAGACATAAGTCTGGGATGAACCCAAATCATATCATAATTTTGTTCACTTTCCACTGAATACTAAGATTTTTAAACATAGTAATATATAAGTCAATAGATAGTTTCCAAGTGACATCATTATTAAATTTAAAAGCAGCAAAAGGCTAAAAATAAATACCGGCTTTTCATAGAAACCATAGTCTTCATCGCTGTCCGAATCCGACTCACCGCCTGGTCTACCGGGCAGAAAATTAGCCATTATTGGTTTCAGCACCAGATATCTTGCCTACTTGTTATTTCCTTGTAAAATTATTTCGATTGTATTAGTTACAATAAAATTGTGTTGTGTTTAAGGTTAGGTAATCTTTAATCTTCAAATCAAAACAAAACTGTTTTGTGATGTGAAGTGAAGGCTCAGTGTGAAGTTGAGAAGTTGACATTGATGACATGACAGCATGACACTGACACTGACGGTCAAAAAACAACCATGACAGATTTTTTTGGCATGGCAATAGTGGTCTTCGTGCCATTGACAGGATTTTTGTTTAATTTATATAACGGCCCTGGATACATGTCTTTAAAGCCTAACTTTTTATAACTCTAACTTTACTATGTGTCAGTGAGTACATTTTTACAATTTCCCTTCCATAATCTTCTTCTTCTCTCTCTACTATTATAAAATTGTAAAAAAGCTGGTATAATAAACGTCTCAGAATCAGAAAATGTATTTTTAAAATTCTTGTCTGTTTGTCTGTTTGTTACGGGTTGGAGCAAAAACTACTGAATAGATTTTAATTTTATTATCACTGTTAGAAAGTATATGCTCCAACTTAAAAACTGGTGAACTTCTTATCTCAATTAATTAAATGAATCCTGAGATACAGCTTGACCTCCCTGATGTATAGAGGCCCATACAAAAAAGAGGTCATCAATGTTGGTTTTCTATTTTTACTCCTGTTATAGCTTCACGTGAGCGAAGCCGCAGGCAGAAGCTAGTAATTAATAAATTTATAAATATATTTATTTTTATGCATTAAAAGATAAAATGTTTCTTTTAGTTATAGGGTCTAAGAGTTACATTAGAGAAAGAAACCGCCGAAGTGCCTGGTCCAACGAACATTTATTATACTATCTAGACTTTGACTATCTAGTCAAAGTATCTAGAGAGTAGATTAGTAGTAGAGTAGGCCAGTTCTCCAAGGACACTCACCATACTTCCGGCTTTCCTATAGGTTTAAAAAATATATATTAGGTCTTTACCTATGAAATTACCGTTTTGTATGAAAATATTTAAACGAATTTTTTTTCATGTATTTTTTATTTGTATTAATCGAAGTAATCACCCATGCAATCAATGCATGTTTGCCAACGCAGTGGCAGTTTATTGATGCCCTTCTTAAAGAAATCAGTTGGACGGGAGGCAACAAATTCTTCAAAGGCATTTTGTACTGCCTCTCGGGTATTGAATTTTTTTCCCGCCAAGAAGTTATCCAAATTCTGGAAAAAATAGTAGTCTGTAGGCGCAAGGTCTGGTGAGTAGGGCGGATGACTGAGAACTTCCAACCCCAGTTCTTGCAACTTGGAGACCGTCTGCTGTGCAGTATGAGGTCGCGCGTTATCGTGCAGGAGCAGCAGAGACGAGCGATTGACCAATGCTGGTTGGAGATGTGCCAGCTTCTCCATCATTGTGTTCAGTTCTTCACAGTACACATCTGCAGTAATGCTCACCCCGTTTGGTAAGAAGCTGTGATGGATCACACCGGCGCTAGACCACCAAACAGTGACCATTACTTTTCTAGGGGTAAGTTTTCGTTTAGGGCATTGTTTAGGTGCTGAACCAGGATCCAACCAACTTGCTGAGCGCTTGCGGTTATCAAACAGAGTCCATTTTCCATCGCAGGTAACAATGCGGTTCAAAATTCCTTCATTTGTGTGTCTGTTGAGCAGTGCAAGGCACGTTTCGACGCGTACTTCGCGCTGGCGATCATTGAGTTCGTGGGGCACCCATTTGTCAAGCTTTTTTACCTTGCCAATTTGACGCAAATGGACAAATATTGTTTTGACGCTAACGTCGAAAGCTGCTGCTAATTCAGCCGTCGATTATGTATCATCAGCTTCCACAATCGCCTTTAATTCGTCATTGTCGACCAAAGTCTTTGGACGACCGCGAGGTTCACTTTTCAGGTCGAAATTCCCAGAACGGAAGCGAGCAAACCAATAACAGGTGGTGCGTTGGTTTGTAGTGTTAGTTATTTAATGTTGGTACCTCTAAGTAAACCAATCATAAATATCATTACTATCTTCTAGGGCTTGCTCTATTATAAATACCTAGGTACATATTAGACATATTAGATTGCCTTCATCCCGCTCACGGCTAACATACGCACGTATTGTAGATAAAGTAAATTACTCAATAAATGTATTAACTGGTAAAGGAATCGTTAGTAGGTATCTTTTTTTTTATCACCAGGGAATATTAGCTCTTGGCAGTGAAGTTCTTTTGTAGGTTGTCTAGGTCTAAGTAATTTGTATGTAAAAGTAAAACAAAGTAACTTATTTCTAAAACTTTACTTATTATTACTTATCTAATTGTACCTACTCGTATCTACCGGCAATTAAGAAGCTTTGTAAGTATTGAATGAGTGAAGACTACTTATCTTCGAAAACAAAACAATGAGTCCCAGTCAATTTGAAGACAGCCAAGTAAAAAGTCTGAAGTACAATTCACGAGGTTGGGAGCTATTCTCCGCGTCGAAAGGTAAGGATAATAGGCAACAGTTCCAATTAGACGACGAGGGCGTTTGTTAACATTTAATTAACGTCAGGGAGCTATTGTGTTGGCGGCGGCGGCGGCGCAGACACCAGAGACGAGCTTCGTTGCTATGTCTTGATGAGCCTGCAGTCACAATGTTTCCAATTATAGCAGTTTTTTTAGAACGCCAGTGTTATCTATATAGGTACAGTAGGCACCTACCTAATTAAAGCTGTTGAAAATGATGAGTTTCTATGTAATTATTTATTGAGTTTTACTTATTCTCAATTGCCTTGAGTCTGGTGAATCTCGACTCAAGGCAAAGTGAAGCTCGACTGAGATCCTAAGCTGTCCGAACAAAATGTTATTGGGATTTTCTATGAAACTTTCAGTAGGAAGATGTTCGGTGTATGAATTTGTGCTCAGATATAGGCTCGCCCACTATTACATGGGACCTAAACATACCGGCAAACTGTGGATGATCAGTTAATCTCTACCGAACCTTTTGGGAAATACAGGCGTGATGTTAATGAGATTTATTCTCAAGAACTGCCTCAATAGCCAAGTGGTCCTGACCGCGACTGCTACGCTAGAGGTCTTGGGTTCGATTCGCCAATAAGTTCCCAATAACGTTCGATTCCCAGGTCGAGCAAAGTGCTCGACCTGGGAATCGAACGTTATTGGGTTTTTCTATGAAATTCCCAGTAGCAGCCGGAGTTAGGAATTTGTGCCCGGTTAATGGCAATAGGCTCGCCCCCTATTACATGGGACCTAAACATACCGGCGAACTGTGGGTGTACATTAGTACGCCTCTGCCTAACCCTTCGGGTAATACAGGCGTAATGGTATGTTATGTTATGTTATGTTATTCTCAAGAATTATATCGGTAGCTTGATAAAAAACGTAGCACTTAGGTACCTACCTAAGTAATATATGTCTGCAACTGACAAGGGACAATACTTAAGTACCCTAACTAACGAATATAATTGGATAGTAATTTTTTACTGGTGGCTGAAGAAATGTTTGTGAATGTAATAGGGATTTTTCTCAGCGACGTAGAAGGTAAAAGATTTGATTTATCGTAGTCGGTTGGTGAGGCGCGCTGACCACCCGGTCCGGGCCGGCCGGCAGCAGGCCCGCTCGCCGCCGCCCGCCCGGACGCGTTATTAAACTTTTCCCCATATTAAACATTCCGGAGACGAATACATTTTATTGTTGCCTCGGACCGACGTCAGAGGCCCCTACAAAGCGAAACTCAAAGACGGCAATTGCGAAATAAATTGAAAGCAATTTGATATTGCGTTGTAAGTAATAGCCGTCAGAACCCACAAGTCTGTAAGAGACATTTTGTATGCAATTTAGAAAAATTTCAACGGGTCATTTGCTTGGAGCTTTCTGGTCAAATGTTAGGCTAGAGATTTATGATTGCTGACTGTTAGGTATAATATATTATGAACCTGGATGAACTATAAATAATTACCATCATCCGACTGGGAATGGCATTTAGTTATGTTAATAATAATTTGATTATAATATCCCTCTAAATGTGTAAGTACGTCGGTACAGTTAATACTTATGAAGGTAGGTACGTTTAGATAAACCATCCAATTAGACGCCGGCGCTGTTAACTTTTAGGTAATTAACAGAGTTGTGTAGTACCTATAGAATGTTTTAAAGATAGGTAGGTACCTAACTGGCCATGAAGTAGGGAGTATAGATTTCTTATATTAGTACAACTAACAACTAATAGGTTTCTTTGCTACTAGTTTCATTGCGTTTAGAATTTTCAGTTCTGAAGAAGTCGTGTTGTAAGATGTTTGGGCAATTGATACTTGTACCAATTGCCCAAACATCTTCCCGAAAAATAGTAAAAGTGGTAGTATAAAACTCCTGACCTAAAGTAAGGATCAAACTCAGAAGGTCGCCTTCGCAGTCGATAAGACAATGAGATAGCAGAAACATTATTAAAACCAAATATTTATCTAAAAATTATTAATAGATGCAATCTTGCTAATTCTATCTACATTTAATTGTTTTTTCGTCTCAGTCCATCTTGTAGACATCTTCATCAGACGGCGGTCTAATCCAAAATCTCATTTCCGATGAATAATTGTAGGAAATAGAGCGAGCCTCTTCGGTGTCGTTCTGAAAAAACCCTTGAGAGATAAAGTATGAGATAAAATACACGTTATTTTAGCCCCGTTTAAGAATATTTTTTAATAAAGAAAAGCGTAACCAATATTAAACTTATGAAGACTATGCCAATAGTTTCAATATTAGAAAATAGTTTGCTATGTAATATGGTACATTTTACCCTATTACTTACATAGCAAACTATTTTACTTAATACCTTTATGTAACATACTCGTACAAATAATTAGATTGTATCTAATAAGGAATCTATTTTGCTATTAATGGAGCAATCGACGTGTACGAGCAGTAGATACTAGGGTACTAGTATTCTATTATCTGTGCTAGGGTGTAAGAAGAGTAAAAGAGCTTTAGGTACATAGAGTATTGCAATAACAGCTAAACCTACTAGTGAACTTGATTACCAACTATAAATATTACATAAGTAGTCATGACCAAATTTGTTATACTTATGAAAGAAAGAAAGAAAGAAAGAAAGAAAGAAAGAAAGAAAATTTATTTTGCAAACATGGGTACAATATGAAGTTACACATGGATAGAGTTCAGCCATATTTTACCAATCGGCATGCAAAAATAAAATATCAATAAGCGTTTAATGCTCATTAATAATTTAACATAAAGTTTAATAATCTATAATTATCAGCTTTAATATAGTCGAATCTATAATATTCTCTAACAAATAATACATTATTCATGATATGATAAGGCGAAGGATAATTAAAACTAGCTATTTACTATTATTACTTATTAGGTATTCGAGTCGGAAGAGAAAAGTCTTTTTCATTTAAGAAATCTAAAGTACTGTAATAAACTCTACTAACTAAAAAAATCCGCAGCTTACTTTTAAAAAGTGACAAAGGCAGATCTCTCCAACCTTTAGGTAATTTATTAAATATAATAGGAGCCATACAGAAGACACTCTGGCGCATAAGGGATGTGCCCGCGGTATGAAGACACATCCTACTGTTATCGCGCCTATTGCGCGGGACTACTTCATCTAATCGTTTGAAGCGATCCGGATTAGTTTTGACGAAAACAGCTATTTCGAAAATGTATAGACACGGCAAAGTGAGTATTTCATATTTTTTAAAATAAGGTACGCAACTATCAGTAGGTGTAATTTTGAAAATTGAGCGTATGCATCGCTTTTGAGCCTTGAAAATCGTATCTTTTTCTGTTGAGTTGCCCCAAAAAATGACTCCATAGCGTAGATGGGATTCTGCTAGACCATAGTAGGCCGTAAGTAATGCCTCCACACCTATTATATGTGACAATGTGTGCAAGGCGTAGGCGGATGTACTTAATTTCTTACACAACATTTCAAGATGAGGTTTCCAATTAAGTTTTTTGTCTATATGGAGATGTCTAAAAATTTGGTTGTTTCTACCTCTTCTATAACTAGGTTCTCATATTGTATATTCAGATTGCTCTTAACATTAATCCGTTGATTGAAGTGTATTAATTTAGTTTTAGTCAGGTTAATTTTTAAGTTATTGTCATCAAGCCACTTTACTATTAGTTTTATGGAATTATTTATGTCATTTTCATAGGTATCAATATTTTTGATACCTATGAAAATGACATATATAGCAAACCTTTTCAATCGCGCGGAAAATCTTCATAGATCGCCAATGTTGATCGGCACTTACTTTTTCTTGCTCTACCTCTATTTAGATTTGATATGATTTTTTATCGTGGGAGACCCATGCATCGGCACGAATGGCGAAAACCGGCGTGAAACAACGCTTACGTTGTGTTTCGCCGAGTGAGTCAGGATACCGGAGGCCCAAACCCTTTTAAAACACCCGCAACGCACTTGGGATTCCTCTGGTGTTGCGGGAGTCTGTGGGCGGTGGTAATCGCTTACCATCAGGCGATCCTTCTGGTCGTTTACCCTCCTAGATCATAAAAAAACATTCGCCATGGCCATGACAGGACACTATATTACTTAGGTAACAAACGACATAGAGGATAAAACAAAGTTATATCAGTATTAATATCCCGTTTGGTCCATATTGCATTGCATTTGGTCAATGATAAACAAAGCAACTTGCAGCAAATTATGTAGAGCCTTGCAAATTTATACATACGAGTAGCGTAGTACCTAGCTGGTGTATAAGTAACCGAGGTCCACCTCGCTAAGTGATTGGATCGGTCCATTATCTTCTATCTGCTGATTTCTTCAGAGCACTCCAGCTCTTTTGATTCACTCTAAGCAATGAATGTAAATGTGCGGTATTTATCCATTTTTTTACTTTATCTATTGGAAGAGTATAAAGTTCGTCGTACATTAGTTATAAGTAGTTAGCTGTTATAATGAAATTGTAAGTTAAGTACCTTATGTTTAAGTTTAAGGCCCACTTGCACCAACTTTTAAATGTATTTAAATTGTATTTAAACACGAAATTTCTATGAAAAATTCTGTTTAAATATTATTTAAACATATTTAAGAAGTTGGTGCAAGTGGCCCTAAGTAAGGGTAGGTGTGAGTAAATTTAAGTTTAAGGGTAGGTATGGGTAAATTGCTGCCAATGGTAAATAAGTTCAGCCTTAACCTCGATAACTTGAGGTCGTTTTTGTGGAGCTTAAGATCTTCCTATTTTTTGTTAAAATGGAAAACATAGGTTTACGATTACGATACGATTGCGATATCTTACGGTAGATATCTGAAGCACATATTAAAAATTACGACAATCTGATTTCATAGACCAGTTCAGTATTCTAGTAAATACAGATTCACATTCGCCAAATCATCTTACGAGTTCAATAGTTAATTTATGTGCATACATATTTATTGCTAACGTAAGTACTTAGAAATATTGTAAGGAGAAGCGAGAGAGTTACGAGGTAGACTTATGGGTTCCATTCAGTGGAGGAGAGATAATGCTTGCAGGCAATCACATAAGTGGATCAAATAGCTGTAGTCCATTTGGATAATGAACTAGCGACTGTGTAGCCTCGCCGAGTTCTTTTTATTGTGCAGTCGTTCATATAACTAATATTAACTATTTATTCTATCCGTTAAGATAAGGTTCGATGTTTTTCAATAAAGTAGGTAGGTACTTACAGAATTTCTTCGCAAATCAGCTAGACATATCTATATTTTCTTTTCTAAATGTATGGTAAATACAATAAACATAAGTCTCGCAACTCAGTTTTTCTATCGTAAAAAGTTGTGAGGTCCATGTAATACCAAGTCGGTCAATTTATTCAGTCCCTACTTAAGGGTCCTTCTGTCTTAAGTTATTACGTAATTAGCTAACTTAACAACATCTTATAGTGACCATATCAATATAAAAATCTTTTATGTTTTAAATACATAGATTGACTTGGCCATCGCATGAAAACACAATGCATCTCACAAGTAATACATAATATTATATTCAATTATATTGTTTAGTGCGATAGATATATAACTGAGCAGGTACGCACATATATTCAGTCAAATAAATAGGGTTTCAGTAGGTAGTTCAATAAAATATTACTTCAGTTGTAGATAATAGTAACAAAAGTGAATAATTTACAATTATTTATTTCTGTTTAAGTTTCATTATCTACCTACTTAAATGGAAAAATACCAGAAATTAATATAAATTTTAATATACATAACAGAACCAGTCTCTTGTTCAAATCGTTTAAGCAGTTTTTTATTAAAATATCATATTGCATTACGATATTTAAGCAATAATATTATTTAAGAAATCTGTATAAGCAAATATGCAATATGTAAGTAAATGGCTAGCCATTGACTTACCTATACCATTTTTTATCTTTGTCCTAAGTGACGCAGGTAATTAAAATCCACCGAAATGTTTTATAGTCAATAATAAGTAGGTGGATTTTGTAAGGTTTCCATATCTGTAGTTACACTTCCGTAAACATAATTAAGGTCCTTACAAGTTTTCATAATTATGAATGGTCTCAATAATAAATTGAGAAGAAATCGTGGATCGCGTAGGGCCACCTATGTTTTTAATTGCATTTGTGTCATAAGTTGTATTGAGTTTAGTGGTGTAACTACCTACCTTGAATAAAATATATTATTATAAATAAAAAATAACACCCAATCATATATATATTATCCACCCAAAAGAGAGAGGGTGTACACCTACCAGTACGCTGGTATATTTAGGTCCCATGTAATAGTAGGAGAGTCTACTGCTCAAAGAGTATAATAATATACTACTGTTTCTAACATAGGTAGGTACCTATTACATAGAACATGCTAGACCTAGGAATTGAACCCAAGACCTGTAGCGTTGAAGTCCCGTTTAATTTAATAATATTAGATATAGGTACCTACCTACATAATTTATTAACATAACACTTTCATAATAACACTTATATCGATAACGGCCTAACAATTAATAATCACAGAAATATAAATTCGCTGGCATGTATACCTTACGCCTGGATAGATCTCTATCTAGATAGGTCTATGTATAGTATAGCGTACTCAAAGTGGTATCTGATCAATCCATTATCGTAGCTCGTACTCTGTCCAGGAGCTGTTAGGCCCAAGTTGGCGACACACATTTTCCATTTCCCCTCGTCCCTACAGCGGCCCAGTTTCGCGTCTTCCATAATTCAATCCATACTGGATCCATTGTGTGAATTTGTGACTATTCCATAACACGTATATATACTTACGTTATATTTATTTTGATTAGTTGTCGTCGAGTTTTTCTACCCAAGAGTACAGATTGCTACGTTCTTTGTCCTGAGATCTAAGGTGCAGCTTCAGGCTGTCTACACACGAAATTTTATTGGGTTGTATCTATACAAACGCTTTTACTGCAAGGCTGACTGATAGATAAGTAATAAGTTCACTCTCATCTCTTCTTCTTCTCTACTATTATAAAATTGTAAAAAAGCTGTTTCTAAACATTGAAGATATTTAAAAAAAACAAGTGGGTTTAGGGTATATACACGTCTCCGAATCCAAAATGTGATTTTTAAAATTCTTGTCTGTTGTTACGGGTTGGCGCAAAAACTACTGAATAGATTTTAATTTTGTTATCACTGTTAGAAAGTATGTGCTCCAACTTAAAAACTGGCATACTTCTTATCTCAAATAATTAAACCGAACGCGCGAACCTGAGATACAGCTTGACCTCTCTAATGTATAGAGACCCTTACAAAGAATAGGTCATCCCTATTGGTTTTTGAGGTTCAAGCGAGCGAAGCCGCGGGCAAAAGCTAGTAATATTTTATAACGATGATGCAGACTTTTAACTGCACATACCATCCATGTTGATTATATTTTTCCTAGTCTAGTGGGAATTTTCCCAAGTGCCGCCAAGGTAAAAGTTTGTAAAACCGCTTTGATATATTATTAAATTGTTTACCTTATAATCGAAAAAATAACAAAAGTAGGTATCAATTTTACAGCTGAAAACTACAACTTAGTTACAGAAAGGGGTTTAAAAATAAATTCGCTAGAAATTCTGAGATATTGACATTAGAGTCTTATTCCAAAACTCTTCATCCATCATCGTCATATCAGCCAATTCAAGTCCACTGCTGAACAAGGCCTCTTCATACACTTTTTAAGCTCTATTATCTAATATTGTAATTATTACCTTTTTTATAATAAAATAATTATCATCTTTTGTCAATACAGTGAGGCGGCACGTATATATAGATAGGTTATACAATTTTTAGCTCTCTTATTAATACCTAAGCGTGTTGGTACGAGTATATGAGTGGTAACTTTAATTGTGAAAATCTAAAAATGGAATATTATAGTTCGCAACACTGATTTCCCATAAGAATAAAATGAAAGTTTAACTATACCTACACCGACACTAATTAAACAATAAAAAATGACTAGCAAATAACTAACACTTGTAGGTATCTAGATTAGATACTTTACCAGAATACCTTAGTAATACCTTTAATAGACCTTAGTAAATGTTAGTTAATATTCTAAATTAAACTGTGACTGTATAGTCACAGTTTAATTTAGGGGGCTGTATTACTTTGGTCAAGTGTATGGTGTGCATTTGTACTTATGTCAAACGTACAATTCACCCCGGCTCACTTAAAATTCATGTCTTCATAATATAACATACCGGCACGCCTGTATTCCCCGAAGGGTTAGACAGAGGTGTACAAATATACACCAACAGTTCGGCGGTATGTCTAGGTTCCATGTAATAAGGGGCGAGCCTCTAATTTCCAATCTCCAAACTGCTACTGGGAATTCCATAGAAAAACCCAATAACACTTTGCTCGACACATCGAATCGAACCCAGGACCTCTAGTGTAGCAGTCGCTCGTGGGACCACTAGACTAATGAGGCAGTTTTTTAAGTCCTCGTATATAAATCGTATTTACTAGGTAGATACATGTAATTAGGTACCTACTACCTACTTAAATATTTTTTTAATAATTATCTGTCATGCCATAAATGCCAGGTATATTTTTAAGGAAGGCAAAGTTTTTAAATTGTTAATGAGTAACTACCTACCAACCTATGGTATTAAAACATTCTAGCTTTTAATCAATTAAAATAATATCCTTTATTAAGTCCAGTCCAGTTTAAAACACGATTGTCGTGACTCGATTATTATAGATTTAACATACTTTACCATTAAATAAATTAATATTTCGTTAGTTTTATGTAAATTAGGTATCAAGAATATTCAACAGCGTCCAGTAATCTATTTTAAGATCGAATGTCCACTCGCTACATAGATATGCACTTTGCTTTGAGTGCTGTTCCACGGTGACATTTCTGCATCGGTCGCTACATTTGAAACGGAAAGGGTATAATAGATACCAAGACCTGATATGTTTAGATTCATATTAAGTACTTACCTATTCCAATTTAAATTATGCATTTATAACGTAAATACTATAAACTTACTTTATAGAAAATCTGAACTTTAATCTGCGTGCTATCGTGTATCTAATTTTGTTTAATTTCTCATACTTAGGAGCATGTTTTTTTTTTGTGTAGGTGCCGCATCCATCTTATTTTCTGTTGCAGCAGCCTGGATGCATGGCACTAACGCACTAGCTGTGTTTCCTTGATCCAGTCTATTTCGGCGAGATCCATTACCTCGAGAGTAGCGGCAAGAAGCAATCTCATTGAATGACCGTCTTTGCCCCCAACCCCCCACATCGGGCCACACTCCCACTGATCCACGCCAATCGGTAAATATGCGTGTTAAATATGTATGCGCTGTGAGATGCTCGTAAGTGTATTAGATTTTGCTTGCTTTTTCATTCTGTCATGTAACTAAGTGTACCCACACTAGTCAATGCGTACCTACATGAACATATCCACTCAATTTGCTTACGCATGCTACGCACGCACCGATTTATTTCCCTGAGAATACTGCGGATACCTAAAAGTATTAGTAGCCATTTCTAATTTATCATTTCTCTTCCATGAGCTTGTAAGGTTGATTTTTATTGGGATGAAATACTTTTTTTTTCTGCAAAATTTCAAGAGAGCCGCCTTTAATATTGCAGGATAACATGAATCCATTAGTCCCTATTCAGAGGACTCATTTGTTGAGGAGGCATTTATCTATAGGTATACCAACACATTTGAATCTGCAACGCAACAAGGCTTAAGTAATAACTTCTATCTGGCAAAAGCGAAAACTTGGAATGCACTTCGCACGAAGTGACTAGACTTTTCCATTAGGAGCAATTATCAGGCACAACAGAGGATCCCGTGCTTTCACCAGTGAGGCAACCCCATCCCGGCGACGGAACCTGTTAGAGATAACGTCATAAAGTCGCCGATGCAGAGCCGGACTAACGTCTTTGCTGTTGCGACGCTCTCACCTCGGGATAATGGACCGCACTCCCTGTGTACCACCCCACCTCCTCTCACAGACGCGAATTTGCAATATTTGTCGTATCACCCAAGGTTTCGAATGAATAGCTTTATGATGTTTTTATTATAGGTACTTACTGTGTACCTATACATCAATACTAGATACTTATATCTATCCACGCGGGAAGTTAATTCCGAATCTTATCAATATTATAGTTAATTTAATATTATTTACTAAGAATACTAAGGTGTTATTCCATATTTATTATTGCATTAAATCACAGTTTAACGACTCATTTTGTACCGTTACAGTTATTCACTCTGATTTTGATTTCCCGCGAGGCTCTTAAATTTCTGAGCCTATTATAGGTATACCTAAAGGCAACATATTTTTTTTAAATAGCGCCAGTTATTAAAGTTTCAACAAAATTATCATACATGAAATCCTCCATTAATATAATCAAGGTGTTAGCCAGCACGTTAGCAACAAACTTGACTTTATCTCATAATATTGATCACTAAGTGCCTTGTAGTATATTTTTACTCGGCTCTTACATTAACAATACATATAACCACTAACATTATCCATTAGCCTTTGAAGATGTCCATGTATAGTGATGTTAAATAATCGGCTCATGACAAGCGTAAGAGTGCTAATGAACTAATGGCGTATCAAACTTCCCATACAGCTCCCCCTCGCTGTCGGCCGCTCTCAGTTAATGGAGCAATGATGGTCCGTCACTCTACATTTGACTAGGCGGCTCTCACAGCGCTGCTCGCCACTTACCTAATGCTAGTGGACCTGCACACTAATCTAACGTGTAGCTGCGATCTGTACATACATACATAGTGACTTTTAACTCAAACAATGTTTTTAATATATTATTATATTACCTACCTATTTCTATTTTAGATTAATTTGACTTTTTAAAGACCTCTACTTCTCTATCAGAGACTGTTACGCACAATACTATCATTATAAGTAGTTAGCTTTTTATTGGTCTCTTTTTTCAGTTACTGTGAAAATTACTTTCAAAAAGTGAGACAACTTAGTATTTCAATTAGGTATTTTCAGGATTTTGTTTTTCTAAAACATTTACAACAAAGGAGGTATATTTTCTTACTACATGGCATTTTCTTTCATACATCCGAAAGAATCTCAAATAGTAAAATCTTTTTAGGCTTATGTCCAGCGCTGAGTGGGTCCACAAATGTCGCTAAAAGGCTGGACGTCATTGTTTATCCGGACAACATTAGGCGGGTAACCGGACACGCGCGCCCTGAGTGCGCTACAAGTATCCGCTTTCAACTCATTACGGCTCGGACGTGGTGCGTGGGCTGCCAACCCCCTCTCTCCCTACCCCGCCCATCTTTGTCCTTCAATCCCTCTTACAATCTTCGATCCAATTTCGAATACCCATACATCCGTCTAATGTTGGATTCCGCGTTTGATTAGATGACATTCGAAGGACCAAGGTTTGGGCTGATAACGACCGCGATGGTACACTGTAAGTAAATATTATTAAGTTCCTTTGACAACTATATTTATGTATTGATAAAATTTAAAAATCCCTTTGTGTTTATTTTCATGGAGGTGTTTATTTTTATACGACAAATATGTAAAAAAATGGATTACTTACTTAATTATAATTAAACGTCATTGTAATTTGTTAGTTTGGTAAATGATGGCAGCAATGTTTGGACACAAAGAGTTAATCAAGCAGATTTATTCCAAATTAACAATAAAGAAGATTGCGACCTCATGTCAGATGTAATCGCAAAATAAAGTGACACAAGTATCTTAATCAAGTGTCCATTCCCGGGAGTTAGAGCCGGCGGAGCTGTTCGTTATAGCCGATTCCGTATAAAACTGGACTGGCGCGGGTTGTTCGTCCCGTGCAATAACAGTTTCGACAAATTGAGTCCGCTGACATTGAAGCTGGATACGACATTGTAACCGACCATTAATATACTTACATGCGAGCTAAATTAACTACATGCAAAGCTTGATAGGATCTCGAAAAGCTCTGTCTGTCAGCGATTTCAATTGTAGCTTCTATAAATCTTTCACACTACTGTTTATCTTAAAATCAACATTGGTTACCATTGTACCAATTTGTTAAAGTAAATAGAAATAATAAAATAGTTTATGAAAGTTGTTTCATGAGAAAAATCATGTTGCAAGTGGCGGTCGCTGCGAGCTTACCGACCGCAATAACATAACCGTTTGGACAAATTGTGGGTCGCTCGGGCCCGGATTAGCGGCTTTATGGAACAATTCGCGTATACAATACCATCCTCTGGCTTCCTGATAATTGATATCAATGCGCAACGTCCAGCAGCGAAAGGAATTAAGCGCTCATTTATCTGTGTTTCTTTTTATTACTTCGCCGCTTGACTCCACAAGGCTAATTGAAGGAAGAATTGGACAGATTGCTCGAATGACTAATCAAATTAAAAGACGCAAACTGCTTACTTAGGTACTGCTATTACTTAGGTAGGTAGGCATCTAGTGTTTTTGTTGTAGTTACGCTGAATAAATAAGATAATATCCTTCGTGTCGTTTAGTATAACATAATACCTTATAACAAGATGGACTAAAAAATAGCATTATTATATACAGTAAGAAAGCAATAAAATAATAATGTGCTGATGTTTCACGCAAAATTTAGTTCTATATTATAAAAGTTTATGCTTTTAAATCCAGTGAATTTGAATTCCCAATACCAAATTGATTAAACCGCAATCAAACTTAGCCAATTTATATTTTTGTAAAGTTTCGCTGTTTTGTAATCAGCTAATTTCATTTAAATCTCAAATCAGATAATACCTACACCCAAACAGCGGGCGTAAATTAGTTTTTTCTTAACACAAGCCATTCTGAATAGTAAACAAAATGAATGGGCCACCCTAAGCAAAGTTTAATCCGTTTTTATTACGAAGAAAAGAAGTAATTACTCTACCCTTAACGTTATAGAGGGTTGGAGCCCAAGGTAAAAATTTCCATAGATTTATCATAAGCAAATTAAGTTTATAATTAAAAACAGGAGTTTTGTATAGAAGTAATTTAAATATGTAAATAATTTTCAGCATGTTGCTTATCACAAAAATCTGAGGCTTCGTCTTTGTCTTAGACAATGTCAGTCTAGTTGAAAAGGTGAAAAAGTACCGCACCAACTGTAGTGTTGTTTACCGAAGAAATCAGAAGAGAGAGATGTTTACAGAGATTTTAATATGTGCTTTATTACTGGAATAAGTTATATTATTGTTAGAAACTTTATCGATTTATAGGAAATATATTGGAGGATGTATGTGTAGAGGCTCGTTATGGGGAGATGGAGAGGCACGGCCCCCCCTGCAATTATCCTCATCTCAGCGCCCTAATTATTCCATTAGCTGAGCAAATAATAATAAACCAACTGATTAATAGTTAGTTTAGTTAGCTATCGAAGTACCTACCTACTGAATATTGATTAAATGTACCTACCTAAATTACTGCTGTTTTTTGTACATGTTACAGTATTAGTCCTGAAAATTCTCAGATATGAGAAGTTTGATGTTACCTATCATGTTTATTTAAGCGCTCTGGGGATCGCCACATTCAAGAGTTTCTCAATTAGATTGCACATATAAAGAATTCAATTGCCGTTTTAGGGCTGCCCTATCTAAGTATATATAAGTACTATCTTGGTATCTAGGTACTATGTTCACTACATTTATTGAAGAAAGTCTAAGTGAGTGATCTCGTCATGTGACATTCTAACAAGTGGTTACGAAAACTGGAAAATCTCTAAGTCGTTCGGTACGCTATGCTCATTCATTCCTGGCCCACACTCTCATCCTGAGTGACAGTTTTATCACTTCATCAAGATACCAGTGAAATCAATTTAAAGCCCGTAAGGCCGAGCGGACTCACCTAAGAGTCCCTAAAAGTCCCGAAGGCGGGCGTCCCTGCCGCCCGTCTCGTTCGCTCGTGCCCGTTTATAAACGGTTTTATTGCTTTCGGAGCAACCGAACATTATTAAACTTTTCCAATTTCGATTTATCACGTAGCTGTCGGAATTTAATACCGCCCTACCTTCGGCGGAGGCGATCGCCCGCCGCGTGATTACAATACACGTCGTTAATAATACGAGTTGAGTGCGGCGCGAGCGCGACTCAGCGGACTGCCGGTATGACGTGACGAGACCGCGCGACCACCCTCCCGAAACCAAGCACCCCTACCACTGATATTGAACTGACACTGTTTCAAGTTTTCATATTATAGTACAATACATTCAAAGTAAGATTTTTGTTTACAAACTTATCATGATAACGTAGCCTAATACCTTATGTACCTACCTGAATACATATTTAGGATTTGAGAATCCGCCTTCAGATGTTGGGAATCTCTGAATTCAAAATGTTACCTTTGTATCCTGGGAGAGCCATGCTGCGGCACGAATGGGCCGGCTCGACCGGAGTGATACCACGGCCTGATAGAAAACCGGCGAGAAACATCGCTTACGTTGTGTTTCGCTGAATGAGTGAGGATACCGGAGGCCCAAACTCTTTTAAAAGACCAGCAATGCACTTGTGACTACACTGGTGTTGCATCGTCCATGGAAAGCGGTAATCGCATACTTTCAGGCGATCAGACTGCTCGTTTGCCTCGTTATCACAAAAAATAATGTAGGTAATTTAGTAAAAAATCTTAAACAAAGATCGCGTCCGTCTATTTAATCGGGAAAATCTTGAGGTCCTCTCATTGGATTTTGGATTAGCTGAAGATGCCTGTACCCAATTCAATGGCCAGTCCGGGACCCAGTAATATTACAAGACACAATAGTAAAACAACTGCTCCGGATGGTCCGGATCACGCGCCGGCTTGTCAGACTGCTAATGAATTATTTTTAATACTAATTATAACCATAATTTTCTGATGAAATTCAGATGAGAACTTTTACTGTAGGTACCAAAAAGTTTATTGTATTTTTATAAAGCTTCATCACTATTTTTTTCATTTACACTAAGTGAAAATAATAATAAGTACCTACCTAAGTAAGTAAGAAAGTATAGCAAAAGCAAACAAAATAATTACATGAGCTACGAAAAAAATATATTTCTAAAACCGTACCTACCTGCCTTACATATTTGCAAATATCATAACAAAATAAAGTCTCTTATATCGGCCTGGGTTAAAATTATGAAGCTAAAACTGTAGGTTATTGAAAACGTGACTTACATTTACATGGGTATATCTACGAGATTTCGTACAGAGATATACAAGGTGTATGCTTGTGTCTTAAAATATGAATAAGCTGATCATTATTATTTACATTGCAATTTAGAAATAAAGATTTTTTATCTCGTTAGTTTCTTGGCTGCCTAAGAACACAGGATAAAAGGAGAGAGAGAAGAGATAACTGATGGATACCTGGATAAAATGTGAGTAGAAGCGGGTGACGCGTTTTGTCCCCTCAGCCCCAGCCTCCTCCAACAAGCTTGAAGCCCGTCTGCTATTTCAATGGTATCAGAATGGACCTTCAATGTCAAATGGACTGGCTAACTATAATTCCGAAGCCTTTGAATGACCAAATTTACAGAATAAAATAACAGATTTGGGGCCTTGCTGATGTAATGTAGGTATTTCTTTTATCTTCTGTTTTTTACTTGCTAATTTATTTTTAGACCCTAGCTTGCTTTTATCTTACAGAAGTAGTTTTATGTATTGTCAAATACACAGCGTAGTTATCACTTGATTTTAATGTGTTTAGACTATCGCGGTGAAGACAATGGTTTACTGCTCAAAGTCAAAGTCAAAGTCAACTAACGAAATATTGATAATTATTATTTTCTTTTCTGGGTACCTACTCAGTGGGTGCATGGGAACTCAGGTGACCTACATAAATAAATTTAGTTCCTTTATTTTATAATTTGGTCAAAAGATTAAATTATTATCTTTTTTATCCAATCACGTAAGGGAGTGTTACATAAAAATTTTATGAACTGAATAGTGATCGGGGTTCAAAATTTGTATTATTATTATTAGAATTCGGTAGTTACGAAAATATTATTTAAGATATTTGACTGAAAATCCATCGGAATAACTAGAAAAAAAAAATACGCAGGCGAAGCTGGCAGTCTCTGGTTTATAATAAAATTACCTATAACTGACTAGCTGTTTTCCGCGGTATTAATCGTGACGTTATGTTTCACTCGATTCACAATAGTCACCGGAACATTGTATCTCTCGAAATTGAAAAACTTTGTCTCTCCAATACTGAAAGATCATTAAGTAAATCATTTGTATGCATGAAAATGTGTTACAAAATTATCTGCAATAAACTAAAATGAAAACAAGTTTAAGGAAATAAAACGTGTGCAATAAATAAAATAATATACCTAGGGTGAGTGTGGTGGTGAGAGGAACATCGGCGATCGCGGGCGGCCGCGGTGCAATCTACTCACATTCATAGGGCCAATCAAGCACCGACCCACTGCCATCCGCGCCCCTTAGCTATACCGCAGAGGTGCGTATTCTGACTTTTGTTTATTTATTGGTTTTTAAATAAACATAAACATACCATCACGCCTGTATTCCCCGAAGGGTTAGGCAGAGGCGTACTAATGTACACCCACAGTTCGCCGGTATGTTTAGGTCCCATGTAATAGGGGGCGAGCCTATTGCCATTAACCGGGCACAAATTCCTAACTCCGAGCCGCTACTGGGAATTTCATAGAAAAACCCAATAACACTTTGCTCGACCTGGGAATCGAACCCAGGACCTCTAGCGTAGCAGTCGCGCTTAGGACCACTTGGCTAATGAGGCAGTTTTTAAATGTCACCTGTTTACCAACGCGTTTGGTGCTACTGGCTCAGAATCGGCTAATGCGGCTCATGTCATTTTGTTTTTTTGTTTACTAGCTGTTACCCGCGGCTTTACTCACATACAAAACGGCTTTTTGAAATAAAAGGCATGTGTCCTTCTCCAAAGTTCAATGTATCTAAATACCAAAATATATTAAAAGAGACCATGATTCTCTGAGTTTGTTCCGGTTTTTGTTCTCAGAGGACGTCAGATAGAAAAAGCCGGCGCCATCTAGTAAAAAAAAGTAAAACATTGACTTGTAAAAGTGTTTTTAAAAGATTTACAGAAATAAATATAATTTATTATCATTTATTAAAACTGGTTCAGTGGCTTAGGAGTGAAAAGGTTAGAAAAGATGAGGTTACTTTCGCATTTTCAATATTAAGTATGGGTGGAAGTATGGATGTCGGCAAACAAGCAGAAGGCCCACCTGATGGTAAATAGTCATTGCTGCCTATGGGACACAACAATAGAGGAATTACTGATGGGTTGCTGAGCAGACTGCTTTACGACAAGCTCCGATATAGGGGTGATCACCAGCCAGTCATGATGTCCATGAAGTCTTACCATCGAGAAGGTTAGATAATTTCATGCCTGTTACGAGATGTCGATCTGTCCTGTGACATATTTATGTAAACAAATATTGGTTTACTAAACTTAATCACGATAGAGAGAAGAAGAAAAACCTATTGTGGAGTAAAAAAGATATCATAAGAAATAATAATTCGGACAATGATAACGCGGCTATAAACTGCTAGGAAGATTTACGCCGCTTTTCGGAAACATTAGCATCTTACGCTCTCTTTTGGGGAAATTTTATCATGTCATCAAGTACATAATCCCAACATCACATCTTGCTTTCTCATACTTATTAATTTTTGGTGTGCAATAAAAACTATTCTATTCTATAATTTTGCATACTAGAGCCCGAAAGTGTAACACAAACGTTCCGCTCTATTCTTCTAAATATACCAAAACGAATATGTCATAGTTTATATGTACTACTAAGGTCTGATCAAATGATGCTTATAAGAATGTAGGTAGGTACTTGAAACTCGGTGAGCTACGGCAATCAGTGTGTTTTGATTTAAAGGCTAACAAGTAACAAGCAAAGTTGAGGGCGTCTTGTTAGATCCGGCCGATGTTAATGAGGCTGTCACTCTTATTAAAACTCCTTAGACTTATTCTATCTAGTTAACTGTTTTTAAGTATGATAAAGTTCCTTACACGCAACTGGATATTTTAAATTGCCTAACCTTGGCTCTTGGGTTTATAACTTTACAATAGTAAATAATAAGACCAATTTTCTTTGAACAAGACCTTTTTCATTATGATTCTCTTCTTAAAAATGTAATTTTTTTTATTCTTTCGATTGTGATTTTCTTTAATCATTTTGAAAAATTTCTTAGATAAGCAATATTTACAAGAGTAAAAAACTTTATGATCCATATGACTTACCTTCTTTTTGCCAACATTTATAGTCTTCTTTCAAGAACTTCATAAATGTTGGCAAAAAGAAACAACAATTTAGTTTCATCCGTCCGAATACGTCCCTGTGTACGGAGCTCACGTACGACCGCTCGTAAGTTCAATGGAGGTGTTGATTAAAAATATTTCCCATGTGCGGCGTATAAGGCCCAATTGGGCAAGCAATCAACCGCCCGCGCCCTGCCCGCCCGCCGCCGCCGCTAATCATGCGCGCTACTTGCTCCGCTTATTGCAAGCTTTTCCTCTGTAGATGTGTACTTTTTATGTCTTCATATACAGCCCACAGGTGCTGTAAAGACAAAGGAAGATGATATTGATTAAATAAAGAAGATTAAGAGTAAATTGAATGAGATGTAGCGAGGATTACTTATACTCGTAACTCAGTACAAGAAAAAGCTTGGTCGGACTCGTTATTACCTAGTAGGGGAGGTTTAGTAGGTTTAACTAGAGATGAGCATTGTCGAACTTTTTGAAATAAGCATTTTTTCTTTGTGATGAGCGTAAATATTAAGTGTCACCAAAATAAAAAGGTCTTCACCAGCAAGACAGAATCACATCAAGGAACGATGACGTTATTAGAGCTCAAAATACTTCAAAACAAAAATGCATCTAATGAATGGTTGTGTTCAAAGCAGCCGAATGTTTGCCATCGCCAGAAATGTTCGGCATCGACAAAGCGCGCCTGGGCTGGCAAAAACAACCACTTTCCATTCTTGGAGTGCGTTTAATTGGTGCACTATCTCGAGTGCGTTAGTCTGCCAGCTCATTACAAGTAAGCACATATATATAGATACTTCTTAATCAGAAAAAATAAATTATCTGACTTATATTTGTGAGTTTCCTACTTTAAAAACCATTTTACCTTTAATTAGTCGCTACACACCATTTATGACATTTGAAATCTTTTTGGTTATTGTTAAGGCTAATTTGTAATCGATAATCCTCAGGTATCGTGTTTTTAATATAGAGAGATAGAGCGAAACATACAACAAAAATGTAAGGAAACAATTGATTTAATTACTTCTGAGTTCTTCTGATTATTTTTTTATTATTTATTAATTAATTCCTCAGTGGGCACAATCTAGAGCTACAATTCCCAAAGCCATATCCAGACTACTTAACTACCAACAATCGTTTCTTACAAGAATGATGACAGCGTCGTCTGAGACTAAGCAGGATGGCTTTCTTCGTTTTTTCCCATTGATCTAAATTCATGAGAGCGCGCGCGCACGTTCGCGGCCATCGCATGCGCACGAATGTCGCGCGCGGTACGGATTCCGAGCTTTTTGCGCGCCATACTGTCTAACAAGATTGAAATAACTGCTTGCCTTTGAACAGGGATTTGATTACTTTAAAGAATGAAACAAGAGCAAGAATAAAAGATGAATTGCGTTAATTGCTAGTTATTTTTGTGAATCTTATTCCTATGTAGGTACTTATCTTGTGTCTATTTTTAAGTCATCTTTGTGAACTGTATAATTTATGACAATAAAGATTTATATATGAATAACTATGTATAGACTCATCCGTTTTTCTAAAGCTTGCTTTTTATCGATTATTTATTTTATTAGTAACACTGAAGGCTAAAAACAAAGAATTAGAATTCATTCAAATTAAGCCCAATTGCAAGTTTCCACAATTGTATAAACAAACATGTTTAACATTTTATAAACAAGAATGATCATTTCCTAAAATCATATTTTTTACTAAATATGATAGCTAAAATTGTCTTATAAAATGCTTATCATGATAACTATACAATTGGAACAATTTATTTGGATAAAAATTGAACTTTCTGGCATGTTGTTGATGAGAAAAAAGAAAAAGCAATTTAAGTTTTCAAATTTTATCTCATGTAATATAGTTCAGAAGGGTTTTAAAAATGTTTGGTAAGTGATTGATAACATTTTGGGTAAAAACATTACATACATAAAAGTTTGAAGTTTTTGTCTCTCTGTTTTTGGTATTGTTACACAAACCGATAGCATTATTTTCTTCAAGAAAACTCCATGATGTAACCTACACGTCTAAGTGGACTCGCACCAATTTCTTGAAGGTGTGTGAAATGTGCCATCATGTACTAGGCCAGTGTGTCGTATCCGTTAAGAATAAGATTCAATAGGCTCAATCATACAATTTATGATCGATTGAAGATTGGTAGCCGACACGTGTAACTGCTTATATGAGTACCTACTTCTCTGAAATCGAAGATAGTAGAGTACTTTTTTGTTATTGCAGTTAAAACCTATTTGTTATTAATCGTTATTTCCCTCGTAGGATATTGTAGTCTAGTATCAGGCAATGGCTCATCAATGGATTTATTGACCCATGGCTGGGCTGGTCTCCTTTCAGCTTGAAAGAGGTTAGAACACGCTGGTCTGGTGTGGTTGTCGAGAACATTTCAGATATCAGATGCGTCCTGCTTCCTTACGATGTTATGCTTCACCGTTTGTGATTGATAATTACGCAATTATTTGTTAATATTGAAAAGTCAGTAATGGATTCCATGGATTTACATCGAGGCCTATAACTGAACAGAATTATGATTACATTTTATTCTTTTAGCGTACCTCTGTTATATCGAACTAATGTGATACTAATGAAAATATCTCTGGATAAGAGATTTTTAGATAAACAACAAGAATATGATGGTAAGTCAACTCCACAGTTTCCTTGTGAGTTAGCCAGCAGCCGTAATTCAATAGGTAGGTAGATATACCTGTTGCAGAGCACGGTCGTCGCAGCCCTACGTGATTAGGAACCGTTTATTTTATTGAAGCACCCACTTATTGTTGATGCCGACGGTTTTTGCCCCTCCATTCCCATCCCGAGTGCGTTTGCGCAGTGCCACGTTTCATCAAGGCATTCAGCGCAGTAACGTCGGATTTAATTAGAAACTTCTGCATTTCAACTCCGATGCAGTTTTTGTAAGTTCGCTTTGTTTAAGTGGAAACAGGAATGTTCCACACATCTCATTAGCTATACAGAGTGGTTTATTGTTGCTATCTTGATTTAATTAGTCTCTTCATTGTATTTAATATAGCAAGTTTTAATTAATAGACATGTGCCAACAAATATAGTCGAGAATATAATACTAAACTGGATGTCATCAACTTGCGAGTACATACTAGACTTTGTGTTAACAGGGAAATTACAACTGGCATTTAATATGCAGTCCATGTACATAAACTTAAAAGCGGCCATGGTATGTTGTGTGTCTACTTTGCAATGTTATTAAACGGAATATATGTTCATCTTATTCCGGCTGCATTATGAGCTCATGTGGATTCCTGGGGTTCTGGTAAGGCTGCCTACACGTCTGGCGCCAATAAGCGCGCTGCAATATTGCAGTGGTCAGCGCTGCGCTAATTAAATTGGATTAGGTACTGAAGTTAATATAGCATCCTCATGCAAATGCGAGTTTCGTGTATAATAGGTGTTTATGACCAACATCAACACAGAAAATATAAGTATTACGATTCCGGATACAAAACAAAAGATTGAATCCCAGTTTAATTAAACATTTAGGTAACGAAAAAGTCTTAAGTTCTTGTTGCTTAATTTAAATTATTGTCTTCAAGGTCTTGGAAAAGAATTATCATCCATATAAATTTAACAAAAAACATTTTAAATCATCATTGTAGAATTAATAACAACAATTCAAATTAAGTGAAAGGTTGTTCTAATAAAATGAATCAATAAGAATCACCATTATGAGACAGTGTTTACTAATAAATCTAGAAACCGGATAAAAAATGTATTTATGCACTCAATCGAAGGTTGCGTCCACTTTATCCACCACCCACGTAGTCGTCAAGCGGGAATATATTTTTGGAATAAGTAACTAAATAGCCAGACAGCTTTACGGAGATAACGACTAAGTACCAACTATATATGTTTAATACGTCCGAATGCGGCGATTCTAAAATGAGTCCAATCATACCATTAAAAATACATATACAGAAAGGATATTTATTTTTACGAGTAATAAATTTTGGCATAAAATAAAAAGATATGGAGGACATTTTCTGAGCTCGTTCTTTCGTTTTAACGATTTCACTTCTGGATACCATAATACAAGTGATTTAATTAACAATAAAAGTAAAATAATGTTATGTTTTATGATGAAAAAGTAATGTAGTTGAATAATTCATAATTGAGTATTAAGTATTCATGAGTGTTGAGTTGCGTTGGGTGGGGTCAAATCTTGGCTGAGTGAGGAGTGTCGGTCATCGCGTTCACTCGCCTCCTATATAGTGCGCAATCTCTTACGGAAGTGTTCTAAGACGATAGAATAGACAGGATATAACTGAAACACATTTTAATAACGTAAAAAAATCGTGTCGCGTGTCTTATAAATAAGATACAATAAAAGCCCAGATAAATGTCTATGAAAAAAGCAGTCTATGAAATAATCGGCTACTCCAAGATATACATATTATAAACATATTGATTGGCATAAACTTTAATGATTGACAAAACAATTTTAGTGTCGTTGTTTTCTCTAGGGTATTTTCTATTTCGTCCAAAGTAGTAGTAACTAGTAGGCAGACCTATCGATATACTAATACTTTTAATGGATCTTGTGAGTTTTTGCCTTTATTTATACGTTACGATGTGCGCATAATGGATCAGCAGACGAACACTTAGTAGATATGTGATATTTGTAGATATTTTATTGGCATTCTTATCGATACGCAATATAAAAACACTCGTAATAGATAGTGCTTTAGTAATTCCGAGTGAACTGGCCAACTCGTCATGATACGGTAGGGTTATTTCTAAGTATTCCATCGCACACAATACATGCCGGCTGTAAAAACAATTAAACTTGCACAATGAAAGCGCTACACATAGTGCTAAGCGCCAACCCATTGTGTTGCTACGAGTATTAATCGAATAAGTCGGACGCCTTAGGGTGAACCGTGCAAATGCTGTACCACGCAATATATTTATTTTCAGCGACAACATTATCGCTAATTAAAAGAATACTTAGATTTGTACTCCCATAAGATGAATATGACTGCCTCAATAGCCTAGTGGTCCTGACTGCGACTGCTACGCTAGAGGTCCTGGGTTCGATTCCCAGGTCGAGCAAAGTGTTATTGGGTTTTTCTATGAAATTCCCAGTAGCAGCTCGGAGTTAGGAATTTGTGCCCGGTTAATGGCAATAGGCTCGCCCCCTATTACATGGGACCTAAACATACCGGCGAACTGTGGGTGTACATTAGTACGCCTCTGCCTAACCCTTCGGGGAATACAGGCGTGATGGTATGTTATGTTATGTTAAGATGAATATTTATAAACTTGAAACTAACTGCTCGTGTTAGGTTATTCTACTAAAAGCAGTGACTTATAAAATCATCTATACGAGTAGAACGTTTAATATTTGTGGAGTATTCGAGACCTAGGTATTTAATGTTATTATGTATTTTGTCAAAAAATGCTATAAACCAGACGAGTATAACACATAACTGGTGTAGTTTCGGATACACAGCGCAGCGTTAGTCGGATAGGTCGGCCCAAGTGAGTTAATTAACTGGGAGCGTGTAAGGCGACGCTCACGGCCGCTCTAATTGCGCGATTATTCCTCCGCGACGCCTAACTGCTGGATGAAATTTAATTAAAGTTTGTTGTTCAAATAGATTTAATTAAAGTAATGTTGTAGCGAGCGGCGCGCCGACGCCGTCGCTGAGCCGCGCGGCTCAATCCGCGTGAGTGCTGCGCAACTTTTCTAATTCATTACTTCTGAAAGCGTTCCCGTGATGCCGAGCACTCTTAATAATTTGTATTGTGTAGTTATAGTAGCTCCACTCTCCAGGTCCCGGCGTCTCACGCGCTCCGCGCCGCTCCGGCCGGACGACACTTTGATATCTCGAACGTCTCATGAGTAGCCGCCCAATTACACTAATGGATACGTTCGATCTCATCGTTACCCAAACTAAATCGGACTCCGTGATCTAAACATTAAGTGATGCTGAAACAGAATGCTCGTACTGATTGAATTATTCATCAATTTTAAAATTAAACAACAGTAGGTAGTCGATATTTATCCATTAGTGAGGCGGTAGTGCCGTTGAAATTACATCGAAATGGTCTCTCGGATACAAATGTATCGTTAAAAGCCACATTAAGATAATAGCAGTACGCCATAACTCTTTTAATTATGAATAGTATTGTCAATTAAGATAGAATAGCTTTCGGAAGACCTAAAAATAGGGAATGTTTATCTATCCTAAAATAACAATCGTTGCGACGATTCGCGGCCGTAAGCGAGGAACGATGTTCGCGTCAATTACGGCTAATGGAAAACTTAAATTATGATAAAAGCTAAAGAGCTCGCGGCGGATGCTGCGTGTCCGTCCGCATCTCTTCGACCCGTTAATGATGAGAATGTCTTTTCCTTCTTAACTGCCTTATATAGTCTCTCATTATCATACAAATATAAAGCCACGATGCGAGTTGGTTATATTTGTATATTATTGTATTAAAATTACATATAAGTGTAGGCACTTACATCAGAAATACATTTAATATCTTTTGCAAAAGATACGCAAAACTGTCTTAAAAATGACTTAATAATTCACAATCGACTGTAGGAATGCGTATTAATTCACTTTTTAAACAATAAAATATTAAGAACAACTTCTGCTCAACGTGTCGCGAGAGTACGCTTGGTTACAAATGGTTGCGGTAATTTTCAAACACAAGGTTTGATGTCCGGTGTTTGATTACATTACTTTTGCCATAATTCTAAGAATGACTGATACACCCAATTAGTATGACAAAATCTATGTAGCGACACTTTTAATTATGTGGAAACGGGTAGCATTTAAGAAACTAGACATAATTACATCATTAACTGAAATGGTACTCGATATCCTCACTAACTCGTTACATTTAAAACATTTTTATGAATATTTATTTAAGGGGCATTAGTAAAACATACCATCAAGCCTGTATTCCCCAAAGGGTTAGGCAGTGTCGTACTAATATACGCCCACAGTTCGCCGGTATGTTTAGGACCAAAGTAATAGGGGGCGAGCCTGTTGCCATTAACCGGGCACAAAACCAAATTAGTAATATTTTAAAAAGTTAAATTATCAACGACGAGTCCACTGTATTTGTGTGCTAGAGTACAAACGCGCGCAAGTGCAGGTCCACGGGTGGCGCTGTCCCGTCCCGTCGACCCACAAAAGCTCTGTCGGGCAGCTTTCAGCCGATTACCCGCGACGCGGAGCCTAATTTGATTGCCACCCGCCATCAATTACCTTACCACCGCCGCAGCTTTTTATTTACCGAACCGCCCCGCTTTCGCGTCATCTCCTACGACTTTTTGATTATACTTACACATAGATTTATTAGTTAGTTACTATTGAGAACTTTTATGCCGTCCATCATTTTCGTGATTGATATGTGATGTGTTCCAAATAGTTATAGATTCTGGTAATGTTTTTGTTTTATAAATGTTTAAAACACAAAATTTTTTATATGTTTCTTATCAATAGCTGATTGTGAATATGCGAAAGTAGTAATATTGTAATTTAACGTACGGCTTCAGCAGTATAAATTATCTCCTACGATAAGCTTGGTGCTGTTGTTTCCGCTTCACGAGTTGTTCTCACTAACATTATAAATGTAAATTTGTGTTATTACCAATGTAAATGGCAGCTAGCCATATACAGACAAACGACACTTTCTAATTTAATTGACACTTCTAAAAGTCATAAACATTATTGCAGCGATTTGTTTAAATATTCAGTAAAACTTGTTTAAGAGTCAAACTTGCTGTCGTCATTCCGTTTTGGAACACGCGAGGCAACCGTTGTATGGCGAGCATGATGTAAATAAAGAGTGGATTGCGTTGCGTTGTCTGCCAGTCAATTTCCTTGATGAACTCACAATTACGGAAATTGGAAGCTCCGCCGCCGCGCCGTCCGATGCCGCCGCGCTGCCCGGCGCGCTGTGACGCCGCCCGCACACTCGCTACCACCAAATTTAACTTGTGCATTATATTTTGTGTCATGTATAATTTTAAATGACGTGACACAAAAACTTCAAAACATGCTACATTCCTAAAAAAAATATTAAACGCTACCACAGCCACAACGGTTGGTTGAGTCGATGTCAATTAAATTCTTACGACAAGGAGTCCATTTCAAAAGCTTTACTAATGAGAAGCATATGGAGTTGCGTCTCGAAACCAGTATTTGTAGTGTACTTTTTGTCGAGGCACAGTCGCGGATACTTGTGACTGCCAGCAGCAGCTATCCTTATTGAAATCTTTACAGGCCTCATTGTTCTATTCTCAATTTAGGCGTCCTTGCAAGTTTACGCATCTCTTTCACGAGTAAATTGCTCTGCTCCGTCGGAGGAGTCATAAAGAAAATTGCTATACAGTTGATAAATAATTTATCTGAAAGCCCGCCCCAGTCACCGAAACGCGCCCGGGGTAGCACTGCGTCTACTTCTACCTAATATTACTTTCCTTTTGTACAATTTTGCAACAGGGCCGTTCGCACGTTCCCTTGCTTTTATGGGCAATAAGTGGAACGCAATTATATTTATGGAGGCAGAATGGTTAGAAAACTAATTTTACCGAGTATTATTTTATGTAACCTATGTTAATCTACCCAATGAGCCGATGTTTATTAACTTTAGCCCCATTAACATTATTGAAAGTAATATTTTAGGTGCTGGGGCTCGTATAATCCTTTTTGTGTTACGTAATAATGTGCCTACGGTTAATTCAATGAGACTTTACCGAACCGTAATAAATTATTAATGAAGCTTTTAAGGATTTTTCCATTGTAATTGGAATTAACGCGATGACGTAGCTGCTAATTGGGAAAGTTAGGTATTCAGTTTCTGGAGCAGTGGTGCCTAATTAGTGTGCGCAGCGGCCTCTCATTACGTCGCTCGGTTTTAATTACCCGCACGAACAAACTTAATATGGCGTTTGATTCACGGTATCGTCAGCTCTCTGAGAGTATTTTCATGTTATCTATAAATGGATTTTACAAGACTTAATAAGCGCTAAATAAAACACGTTAAAGTAACGCACTGTTGGAGTCTTTGTTAGAAAATACAACTTTATTGATTTTTTATACCGTTATGTTTTATAGGAAAAACATGTCTTGTGTCTTATTTGGTGGAACAATACATATCTAGTTTCATTTTTATAATAATGGTTTTTGGCTTTGAGACCACGTTGAAGAGCCGAGGTGCCATCTAAGGTATTTTGGTAGTGGTTATATAAAAAAAGCACTAATTCATTTTTATTTATATCATATAACGATATGACATAAAAAATACTTTTGAATAATAATCTATCCAAATGCTCAAATATTAGGCAACCAACTAGTTACACGGACTCAATAGGTGGAACATAATGAAGGTCTATTACACGGAATTGTTAATCCATCCCGCGTGCTGTCGGTTGTTTATTCAGCTGCATTAATTAACAGTCAGGTGGATTACAGGGTAGACGAAACGTGGTCTAATTAGAGAGATGCCTGTCTCGCTCGCCCGACACGGACCTACTGCCGGATACAACACGCTACATACCATACTGTACTTAATATGAAACAACCTTTTCATTATTAAATTGGCTAATCTAATGTGTTGGTAGAATACCATGTTTACAAAAGAGGAAATTTACGTGCTAATACGTAATTAAAAGGATTTCTAGTTAGTATATCTCTTTTTCGAATATCTGAAAACATTTGTTTTTAATTGATGTGATCTATGCCATGTGTGGAGAGTCTAAGATACATTATACTAATATTAAAAAGAGGAAAGATTTGTATGTAAGTATGTTTGTAACGAATTGGCTCAAAAAGTACTGGACCGATTTTAAAAATTCTTTCACCATTTGGAATGCTACATTATTCCAGATTAACATAGGCTATAGAATATTTTGAATAAAGTTAAGGATTCTCCACGCGAGCAAAGCCGGGGCGGGCCGCTGGTAAATAATAAAATACGCGAGGGTTTGGAATATGAATTCATTTAATTAGATTCATAGTAACATATTGAGGTATATTATTCATTATTACATTATTCATTAGCATCACTCATGGTAATTAAAATGTTCTTAATAATTCGGTCGGTAGAACTATTAATTAAAAATTTACTTTACAATTTATGCCTAGATTGATAGTTTCCGATTGTAATTATTTTAGCAATTTAACCATTAGCGCGCATAAATGAATGCTAATGAATCATCTAAATCCGAATAAATATGCCAAATGCTCTACTTTTTATAAATAACTAGCTTCTATCTACGACTTCGTCTGCCCAGACTTCAGGAATTGGGTCCGACCTACATAAAAAGTAGCCCATGTGTTATTCCAGACTATAATCTATCTCTGTGCAAAATTATATTCAGATCCGTTCAGCCGTTCTCGCGTGAAAGAGTCATCAGACAAACATCCATCCATCCACATAAGGACTAGACTAAAATAGGCTAGTCTCTACCTATCTCTGCCTATCATTATTTACGTATTAGGGGGTACAATAGAATTTAGAAAATAGACAAACGCATTATTCAGTAAATATTTCCAAACTTTGTGTTGGATATTTCATCGGTTTCAATACCATCACCATCAAAAATATAAATAAGTAAGTATAGTTAGGATACACGTGGACGTTTACAGACATCAGACATAAGTCAGTAACCGCACTCTTATTTGATTTGACCTAACTTCATTTATCACGCAAGTTTCAATAGTTTTAAGTAATTAATTCAAACACTTAACTACTTGATTGAATTCGTAATTAATGGTAATGTTATATATTTAGTTTTGTCTGTTTGATTGTTTTTAGTAAAAAGTGTCAGCTGTTTTAGATAAATATTTTAATTGGTTACAATAAGATACAGTTCTATGGTGCAATTAGTTACCTATTATTCAATAATTGTTCCTACACTAAATTTGACTCCAATAAACTGCCTTATTAGCGTAGTGGTCCTGAGCGAGACTGCTACGTTAGAGGTTTTGGGTTCGATTCCCAGGTCGAGCAAAGTGTTATTGGGGTTTTTTTTTTAATTCCCAGTAGCAGCTCGGAGTTTGGAAATTGTGCCCGGTTAATGGCTCGCCCCCTATTATATGGGACCTAAACATACCGGCGAACTGTAGGTGTACATAAAGTACGCCTCTGCCAAACCCTTCGGGGAATACAGGCGTGATGGTATGTAATGTAATGTAATAAATTTGAAAATCATTATTACCTTTACCCTTCACATTTTTCTTAAACAAGTAGGTCTCTTGTAGATATTGTATGTGGAAGTATCCGTAGCCGACTGCATTAATAGTCAATAAACAGCAGTCTCCGGAGTCGACTCTATAACATGTCAGCTGACGTCGGCGCAGCGAAATCAATTAGGTTCGTTTGCGAGCTGCTCCAATAAATACTGCTATCGTTAATTAGAATCAATCGTGGGATTGCGTTGGGGACTATTCTGAAATCAGTTTCTGTCGCGTGGGCGGACGGCTCAACGGTGACAGCAATTGGCTTATTAAGAAGCTAACAAAACGCAATAGCTTCCAGCTTGGTAGGATTTATTTATTTCGCTTGGCTTTATATTATTTTGTTAGTAATTGATCTTCTCACAATCGGCCATATTTGTTATTGATTGCCTTCTCTACAATTTATATGGGATTGTAACGTAGGCGTTATTTGTGAGTACATATAAGATACTTATAATATTTTGAAGTAAAATTACGAATCTAAACAAACCCTTTTTATTTGTTCTTTAAATTGAGTTATTATAATAATATCCGTGTCAATATCTTATCTTTATTGATTTATTGTTCTTACCACACAGGTAAGTGGCCTCATCCATCGGTATTTATAGCTCATAAGTTAATCAATTACTGTTCTCGCGTTTTCTTACGAGGAAATCAAGAAATCTTCTAGCGGCAAGAAAAGGAGCAATTATGAATAATGTATTGAGTTTTGATAGAGTGCTATTACATCCTGCACTTGATGCAATTATTTCAGATACAACTTCTCCCTATTTCCATGGCCATAAAATGCTAACAGTGTAGCTTTAGATATTTTAGTCCCTATATATACTTATATCTAAGTGTGTACATTAATTAAATATTGACGGAAATATCAATCAAACATTCAAAATGCTCAATCAATTACATTTCAAGAAAATTCACAGAACCAGTATTATACGAACAAAATATCATGTAATTACTACCTAACTAGCAGTCGACACCCGCGCCGTGGTGGTGCAAACGCCGATTAATCTTTCCATTTGCATCGATTTGAATACTGATTGGAATTATACGAGTAGTACAGTCGAGTGCAATCGGCCAGTCACGCCCGAGGCGTGTTTACAACACGTTCGCCACGACAGCTTTACAACTCCGACGTCCCGTTTTAATATTTAATCTACTAATTAATAGGAGTGTTATAAAAATTAAATATTTTTTCTTATATACATTTTAAATTGAATCTTGGGCTGTAATCAGATTGCATCAGAATGATTATAATAGTTTAGTTATATTATGCCTTAAGTTTCGTGGTACACCTAGCATGTTTTGTTGGTTCGGAAACTAGGTAGTTTAAATTAAATGTTTTGAACACCTTCATTTTTTTTTAGCTGTTTTATTAACCTATACATAAATGTAGGTACTAAACTAAGTTTTTAGTTCAACGAGCTGACTTAATTCCATCTAAATTCCAACTATGTTTAATTGATTAATTATACATATTTTATCACATAAACAAACAACATATTTATACGTTATTAAAGTAAGTTTAGTAGGTATTTTGAACTAGGTATATCCGAGCAGGCGAGCGAGCGAGCAATCCCCGACAAGTAAACGAGATGAGACGGGATGGTAAAGCCTTCAGCGTTATCTGTAATTAGGATCGAGTGCCGGAAGTGTTCGCCGAGACACTGGGAATATCCGGCCCGTTGGCGAACGTAGTCTGATACCTAATTAGTCATATATACGAGGCTGATGGAGATAACGACGTGATTAATAATTATATCGATATTCGATTGGAAATTATAACAAACAGTAATAATAATGAATTTACCTTTAAATAAATTTTGTAAACATGTATCCTCGAATTTTTAACGAGTAGGTAAACATAACTTGGTGTTACGAACAAAACAAGACTTAATAACAATATTTAAATGACTTAAATTATCGGAACTTTTAAGATATAATTAATTCCCAGCACGAAGTTGTTGATCAATTTAAAAAGATATATAATTATACATGATAATGTCGCTACGGTTTTTACGGTTATGGAACGAGTGTTGTGTGGCTCCAAGCGTAGCCGCGGGGTGAGTTTTGTAGCACTTGGCCACCAGTTATGACCAATTTTATGTTTGTATATATATTCAAATTCCATTTACGATATTTTCAATAGTGCTCGTAAGGGATGTTCATTACATCTGACTTGGGGGGCTGAAATGGTCGTTTTGAAACTTTTTGTAATTTATCTGTAATCCATTATTTTTATTAGTATTTTTGTAATACGAATCCAAAGCCGCTTTTTTTCTTAGCAAATAGTGCGTAACAACAGAAACTTGCTTACGTAATGACAGCAGCATTTTTTTGTGACAGCTAGTGCAATGATTGGTGTGTGTAAATCTGTGACAGATGCTCGTGCACATGTCATTATTAAGAGCGGCCGAGCCGATCCGAGCTTAATCCGGACTTGACCGACAACTTTGTAAATTAAATTGGCTCCGCGCTACGTCGTCTCCGTGAATTGCACTTCTTATGGTCGTCGTAATCGCCAACCCTGTATAAATGCTCCATTAAAAGTGGCGTCAATTACATTAATTCCATATATGTATTAAGTTAAATATATAATGTAACTGGTAACGTTCTCTAATTAAATGTCATGTGCATAGCATTTTCCGTATAAACAATCTTGTAGAATGCGAGCAACAGTTATGAGAAGCTAAAGACGATAGTTAGAAGAGAAACAGAAAAACTAAACCGATGGCCGTTGACATGGAAATGTACGTAATCGTCGGTAATAGCGCGTAACGACTAAGAAAAACCAATTTTTTGCGAGTAACAAGTAATTAGTACATTAACCTAGTATGATTTTAATACTCATTTTTACGATCAATTAAAAATAAGTAGTGCATACCTACGACTTTTTTCTTAACCGCGAGTACAACTGTAATTTTTTACGTGTCACTGTTAACTTTGTTCAACGATACATCCAGAGTATTTAACACTTCAGTAAACATGGCTTATGTGTTACGAATGATCCTTAATTGATACCAATTTAAAATCTCTTATCATTTGCCATACAGAATCGTAACATGCAATTGGCAATAAATGTCAGAGCTCGTAATTTGTATAATTATCTGTATATATCTGTATGATACAGTATCCGATTTTGTAGCAATAATAATAATAATAAGCTAAAATTATTCTACGTCCCTTTTTAATATCTGATATAATAACAAACCTTGGGTACAACCCTGGCCGACCAACAAGGAATATTTCCAAGAAAATGCGTACTTACTACAAGCAAGAAGTTCATTAACTAAAACATGAATCTTGATGAAAATTGCTTAATGGTAAGTTGTAAGATTGGCGCCAACAACGGAACAGTCATGCCGGGGCTGTGCTACGCTCTCGACCCGCTCCCGTCCCGCTCCCATCCCGGGTCGCGTTCGTCTCGTACGCTGAAAGAGCCCCAAGTGGCAAAACGTGCCCAGTAATAAGGAGCAAGTTATTCATTAGTGTTTTGAGAAAAAGTTATTAGTGCCGACAAGTCATGCGAGGCGGCGGTGCACATGCGTTTGCATTTTTCTCCGCAATTTTCTGGATCGAAATGCAAATGAAACGAATTTGCATTTAGTTCACAAGGCCCTCGTTACTGACCAATACAAAATGATGATTTTAACGAGCTGACCAAATTAATTTGTATAAAATTCAATTGAATTAACATAACCTGTATGTAGTTCTCGAGAATTTGTATTGTGTGTGTAAGTCAGGTTATAATTATGAATGTATTGAAATGTTTTTGTACACGTCAATGAAAAACAGAAATACGCAAACTTGTAAAAAAAAAATTATAAAGAATCAGATTCTTTAACGCAAAACTTGACCGTTTCAGTAATTGACAACATGGTTGTGCAGCGTTAATTAACGAGAGAAATTGCTCGTTCTGTAATGAGAGTTTTATGGCCAGCGGGATACTGGCGGGGAAGCTGCAAGACTCATAGCGCAATTTGCTGTCCGTGTTGAGCTTGCTTCTAATTAATTAATACCTATATACTACATACATATAATTGCACAGGCATTTCGTTCTTATTAAGGAAATTATTAAAGCTTATTGCTTAGGTTTCGTACGCGTCATACATATGAAAAAAAAAACTTTAAGTCTCCCCTCAGTATAACTCATCCCTCTAATAAAATTAAGAAAATTAACAACTTTATTTAATAGGTCATCATCCTCATCCTCAGAGTCTTTTCCCAACGATGTTGCATTTTACAAGAAGCGACTTCCATCAGACCTCCGTATTCCAATTTTTGGGCAATAGGCCTTCAGACTGGTTGTCAGTATTTTTTGGGTTTCTGACTACACTAACAATTATCGAAGATGTTCGTATGATAACTGGGACCGACGGCTTTAGGTGCTCTCCGAGGCACGGAGAGGGCTCAATGTGTTAAATAATAATAAATAAATAATAATAAATATTCTGGGACATTTTTTACAGAGCACCATCTAGTCCCAAACTAAGCAAAACTTGTACTATGGGTACTAGACAATGGATATAATACTTATATACTTTTTTTTTGTAAATACATACTTATACTTAATACATAAGAAACACCCAGACGAACACAAACACTTATATTCATCACATAAATGTTTGTGTTCTGTGGGAATCGAACCCACGACCTCATGGTCGGCAGTCCGGTACTCGAACCACTAAACCTATGAATGAGCGCAGCTTAACCTTGCAGATCGGTTGATCAGCTTAATTATTACTTAGCCAGGAGTCAATCAAGTTATCTTACAAAAAAAATATCTTGCTATCAAAACACGTAATATGCAAGTAATGAACTAGCAAATTAAATCGCCTGTTGACACCTGTAGCTGATAGTTGATTGTGATTGTGACTGACGCGACTACACACGCTGCCGAGAAACCGGTCACAAACATACAGCAACACGAGAGGCATAGAAGTCATCCGATCCTATTATTCGGCTAACGAAGCCAAGGGTATCCCTTGATTATTAAAACGAACTTGGAACCACCCACGGTGGCGCCTCCCGAGTGTTAATTGGGCCCCCGTAGACAATACTAATAAGGCCCGTCCGCGCCTCTATCTGTCTAATTAAACGCGAAACTTGAGAGTAGCACCCTCGGCGAGGAGGGCCTGTTTGCCGAGCCTCCTGAATACACTGTAATAATACCGGCTAAGCGTGTTTGAGTGGCTCTTTTTCGGATCTCTGTAAACCCCCGTTTAATTAGCAGTATTATGCGTCTGAGTGTCGACTACCGGCTTGTTTAATTAAGCTAAGTCAGTAACAACAATCCATTCCTGTTACAGATGTTTTATTTGCCCTTAATAAGAATTGTTTATTGTGTTTTTATGTAATTCTTGCAGAGTTTACGTTTATTGGAAAGCCAAATTTATTTGGTGAAATATTTAATCACTTCAAAGAAAAGCTATAAATGAATTAAGGAGAAGCATATTAACTTCAGAGGGAGAGTATAATTAAACCAAACAATAAAAGGGTGCTTGTTCAGAACTATATTTATATAAAATTGAATGAGTGAGTAACATTACATTTACGACAAGCATCAAGCCAAAACTCGATTTCAGAAATATATTCTAAATTTGTTAGAAATCTATAAATGATTCAAATAAAAAAAAACTAAAAAAAACAGTTACGATTAAATTTGTTTGTTTTAACTATGGATAAATGGTTACATTTTAATATTCTTTTGTTTATATAAAAATAGCACAAACAGGAACCTTCAGGTACTCTTAGATATTGTTAACACTAAGGAGCACTTAGTCCTGGAAACATTGAACCATAATACTTATACTGGCTGAACTCATGAAATCTTGCTAATGGACCAAGCGAGGTGATGGTTTAAAAATATCCATCTAATCTGGGAGTCGATTTAGCTAAAACATTTCAGATCCGTGTCCGACTCTCAGTGCTAACAGGAAATGGGATGTGCCCGGTTATGACTACCCTACATTTGCGTTGCATTGTTGTTCGACTACAGAGCTGTTTGAATTAACAACTGACATGTAGATATTTTGTTTAGTAACATGTTCTGCATTAAACATGTTGATTTCAAGAACGGGTAATCGATTTTGCATATCGGATCTTAATCTGTATGCCGTGAGTTTAATTGAGTTTCAACATTGAATTCAAGGCAAGACTAATAAATAAAATAAATGACCGTGTGGGGTATTCAACATTTCTGTAATTATATATACATATACGAGTAGTTAGGTACTTTTATTTCTGTCGAAATGTAAAAAATCTCATTAAGAACATGTTTTAATTTATAAAAGCGGTTGATAATTAATATTATTTAAATCTCTAACATTCCCATTAATGCATATACATATATAAAGTAACTATCAGACTGTTTGTTGAATCTGAGCTTAAGTGCTCCAAAAAGACCATTACTTACTCAAAGCTTTGTTGTGTGGATCTTTGGCTGTGTTGACGGCTCTGAATAGGGAGGTGGATGGTATTTATTCAGCATTAGAAAGCATCCACTCTCCGTTGATGCGTCACTGACATATCCGTTAATGCTTTTTCCATTTCCCCGTCACCACCTCCCACCCTCTCACATTTCGTATAGTTTGACCGAAAGCTTCATACGATTTCAGCATGACACGTTGAAATTTAGTTCATAAGTATAAGAGTGATTTTTATTTTTGTGTTTGCATCGTTTAACACCTGCAGGTATGCCAGGCGTAATAACGCAAATTAAAAGTAGTTGTTGTGTACAAAGCAATCAAAACTGTAATTCGCAAAAAGAGACAAAGGGAATCAAGAGGCGAGGGGTGTACCTCCCTAGTTGCATAGCCCTCCAGTGGTTGCCCGCTGCCCTTTTGATTGCGCATTATTCGCGTGTTTATACAGTTAGATCGCTTTCTAGATTGTTGCTATTGTGATAGCGTTTTTTGTTAGCGCGGTTTTGAAGGGGGTTTTAATTAAAAAATTTTGTTGAGAGAGCCTGAATGATTTCTTTCCTTCGTAGTTGTTTATGTACAATAATAATGTTTATACCTTTACAAAAACTGGAATGTATTTTAAAAGAGTTCATGGGATATCTTGTTTATAAATTGAACAAAAAGGTTCAACCACCCTAATTTTGTAATGGGCTGTTTACGTGTTTTAAAAATAATATTATAACAAGAAAGTTACAAATTGTAACGTCTTGTTGCGAATTATTGTATAAAAGTTGCTTAATCCAAAAATTGAGGAGGCCCGCCTATCTCGTCCGGCCCACCCACGACGTCGTCCATTCATCTCCCCAGCGCATTTATACATTACTCTCGGCTCAAGTATCCGATTATATAACACGCAAAATTTCAATTACAACTTGTAATTAGTTTTTCGAGAGTTTTTCTTTCAGGAAGGGGGATGTGGAGGCGCGTGCGAGCAGGACGACTGCATGTCTATTATCTTTGTCTCGCTTAGTGCACTGCAATGCTTTGAGTAATGTCCATGGCACTTATTTGATTATTTTTATGCAATCTGTGCAGGAAAATGAAGGATTTGTTTCCCACATGCATTCGCTGTTAATTAATTTTACAAAGTTTGAAATGTACTCCCGGCTTATTAGCTGCCTTTTCATATATGTGATTCATTAAAAAAGTCATAACAGTTATAATTATTTTATACAACTAAACAATGAACATCAAATAGTTTTAATTAAATAAACCTCGTAACATTTAGATAAGTAACACAGTAACCTAATACTTTTAACTGTAACTATCATTGCTACATGGATTTCTTTAACTATATTCTAATGTTTAACCAATCTCTTATAATAATATATAAAAAGTTCTCTTATAATTGCAGTATAAGTTACAGATACTTAGTGAACTTGTTTTCATGAACTAAGTTACACAACAGAAAACGTTGACGTTGTACAGAAATGACCCTTTTCGTGGATTGGCAGCGTCGTCGCTGGCCGCTAATGCACGGAAGCCGGGCCATGCGAATTAATGGCAAGAATAATGGCGATCCCATTATGGATTGCCGCCAACATACTTTAGCCATGAAAAGAACCGAAAGTTACATTTGTGATACTCTGAATACTGAGCGCTCTTGGACCGCCCTCACCCCGCACCACCCCCGGGGCGGCACAGCGATTGAAGTGGAGTAGTAGGTATTAATAAACCCAGATATTGTTGGGATGATTTAATAAATTAAATGAATATTCATTATTGCTTGAGGTACTCAAACTATGTTAAACCTTTTGGATTACTCAATATTTTTTAATGTATTTATTTAGTTATACGGAAACAACGTACTTAATATTTTTTAAAGCCCATTGTCGTTTATGTGTATTTCATTATATTGGTACATTATAAGTAAATTGAAATTTAAGCTTCGTCTCTATCTACTTCTTTGTTCTTTTGTCATCGTCTTTCATGTGAAAGTTTTAGAACGGAAAAGTCTTTTAAAACTGCTTTCAAGGAAATTAAAGCATTAATGGTTGTTATATTTAAGAGCTATCGTAGTGCGGTGCAAATAAAGCGAGACGACCCGTAGGCGTGACGACACCGCCACTGAGATGACTACACGATGCGGTGAGTATGATGTTTTGTTGTTTGGTGTTTTGTGTAGCGTACCGGGCTCGTAGCCACGTTGTAGCCGTTTCGTAGCCGTCGCGTAGCGTCGCGTACGACTCGCCGCCGCGCCGCCGCCGACACGATGCTCCACGTTCCGCACCTCGAGTCCCGCACCAATGCGCCACAGCGCCACTAATTGGCAATTTGTTCGATCCTTAGATCTGACATAATGATGCGAGTTCGTTTATTTAAATGATTCGACGGAAACTTCTTGCGCCTCACAAATAAACCTTCTGTACCTAGTTGCTTCTTAATAAATCAAGGGTTAATGGCCCATTCACGACTCACGAATGAAGGTTGAAAGTACTTAATCAATAATTTAATTTTTATAATTGATTTGAACACTGGACATTTACTTAATTAAAAGTTGAGTGACTAAGAAGGAAACATGAAAAATAAAATAAATGATACATTATTTTTAATGAATTCGTTGCTGCAACGTTATGTTTGTACATAATACTTATCATTGATGGATCGTACACATCCTCGTGTAAAGCAATGCATCCATAAATATAATTAATTTATCAGGTTTCGACTTGAGTACAGGACCTATCTTATAGGTTTTGGATCCCAAAATATAAAATGCATAAAATATCATGTCTGTTTACCGATATGTATAACAAGTGACATTTAAACGCTATTAACAAATTACAGTTCTCTTCATTTAGCATATATTATTATTTAATGTTGCCAATGAACATAATAGACTGTATTTATAAAACATGGACATTTTGAACGTCATGATCTTAAATAATTTGACATTTTCAGTACTAAATCTAATCTTTTATTAAATACATTATTACCTACCCATTTTGTTGGAAAATGCCATACCTATTAGTTACGATTCGTGATAATATATCTATCTTTGGGTATATCGTATTGATAGGTAATGTTACTAATACAACATACTATTATGAATGTGAAAGTTTGTATTTCTGGACGCAATTAAACAGAATTGGTTGAATGGATTTGGCATACAGATGGTTTATAACATGGACCAGCATATTAAAATACTTTATACCTATCCCGGTTGGACCCAATATTGAAGTCCATAAATAGTCGCTGGCAGAAGCTAGTGTTATATAATTATTTATTAATTTTACGAACACTTAATGCCTTTGCTAATGTTTAGTTAATTATAATCAGGGCAGGCAACGTTGAATGCATGAACTTTATAATAATCCATCGGCCGGCTTAATGACCAGCCGTGGCGCGGCGTTTTCGTTAATTAAACGCAAACAAAGACGGCTGACTTCACTTAGTTATGATCAAACACATTAGCGAGGATTTGCTCGCACTTATAGCTATTTCCTCGAACCAGAACCTGCTTTAATTCATCGCTTTTGTAATGTATTTACTCAGATTTGACCTAGTATTATTCCATTATGGGTTCTTTAATTTTTTTTCTTTACATACGTTAATAGTGTTTGTGTCAATACGGAAGGTAGGTTTCTTTTGACGTTTCTTCAGTCTGATAAATTTTAGCAGCGTCATTTTCGTCGCGGGTGCACCGCCCCGTAAAAGTCGATTACGATGGTCATTAGTCTTCAGTGCGCGGACTAATTAATACAACGTTTTGAGTAAAGCTTCGGGATAAGATTCCTTACGGCGTCGAGGAGAAAAATCCAAAATTTAATTAAAAAGTTTAAGTGAGTTTTCACGGCAGAGCGTTCGCCAGCGGCTCTCAAAATTTTAAGCGAATTCTATTCTTTCTGCAACCAAATTCTTTTGGGATTGCCTATATTGCCCTGTAATTGACTGAACTGTAATTTACCTTAACAAACGAATTCAATAAATAATTTATTTTGTACCTTGTACAGTAAAATATCAATAAAATTGGCAATAACATCGTAAAAACCTCGGGAATATTCGCACATAAAATACTTAAATTATTTCTTAAATGAACTACGTGTGATAAAGTATGTTTATCCTCTCACATGTCAAGATAAGCGTGTGTGACAACAACACAGCGTCAGTCATTACAGCGCCTGCGCCGGCGACGCGACACGACGTCCGTGACTACTCGGAACCCGCACACATTTTTGTGAGCTCATTAAAATTACATTACAGCTCTTATTTAAACAGCAAACAACTAAACGACGCTCGTTAATGCGTCTCGTCGTTGAGAATTTTATGGACAATCCCCACCCAGACAAACACTAAAACATTAAGGTTGTTATACACTCGATTAATTGGCACGAGAAAGTGTATTATATTTTACTGTTTTTAAAATATTTAATGGCATTTTGATAGGTATTTATAGAATTTTAACCTACAACATGTATTTTAATGTTTAGGAAATGAGTTAAGAAGAAGGATTTCCACTATTCTAATTAGTTGTTGCTAATTTAATTAAATATAAACTCAAAATGATAAGTTTCCGATATTTATAGACACATCTCTACTATTACGTAACAGTTGAATTAGAGAAACTCTCCAGGGTAGATGTCCTATTTGGGATCACGAAATATCGGGTAGATCTATCAGTTGCTATTGATCAGGGATAGTATTTTTTTTATATCTTTATGATTCATTAAAGAACTATTAACCAATAATGACACTAGAAATACTAACCAGATAAGTTAACCGACTTCCAATGAGCGTTGAACAGCTATCGATTCACACGCATGTCACGCAATTTTTAAATACCAAGACAAACTGGAAATGAATGATAATGCCAAATAAATTAGATGTAGGCCGTAAGTGATTAATAGATAATTAATTGGGTCGTACATTTTAGCCGATATATTTAGCTATTTGAAGACTACAAATGTCACGTTCAGTTTAATCTACTTCTGTAAAGCGTAATCCCATCAAAAACATTCTGGAAAAAACTAGCCAAGTCTCGATGGACCTGCTTGTTTATCTCTAAAAATTAATGAAATCTAGACAAAGTCGTGCCATGTCTAAGGTTCCTTACTGCAATTTCTTTATTATTTATAGTTAATGTTGTGTGACTTGGCCGTTGACTTGGGCTTAACTTCGGAACTAAATGACCTACAGACTTGAAATTTTGGATTTTAAGTCTTGTATTATTATAGCTTACTGGATGACGAAAATTTCTGCGTTCCGGTCTTATCCAGAGGTTCTCAAATAGGGGCCTAAAAATGCGGCGAAATGGTTCCAGTAAAGGATGGTACGGCAGTGTTTGCTTCTCGCTCGTCTTGGCGGGGGCACTGCCGTGCCCCCAGATATTAATTTGCTTTTAGTTTCTTACTACTTATAAAAATCATTTCTTAGTTAATTATCAGTGCTGACGGGTTGATAAAAACACTGCTAGTACCTATAATTATAATGATGCGAAGAATACTCCAGACTTGGTAATGTAGTTCCGCAAAATATAATTTGAATGGCGTGTCCATGCGTTTCTGTGGATTACGCTTTTTGTTTGACGACGTAATGTATTTTTAAACGAATTTAAAGAAATGTTTATTTCGGTGTAAAGATCTTTGGCCAATTAGCACAATGTGGCACCCCCGGAGTACCTGTGGAGTGCCCAAACACCTCGGCACTGCGCATGAGAACTGTTTTAAGTGCTTTTCACGAACGGGGCTGTAATATTTGATCGGCAATCAACTTAAAAGCTTTTGTAATGTATTAATGTACATTTACTTTTTGTAACGTACCTACGTGTGGGTCTTTATGCAATGTTTGTAGTGATAATTGTGACTCATCGAAATTTTTAAACTATTTCTCGAACTTGAAATCCTTATGCACCTTTTGCTCTACTGTAGTTATATGTTATAATGACGAGGACATTAAAATTATCAGGATTTGTACGTACGAGTAGGTACGTTTATTTGTAAAAGTTGATCTACATTATTATGGTGTGATCTTAGACAGGAATAAGGTAGATTTGCCAAAAACTACAGCAAACGCTAGTTTCATTTGGGCTATCTACAGGATGACTTTGAAAACATGTGACAAATAGAAATGGGAGATTCAGTAACTTTTACTAACTCATTTTAAAATATAATTTCTAAATTGTACAAAAATAAATGTATTTTTCATCTTAGGTGCAAACTAAGTTATTATCTTCGTCCGATCAATCCGAAACTTACTACCTAGATGAAGAACGGCAACGATTTTCACTTAAAATCATTTACCGATTTTTACTTATACCTACCCGAGATAAGTACCATTAAAGGCGCACGAGACGTTGCCAAACTCTTTTCAAAATACTAAAAAAGTATAATTATTTTCTCTAATCATTTGCTCTATATTTTCTTTGTTACACATAGAATCATATATTTTAAGTTGTCACGTCTATTCAATTTCACCCTGTATATTATATAGAGGAAGATAATAATGAAACAACAATACTAATCATTAAATAAATATATTTATTTACATGTTAACGGCAAAATTAATTAATTATTCTGTCGATGTTTATGAAGTTGAAAACATTGTTCAATCGGTATTGTGGTAAGTGTTAATTTAGTATTAAAAATTCATGGAACATTTATATATTAGCCAATAGTACCAAGTAACGACAGTTCATTTTTTTACATAAATACATATTTATCGTAGAAATATTTATTTTACATTAGGTATTATATTCTATCTTAGAATTTTTTAGCATTTATCTACAAAGAGGTTTCAACTTCTTTTATTAATAAACAAAAAAGAATAAGCAAATCTGTGTCTCAAGATCTTTACAATTTAATGCGCGAACAACATTCACTGAAGCTCTGTGGCAGAAAGGAAAACGTATCACCTTACTGATAAACGTCGTTCACTGAATAATGTCGTATCGAACAGATTGTAGCTATCTTAAAAATAAGTGATTATAAACATCACCCACGTAACTTAACAGGTCGGCGTTTATAAGTAAGATGGGTGTTCACAAAAATGTTAAATAGTTAAACGTTTATATTTATACAGTGTACCTAACTAACCATTGCACCACTTCAGAGTACCAAATATCACTATTAATCTACAAACTTAGCTCAATTCAGTAGACTTTCTTATTTAGAAAATCCTACTACGGAAACTTATCTTTGGTAAAAAAATAACATTAACATGTAACCAATCAAAAGTAAATAAAAAGTAAGAAATTACGTTCAATAAAACTTCATACCTTGTATGATAACAATATTTATGTTTAGTACATACATACAATCCATAACAATGAGATCGATTTTATCAATTAATATTTTAGTGTCTGGACCTGAATCGTTGTATCACGACAAAAAGTACCTACAATCGATATAAAATCCGTTCGCTCACTTCCAAGGGTGAGTCTAGTCGCCACTTAGAACGGAATATATTAACTGACTGATATAACTACTACCCTAGTAAAACTCAAAATGACGTATTAAAATAAAGACCTAAGATTGTGGGTACGTAATGAGCATTTTATCAATTGTTTTATTTATTGGTACGGGGCGTGTCTAAATTGGCTAAGCGCAAGATGTGGTACAGAAGGTACAATAAAGTAGAAGCGAGAGCGCGCTCTACCCACGCGTCGCTGCTATCTTAACATGTAAACAAGTGCTCAAATCGTATACATAATGGAAATATCGTGTTCTAACAACGTTATCGCGACTCATCCCCGACACTTTGTAAAGTGGTCACATATCCACGACTCGACTCGTCCGCGCGCCGCACCGCCTGCGCTTACATTGCGCCGTCTAGCCTAATGTACTCTCGCGTACCGCTTAGGTAAAGCAAGTAAGTAATATATTCTCAAGATCTCCATATAGTCCTCGGCTCATAACATTGATAACCTGGCCACCTCAAACTGCTATGATTATTTTATTATCTTAATATCAATTACAATTCGAGATTTCATAACAAATTTCAGGTTCACAAGACTTTATAAACTAAATATAAAAATAAAGCATTAATAACTAGTCTATTTTCTATGTAAGGTAGTTTTGTAGGGTGATGGCTAGTTTGTATGTGGGGAGAAGGAAAGGAACGTCACTAGAGTCTATAACTGTTTCTTCAGAAAGACGTTCGATTGCCGAAAGTGTTCGCCCCAACGCCGAGGGCAAGTATGCAGCCCGCGCGCCTCGCCAACACTCAATGAGGCTTTACCTGCATCAAACCATTGTATTAATATATTTCGCATTAATTAGGCATTTAGTTGCATGGTTTGAAGTGCATTATTTAAGAATGAAAGTACTAACCGAGGCGAGATGTCGGCGCTGCACCGTCGGTCATCGTGCGGCGTCACAGACATCGGGGTCAGGTGGGCTGCCGTACCCGCTGGAAGCGTCATCGGCTCCCGCGCATCCACCGCCGTCTTTGTCGACCAGAGGGCCGCCCGCTACAGGTCCTCCGCCGCAACCGGCCACTCCAGCCACGTAGCCACCGCTTGTCGGTGACTGCGAACAACATTCGATGTTTCAGATTAGAAACTTCTTTACAGATATAATATAACGAGTTACATTTGACACTATATTTGAATTGAAGACTCTTATTTAAAACATATCTCATAATCTAAACTTTCTCTATCCTAAGTAAGTTTAGTCTAACATGCTTTTATAGCAGAGGCTAAAACAGTGAAACAATAGAATAAGACATAAGATTCGGTGTCCCAATGTTTATAATCTGTTTTATAATTCACTTTCGCCCCAACAGCAGACCGTTCACGCAATCAAAAAGTCGATTAGAAATGTCGCGCGGCTGAATGGGTTCCTCCACTCGCGCGACTCATAAAATGAAATAGATTCCCCCACATTCGCATTCCGACAAGCGTTCGTACGAGAAAGATTAATGATCACAAAAGAAACATAATAAAGTGGAGATAGAATCTCCCACTAACAGTGTCCTTGTGGGAGTTATTTACTCCGCCGAGTCGACTTTTTCACGTGCCCTTTATTCCGAATGGAGACGTTTGAAAAAATATATATTCGTTTCAGCTATACGAAAATGCAAACAATATTCACGCTAATAGTATGTTAAGTGGGAAGTAGTCTAAATCATACTAATGTATATTGTAATAATAAAGTGCAAAGTGCGAAATGTACCTACATAATAACCAAATACTTATTAAATCGATAATCGTATAATAATGTAAATGGTTTCTAGTCACCGCCACCACACGAAGTCTGATAATAGCACTGGTTTGTGGCTATTAAGTTAATAATAATTTAGTAGGTAAATGCGAGCGTGGGGCTGCCAGGCGTAAGCTACAGTTGTGGTCTCACAGACCGCATTGGTCCACGTCAGCTTTTCAAAGTGATGTGCAACGTAGCATAGTTTAAACCGAGCCACGTATATCATACCGGTGGGAAACGACAATACGAGGATAATTATACACCACATAATACCGATCAAAGACGAAAAAATCCAAACACGGAATAAATTTTAAATAGCTCTCGTAACTTGGCTCACAAAGCAGTTAAATTGAGCTGCTGACATCAATGAATGGGGTCAATCAATAAGCAGTTGTTGTAGATAAATCTGTCTATAATGAAAGCGGTCTAGACGTTGCTGAAATAGTCGTGCCATAAATATTCACCTGTAGTCCGCTTACTTGGCGGCGGATGTGCGCGAGTCCGCTGGGATTGGCGGCCATGCTGGCGAACACCAGCCTCTCCTCGTAATCGTACTCGCACAGTATCTTGTTGTCGCATAAGTAGAACCTGTCGCCTACGCAGAACCTGTAAAAAAGGGGACATTTAAATACTTTATCCAACAGTTAGACTGTCACCAACTAAAACCATTATCTCCCTGTGTTCATGATTAAAGTATGGACTATTACTGTAGGTATAATTTTCTCTATACTATGACTACATTAGACTCTATTAATGAAAATTATGACTGTCTTGTTAGTCTAATCTAGCGATCCTAAATAAATAAATTCATCCAGTCTTTTTTTGCATAAAACATGGTATTACAATAATTATAATAAAGAGCTTACATGTTTTGCCAAAATTATAGGTACTTAGCATACAAATCTTCCACTTTCACTGCTTAGAGCGACTAATATGCTATGAGGTCCTGGGTTCGGCTCCCAAGTTGAACAAAGTAATACTGGGTTGTTTGTTTCTCAGTAACAGATTAGAATTAGAACAGAAAGCTCAGATTTGTGCCCCGTTAGTTGTAATAGCCTCGCCTCTTAATACATGGGAACTAAACATACTGGTGAACTGTGTACATTAGAACACCTCTGCCTAAACCCTTGAGGAATAAAAGCGTGGTGCGTATATTGTTGCGTAAGTTAATCTCTGTGCAAACTACAATGCCCCTTCTTCCTTGACTGTGATACAACTAGGTTTTCTGAACTCGTCTAAAATCAACGTACCTAAAGGGTTTTCCACAAGGATTTTCACTCACCTATGATTGCACTGTTGGCAGGCGAAGCATTCTAAATGGTATACAAAACTCTTTGCTCGCATGACCATTTCGAAGGCGGGAATGACTTTGTTGCAGGCCACACAGTTGCCTGTGGCACCGAATAACCTGTTAAAAAATAACAAGGCTATAAACATAAAATACGGCTTATAAATACCGAGAGCACTTTACATTAAAGTCGTTTAAGCATAAAAATGTGATGTCACTATAAATAAAATTGTAGTTACCTAAGGTAGTCTCTTTTGCAGAGCATGAGGTCTGCTTTGTAGTAGAGTTTGGAGCCGACTTCTCCTAATCGGCAGTCACAGCAGCCGCACTTTAGGCAGTCCTCGTGCCAAAACCTCTCCATCGCTTTGAGCAGGAACCTCTCGGTGATGACCTTCCCGCATTGGGCGCACAGCCTCGCGCCCCCCGTACTGCCGGTGACCGTACTGTTGACGGCAAGCCCGTACTTATTGTCATCCTGTTGACCTGTTAACAAAGTATACAACTTAGCCAATTAAATTGTAACACGCAAAGCTGATTATAAACGGTATTTATAATATGCAGGTATGTATATTAGACATATAAGGAAAAAATAATGGTTTGATTTAATGATTCGGTACGTTGTACATTCTAGTAATTATTCGTTCTACGCGTCGTTACGGCATTAAGCTTGGCTCGATTGTTTTCTACTGTGTAATTGCGTCAATTAATTCGAGCAAAGGCGCGCCGCGTGACATGCACTCGTTGCTCGCTGACGTCATTAAGATGCGCATACGCATTTTTCTCACACCATAAAAAAACTGCAACATTGAAACATGCGGACTCATTATGTGCATTAACAGCACCCAATAAAACTTTATGAAGCATTTGTGCCATAAAAGGCTAAGCTACAATTCTTATTTCCTTTTAAACAAATAAAGTGTTACGTGAACATATTTTCAACGACTGTATCGCATTTAAAGCCTACACCGTGTATGTTAGTATAAATAAGTAAACCTTTGGCCATTTAGCAAACAATCAGTTCCAATTTATCGGCATACGATCCACATAATAATAGTGCGTACGTCAAACCAATCAAGGATCCAATTGAAGGGGTAACTAGGTGGACATAACTCATCGCAATCGATCACTTGCGCATCGCCGCCGCCGCCGACGATACTTCTCGTTTATTGAAGCCGACGTCGCGACAATAAAGTTAATTGGGATATATTAATGACGGTCTTTAATAATAAAATAATAAAAATGACGTGCGCCCTCCAGGCGTCGCTATTTGCAATTAGCAGTACGAATACGATATGACGACGCCGCAAGGCAGCATAACCGAGTCGTCTCCACGATCCAAATTACTTAACTCGTCTGATTACAAAAAATAACACAGTTGTATACAAAAAAACCTAATGCAACGTTAACTTCGCTTCAAAATTACCCGATGGTTAAAGTAATATAATTTCCGCTAACTCTACTCAGACGCGCTCACGCGAAACGTTAAAAGCTAATCAATTCAATGTGGTTTCCTTTAAAATTCTCGGAACGTATGTACAAGTGTGGTTAGTTTTCTTCGCAGTAAAAAATGCACCATGTAATGTCGGTATTTCCCCGTTTTAGCTGGAGGGATTCAAAATCTCAGTATTTTCCTCCGGAATGCTTGCTGAGTCGATGGCGCAGGCGTGCGGCTACCAGCGTGTTTTGACCATTTCAGGTTGTATGCATGTTGTTATTGGTGTAATTATAGCACACTATGCATCGTCAAAGAAATCGTCGTTAAAGAAACATCGATTTTATTTATTTACTTTGTAAATTTCCCATGTTTGGTGTTATTCAAAACTCCAATTATGGTTCATAAATTATGTATTTAGAATACTAGGTTTTTAGATAAAATAATAGCGTCTTATAATGACTACATTGACCAATTCCACATAGTAACTTTAGCTACACCTAGCACTATCAGGAAACAATAAAAGGCGCGTTACTAACGTGGACTGTACCTACATAAATATCCGCTGGTGGGGAGGCGTATCGCTTTATTTTCCTTTTATTACCTTCAGCTCGAGAATTTGATAGAGACTTGGCTACCGCACTGGCCCGGCAGTATAATTTCGCTGACACAGCCGGCCGCCGCCAACGTATTAAGGCGCCGAAATGAAAGAAACCCGGAAATGGATGAAAAGTAATTTATTTTAGCACGAGTAGGGTGACAATGGTAGCGTGCAAGTTGATACAAGGATTTTTAATGGAACCCTAGAGTAATGAATCGAATAGAGTGCCCATAATCGAATCTTAAGTTGAGGAGCGCCTACGCCTGCTACGAATTCTAGTTACCGGCCCCTGCGTAGCATTGCACGTTGCGGCTATCCATATTATATTTTATATAGAATAGGTCACTAATTCACATTCAGTTGAATTATAACAAGTATTTATAATACAGCGTTTGTTGTTCATGGATTTTTGTCACATATTATATCCTTCCACTCTTCAGTAGTACGAGCAGAATTTATATCTACTGTTTACTTCATTGCAAGCCCCCGGGCACACTCCTCTGCCTTCTTTAACACAATAATAATTTTCTAATTAAACAGGGAAATTACTTCTAAACATGGTATTTAATTGGAATCCGTAATGAACTTTTGTTCAGAAAATTCTTTCTTAGCGACGAAACTCATTTCCGTTTGTTTTGGAAACGCGAGTAGAATGCGAAGCGTAAGTTATTACCTGTTTGTACTCCACATGAGTGCGAGTTATTATAGGTGTCACTATACGAACGTATTGTGCTAAATAAATTGCAAACAAAGAAAACTGGAACATAACTTCTAACGCGGGTTTGTTATTAGTGACGTTCTATTGAGAATAAAACTTGTTACGTCGAACTGGAATATCAAATGAATCTATGAATTGATAATGTAAACATAAAAACTTTTTCGAATTTAATTTAAAATGTAAAACCTTCCTGTTTACAAACAACATAAAAATGTGATTTACCACCAAATTCCACACATATTTCTACCGTAGCAATGCTCTATATACCACATAAATAACTTGGATTTAATTAATGCCAGGTTATTATTGTAATTAGTAAGAATCACGAGCACTCTGCGTACATTCCGTGTAATTTACAATCGTTCATTACGTTTTGCAATTAGCTTGCCATCCCTATATGCTAACGTTACATGGCTGCCTACATTGACTATGCATCATTCTTAGAACGAGATTTCTACAAGGTTTTGTGGTAAATGATCGGAATAGGTACATATCTTACAACAATAAAATAGTACCTTCGCGATATTGTAAATTTATAGCAATTTAAAATATATTACAACCGATAATTACATTGTGGTGATTTGCATATAGCTGTGGTATGGTTTAAAATCTAACATTATATTTTTTTGATAGAAATAACTCATTGAATGAAATAAATCATACCCAGAATGCCTTTTCTGGCTTTTAATGCATTTGGATATTATGCAGACTTTGCTAACTATGCACTGTAAAAGATGCCAAATAGCATCGTTAAGACAGCTTTGTAACATGTCTTTCGTTTTTGCTGAAACTATTTTCTTACATAAATACGTACATACACTCACGCTATTCTCTCAATAAGTTTAACTTCAATAAGTATAACTCAATCAATAAGTTTAACTTTTACTTTACGATATGAAATAGAGTTGAAAAGAGTATGTATGTGGAAGAAGCAAAAGAAGTATGTAAGAATCGTAGCATAGCAAGTGGTGGTCTATAGTTTCTGCCTAGGTAGGTAATAGGCAGGAACTATTAAATTTTTTGTGTTACCCATATAAGAACTGTTTTCAACTGTATTTGATAGTAGGTAGAGACTAAATAAAGTAAGAAAGTGACTTATATTTCGAAAGTTTTTCATACATTTCATTATCTTGCTATATTGAGTTTTATATAACACGGTTTTAAATTACTTTTTATTAATTCTGTGGATAAACTAAACGAACCTACATATTTTAATGTATTTCCATCTAAAGCAAACGCAACTGCAATAACAGAAACCGCTTATTCAATTTAATTACGAAAATAAATACATAATCATTTATGGTATAATCTAAAGTACGATGCTAATGGATTTGTATAATGATTGTGGTTGCAGCTATTCTAAATGGTCGTACAATTTATTTAGTTTTAGTCTCCGGTCACTCATTAAACAATGGAGTTGATTGCGTTGTTGCGATATCCATTATGCGGGCTGTAATTAGATTTAACCAAATGCGGGTTTTGCATTAATAGCGATTAAAATGTAAAAAAATAACGAGCAGGATGTTCGCCCTGAATAACGTTATGTTACGTACACGTTACTATACAAACGATACCATCTAATTGCGTTCGGTTTAGAAATAATGTTTTCATCAGAAACCAAGCGGAATGCATAGATACTAGATAAAAGTAGTACCCTTTTCTATACATAGTGATTTTTTGTTTACCTACTAGATCTTACTTCTTCATATGTGTCTACTTACAATAATTGGGATTCTAATAGATCACAAAAATTGATGCACTACTCAATCAGGTAAAAAAAACTTACGTAGTTATGTACGATATCTCGAAGTTTATTAGAAACCGACTTCAAAAAATAGGAATAGGTTCTCAATTCGGATGTTAATATATTTTCGGACAGAACTCCGTCAGGAAGTTATAAATGGATTTGGATGATTTTTTTTTGTTTGGAAGAGGATCATTTCGGAATAGTTCCATTTAAATTTTAGAAAGATCTGATAATGACTTTCGGAGACAGAACACGGAACTGTTCAATAACTAAAAGGAAATGGCAATCATATCTATGCATTTTCACTATTCCATAACATAAAATCAAGCCCATCAGCAGGAATCGAACTCATGACACTCAGCGCAATGCTCATGCTGAGGTTAACGCGCTAACAGTTACGCCAAACGTGCGGTCAGTTTGTGTAGCTAATGTGTTGCTGTCTGTGTCAGGGAAAGCCAAGCAAAAATTTTGTGTTTTTGTAATATTAATATATTAACATATACCTACTGTATTGAACTTAAACTTGTTAGTTTTAACACTTTATTGCAAATCATCAACATTTCTAATAACAGGTTTTTATAAGCTACTAGCGACCAGCCCGCGGTTTCACCCGCGTTGCCCCGGTCCTAAGAGTCATAGCGTGATGTTAAATAGCTTAAAACCTTCCTCTTGAATCACTCTATCTATTCAAAAAAACCGCGTCAAACCGCGTTGCGTAGTTTAAAAGATCTAAGCATACATAGGGACAGACAGCGGGAAACGACTTTGTTTTATAATAAGTAGTGATGACATAAAAGGGGGAAAAAGAGCAGGAAAAGAGTATTTAGAAGGAGGCCCAACAGCAGGACAGTAAGGGCTAAAAAAAAATTGACTGAAGAGAGTTCCAGATTATATCCATTGCAGTTGGAAAACTAATATTATCACTCTTTTTATTATGTAAAAGCAATCGAACTCCTTGTGGCAATTAGTATGAAGTAAATCTCAGTTACCCGTAAAGCGGTGAATAACGAGGTGCAAAGGTGAAGTTGCAGGCTTAAAATTCCAACTGACCTATGGCAAGGGAACGCACCCTGCAACACGCCCCACCCTCCCTTATTGCCGCCATCGTTAACATTTCCGTTATTAAAAAAGTACGCGACTTTGTCATCACAGAAGTTAGTTTTTTTTAATTAAAATTATGAAATTGATATTGCTTTTACGCCGGTGCTCGCTTCCCAGCTCAACCTTGTGAAAGTTTAAATTAATTTTTGAATTAAGCCTAATGGCAGTGGTAAACGATTTCTAAGGAAAGAGTTTTCAGCAATTAAAATTTCAATTATTTGATGGTAGAAAACCGTATCTTAATTGCTTTTCATTACTGAAATAGAAAAAGACTGGCTTAGCAATTTACGAAGATAAATCAGCCTCAAATTAAAAAGGAAATTGCGGTTTAAACAAATATAAATAATTAGTATACGTAATTACTGAGTTTTATTTAACCGTCTCATTAGTCTAGATGTTGCGCGACTGCCATGATAGAAGTCCTGGGTTCGACTTCCAGGTCGAACAAAGTAGCATTTGGTTTATTACGAAATTCTCAGTAGCTGCTCGGAGTTTGGATTTACCTATGGCCGGTTAATAGCAATAGGTTCACCCTCTATTACATGGGACCTAAACTTACCGGCAAATTGTGTGTATTAATTTAAACCCGTGTGATAGTACTGCCTATTACATAAAATACTCTTTTTTTTATTTACCAAATTTTATAAAACATTATTTTTTAAAACAGATTTTTACTTTAATTTTCCCTATGGTTGACAGACGATGAACCTTTTGAGGTCTCTATCGATTTAATACGAAAGTAGGCCTCCAATTAATGTGGAAAACTACTTTCCTAACTAACTAAGCAGGTTTTTACTAGTAGATTTTTGGTGAATAACTATTTAAAAGTAGAAAAGTCCGCATTTAGGCAAGTATGAAAAGCTTTTTTGACATTCACAGGGAAAGTTGGTATTTATAAATAATAATATATAGATGCTTAACAAAGATAACTCAAAATCTTTCTCCTTTAGTTGGCATGACTAGTATGTATGGAAAAGTATTAAATTCTTACATAATAGCATACAGTTATAATAACTCTGTTTATATTCGGTGCTCATACTCCGCGATTGCTGCCGCTTTTAGTGTTGGACTATTTTAGCACGTAACAACGTATCGATAAAATATTATGTATCGGTACATTTTGTACTTCATATTGTTACTAGCATTGTTTTTATCTGGAACCGACGTAAAATCTGAAGAAATGTTTTTTTGTTAACTAAGGGATATACAAAGGCATGTACTACCTACTATTGAATGATACACCTAAATCGCTGTTTCTAAATCGAAATCGTTGTGAAACTACAAAAGTGCCTTGTAGCTGTTAATTTTTAAGAAGAAAAATTACTAAGAAGAGATTTAAAAGTTATTTGTATCGTGGTCTGCAATCTGCATGCACATCACTAGATAATACATCGTATCCCAAAATGACAATCAAACGTATACAAATTCGAGACAATCTGCGTCATAAATTATTTTCTCAGAGAAAGGCTCCGGGCGAAACTTAAGCCTGACATAAGTGGGCAATAAACTTCAGCCAATTTGGAGATTCGCATCTGGAGGCTCTTATTAAAGCCCGAAAGTTAGTCCTTTTCATCCATCACTCGTAATACGTGTGTGAGTTATTGTATGAAAAATTGAAGAATAAATTGAGTCGCTGCAGCAGCGGCGAGACATAAATCCCAACTGAGCCCTCAATATTGTTTTAAAGGGGAAGTGGCCATAAATTTTATCAGGGCCGCCCAGAGCAGCCGCGGGCGCCGAGCCGCACCCGCCACGCTACGCCACGCTGCCGTGCCGCCTCGCACCCGCACTTCCTCCGCAATTTTCCGCCGCTGCCCGTACTGCATTTGATGCTCATGTGAATTTGTTTTGTTATTTCTAAAGAAATTGAAAACTTCCTCATGGATTACCACTTTATCGTGAAATATGAGGTAATAACCACGTGTACGAAATTGGCCAATGCGGCAGTCTCCAGAACTGGCGGCAGTAAATCGACAAGTCTTGCTATATTTACACTATTGAGAGCATTTAATGCCGAGTTAATGCCGATTTTATTTAGAAAAAGAAAAACTTTAGAGGTTTCTATTCTTCTCTATTTCGCTACTGTTACTGATCTTCTGTCCGACCTCCGATCCTTTGGTCCGACCATCGGAATGGTGATCTGCCCTGCAATCATATTACATCCCTCGGCCACCATTCGGTAACTGCTTTGGTCCACCTAAGATGGTCTCGTCTCTTTATGTACATGTTTACTTCAGATGAAAAAAGTAATTTAGGTTAAAATATAGTCAAGATTTAATAATGGTAGATGAAAATTAATATGATAAAGGGACAAGGTACTCCAACATATTTTTTAAGTTAGGATCAGACTACTACTTCGTGTCAACTCTATATATTGTCCCATAAAGCTAGCGAAAACAGCAATTCGTTTACAGCTTCCGTATCACAAACTCTTTACCATTTTATATCAGCCATCACCCGTTCAAGAATACGCAGACTACAATCAGCAATACTGTGGAAAAACATACTCCGTACAAGTTTGTGGGGCACAATAAAAAATCGCTTATTTTTATCAATACGATCTGGGTGTCGGACATTTCGCATAAATGTGATATTGCAATATCGTTCGTCCCCTTTTTAATATCGCGACGGACGGTACTGGGCGGTTTATGGCACAACCCTTCCCGCGTTTTATTCGCGACCTGTTTGTCCTAATATTATGAAAAAATTGACGTCGGCAAAACGAAAACGTCTCGTACTTATATATATTTTTTGTTCCTTGATTTACTTTTTCGTTTTAGGTATGTTTCCTGAACATTATATACTTCTATTTCGCTGAAACAGTGTTGATACAACGTTTTATAGGTTAGTACTTACTGTTGGCACTGTCAGGCTTATGCATGGCCGGGGGATCTCGAATCATGGCGATGTCGTCACTTGCGCATCACACAACAATAACTGTGTCCTGAAACAATAGCAAATAACTGTTAGCCAGATATAAAACCTATCAACAATAATTTCAATAATGATCTGTGCTTTGACTATCTATCTATAGATCTGTGAGTAGCACAGCACAGATCTGATTTTTTGGGATCGTTTTTCACAAATATAACTCATCTCTCGTTAACATATATAATTAAACGAAAAATATACCTACGTACTTAATGAACACGAATGCTCTAGGTGATATCTAGGGCAAAAATATATGCTGGTATATTAATTACATTCATGTTTCCAGCAACAAACCAAGAGTTAGTTTTTTTTATCAATGACCCTTAAAGGTAATTTTATCAACCAAGATAAGAACTTAAACATTTCACTTTTACTACCTATATTTCTTTATACTATAAGTAATAGCAATTTACGTTCATGTTCCATGAAAAGATGTCCTTATTTACAAAGAATCCTACCCAGAGCTAGGAGGTAGGGAATTCGCTGAGAGCGAGCCCCGGCAGTACGCGTCTAGCTACGAAACCTCATTAGAATAAACGATATCCTCTCCTTACGTCCACTCCGCGAGACCTTATTACTCCGACAAACTGCCGTCAAACGGTACCAACCAGGCAACAATCATCCTACATAAAATGCACTTTATAAACTTCGTGTTATGGTCTCGTTTTCAATGACCAAACACAACCGGAGCTCCACGTAATAATTTTCTATCTTAGAAATACACTATAGATTCCAATTTCAAATGTAACATGAATAACAAACGCACTATCTGGCGATATTATTCAGTGAAGGTTGAGACGTCCAAGCGAAGCTGCAAATTGAAACTTGGGGCGGCACTAATATCTCTTGCGGGTCGTCTCGTGTGCATATTGGATGTCATTAATTTTCTAACTCTATAAATGCGGGTAGTTGATGACACTAACAAAAGAGCTTTCAATCTTCAGACACATCAAAATCTTATAAAAATCTGCTTTAATCAGCCTATGTCAAAATATGTATAATGTTTCCACTTCATAACTTTGGGGACTAAAATATGTAATCCGGAATAGGATTATTTTAAGTGGATAGGATCAGGCGTACACAAAGACGTCGGTGTCAGAAGATGCTTCTTTATTACCTGGAAAAAAAATGATGTTTGTTTATTACAATTACTTTGCATACTTGACATGGCTGATATACTGGCTATATTTGGTGCAACGTATTCACGTCTTTATTACACAATAACAATAAAAATGAATCATCATATGTCTATAACAGTCCACTGCTGGACGTATGTAGGCCTCCCCCGATGTGCGTCATTTCACCCTGTCCTAGGCTTATCACATCTACAAAAATACATACCTACATCAAATGATATATCTAATTAAAATAGTTGTCTAACGAATATTAATTATTATGCTATATTGTACTGTAATGTAATGTACTTTTTATAAGTATTAAAATCTATTTTTTACATACTGCATAATAAATCATCATATTAGGAAAATAAATTAAAACATCTTGGTGTAGTACGTATTTCCGTGATTTCAAGATGCTTCATCGGAATTGAGCTTATTAAGATAATTTTAATAAAAAATGATCAACGTGGATTTCTGGGTAATATTGCTACTGAGTATGAAAACCAATTACCTACTTCGATCTTCTTCGTTTAGTCGACTATCATTGAATATCCTAATTAATTACAAAATAGTGGAATTTAACATATCAGTCAAAAATGTTTGATAGATACGTAAAATAAAACAAAATATGCTATCAAACTTGAGTGGAATGAAAAAATTTTATAACCGCATCGAAATTCCCATCAGCACCTGTTACAAAGGCGGCTATCAAATTACCCGCGACATATCCGCGGAGCGCGCCGGAGCGAGCACGCCTCCATTCATAAATACGGTATTCGTTATGCATTTCTCATATTCATGAATCCGTTTTATTGGCCCCAATAAAATATGAACATCTCAGAATGGATATGAGAGAGCGGGCAAATCTAATATGGATTGCTGTGCGCCGGATTCGGTCCGATCGGCGGGTGGGGACGGACAGCTGCGCCGCTCTCGGGCCACACCAATCACTAATGCTGCCGTTTATTTTTTAGAATACCTTAAGTTTTATCACTCAGATGAAAGCTCTTTATCGCACATTGCAAACAATCGTGCCTTGTCGACTTAGGTGACAACAATCACACAAAGAATGTGGCGTCCCCCACAGTAATCTGTCGCTACTTGTAGTGTAAGACTGACAAACGATCTCCGCAGCGGCGCCCAGCACATAATGCGAATTTAAAAGACTTTGCCCCACTAAACCACCTGAAGAAAAGGACAGTACCCCGTCGACGTGTCAAAAATTCAACAGAGTGCCGGGATAAGTGGAATGGATGACGGGCGTCGCAGTACCGGATAAAATATTCTACGTCAAATCGTACGTCAGTGGCTCTCGACTTGTTCTCGCTGAGAGTAGGTACTTCGCGGAAGTCGATTATTTATTCGCTTTTACGTCAGCTATAATACGGCTTTTTTGTGCCCTTTCCGATTTATATGCGCCCATCGGAGTGTTTTATAATTCGAGAGAAAGGCACACCCTGTAGTTGCTTATTTATTGCTTAAATTTGATTGACGAGCGAAGCTTAATAAAGTTATACACTCAACATTTTAAATTAATTCGACGAATACTCTCTGCAATTACACAAGACTTAGTCCTTTCATGCACTCCTGTTCTTTCTTGCGAGTTAATCGCAAGAAAGAACAGGAGTACATGAGCCCATTTCGTGAACCATGTTGGGGAGAGAGAGTAGTACTTGACTATCAGCAGGTAGGCCCATTATGATTATGTTATCAACACGATCAATTATCCAACATTACGTTAAAATTCACCCCAGCCATCAATTACGTGGCAGCCGGCCGGAGCGTCGTCAAACACCGCGTGAGGCAAAACATGGACCTACCAAACATTCAACATTTATAAGTAACTAGAAATATGTATTGGATTCTCAATATTTAATATCAGAATCATTCTGACACACAAGCGTCAACGATATCTGTTAGAAACCCCTTTCTGACTCCGCACTGATCGAATTCATTATTCACCAGAGGAGAGCAATTAAAGCTCCACTAATCAATCTCAAACTTCAAGCTGAGCTGAACTCTAATCAAGAAAACTCCTATTCTGTGAAAGCTTTTTGAACAAAATCTAACTTAATTAAAAATGTAAATTAAATTCCTAGTCGCTTCCACAAGCATGTCGTCGGCGGGCCGCGCCGCGCGCCCCGCACACAGCGCTCGGGGCTTTTGATTGCAGCTAAAAGGTTTGGGATTAGTGCGCGAAAGAGCTTTCAGTGCATTTGTAGAGCTTTTAAGTGGGAAGCTTTCGCTTAAGACACTTACATACAATGTAAATTTTATGTAGATAGTTATCTTGTGAATGTATCTTAGGAACTTTTAAAAACAGTCCTTCCGCTTGATGGCCTAATACAAAGTGAAATGGCGATAAGTTCAATAATAATACAACATGGTGTTATCGCTAATTTGGTTTGTTTTAGAAGTGTGCATCTGCAGACAAACAGCGCTAAGCGATGGGGTTGTGGGGTATCTGGGGAGGCGGCCAGGGGAGCGGGCTCTGACCAAGGAAGTTCGGTGTCCGGAAATAAACCGCCCGTAAAATTGTCAATTCCGAGGGAGCGCCGCCCGGCGCCTGGGCCCGACAATTTTGAAGCGTGCGGTTCAACCGGCCCGCTGAGCTCCGGCCCGATTCAATGTTTAAAAGGCATCTTATGTCAGCACTTTATTTTGATTTTACTACAAATTTACTATTTTACGAGTACTTACTTAAATAATAAAATACTTTTGAGATCGGAATTAAAAGTTGCAAGTAAATAAAATTTATGAGTACGTATTACAACTCACGCTCTACACGTCAGCAAAGTGCGCATTGCCATCTGGGTGTGCGCCAAAACAATCACTGTTATTCAGTACTTAGCTGTGCGATACAGTAAATTACACAACATTGTTTCACAGTCATTAATTCAGCGATTTCGCGATTAAAATTTAATTACATCCAACTGTCTGTACACAGAGTCATCAGATAAAGCTTAGATTGAAAAATGGTTAAACGCGTTAGAGAGTGATGTAAAAGAAAATTGGGCGAGATATATCACAAGTAGCACACACAGATAACACACGCATAACCCATCCAATCACAAGGAGCAGCGAGCAGAAAGCTTATTATCGAGACGCGGCGTTGCGTCACCCGGGTAATGAGGAGAGCGAGACACGATCCTTTCGGGGCGGACACGGGACGGACGCGGGACGGACTGGACTCGGGCGGACTGCACACGTGCACCCATCCAACGCTACAACCCTCGCGCTTTTTGAACTGAGATCATCGCGACACTCATCCGTGAAATTGATTCCCGAGAAAAGGAAAGACTAAAAGATAAATAAAAAGGAAATAGGAAAACACAAGCTAAGATTTGGCGTGAAATTGTTTTTCAGCACCCGCCCGTCGCCGACGCGGCTACGGCGGGCGGCCGGATTCGGGAATTTCCCAATTACTGGGTGTGAATGTATCTACTTGATTACGTATTAGATACTTTAAACACTTGACTTGGAACCAAAAACGTATTATACCTATTCAATAATAATTGTATGCATTTGACGAATAGACGAATATTATGACATCCTATGTCATTTGTTGTTGAATTGAAATATTAATAAAAAAAAATATGCTACTTTTTAGCAGTAACTAATACTAAGCTGTACCTAAGGTATAGGTACCTATAGGATGATATAACTATCTAACGGATCGGTCGAATTGGGATCTTAAAACACTGTGACATCTCATCCACTACGTGATCCATTTGCCGAAGTAAGAAGCAATCTCATTCAATACCCGGCCGCCCCCACCCCTCAGCCCCTATGCGCCTAGGGTTGCTAACAATGCGATACTTTGTGCGCGTCCGCGCCCGTATCACGGAACGCAATAAAACTTTACATTCCTCTTTAACTACTTTTCTGTAGTTATCAGCGTGTGATACGAAATGGGGCATAAATACTGAGTTGTTTGTTGTTTAAATTTGTTCTAGCTAACGTAATACGATTGCGGTACGTAATTGATCAAAACATACCAGCAGTTAAACAGTTTGTATATTTTTGGAGGTTAAATTATCCAACAATATTTATTTATCATGTATGTTCATCCTTTCAGGTTATATTATTAAAAAAATAGGACAAAGAAAATTCACAACAGAAACTTTTTCAATAACATCTCAGAATATTCGGAATAATATAGAATATCATTCTCCGGAGCGTCACCGTCACCCCTAACTTCGTAGCGAGTATCGCTTTCCCCGATTGTATTAGATTCAGCTGCCCTTTTCATCTACATGTCGTTCTCTCTTTACCTCTCAAGAGGGTCGCCCGACGAGTGGATGTGCCGCGGACAGAGTTACATTTCTTACGAACTATCCCATCAGTTATTTTTAACAAATAAGTACTTACTTACTTTAATAAATAAATATGCTATTTACATATTTGTCATTTTATTTAGTAGTAAAATTAAAAATGTCTAAAAAATAATGCTTTTAATGATATCTAATTAATAAATAAAAATTTTAATGATACCTAGAATACTTACAAATAAAATTGATGACTTAATGCCATTAGCATAATTATCGTAGGAGCACTTTTTATACAGACTTTGCTCATTTTTTTATTAAATTCCCTTCTAATTTTATTTCGCATATAAATTCGATAACTGCCTCATTAGCCAAGTGGTCCTGAGCGCGACTGCTACGCTAGAGGTCCTGGGTTCGATTCCCAGGTCGAGCAAAGTGTTATTGGGTTTTTCTATGAAATTCCCAGTAGCAGCTCGGAGTTAGGAATTTGTGCCCGGTTAATGGCAATAGGCTCGCCCCCTATTACATGGGACTTAAACATACCGGCGAACTGTGGGTGTACAATAGTATGCCTCTGCCTAACCCTTCGGGGAATACAGGCGTGATGGTATGTTATGCATGTTATAAATTCGTTCAAGAATAACTTTGTTGAGTGGCACAGCGCCTGTAGGCCCGTGATGGAATTTAGATCACAATCGGGGAGGTCACTATCAGCGCACAAAAACTATTTTCATCTAAAAACTCATCTATATTTTGTCGAAAAACTATGAATATGATTATCCACACCATTCCAAAGGCTATCATCCAATAAACCTAGTAGGTACCAAAGGTATCAAATCTTTTTCGTCCGTAGTGAAATTGAATATTTATCCGGGTAGTATCTCTATTCTGGAACAATTTTTATGTAGGGGGAATACAATCTCAAGATATTTGGGAGGGCCACTCCACAAGGATATTGGCAAATACCTTGCCTACATTACCTTTATTGCCTCGCGACGTTGCGTGCCCGATTTGATCGTATCTACGATTATTTGCGTATTATTCAATGTTTCTAAATGTTATTCGGCTTGAACTCTAATTCGTTATTCATGAAGCCGATAACAAAGAGTAAGGTTTTAATACAATATTCATCATTGTCTGTAATGCACCACTATTCATGTTTATTGTTCTATTATTTTCATCGTTTACGCCTTATTAAAAATACTTACCTGCATGAAAAGAGTGCATTTTCCAAACAATAATTTACTTTGACATGACATGCCAGTTTGAGTTAACCTGCGATTGTTACTATATTTTTTGCATTTCTGTATGTTGTATAGATAAATAAGTGCAGTTTTACCATTTTAAAATTCTGATATAAATAAACATTATAAACACATTGCTATTTAAATAAAGTCATAGGTTGCAATTATGATACGACGGGGTAATCGTCGACATTAACCGTTCATGGGCCATAATTAATAATTACATTAAGGTGACAATCAAACTTCCTTTAATCTACCCACGACACGGCGAGGCGCGAACTGCCGGTTGTAATGTAATTTGCGCAAATTAAGCCAGACAGTCTGCATAATTTAGCACGTAAAACTCACCGCCATAAGCTGGACACTTATAATTGAGTGGACCGGACGTCGCGGTGTGTTTCACGTCGTCAATTTACCCATGACACACAACTTGTGTAAATGTCAGCATTGATTTGCTCCAATGTAACATTTAAATATATTTTTAGGGTCTTAATTCAAGACTGAACGACGTGCTTAAGTTATTAATACCATATACACGTGTATGGCTGGATAATGTTATACGAAGTGCATGTGACCATTCATTCTACAACCTTATTTTCAGTCTACGCGAAACCCGAGACATATGACTAGTATGTATGTACTAAATTTCAAAACTGTATCACGAAACATTACAAAGTTATAAGCCTGATGTTACCTGTATGTCCATATAAAAACATGCTCACCACGTCTTATTACCCCCGCCCCGCTGTGCGCCCGCGCCTAGTAAAGTTAAAGTACTTAAACACCATTTTTTATTGTTATTTTGTGTTTAATTACAATTTAAACACATTTAAGAAGTTGGTGCAAGTGGGCCGTAGTGTCGCACTTGTAACTTTTTTAAATATTTTTGGGACAAAATATAAAAAATATTGGAATCGATTCAGTTACTTATTCTGAACAAACGGTATTCAAGTTTCACATAATTATAGGCACTAAAAATAATGTTGAATGCTACATATACGGCTACTTAATTAAGAGATGCTCAATTACACTGTCAGTGAGTAGGGACTAATACCTTGCTACTGAATATATATAGGTTTTTACCGTTACCAATCACTTTTAACAGGAACTTGGCTTGAATCTTAAAAAAACCTTCATGGAAAAAATGTATCATGGTATCATAATTAAAATTAATTGGATAAGTTCGTAGAAGTTTCACGAACGTGTTAGGTATGAAGTCTGACATTGTATTGTAGGGGAAACTTTATTATTCACTCGTGTAATTATATTAAATTACTCAGTTATCAGAAACCGTTCATACCGAAGTAATGAAGTTATGTCCGCATTAATGACAACATTTTAAAAGGGCAGTTTTTAATTAATATTGCGTGCAGGTATCCTTAAGTAACACGTATGTGGTAGGTGCCTATATACGTAAACGTAATGCAAGTTCGTGTTTTCAGAAACGTAATAAAAAAAAAATCTCTACTATGTCCTAAAACAAAACATACCATCACGCCTGTATTCCCTGAATGTAATAGGGGGCGAGCCAATTGCTATTAACCGGGCACAAATTTCAAACTCCGAGCTGCTACCGGGAATTTCATAGAAAAAACTAATAACACTGCTCGACCTGAAAATCGAACCCAGGACCTCTAGCGTAGTAGTCGCGCCCGGGTCCAATGGGCCACTGTCCTAAAATGATTTTATATATTTTACATTACAATTCAGTACCTACAAATGTAAATCCCTTCTGTCCATTTAACTGCACTACAAGAGCCAAGTTACGCATAAACAGTGTTCATAGAATTCAGCGATCGCTTGCCGTACAGTTCCCCCACATAATTGTCATTGTAACACGTTGCTGTAGATTCAGCGATAATGTAGCTAATTAAGGCAGACGAGCGCAGCTGATTGTGGCGCTCTGCAGCGCTGTTACGTTGACTTGAGCTGCAATAACTTAGTTCGAGTGCAGTAAATAAGTGTTCGTGATCGTCGTCCACTAGGTATTTTAATGAGATTTAATAGCTGCGGTGTGTCAACCGGCGCACAAGCAACGCTGTCGGCTTTTAAGGCCTTAATTGGTTCCGTACATGTTTAATCCGCTTAATAGTTGTTTTGTCGGACAACACACAATCACAAAATCCGGTTTCTACGGCGATAATTCTGATTGATGTGAAACTTTATACCTACTTACAATTGTCGAATGTAATTTTTTAAATAGCAAATCGGCTATTAAAAAGAAAGGCTACGATAGTGACATTACCTTCGCTAAACATTGAGTGATGTGAAACGTATTATGAATAACATTGTGAGCGTACAGTCTCATGTTCACTGCAACCTGAAATAACTAAATAATTTAATGGCTTCATTAGACGGGCCGTGTTGGAGGCTAATCGTTATTTATAGACAATAAATTGTTATATTCATAGTGGTCGGAGCGGAAGGTGCATAAATTCGACGAGCGAGTGTCGAGTTGACACCTGTGATTGCATTTACAATGCTAATTCACGGCACAATATCACGTCATCTGCCGCCGCGCTTCACGTTTTCACAATCGCGCCCGCTGACACACACACATCCGCACCAGAGTCGCCACCGCCACACCCAAATATTTAACTAATGTCACCAACACATTTTACTTTCCACTACTTAACTTTTTTGATACTCAACTTATTTACGTTGTTGGCAAAGTACCAAGTGCGTACAAATGGCCCACAACGAAGCCCAACAACATATTATATTGCGTGCCTTGCTCTCGATATATATTTAAACAAGCAGCTCTCATCATTCACTGGCAACTCTGCGCAATTTTAGAAGTAGCATCCCAGACCCTAAAATTTGCTTTATCTGTGCTCGGTGAACGCTTTCATTCTTTTCGTTTGCGCGGCAACTGATTCTGCGCTTTTCTGTGTTTATTTTAATTAAAGTGTATTTTAATATAATTTCAACCAAATCTATGCCTAAACGGCAACATGAAGAAGTTTTACAAAAGTTAGACGATAAATGAAATGTCGTCTTAGAATTATAAGCCGAATAAAGTGTCGTCATAAAGCGGAGTACCTAGCGTCGTTGGAACGGAGATAATAATTATTGTTCATGAAATAAAAGTGACAACAAGTTGTCTTGTGATTAAACCGGTATGGCTACTGGCTCTCGTAGCAGTTTAAAGCCGCACGCAAGAGTTTCCATAACCTTCGTAGGTACCGGTTGACGCGGGTGGTGTACGTGATACACTGACGTGCTCATTGGACTCGGGGCGTACACGAGATGTACACACGAGATCTCTTACTCTTATGTGGAGTCCGTGAGGCTCCAATAAGCAGTTTTATCAATCACATGTAAGTGCCTACAATGTTTTTTCATGGGTATGTTGATTTAAATCATAGGTAACTACCTATACCTACTTACTGCAGATTACAATAACATGTAAGTCTTGTGCTGATCACAATTCGAAGGAGTGCATATAATAATTAAAACGAGTAGGTACATATGGTTCTAGAAGAACACAAAACTCACTGGAGTTTTATGCTCTAGGAGACACAATCTCATGCTAGATAAACCTACATCTTGGTTTGTTTCAATTTTCACCTATACTTAAATAGGGCACGGCCACCCTTGAGGGCCCCAATGCCCAATGATCTAAAGACACCACAAAATCTTGTGGAACAGATCCCGGTTAGACAATATCCACAGGTTTCTGTTTTGGCAACAATATTGTCAGTATAGACAAGGATATTGAGTTGCATAAATACATATACAGTATAACAATAACAATGTAAATTCATCTCACTAAGGGTACATAAAAGATATACTTTGTGAATTTTGTGATGGATCCTGACTGACATTTTGCCCTAACAAAAATAAGGAGAATTCTAGTTTTCCCTATATGTGATTAGTTTTTATATGTTGTGAAATAGTAAAAGACCACTGTAAGCATCTATAGAATGCCTGTGTGACAAGATTTTTTTGAAAACCTGCCATTAAAAGCGACCAGTTCTTCAATAAGCTTACAACCAATTGTAAGTGAAACCCACAACTACCCATTACTATTGAAGGACATAAATCTTCAATACAGGCTGGAACACCAGCATTGTGCACTAGACCAACTGCAAGAAATGGCCAACTTAGCCATAGTGGTAAGTCATGCCGGAAGGCTAACACATTTTTTACCTCACTGCAGGATAGCATGCAATGAAGTAAAACTTAACCATGTTAAAGGATACTCAATTACCTTTGTAATCAAGTCTCATAGGACCTTGGTGGCATTACTGTCTTCAGGAAAATCAGATGAGCTATCTACTTTGGCCAACTTTAGTTTTCATTTCCCATTATGATACAACAAACTTTAGTATCAGAAAAATAACATCTCAGAAGAATGCTGTCAAATAGAGCTTTATTTCCATTTGGAAATGACATTACATACCAAAAAGTTATTGGAAAACCACATTTATTAGTAAATGTTTATTCAAAATATAGTATTGCCTATATTGTTATAATAAAGTAATTCCTACATTGGGTTGCTCAGATGCGTAATAATTTTACAAGATGGGGACATTACAAGACAATCAATACATTAATATGTATAGAATCTGGTTATTAATATAAAGTATTCCTTAGATTATATACATTGAGATGATATGATTATAGAAACTTTAGCTCTAGAAATGCTTAGAATTTATCAGTTAAAAATTCCAGTTATCATTGTCTTGATAATTTCTTAGCTCCTGTATGATATCTACCAGAAATATGTCATTATAATAATATTTAGCAATATTTATTGCAGCTTGCCCAGCACCAAATTCTGGGCCACAGTGAATAGGTACATTATACACAAGATAAGATAAACTAAAATGTTGTAATAAAATTCCTGTTTATTATAGGAGTACCTATCATGTAAAATAGAAGTATTGCATAACATTATTATTACATATTGTATTATGACATAGCATTTATTTGGTAAAGTCTATATCACCTAATCCAGTGCTGTTTGTGTCAACAAGCATCCAGTTTGACAAGTAGTTCAACCGCTCAACTATTATATTGGTCTAATTGAAATAAATCAATTTTGACCTAGACTTTGAAGCCCATGGATTTTGCAAAAAATGTGGACAAGCAACTGAAAATCATTTAACCAATCCAGGTTAGGTTGTAACATTTGTATAGTGCATAAATTCCCTTATGTGCATACCATTGATTTTAGAAAAGATAAGAGGTGTAGGTAGTAACAATACCTACATCATATATAAGATATATATATATATATTTTTTTTTTTTGTGCATGATAAGCAACATCATAAATCATCCTATTGTATAACAAGAACAAGACATAGGTGTCATGTGTCATATACCCTAGTAAATTTTCTAATAAACATTTCATTTATTATACATAGACATTTCTATGTTCATTTAAATTGCCTTGGCCACATTCATATGGCAGTAGTGCAAAGGGTTAACAAATGCTAGCACATTTTGGTCACAGGACATCATTAAAAATAAAGTTTAGTTAGTACTTTTATTTTTAAACAAGAGAAGTACATAATGAATCCAGAAATATGGTATTTGTTTAGGAGAATAAGGTCTTGATCTGTTTGCTGAGTGAAATAAAACTGATTTGCGTCTTTACTCGTAGAATATTTATTTTGAACTAACTTAATAACTAGATGAGTGGACTGTATGAATATAGTTTGAATGTATGTGTGCAGTATGCCTGTGTGTGTGATTGGTTTGCTACTAATGACTATGCAGTAATCTATTATTTATATATCTAATTAGACATACCGCCCACCAAAGAACGCAGTGCTTTATTGTACTTAATCAATGAATGAACACAAATTTATATAAACAAAAGTTTTGTAAAAATACTGTAATAAAGTATCTCTGTTAGTATATTTCAATGAGTTTTAACAATTTTGAGTTATTTCCCTATAATCAGATACATTTTTATAAAGAAATAAAATCACAATATAAATTGCTACAATGTATGTAACATAACCCGCCCACCGTGCCATTAGATCACAACTTAATATAAGTCTGAAACCTTAATTTAACAAAATAAAGGACTTATTATCTATTTGACATTGACACTTTAGGTGACTGGAAAACAAAGTCTTCTTTGCTATGGACTTACTACTTACTAGGTGGGTATTTACACTTTAATCATCTATACCTACTTCTTATAAATGACAAAATGTTATGTTTTAATACACAATAATAAGATAAACTTATCACAAATTGTACATAATTTGGAAAGTAACTATATAACCATAATGAACAAGAACTCAGTAAAAATGAGTTTAATTATATCTACCTATGTATTAACTTAACTAAGTATTATTGATATGTCGTGAGATTTAAACCTGAAGTAAAATTCAGGGTGAGAACACATAAGTGGACAAAACTATAATTGTAAATCTAAATAAACTACAAATTCATTTAGGTAAAACACAGATTTTACTAATGGGACGTTTAAATTCACCATTTTTACACTTAACAGATACAACCCGTGCAATGTTGTCAGGCCCCAAATACTTTTTAATTATTTTGCCTAGAATCCATTTAGCAGGTGGAATATTATCGTCTTTTAAAATAACTACATCACCTACCTCTGGCTCAGATTTCTTAGTGTTCCATCTATATCGTTGATTAAGGTTAACCAAATATTCTTTGTACCACCGCTTCCAAAAGTTATTTAGTATTTTTTGTGTTAATCTCCATCTATCCAGGCCTACAACATTGGTGTTAGAATTATCTTCATCGGGAATACTTATTAGTGGCTCGCCTATAAGAAAATGACCGGGTGTCAAAGCCTGAGGTTCGTTAGGATCATCACTCATTACGGTGATAGGTCGCGAATTAAGACAAGCCTCAACCTGGGCTAAAACAGTGGATAACTCCTCGTAGGTGAGAGTGGTGTCTCCTATTACTTTGTGTAAATGTGTTTTAACGCTACGCACCCCAGCCTCCCACAGACCTCCGAAATTAGGTGAATGTGGAGGTATAAAATGCCAAGTCGTGTGTTCTAAGCTCAACAATTGTTCAATTTCACGGGGTACATTTGACTTAGCTCGATTAAACATATCACGGAGCTGTTTGTTGGCACCAACAAAGTTAGTACCGTTGTCACTGAACAAGTTCTGGCAGTGACCCCTTCGTGCTGTGAATCTCTTGAAGGCTGCAATAAAAGCCTTTGAAGTCAGGTCGGTTACCACCTCTAAATGTATGGCACGAGTAACCATACATATGAATAAACAAACATATCCTTTGTAACATTTTGCTCCTCGGCCAGGTGAAAATCGTACATTGATAGGCCCCATGTAATCACAGCCAGATGATTTAAAGGGTCTAGTTGGTTTTAGTCTCACTTCAGGAATCTGACCCATAAGTTGGTTACTTTTCTTCTTAGAGTATCTCAAACACTGAACACATTTTCTGTAGTGACCTTTAACTCTTTCTTTAGCTCGCAATATCCAATATTTCGTTTTCAAATAGCACAACATGGCTTGTGGTCCACCATGAAAAGTTTTGATATGTGCATCACCAATTATAAGCTCGGTAAGATGGCTCCTAGCAGGTATAACAATAGGATGTTTAGTGTCATATATAACATCTGACTCATTAATTCGCCCACCAACTCTTATAATATCATTTCCATCTAAAATAGGACAAAGAGTGCGAAGCTTACTCTTTTTTGGAACGAATTTCTTCATCTTTAACTGCTTTAGTTCCTCATTAAAATGTTCTTCTTGAATTTGTTGAATACATAATTGCAAACTCTGATCCATTTCTATAGGTGTAATTATTGGTGAATATAATTTGCGTTTCTCTTTTGGTAGTCTTAGATTATGTAAAACTCTTCTCCAGTAAGCTATAGTTTTTAACGTTTTAGTAAGTGACGAGAACATAGTCCAAATAAATTCATTTTTCAAGACAGGTAAAGCAGTCAGAGATGTAAGTCTTTCTTCTTCATGTGTATCCTGTATGATGTCCGGGTTATCAAGCTCTATAATTGGTTTTGAAAGCCAGGAAGGTCCTGACCACCATAATTGATGTTCTAGTAACCCTTTTGCCGCTAAGCCCCTGGAGACACAATCAGCTGGGTTCATTTCCGTTTTGACATGTCTCCATTGTTCATATTCCAGAATGTTAAGAATCTCTGATACACGATTACTCACAAAAGTAGTCCAACGGCTAGAACCTCCTCTCAGCCAAGCTAAGACTATTTTAGAATCAGACCAAGCATACAAGTTTTCCTTCGGTACGTGTATTACTTGTGATATTTCGAAGATCAATTTTGCTGCTAGAACAGCACCACATAGTTCTAACCTTGGAATAGACACTTCCTTCTCCGTGGGGGCAACTTTGCTTTTTGCTGATACCAAACTAACGCAGATTTCGTCCTCTTTATTAAGAACACGAATGTATACAGCAGCACCGTACGCTAGTTTAGAAGCATCAGAAAATGCATGTAACTCAATCTTTGACCCTGGACTGTAACAATACCAACGTGGTATGTTAACCTTACTCAAATATACCAAACTCGATCGAAATTGTAACCATTCATCGCGTAAGTCAGTAGTCAATACTTGATCCCAATCAAGTTTTGATTTCCAGAGTTTTTGTATGAATGTCTTGGCGGTGATTACCACGGGGGCAATCCACCCTAACGGATCGTACAGCCGTGCCACATCCGACAACACTTGTCGCTTAGTTATAGGTTCTTTTGGTTCTGGTAAGTCAAGTATGTACTGAAAAGAATCCATGCCTCTATGCCATACCAAGCCAAGTACCTTCATGACGGTAGATGTTTTTATTCTGAGTGAATCATTGCTTCGGTATTTGTCCTTTTCTATGTGTGCCTGTACCACTTCACTATTACTACTCCATTTTTGCAGCTCGAATCCACCACAGCTCATTAACTTGTTCATCTCACTGTAAATGTGTATAGCTTCGTCCAAAGTGTCACAGCCTGTCAAAAGATCATCCATATAAAAGTCTCGCTTAGTAATTTCTGACGATATAGGAAATCTTTTATGTTCTTCATCAGCTAACCTTTGTAGGGTTTTAACGGCCAAATATGGCGCGCAAGCAGTACCAAAGGTTACTCGTAATAATTTATAATGAACTAATGGCTTATCTGTATGTGGTCGCCACACGATTCTTTGGAAATCTGTGTCCTCAGAATTAACTTTAACCATGCGAAACATTTTGATAATGTCGGCGACTACGCAGATCCTGTGACTTCTCCATCTAATCAAAATGTGTCTCAAGTCTTGTTGTAACTTGGGACCCACCATGAGATTATCGTTGAGTGAAAAGTTGTTAAGACCCTTACAGGAACCATCGAAGACGACCCGTACTTTCGTGGTGTCCTTATCCTCTCGTACTACAGCATGGTGTGGGAGATAAACAGCCTTGGAATTGTCCACATCTGCTTCTTCGACAGGTGTCATGTGATTCATTGTAATGTATTCCTGCAAAACCTTATTATATTCATCTCTTAACTTAGGATTTTTTTGTAGTCTCTTCTCTAAAAACTCCCATCTTCTCTTAGCTATAACTACAGATTTTCCATATTGACACTCTGGATCTTCTTTATCAAAAGGTAATTTAACAACAAATCTGCCTTCGTCATCCCGCGTCGTTGTCCTGTCATAAAACTCTTCACATCTTTGTTCCGTCTTTGTCATTCTCTTTTGTATTAAGTTTGGCTCATTTTCGATCTCCCAAAACCTCCTAAGTAGCTCATCTCCACTTAAGTGTAAATGCATGTTAATTACTCTGCCATCAGCTGAAGTAGGATCTTTGGACACCCTCCCTGATAATACCCAACCTAAGGTAGTATTTTGTGCTAATATTTTATTGTGACGTATAATACCATCTAATAAAATCTCGCTATAAACTTCGGCTCCTAGAAGAATGTCTATTTTGCCTGGAGAGGCATAACCTGGATCGGCCAGCTGAATTTTACCTAAATAAAGGCAATCAGGTGTGTGTAACTCAGTAGATGGAAGCAATGACGTCACAGACTGCAATATATAGGCATTTACTTGGACTGAAACCTCTGGGCTATGTCGTGATTCCACTCGAAGTGAAACCATGTGTTGAATACGTGTATGGCCGCCATCACCAATACCCGACACAGTACCACTAACACGCTTACGTGAAAGTCCGAGCAATTGTACTACTGACTCGCTTATAAAAGACGCCTGCGATCCTTGGTCCAGTAACCCTCTCAATGGTTGTTTGTAACCGTGCACGTTACATGCCCAAACAGACACAGTGGCTAATAAAACACGGCTCGGCTCTAACCCTCTACTCGAAAAATTAGTTGAAATAGGTGTACTCACGTGTTGGACTGACTCACTCTGCATAGGCACGTCCTCACTCTTTATTGTGCTGCTCAACTCCCTTTCAAAATGCAACATGGAATGATGCCTTCGTCCGCATCGCCTACAGCTCGTTGTATTTCGACATTTCAAAACTGGATGAGATGGAGAGAAACAATTGAAACACAAGTTGTTATTTTGCACGTAATCCTGTCTATCTTTTACACTAAGTTGACTAAATTCCTTGCAGTGCCATAAATAATGTTCACCTTTGCACATATAACACTTAGTAGTTACGTTAGAAATACTCTTATTATTATCAATAGATCCATGAAAAGACCTTGGCTTTGTGTTGGTAGACTTTAACTGCGTACGTACCTTATTTGTGTCTATCATTTCCAGGGACCTAAATCTGGATTCAAGAAAATCTGATAATTGAGTCCATGAGGGTAACTCATCATTAATTATACCTAATTGATATTCCCACTGCTTGATGGATTCAGAATCTAATTTAGAAACCACTAAATACACAATAAAAACATCCCAGTTATCAATATTAACTCCCATATTGCGCAGAGACTGTAAACAAGTTGAAGTTGTATCTAATAACAATTTAATAGAATTAGCCGACTCGCACATAATTTGTTTTTGTGTAAACAATGACCTTAAAATTGCGTTACAATTAAAGCGCTTATTATTATAACGCTTAACTAACAGTTTCCAAGCTTCTTCGTAATTAGCCTCTGTTGTTGAAAAGTTACGTAATAAACATTCTGGCTCACCTGACAGGTTACTTTTTAAGTAATGCAATTTTTGAACTGCGGATAAATTCCTGTTGGCGTGTATAAGTGAATTATACATATCATAAAACGTTTGCCACTCGTCATATTTACCACTAAATTTAGGCAACTGTATCCGCGGTAACTTAACCTCACACTCGCTAACCACGTGTCCAGCACTAGATTTAGGTGTTACGGACGATGTCCCACTCGATGACGCAAGATAAGGTTGCAGGGCCTCCTTCAACAAAGACTTGTATGATACATACAATTCCTCGAAGTTCTCGTAAATATTTTCCGTAAAATATGCATCCTGCTTCTCCTTCTGGGTCACCTTACCAATGATGGATTTGTGTCCGTCTCTGAAATCTGTCCATAACTGCTCTAAATTGTCCAATCTGGTCTCTAAGTATGGTTTTTTGATACGGTCTTTAGGTGTTTTTTTGTAATTTTTCTCCGCCCTCCTCAAGTTCTCCAGTGTTTCTTTTTGATAGGCTAGAAGCATCTCCATGGTGTTCAAATGCACGTGTAAGACGTTGAAACTCTAAATCTCAGCAAAATAGATGAAGATTTGAATGATTATTTTGCTAATGATTTGTATTAACGCTCGATGTTAGCAAGATAATCCGCTCTGGAATGCTTTTGTTCTCGCGGCGACAACACGATCGCCCGATGCAACACAAAAATCCGGTTCGATATGGACCATATGTTTAGGAGAATAAGGTCTTGATCTGTTTGCTGAGTGAAATAAAACTGATTTGCGTCTTTACTCGTAGAATATTTATTTTGAACTAACTTAATAACTAGATGAGTGGACTGTATGAATATAGTTTGAATGTATGTGTGCAGTATGCCTGTGTGTGTGATTGGTTTGCTACTAATGACTATGCAGTAATCTATTATTTATATATCTAATTAGACAGTATTTGACCTGGAAAAGATTCTGGTTGTTGCTTGTTACAACTTACACCAATGTTTATATAGTAGTGATAATTACATTTATTCAGAAAATATTATACTGATAAAAATATTGAGTCTTTGAACAGTTTGTACTTAACAAAGTTCACATTTATATGGAGAAATTAGATACAAATAGGTACATACCTACAATCTACATTGTTTAGAACTACAATATTAGGTGCCTCTACTAGGATAAACCTGGGCTAGACTCATAATAAATAAATGCATTGCCTTAGTCTTCTGGAAACATTTAAAGCCAATGAATATTGAAACTTTCACTTGGACTTGGATATATTATCTTTTCTTTGTTTTGTTATGGTGTCCTTCCAAACACCTTTTGATTAGAAGATTTAGAACAAACTGATAATCTCACCAAAAATAAAGGTTACAGTCTTCCTACAGAAACCTCATCCACCAACAATTCTCATTGCCAGAAATCCCAAACTTTTTCAAAGTATGCTATAGCCTATGTTAATCTGGAATAATGTAACATTCAAACCGTGAAAGAAATTTTGGAATCGGCCCAGTATTTTTTGAGCCAATTCGTTACAAACATATGTACATACAAATCTTTCCTTTTTATAATATTAACATAGATAAGCACCTATAGTATATGGCGAACCCATTCTCAGGGAGAACTCCTCTATCCATACCAGGTATTAAGTAGGTATTTTATGAAAAAATCATTGGATTTGCGGCTGCCTATAGACTGTCCGTCATAAGTCAGTTTCATCCTTGCTCTAAAATTGGGGGGGGGGGGAATGTTCGTAAGGGAGTCTCTAGGGAATGTATAAGTCCAAACTAATATTGGTAAATATCAATATATATATGTAGGACTGTGCCAAACAAAGTTCTATATTCATATTTTACTGTAAATTACATTTTTAAATGATTATTTAAGAAATAGTGTTTTTGTGGCAAGGGGTTGTTCAGATATGGAATGAAGTTCCCTGCATTAAGCACAACAGATATGGAATGAAGGGTGTGCTGATATAATCATTACCACTTATCTATAATCTAGATGTGATGAATGGCCCATTCGCCCAGTGAAGGAAAAATTGTGTGATTAGAAAGTAGTGTAGAGTACAGCTCTGAAATTTAAATCTAATTCTTTTAAAAGTACCTATCTACCTTACTATAACTCTGTTTTACGTCGTCAAATAAAGTATTCTTCAAAGTTTTATTTGAGTCAGTATTATAGATACCAGAGCCATACTGGAACCTGGTAGGCGCCATGCCTTTACATTCAGGACTATGACAAAATAAATTTCATAAGCTGTAATCACACAGACTGCTGGTCGGCCTTTTAACTTACGAATATTTATAACTAATTAGTTATAAATAGTTATGATTGAAACTGACCGATTCACGATTCAGCAGATTTATATTGATTTGATATGATATTAATTCTGATATTTTAATAACATTTTGTTATTCTTTATCCTGTGCTTAATCCAGAATTATTACTTAGTACTTAATATCAGGCACTGATCTTGCTGATTCATGCCATATGTAGTCCTACTACGAAATTCATTATTCTCCAACAATTAAGAATGATCATTAACATTTATTTTCAAGTTCCAGGTACCTACCGTAAATACTATCTAAGGGAATCAGTTTCTTACATATTTAATAAAATGATTGATGAACCCTGACCCTCTGGAGGGTCACAGCAATTGTAGCTGGTCGGCTTTGTGTTAGCTAATTGGTCCTTAACAGAAAGTCAAGAGACTGATATGTTTTAAAATAATGCAATGTGATTATAACAGATTTATTTTACAGGAATACATGCTATGCTTTCGGCTTATCTCAAATTTACCAATACTCTAAACATCTGCTTGTTTAAATATATATCGAGAGCAAGGCACGCAATATAATAAATGATCAAACGAACTTACCTGTTGTGAAGTTCGATCATTATTATATGAAGTGCCTTGCTCGAAGATATATGGTCCCTACCCATCCCACCCCGGGTAAAATTTGAGATAATTCGCGACTCTAAAAAGAATGAAAGCGTTCACCGAGCACAGATAAAGCAAATTTTAGGGTCTGGGATGCTACTTCTAAAATTGCGCAGAGTTGCCAGTGAATGATGAGAGCTGCTTGTTTAAATATATATCTTCGAGCAAGGCACTTCATATAATAATGATCGAACTTCACAACAGGTAAGTTCGTTTGATCATTTATTATCCGATATTGACACAAACCGTGGAAATGATTGATGATTTAAATTCATTATTAAAAAGATAAAACGGGGAGTGGGTCGTTACACGTCGAGATAAGCCGGCGGATAAGCGGCCGCAATCCATTATCGAGCAGTTAATTGATAATTACTTTCTTCCATTACGCCGAACGAAAAACGTGGTGATTAACTCAGAATCGCTTTAACGAGCACAATGGGTCGACGTTCAATTAAAAACCCTTGTCGAATGTCGACAGCTTCGCAGAAAAGTAGAATCGACGCTGACTCAATCTCATATACATGGAATAAGGAATTACTCGCGTGCGGAAAGTTTTTAATTAAATATTCACCCGTTTTGTAATTAAGACGCGATTCAATTGAGCACAATGGAGATTCGTGAGGCGCTTTCCAAAGAAATCGGAGACAGCTTTAACGTTTTAATTTAATACTTGCTTGCAAACATATATAAGAATATACTTTATGAATTTGTTATTTATTCTTTTTGTTGTTAGCTATTATTATAACCTTATTCATCTTCATAGATTTTATCTCCATGTTAATTAAAATTAGCTAAAGTTAATTTAAGCGAAAGTCTCTAAATTCGTCATCAGCCAATGAATATTATCAGAGTTTACTAAGTTATCCTGTGTGTTACATGTAACACACATGTAGCATATTATATTTTGACAATCTATTGGGGTTGTGCACCAAGCAGTCGCGCCCGCGCCGCGCCACACCGCCGACCCTCCTGCACTGCGCCGCGTCGTATTTGTGGCATTTGAGCGTAATTTAAATGCATGCACATTACTCGCAAACGACGCTACCTACACAATACCTTAATTTATTATAAATAGCTTTATTACATGACCAAATTCATCAGTGTTGTAAGGGCGAATACATGTTGTGCAAATTTGAAATGAGGGTGTTAGTTTTGAAATGAAACTCATTCTCCAAAACGGTAGCGAACTTTTTAATTTAGTATAAGAATGATAATATCGATAGGTTTTTATGATAAATTCGACATCATATTATTATAAATACTGTAATCAGATTGGAAACGAAATAATCGTAATAAAATCTCGTTAAATTACTAAACTAAAGCAAAACTTTAGCAATCTCCGAAAGGCCTTTGATTGTAAATTATATTTCCTATTAAATGATCTGCGGGAACAGATAAGATATAAATTTAATAAAAGTTTCTCAAAGTAGTTCAATAAATGTCTTAGTTATCTCTGTGTAATCCCCAAACGACCCAACTGATAATCTCCTAGACGTTTAATTTCGCCATTTTAAATGAATCGCAGATCTCATATCCCGAAATCCTTACTGCGATTGGTTCGTCCGACCGCGCGTATAAATTCTTAAGGAAAATCATCTGCAGAATTCCAATAGCTGGCTGCTGATGTCCAAAATCGTGATATATCGTGGCTGAGATCGTTTCGGAGCGCCTGTTTATGAGATATTTCATAACGTGCACAATTCTTGGATCATTTATCATCACTGATTTTATATCGAAAGCCAACTACACTTCTAGGGGGGTTAAATGTGAAGGAAGGTCTTCGTAGATCGGCGAACTAAGGGGATATAGAGAACATAAAAACATACTTTTAGGACAAGCCTAATGATATTATGTCCATATTTAGAAAGTAACTGGATAAATAATCACAAAGGTACGTCACAACTATGCGCAAATAGTCGTAACCGCGACGGTATGTTCCTCGAAATGTCGCCTAAAGCTATTAACACGACCAAGAAAATATTTCTTAACCATGTGCTAATGGTACCTACAATATGTTGTGATGTCGCTAATGAAACAGTTTCGGCAAAAAGAAGGTAGGTATAAACGCCACACCGCTTTTGACAGTCATATGAAAATTGCTGGAGTTGCCAACGCACGAATTGTTTTTAGAATAGTATGCACGTCATTGTTTTGAACTTATGTATATTAGTTTCGAGGTAAAGCGGACTGTGTAATAAATTAATTAAGAATGGGAAGTTTATTGAATTCTTAAACACATGATAAACCGTAGTGGCGCTTCTATGTACATAAAAGGTTTATAATTTTATTTAAAAAATGGTGCATGTCACCTCGTGAACGGTCTGCGAAACAGTTGGAGCCGAATCTCGCGCACAGGAGCTCACTTGCTCCATAAACAGGTTTCCGTATTTTTCAATCAGAGAGCTGTCAAAGCGTTCTGACACCCTCATCCCGTCGGCTCGCACTCGCCGAGCACCGAAATTGGTTTTCTACATTCAATCCATACAAAGTTTAATGTTATTCGTTCGCGATATCACCGGGATGCTGCCGATGTTTACCGACGCGCCAAATCATATTGGATTTGCAAACTTTTGTTTGTGGACTTTATTTCATTTCACTGTTAGTTCAGGCCGAGAGAATGTAATTTTAGATATTGTCCTCGTCTATGTTTTGAATAAGTCTCTTTTATATTGTATGTTACGAAGTTGAAGATTTTATTAAAATATGTAAGCCGTTCCGATACGGATCTCAAGCGAGAGCGGTTTTCTTTACAAAAAGTGCAGGTTACAAATTAAACGCGCCGGATATATCCACGAGAGGAGAGTAGAGCGCCAATAGAGGCGGCTAAAGGCTGGAGTGTGCCCGCAAGCGTTTATAAATTGAAGGGCTGGTACCTGCGGCTTAATACACCGCCGTTTCCGGTTCATTTCCGGGCGGCGCGCGCGGCGCCGGATATTGCTTTTAAGGTTGCGCCGCACGCCATCGCTTCGCATACACACGCGCATTATACGCCACGCTACACGCTCCGCTACCCACTGTCTATCACATGTATTCCAGATTTTCAGCCCATCTGAATCTATTTTTAGAACACCGTTTTTTCTAATTATAATTAACAAGCAAGCTTAAAACCGCCAAGAAATTAATATTTAATATTAAAAGAAGAAAACGAATTATCGGAAGCTTTATAAGAGCTGCATTAAGAACGTCGGCATCATTTCGAATAAAAATACAAGAAACATAATCCCTTGGAGCCGGTCCGGAAATTAAATTTTCCCTTAAGCTTAAACTTTAATTAAGCAACACACAAGTGCATAGTGGCCAGTGTTGTAGCTAAAACATAGGGCGAGTCAGTGGGTTTGCATCTCATTGCCGTCAGCCGCGTCCCGTAGAATATGTAATTTGATGGACAGTCAATTTAAGAGCGGTGTTAAAGACGCAAATGTTTACGTTTTAATAAACTCACGAGTAAAAGTCTGAGAGCTTCAAAACACACATTCCATTTTGTGTGTTACACACAAATGTTAAATCTGGTAGTGAATGGCATATCTTTAAACTATTTCTAATCATAGTTAAACAAGTTAAATGCTAACATACAATAATTTAAACTCAATATCTTTCCTAAACGTGCAAACAAAATGCCACTCGTCGACAATGACATTTCCAATCTAGAAAATAATAAGCTATAATCCGAACTAATTGATAACTCTATAAGGCTTTGGACATTTTTGCCGAATAACGCAGAGAATCCACAATTTTAACAGCAAAAACATTAATCTAGTTTATATTGAGCAGCTGGCGGCTAGTGGCGACGACGCAATCTCTTCCTGGCACCTTCTGAGCTGCGACACATGTGCTTTATTAATTATATTTCTACTCCTACCTTTATGCTGACATGCTCGTGAATATTGGATAAAATTGCTGTTATATTACGTCGAAGCTTTGTTTGCTTATGAATACTAAAGAATCGTAGAACTCAAATATTGTGCGGGTAGAAAGTAATTTGTATAAAGACATGTTATTTCATTATCATTAGAAAAAGATAAATTTCTACCTAAGTTAATTCGTCTTCAAGCATCTGTAATTCTCAACCTTCCTCTCAATCAAAGAAAATTACAAACCCAAAAGTTACTGCGGGCAACTGAGTACTTTATGTACTCACTGCTTTTCAGTGAGAGCTCCGGAGAATCGTACATAATCATTGTTTTTCTATTATATATGCTAATTGTTCCTTAACAAGTGAAACAGCGTAAGAGTACAAATTCTGTCTCTCAAGGCTCGCTATTTCATCTTTCTTTTTGAGCTACCTACATGGAAAGCACTTGCAGCTAGCTGGTTGACCGTCAGGCTGGCTCATAGATTGCACCCTGAAAGAATATAGGCTGCCTTTTATTTCAAAAAATCCTTTGAGGTTTTGGGGCACAGTGAATCTGCGGGCAAAAGCTAGTGTCGTATAAACTTTAACATATACGGTCTTCATCAACAAATGGCCCTGATTTTGACAGAAAAAATACTGATACCCAAATTCAATTACATATCTAACACTACACAACACTTTAATGTAGCTGTAGGGTATCATTAATTTATGTTAATAAGTACCTACTTGATTTTTCGACATAGAGACCAACACGAAATAAATTAAGTAAGTACCTACATCGTGTAACGTGTGAATTTAATAAAATGTCTAATGTATGTTTCGTGTTTTTTTTACATCACTAATGATTACCATATGGAAGATTGAAGCGTCGTGTTAATAGACAAAAACGTTTGAACAATGTATTGTGCGAACGGCGATGGCGTCGTCGTAGCTACGAATTAGGCATGCGGTTTCAATTAGAGCCAGGGATTACGAAACTTCATAAAGCAATTAAGTACATTTTATAACCATTGATTATACAGCTTGTTGTTTTCAAATACCTTATTTTCATTTTGCTTATACTAATATGAAGTTTCACTAAACATACCTAAGCGAAGTAGCTATAATAAAAAAAACCTAAATAAATTCTTGATACTTAATAAAACCTTTTTTATTTGACTGGAAACAATCATGCAGCTATGGCAAATGCACACTTTGAAAATAATATCTATTTTGGAACATTAGTAAGCAAACTGGTCTTATCGCTCGCCCTGATTCGGCTGCATTAAATCGTTTCCATTACTTTAAGTAGAATTCGATGTTTATGTCAAACGCGGCAGCGATAATATCGCAATTTATTTTATTAACACATTCACTCTAATGGGGAACAGATCGATGTGTCTGTCTGACTATACTCACACTTTTTTATTAAAATAGATTACGCGTTATAATATCGTTGGTCTGGTGCATAATTAAGGTATAATGTAAATAAAATAATTAACATAACACAACTCATTGTATTTTGTTTACGGTCTAAATAGTTGTACGATGTCAAATTAAAAAAGAAGGATAATTTTATGTTAAATTATGATGATTCTTTAATGTAACTACTACTTAATATCAGGTCTAAATTAATCACAGAACTGCGTAATAATTCCAATACATATGCAAATTTATACGTCTTCGGCCGTCACAGAGTAAATAAAAGCTTTTCTACTATTTAAAGTAATATTTAAAGTATATTACAACAGACTCTCAAGTTTCATACATATTTTATGGAATATCTGCCCACTCGGTGTGGAGCGGATTTAGACAATAAATATATCGTTTTGAATTCCTACATCTATTCTCACGATTAAATCGATGCTATACAATATCGAGGGTCAAGTAAAAGATAATATTATTATGTATAGTTTTGATATACCTACATCATTCGCAAAGTAATGTAATTAATCCCTAGTTAAGCTCAAGCAAAGACTAAAAACATAGACTAAAACAACTAAAAAAATAGAACTTTTTAAGCATAATCAAAATACATATTTATAGCACTCCAAGCAATTAATTAATGTCACTAATATATATAATATTTTAATTTAAACTGCTTACATACTACATATCACATTACACACATATATCATAAAATTTTATAACTACACTAATATCTTAGCAAAGGATAACCCATTTTAAAATTTCCATATCCAAGTAGATTAGACATTTTCTTCCCGATCGAGTATACCCTCACAATCCCTTTTAATACGATAATATGCCTCTATCTTTCGTCTGCAGTCACACACGACCCTTGTGTGCTAATTGAATTTAAGGAATAAAATTCAATCGCCCCGATTCTTTATTATTCAAGATCCAATTTGGATAAGGTCTGATCGGTCCGAGGGGCGGCCCGCCCGAGAGGGGCAGTCGAGAATAAAATTGGTTTGTCACTCAAAACATAAGGTTATCAGTTTTGATATGTATGTATCGGCTTATGCTGAGCTTCGGCGTATATCGGATGATAAAAAAATAACAACTTATCTGCTATCCCTGTCACTACTCATGCATAGAGTTGAGTAGTTTTTAATCTTAAATCGAAGTTAGTCATATTAATTTAAGTACACAATGTAGTGACAATTTTTTTACGGCTGACTGACTAGATTCAAGGCTGTTACAACTTCGGTTGTAATCAGTGAATGTAGGAAAGGTAGTTGTTATTTATGTCAGCGAGAGCAGCACGAGAATTCCTTTAGATTCGGGATAGTGGGATGACAGTTAGACACCGCACCCCATAAGTACAGTATACTCCCACGTAATAGAAAACATTTGACTTAAAAATATTGCAATAAAATAAATGTTGGTATCAATGTGACTGTGCCTTTTGTTAAGTTTTAGATACTTCATTAAGTTCGAATAACCTTTTAGTTTTGTTGTAATATGATGTATATTTTTGAAAAAATAAATTTATCACATTAATAATAGCATGCTCATTAGCAAGTTGACTTAACAAGACCCAAACAAAATTAATGAATACCATATAATATCGTGTTTACATTTAATTAATGTTCTTTTTCTGTATCAATCGTTGCAAGGTATGTCAACAAGAGCTACGCGGCTGGATTTACGAAATTAATGGAAAACAAACATACAGTGGCTTCTATTAGTGTGTGACGCACTGATTGCTATCGCACAAGATGGATTGGGGTGTATTCACCCCTCCAAATGCAGTTCTCAACCTTACGTTTGTGTACTTATATTTTCGTTTTATTGCCAGTAATTGTAGGTACCTGTACCTAGAAGAGGAGGTAAAATTGTATTGTTTTCATATGTTATGTGATTTTAAAAAGATTTTTTTAGTTACTAATTAGGATTGTTTACTCAATATGAACAAGCCCTAATATTTAGGAATGATGACTATGAGTTATGTTAATTACATTTACATTTTAATTTGTTGGATGAATATATTAATAAATTAAATACACTCAGTATTTAATTTATTAATAGGTATGATATGAAACGCAATAATTTATAAAATATCCAAATATCTGCATTTAAGTATGTTCCTCCACTTTACATGCCATTTGAAAGTAGATGATTTATATAATAGGTACCTATATTGATAGAATGCAACGATTATGTTGATATTAAAGAAAAATATTGTTTTAGAATCTTAGGGGCACAGCAATGTATAAGGCGGAAATTAATGTTCTTCTTAGTCAACCTATCTGCAAAAATCCATTCCTTAAATTCGTGAACATATATTGTTCACGAATATTTTTTTTTTCTAAGAAGAGTTGAGGACTGAGTTGAGAGAATTAGTTGGTTTATATACTTAGTTTTTTTTCGAACCGGCAACCACATGATCACAAGTCCGACGCCCTAGCTATTAGGCTACCGCCCGCGCCGCTTCATAAGTTTGGTTCAGTGGAATTAGACTTTCCAAAAATGTGTTATGTAAGTACTTAAGTTTAAGAGGGATCTTACGAGGCATAGATCACCAAGTGTGCACTAGAGCCATAACAATATTTTAATAAAAAAAGGGGTTCCTATGAATTAATAATTTAAATCATTCCTATGACTATGACTCGATTAGGTTTGTGTTACATGTAAAGATCGTTACGGTGATGCTTGATTTTCATAAAAATCTTATAGGTCTTTGAATGTAATTGAGTTGGGTTTCCTCACGTCCTGACCAATCTTCGTTATAAAATCCGAAACAATGTAATCTGCGTGAACAATCAGAAATAATACAGTCTCAGTAACGATCTTCAGAGTCGTTGCGAATGCATTTAATTGCCTAAACAGAGTGGATCAGTACGCGTACCGAAATGGCGCGCAGGAAATCAGTCAGGCGGGAGAACAATAACAATTTAATATGATTGCGGCAAAGAAACATTGCATAGTTCTTTCTTAAATTCCGTAAACGCAAAGCTTACCTATTTTTATGGTAAAATAAACTGAAATCGAAGCGTTTTAACTTGATATCCTAAAGTAATATTGCCAATTTCTCGTTGAAAACTATTGTAAAAGTGATACAGAGTGTAGCTCTTTCACCATCAATCCATCATACAAGCATATACTATGTTCAGATGTGAAGCTGGCGACTGGCAAGAGTTATATAGTTGAATATGTAACGATCATTGAAAGCTCGGAAATTAAATAGCCGCTCATATCCGGGCCTTGAAGTGTCGTGTCGGGCCCGCGTCCCGGCATCCACCATGCACCCACTTATACCTACGATACTCAGGACCACAAAGGATAAAGCTACATGATATTTTTACCCGACTGCCAAGGAACAGTTATTTTATACTTTTTAAACAGGCAATCGTTTTGCCTGATGATGAACTGATAGGTTTGTATGTAGTTGTATATGTGTTGGAGGTATATTTAATTATAATATCTATTATCTACGATAGAGCAACACGTTCTCATAATAATTATGCTTACGTGTATATTTGAAATAAAACTAATTTTCATGGATTTTATCGCGTTATATGGATTCGTATTATATAATCCGTAAAAAGTAGCTTTATTTAAATACGTAATATTTGCGTAAGTATCAGAAACCACGTTTGCGACAGGTCAGCTCGAAGAGTCAAAACTATTGTCTTCAAAATGTTATTTCAAACTTTTTCAATTTACACTTGTAGTGGTGTTTTTTAAAGAAGACCGTGATCTTTTAGACTATTTCAGTGTTTGAGGAAATGCATGAAAAAAGAAAAGAACAAGAAAATGCGATAAGAACTAATCAGCTTACGGAACGTAGTACGTATGCCTCTTATAGGACTTATGGAACTTGGTATTCTCTTTGAAACTTTTACAATGCATAATGATCAATTACGACCGAGTTCAGGAACGCTTTTCGCAATAAGACTCTAATTGACATGGCTGCCATTGCTGCGTTTATTTTAAATATGTATAAGCCGCTACACGTGCCCACATAGTATTTTTACAGTCTCATTAAATGTATTCTTGGAAGCTTTCATAAAGGCCTTATAAAATATGATCAATTACCCTGTGAACTTTGTACGAGAACGCTTGTTATAGCTTTAATAAAAGCTCTAATTGGAATGGCTATTTGCTATCGATTTCATAAATAAAGACTGCTGCCACTTTAACAAGGGCTTTGATAACCAATATGTCGTATGAAGGTACCCTTATCTATCTATCCTAATATATAAAGCTGAAGAGTTTGTTTGTTTGTTTGCTTGAACGCGCTAATCTCAGGAACTACAGGTCTGATTTGAAAAATTCTTTCAGTGTTAGATAGCCCATTTATTGAGGAAGGCTATAGGCTTATATCATCACGCTACGCGGACGAAGTCGCGGGCAGAAACTAGTATCTGATGATAAGAAACGATGGAGAAGCTGTGCAATCCATACGTAGAATTCAAATAAAAATTTGTGTCGTTCATATCTATGAGGATGTAATTTTGTTTGCATATTATAAGTTGAAAAATACACACAAAAAAAAATTAAACTGTGCTTTAATAGAATCTGTTGGTCTCTTTTTGTATGGTTGTGAAAAGTAATAATTTCCCTCGACTCTTCCAACTTTTACCGCAACAAACTAGGTATACAATTATTGGCTAACCCTAAGCTGCTAGGTACTCGTAAAACTTTAATTAGGGATTGTTATCATAATAAGCGGTTAGTCTGCTATCGTTGGCAGTGCATGGTCGCGTGGCGTATAACACACGCATGCGCAATGAGCGTGAGATGCCAATCAACCGGTACACAACAATCAATTCAAACCGACGCTAATATATACGTATTTTTTTTTCGTAATTGGACTAATTAACGATGTGCCCAATTATTCGTTTCGTAAATATAAAATATTAACTATAACGATAACACAGAAACGGCAGTCTATAAATACTTATTATTTATATTAATCTTAATTGCAGAAAGTATGAATGTTTTACTTTTGTTTAGTCTAGCAATTGCTCGATTAAAGAAAAGTAGGTACTAAATAATAATTGATTTATGATTTAAGTTGGTGTCAGACCAAGTGCACGAAATTATTGCAGTTTATTTTGAGGGTTTGATATAAGAGTTTCCCACTGCTTTTACATACGAAAAAGAAAGATATGCTGAAAAGGAAAACTAAAATAATTTCTTTATTTTCTTCATTCAAAAGAAAACACTGTTATTCTATATTTAGAAATTTACGAAGTATATGCGATGCTGCAAGTCCAAATTATAATAAATTGATAAAACATAAAGGTAGTAAAGATATAGTAGATACATATTATGTTTTTATTGTAGACATTTTTAATGTTAAGAAAGCATTCGAATATCTACTCTACATTAGAGATTTATAACTTAGATTAAAAGCTGTTTAATTATGAATAGAAAGAAACTGATAATAAAGTCACGTTCTAAGTTCGACACTGATAACCCCTCTAATTTATTAGATAAATAACAAATAATTTATAAATTATGTAAAACTCATATCGTAAAGATTCATTGTGGTAGAGTCACCAACATTTAACAAATGGAATATGTTGGATTTTTTTTGGTCTCAATTCCGTTTTTTCAAAGATTTTATGAACCTTATGAATTGAAACTTGACTTAATCAAGTTTTGTTCTCGTGAATATACGCAATATTAGATAACGAACTAGACGCGTGAAATTGATGCAATTTCAAGCATTATAATTTATATAAAAACTGCAATCGTAAAATGATAAATTACTATTTTGTTTCTGTATTGTAATTTGTCCCCACTTTTTATAATATCCTATAATTTAAGAACCTTATAACTTACGTTACGCTAGTGGCGACTGTCATAAATATATCGATTGATACCTAATTAACAAAAACCCTTGGGGTTGGATTGGAGCCTACATAACATAACATATATTTTATAGGAAGCTCCTGTTAGTGTTGAGACGAGCCAATTAGAGGTGTTTTGAGGTGGCGAAGAGCCGCCCCGCGCCCCGCGCCCCTCGACTGTCCAATTAAACTCGCTCTCGCCGCTGACGACGGCGCACCCGCCGCCGACGCCGACGGAACCGAGTACCACCTCGTAATTGCGTAAGCCACTTCAAAAACAAACCTCCGCTTTTTTGCACTGACGCTAACAATGGAACCATGTCAGACACCACAAGAACACCCCCCATTCTATTCTTCTAACTGTGTAACTATTGAGTTGTTAATTAAATTCGTACAACATAATAGCCATTCACGATCCAAAAGAGGCGAGTTGCTATTACGTACACACAGAGGTGATATCAGCACAACCCGCGGTTAGCGGTCCGTACTGACGCGGCTTCTTGTTTAATTACAACAATAGTGGCCCCTAATGAGAGTTTGCGCTAATAAGCACTGCAGAATGTAATCAACATGCTTCGTCGGTCTAATGAGTCGAGTTCCTGGCAAAAACAAGCAACGTCGACATTTTACTGAAGATTAATTAGGCGTTCTACCTATACGGCGAGATAGGTATCCTCAGTTGCGCCGGAAGGCCCCTGTTTCTAACTTGTTAGTTGCTACTTAAGCATTTTTCCTAGAAAGTTTAACATAAAAAAGCTATCGATAAGGTATCATGTACCAGTAACACTGGACTACATTACTGAAACTGCACATAAAATCAAAGTGGTTTGCGAGCTGTAGCCCGCATGACAATATTAAATATACAAAGGTGTGTGCATTTAAATAACCGCTATTGACAGCACAGTTCCTACACAGCTCTCGTAAACGTTGTTGACTTAAATAAGTACGTTTGATTACGTCGTAGCTAGCTACCCCATTAAAACTTAACGAGGGGCAACCCCGGGGAAAATAACTAACCCAATTTCCCTTTGCCGGGAAATCATTAAAAGTCTTAAAAGGGTCTTTTCATATATTTTTTACCCTGAAGCGTACGTGCAAATAAACACATTTTTACATACTCGAACAAACAATTCTCCTAACGAGGCGGGAGCGTAACGAGCGCGGTGCGGGCGCGGGGCGGTGACCAGCGGCCCAGCAGCGCCCGCACCGCGCTAATTGGAAGGATACGTCCGGAAATGTGTCTCGTTACACGCGGCGCCTACTTGCCGTCGTCGACGTGTACCTCATCTAACGACACCATTGATTTATTTGAGCCAATACATTCAAATTGACAGCCGAAATTCGACAGCCCTGAGGCAGCGGCGCCACACAATCACACGACACCGCGCCCTACTCCGCGTGAAAATGCCAACAGGAACAATCACATACGAGTACGACATTCCGCGAAAAGTCATTACATTGCTTTACCCACTAAATACAACCTGCACTAATTTGAAAGACATTTAAATGTTACGACCAGTTGCATTCACAGGCTAATTGTTGTGACATTTGTCTCTTGCGTTGGATGCTGGCGCTACTTTCTCGCTTTTCATTAAATTGGAGTCGACCTAAAGGTTACGATAGATTCAGATAAAAGCAGGCACTTTCGCGATTTCATTATAATTAAGAACTTTATAATATAGCATAGTCTAATTATTCATTAGTGACAATAATTAATAACAATTTAAGGTTGTAATGTCACCTGAGCACTCAGCATTCTCAGGGATTTCGTGATGCACTAATACGTAATTTAATTAATAGATTTCCCAATTAGTGTTCGCTGTATAATTAATGGATGTGTGCTGTATTAGCGTCGGATACAATCTGATTCGAGACTCGTCGGCAATTACCGACGACTACAAAATACGTCGAATTCCGCGTAATTGCTGAGAATATTACGGCAGTGAACTTAATTGTTCTCGACTTAATTAATTAAGCTTTTGTTTGAAACTAACAGCAAAGTGTAGACTTGGCAATTCTAAATTGGATCTTGTAATTACCTTACCCTCCCTTTTGCTGAAACTGTATACCTACTTTCAATTATGGGCCAAGCTTTGTTAATGAAATCAATTATAATTGGGACACAATGGAATGAATTCTATTCGTGCCGTGGAAACAATCGATTTCATTAACTAATTTCTCTGTTTTCATACCAACAATTAGAGGAGAAATAAAAATTACTTGCAATGCCAACGGTTCAATAATAATGAAGAACAAACGAATAACGTTCGGTGTTTGTTTCATCCGTCCGTGTCGAATGAGTAGATATCGCTGTCTTCATTAAGGAGAGTTCGCCATTACGTAGGCCGTCAGCGAATCATTATGGATGCCTCTAATGAGTATCTCTTGTACTCCTAATAATAATCCTAATCGACATTTCCAAGGCTCCGGGGCGGTTACCAACTTAGTTAATTACGATATATAAATAACCCCCTATTTTTATGAATTACTATTATTAAAAGCCCTTAGTATCCCATTGCAGGACATGTCCTCCCCACTCTTCTTCCACTTTGCTCTGTCCATTGCGGCCAGGGACTAGTACTTACTTCTGAAATGAGTCCAGCTCATCCCTCCCTCACCAGGAACTGCCGCTTTGGCGTCTGCCATTAAGTACTTAGAACCCATCAATTGGGAATAAAAATGCATTAAACAAAATCCGAGTCAGTAAATATGCGTATGTTAGTTATAACAATGAACGGCTAGTTTCTAGTTACTTTCAAAACTCATTCATAGCAAACACTTTATTTCCCAACTTTATTTACAGTACAAGTAGAAACATACCGGCGAACTGTGGGTGTACATTAGTACGCCTCTGCCTAACCCTTCGGGGAATACAGGCGTGATGGTATGTATGTATGTTATGTTTATTTACAGTTCAGGATCTGATAATAGCGAAAAGTATGCTTTTATAGAAAACTGCGATATGATAACTGGCACTAGATGGTCACCGGTGGTGATTTAATGATTTAGTCCCACTTAGCGAAAACATCTATTTTGATTTAACACCGTCGTCAAAAAAGGAAGAAGTCTTCAATTCGATAATAGTGAGCCAATGTGACTCATCGTACCAAACGTAGAAAAGCTTTTACAAAAGCTAATATTATTTATATAATAAATAACAAACGCTGCCTATATGTGTGTGATTATCTCTTCGTAATTTAAATAGGTATCAAACATACTTCGTAATTATCTATACTAGGTATATCAGCAGTAATAGTATTAGGCATATATCAGTGTATCACAAACAGTAATATAATAACCTACTTATAAATATTTCTTAACAAAATTTCGCTAACGAATAATTATATAGAAATTGATATCCTTTCAGAATGAGTAAACTTATTGTATTATTTATATGCAGACGGTGTCATAAATATGCCAACATTAAATGTGAACACATTATGTCGCTGTAATCTTATTATGTAAGTTATCTATTGAATTAGGTTACGACTTTACATATTTATGATGTCTCACTAATTAAATTTCAAGATAAAAGTTGATCTGGTATTAAAGCAATGACCTCTACGTCTACTTTGACGTTACATTTATTTTTGAATTCTCACATCTAGGAATTATATCATAAATATTAGCGTCAAAACTTGAAAGTTACATATGCAGCATATTATCTTATAAATTGTCGAGGAGTGAGCGGGTGGACAAGGGTTGGGGAGTCTCCGCCAACTTTAATTAAGACACAATAATTAAAATAACAGGCGACGGGCGAGGTTGCGCATCAGTATGCGAACTCGTAGACTCGTGGGCTCGTGGGGCAGCATACGACACGATACTAATCCACCGGACACATACAACGCTGGTAGAAGCTATTGTCTATAGACCCCTCTGTTTTGACGCTTCAATTTCACTGGGAATAATATTGGTGGGTACAGTTGTGGACAAAGCTCACGTGATTATGTTATGAAAACAAATCATAAAATTAGATTATAAACAAGAATAAAGCTTAAATTACAATATTACGTGTTTGAGAGAATGTACAAAATTTCTAAGTAAATGGATAAGGAAGAAAATATATTTTAATTAGTTCATAAAAACAATAGAAACAAGGCTAATGTTTTACAACAACGTGAGATTCTACGTAATTGGTTTGTCACAATTTTCCTTAAACAGCGAGCTTTACAAAATGGTAATTAAGCAATTATCTGTGGCATCGGATCTTCCAATTACTCTGAATGGACACGCACTCACGCCCAAAATATATCACGACATGTGATAACGTTACGCACACACGTAAATATTGCCGTGAATGAGTTAACTTTCTCGTTCGAAAGCGCACTCTAGATAATTGGTAGCGAATTAGATAATAGCTGTCAAGATTAATATGAGCAATTTATTTTGTCTGCGAAACTAATTTAATTACGTTTTCATAATTAATGAATATTTACATCGGAAGGCTTTATCTTGAAAATTAATTAGACCAAGATAAAATGTAGGTACATCCCATGTACAGTTCATGTTTGTCTAATTGTTATTATTATATATAATGTACATTAATTTAAACATGTATATACAAAAAAACTTGTGTGCAAAAGAAAACATAAATAAAAGAAATAAAATAATTAACGAATGCCAACAGGAATATAGTCTCTTTAGGCAATTTATCTACTAGGAAAATCTAATGAAACCTTAGAAAGCTACAAGTTATTTAGTGTTTACCTTCAAATAGGTTTTCCAGTGAAAACAGCAGACAAAACATGTATCTCCAAAAAGTGATGTCACGACAAACAAATCCACAGTCAGGAAATAGAGCACCAATAATAAATTGATACGATATGTCCACTCCAACAATTGTCACTTCAGTAATATTTACAGTTAAATTAACTTTTCTAAGTTAAAGTACGAAACCGGCGCCGGTTACGTGTTTGATGGCGAGATAGTGTCCTTACACCAGCGGTGGTCAATTAAAATGATTTATTAAACTTGTAATTAAACGACGAGGAGCGTTTGTACGAGAAGATCGGCAGCTCGTGTAAAGTTTGAACCTCACAGGAGGGAAGCCGGCACGTATAGTGTCGGGGAGGACTCGCGGCGAAGTGAGGCGACTGAGCGCGAGTGTACGGCGGCCGACACTCCGGCAGGCTCCGCGCGCCGCGGCCCGCCCGGGGTGGCGTGGAACAACACTCTAATATAATGACAGGGTCGGAACACTTTAATACTCTAATTGAAAAAGTATACTCCAACAGCTTTTAAATGTAATTAAGGTTACGCTTCTACATTGCGATTTTACTGACTAGAAAATGCTTTATCGATCGCTTTTATTTTAAAGATTAAGTATGTATGGTTTGATTGAAGTTCTCTTAATACCTCATTAATTACAACCACCGAACATGGGGTGAGTAAAATTATGGAAAGAAGTAATTGCTGCCTATCCTCCAGACTTATTTGTTTATGAAGGCTATGGGACAATCAATTTTAATGTAGCTATTAAGACTGAAATTTAATAAATATTAACCGGTATGCTCTACTTTATAGTTTACTTACTTTATAGCTACATATAAATTCGTGGTATGCAGGTTTAGTACATATTTACTAAATTACCTGAGTTATGTCAGCAACCTACAATTATGTGCATAATACACATGGCTAGGTACATCATATCGTACGCCGATATCATATAAATGTGCGTGGAAATCGATACCTAATAAATGTAATCGGCAAGTGCGTCACGTCCCTCTTCTGCTACATAGGTAAGAAATATCACAAACACAACCTCGCTAGTGAATTCCGGCCTAAATTCAATTCCACCCCTTTTCTCCGCGCCCGTTCGACTAGGAAACCAATCTTCTTTACATTCCCTCGCCGACAAATTTAAACACCTCCTTACATCGTAGGTAATGGGTGGCGGCGGTGCGCGGCGGTGGCTGAGCAGCGGCGGCGTCGGCGACGGTGCTGCCCTGTACATTATTAAGCAGCCGGCGCTGAGGTGACCCGCAAAGAAACGGCAAGTGTATGTCCAGCGGCCGCGCCATCGCTGAGAATTTAATTTCCACGGCCCGCCCGCCCTCGTCGCCATTGTCCGCCCAGTATTTCATTACGGCTCGAGCTTTTCTATTAATAAATCACTCTTCGCCTCCGCCGTTTAATTACGTCCCGGATCCGGCCAACGTCTGATTACACTTTCATCGAACATCTAATTAGGAGTGCAGTCGAGCCGTACGTTCCTACCCCGGGAACGTGTGTATTCTTTGTTCCACAGATATTACACTCGGCCTATATTACACCGCGAAGCACTGCCTCCCCAGCTAAGTTCGAAATGAACGAACTTTGATTAAAATCGACCGTTTGCACTGCTGCTAAAGTAACAATTTAAATGTAATGTCATGTCTTTACATTTATCTTATAAGATGCACTCAGGCATATCTAAACAGTGTTGTATTTTTTATCATGTTAACAGTAAATAAGGCTTATTAAATTATTTTAATTGTTGCTTATAATTATAAATGTTGCTATTTTAATGCGTATAAAATGTTGAATAAATCCGTTACTCTTTGAAAATAAGAAGAGAGTGGTCCGGACCTTCACTTTAGTAAGTAATTGAATAAACATAGTTCCAATCATAATATTTCTAACACGATTCATTTTTTCAAAATGTATATATGTAAAGAAAACTGTATGAGACAAACAGACTCATAGACAGAAAAACTCGGCTCCTTTTTCCTCTTTAAAAAAGAACATAATATCAGACAAGTGTTGCGAGATAGAGTCGAGGAGCCTGGAATGACTCAATGAGATGCATAAGTAAACACAATTGTGAGCGGAAATCACGTGCGTATATGAATTGATTACATAGTAATAAGTAAAAGTCCGTAGTTGCAAATAATGTGACGTTGCTCAAGACGTTTTTTTTTTTTTAATTTCCTGAAGCAGAGGCGGGTGCGGGCGCGGAGGCGGCGGCCGGCGCGGGCTGCCCGCCCGTTTAACTTATTGCCACGGTTAACGAGAATACGCCGTTGTGTGCCGGCGAAATTGAAGGATTTACTCCGCGTCCCTCCTTTATTAAACGTATTGCACACTCGCCCGGCGCCCGTGTGTGCGTGCGCCTCTACACGCAGTATGCCGAAATTACATTTCACATGAGTCGTAATAACAAGGGCGGGCGTAAATCACTAGCATTATTAGTTTCTCTTGTTACTCGTGCCATTTGTCACTTTATATTGATACGAGAATACCGTTTTCGAAAAAAGTTCATAAAGCATTAAAGTTGTACGCCGATAACTGTAAATCAAAGTTGATAATGTTCTCACATAAACCGGGATAATCGATCAGTGTTAGTGATCGACTGAGCTTGAGTAGGACTAGATGCGTGTGGGTGGTATTTTTTATATATTGTCAGCTTTCGCCTGCAACTTCGCCTGCTTAGAAATCACAATAAAATGTACCCTATATCATACAGGGATAGTGTAGCTTTCTATCACTGAAATAAGTTTCAGAATCGGCATTTTGGTTCCGAAGTTTACCCCTACATACAAACTCGCAAATTACCCATGCTGCTGCTTTGGCGATAAGCAACCTGCAGTGGTGGCCTAGGGATAAGTTAAAATAGACGTTAGAAAATGTTATATACCTATACTTAGCCTGTTTATTATTTTGTCCAAAAGGGCTTTTACAGACAAAATGTGTCTATGTAATTCTCCGAAGGCCAATTTATACCAGAACCAAAATTCTTAAAATATGATACTTATAGCGGTTTAGGCGTGAACAAGTAACAAACAAACGGACATGGATAGTTTCTTCCGCGTTTATGATATTAGTAAGTATGGTTTAGTATTGTAGTAGAAGTGAAGAATATAAATAGGTATACGCTGTCACACACACACACTATTATTGTATCAGTAGTTATTAGAATCACAAATGAGGGTATCAGCAAGGTAGCGATTGATCTCACAACAAACAATAGGTAGGGGGGAAGTCGCAGGTCTGCGGCCGGCTCGGCGGCTGCGGTCGTGTCGGTCGTGACGGACGCAGCCGTGCGCAAGATACTATATCGCAGGACTTCCTGTAAGCTGAGAGCTGCATCGCTTAAAGTTTCGCAATATACGCGCACCGAGCCCGTCCTTTATTAAAAACTATTCTCACATTTTTAATTAAAACTTGTGTTCCCCCACTAAAACTTTATTTAAGCAATAAAGGCGGCACAATTAGCGGCGCTGTCCCCGCCGCCCGACGGCGACTTCACCTACTTTTCCTTTGCTTTAATGAGTGTTTTTTAATAAAGCCGGAGACTGGTGCAAGTTTATTAATTTAGTTTAACTCGTGTCACGGCACCGGCCCACGGAATGCCCGCCCTAGCGCTAGCCCGCACGCTAGACCCATATTTTTTAATTTCAAGCTTACCTAGTAGGTACCTAAGTGTCTACTAAATTTAAACTTTATAGTATTATTAGTTTAAGCATACGGGTTAAAGCTGTTAATATATGAAATAGACGTTTCAATCTTGAACTGCGAATTGGTAAGAATATGATGAATTGCCTCTGGTAGGGTGCATAGGTACACTATTAACCATATTTTTTTAAATAATGATGTGTAGTGTAGGTATTGTATCAAAATACCTCATCTTGCTCATCCATTAATTAATGCTATGTGGGAAAATCTGATGTTTCCGAAACGTACATTACGATTCCAAAGTAACGATCGTTGTCGAGCAACAAACTAAAAGCTTGAATGACGTGGAGCCCTCGTTGCAACCCCCTCCCCCTCCAAGTGTTCCGGCCATAATTACATTCCCGTGTCTAACAAATGGAGAATCGGTGTTGATTTGTGTTTAGCCGAGCACGCGTCCGTGATCCGTGCGGCCCACGCCCGTGCGCGTCCCGCGTCCGCCACGCCACCGCACCGTACCACCATCGCGCTATTTCGCGCACTCACCGGGACCACGTGTGAACATACTCTTACAATTTTCACTACTCACCGCCTTGTCAAATTAAAGGAAAGCTGCAGCATGTTCCAACTAACTGTTGTTAATGCTATCGTTATGTCAACGTCTGATATTTTAGATGGGAATACTGAATCAGAGTGAAAAGTAAATTTAGTGAATTTATGTCTTACATACTAATATTTGCCTTATATGAATATATTATATACTTATACGTGTACATAGGTAGAGCTTAGAATGAGTTTTCTAGTTCCTTGCGAAGCGAGTAATTGCGCACACATCGACTAAGTGAAAAACGAAACTCGCCAGCCAGCCTAAAAGCTTCGCGGTAGATTGCATCAGCACACGGATTTTCCATTACGCGCTAGTTCTTTATTACAAGGTCTGAGAACCAAGTTTGATACTTTAACTGGCTATTTTAATTAAATAAAGGCGGTAAAGTTTACCCATTAAAGTGTACCTAGTGAACAAAAATTATAGATATATGTATACACGTCATGTATTGCTATTGATTATAAACCTAAGTTCTTTGAACCATCCATTCAAAAAACTTAGGTTTACAATCAATAGCAATACATGACGTGTTCACAAACTACATTACAGTGAAGCATCGGGTACTTAGTGGCGTTTTGTGGAGTCGGAACTCGGAACGGCTTCGTTTGTGCAATGGTTCGCACGAAGCGGGCAGGGAGTCGTTAGGGCGGTCGTATATCCTCGGATAACCGCGAATATTGGCCGCACTAACAATGTGCGTCTTTATAAGTTTTTAACGAGCTCGGACGATATAAATTATGTGTGGTGCGGGTGGGTCTCGTTATCTCGCTAACGGCGTACTAGCGGAAGCTTAATGTACCGGGAGCTTTATTGTAGCCACTTACGGCCAGCACACTGCAACTCCAACTAGTTGTACAACACTATTGTCGTCTCGTTATATTACTTAGGATATAAAAAGTAACACCTTAGTTACAAACTTTGTATGTATTAGACTTAAAACATCAATAGGATCTCGTTTAAAACTACCATTCGTTCCAGTTCGTTTAACGCTAAATTAACATGCTTTCGATGTGGTGACAATTTGAGATTGACAAGGAACTTATACTTTGAGGATGACATTTATGACATGACATTTGATTTTCCGGAAAATAAATTGAGATAGAAAATGCTAAATTTCTTCTCAGAAGTAAAGGTAAGCTTTTAAATGACTCTTGGGCTAAAATAATAGGATCCAGAATATTGGTAAATGCATCATCAAAATCAATTCTGAGTTCAAGACGCTTCAGTTTCGAGGCACAAATCAGAGTTAGTTTTTTTTTTACTTTTTTTTATTTGAACTCAACAGCCTTGTTATTGAAGTTCTTCGAAAACAAATTCTTGTTTGCAGTTTGATCTCTATACTTAACTAACCACATTAATTTATGTAGTTATGTTGTTTAGATGAAAACGGCTTTAGCAACTAATTTTGTTTTCTTTTTCGAAAACACTATATAGATTAGCGTTGATTTTTTTCCTTTCTTTGTAAATTAATACCTCATAACTACATAATAATTTGTAGGTGCTCATCATTCAAACTTAGTATCAAATATCATGATCAACCCATTATTCTGGTCACGGGTCTCCTGTGAGAATGAGGGGGCTATAGTCCACCACGCTGGCCTAATGCAGTTTGGCAGACTTCACACGCCGCCGAGAAAATCACTCAGGCATTCTGGTTTCCTCGTGATGTTTTCCTTCACCGTTTAAACGCGTAATTATGAATTATTAATACGACCATGACTTTGAAAAGTCAGAGGTGCGTGCGAGCCTTGGATTCAAACTCAAGACCGTTGACTTGGCAGTCCAATGGTCATATCACTAGGCTATGTAAAACTGCAAGTGGGATAAAGAAACATTTCCTACTAGACATACCTAGGTATACTACCTAGTAGTGCACTACATTTCAAATTTATAATATCATAAGATAATAATATATATGTGATTATAACAGCCAAACCAAATCAACAATTCACTCAAGCTTTAATACGGAAACCATTAAGGGTGGTTGAAAGTTAATAAGTAATAGGTACAGTAATTGCTTGCCAGGGACGCATTCAAGCTATCGAGTTCGTATACAAGAAATGTATTACTACATTATTTGAGTTTTTGGACTTTCGTCTTGGGTTTATCCACCAAGTCCGAGGCAAAGACCTTTTACCGGATATCCTACTTATATATTCTAAAAAGTAATAATAGGTACCTGCTTCTTATCTTGAGTTTGTAATCTAATAAAATCTATTTGCAAAAACTGATATGATATAACAGTCTGTTAAGTTCAATAACAATTGTACAATATTATGGTGCATTCCACTTGAGAAAGGTAAATAGGTATGTAACTAGCCACCATCTTTATCTACACAATAAATACTAAGGTACCTACACACTGTATATATATTGTAATTAAGTTGGAGCATTGAAAATACAATAAACATTCTCACCTGAGAATATTAAAAGTTGAATTAGAATTAAGGATACAGTTAATAAAATCGAGTTTTAGGTACATTAAAGAACTTATATTCTGACACACAACAACCACAAGAACCAAATATGGAGTGAAATTAAATAAAGTAAATGGTGAACTTATTTCGTAATAAAACTAAAAATAGCACCGGCTGAATACGTCACTGGGCTGTCCCCCGAGCAGGCTTCGCGACGAAATGAAAGTTACCTACCCTGCAATTAGTGTTTTACGGCATTAATAAAGAAATCCCTTAATTCTTCCTTAATAAAAGAAACTCTAACGTATCTTGGTGCGGGGAACATTAATTAGCATAACTCAGTTTCTTTACCTACGTTATTAATTCTTCTATGTGTAAGCTATTAGGAACTCATTTACGCAGATATTAGAAATAAGCGTTATTTTAAAATAATGTAACTTATTTTTAGTTAGTAATAAAGCATTACCGAGGAGCCGTCTAAATACCTTCGTAGGAGATTCCGTCGACGCTCAGAGAGCTTTGATTAAAATACCAATTAAGATTACGAGCTTTTTATTCCACTTGTAATCAAGCAGTTAATTAGGATTTAGCGCGGGTGCTGGCGCCCGGCCCGGTTCTGTTTGCAGGGTACCGACATTTTCATAATCATAAAATTAACGTTCTACAAAAATTTTAATGTTACTGTCCACACACAAGCTTTATTAGATCACGCTTGCTTAAACTCTGAAAACCGTCTAAACAAAGACACATAAATAGGTCAAATAACTTTCAGTTATTTCCTGAGAGACAATAACTTCTCCTTGTTTTAAATATAGGAACGAACATGAAAGCCAAGACATATCTCTCCCATTTTAGGAGCAGCGAAGTAACAAATCAATATTTGGAGTGAGTGCTTTTTCGTGCTATGGAGAAGCTTTTATCTGGACAACGGTCGGATGGCAGCACAAACAGTCAGACGACAGAGACATTCACTTAAACATAAAACGCTCTTAGATCCATTCCCACTCTGACTCGGACTTAACGTCGAACATTGATTTTACATTAATTATGTTTTTAAGTTACATCATTAAGAGCTGAGGGTAAGATGACCTATTAGAGCGATATTTAGATAAAATCAGAATATTTGTTAATATCGAATAATCGCGGAAATATAATAAAAAATAAAGTTAATTGCTTTGTAATGTTTTGCTGTTCAATTTTAATGAATGATTTTCATAATTTGGTATGTTTATTATTAATAGACCTTTACACTAAAAACAATAATAGGAGCAGTAATTTCTGTGAAGATAATACCAACAATCATTGATGTAGGTCTCCATTTAATATAAACAAAAGACAGATATGATTAAAACAATTAAAAACACGAGTAGTCAAGATAAGGATGATTAATTAGACTTTAAATTTCTTATCTGCAAAGCGTTCAACATTATTAAAACAAATTAAAAGAGCCGGAAAAACATTTAATTAACGTTGCCAATGTTATAGTGAGGTTTAACCAATACAGACTAAGTGGAACTTTACCGCAAGCGTTAATTATTATCTGCGAGGAGTGCTCTTTGTTTAGTTGCTAACTCTAAATTAGTTTTCGAAATGGATCATTCACACCCCGGCAATCTCCCCCCGCGCGCCCCACCCTAGTCTTAGTAATTGGAACGTTCTGAGATGACACCACTCGGCTGGCTGTAATCAGTTAACAAGAAACTCAGTGTACACTATTGTGATCTGTAATCACATGCCACACACGAAAACTTGAGTCACTTGAATGTGTATACTCACTTATGTATACCTACAATCTCCTGGTGAAGTGTTATTCAGTAGAGAATGTATTTAAGGATGCCCACTAAAAAATGTGTTCCACCCTAATCCTAAAATATGTTTAGTCTAACTGGTGTTGCGTCTTAGCAGATCTCGTGAACTGTATGTTAGAATAGAATAGAATAGAATATTCTTTATTACACACCAAAAAATTTATGTATAGTACAGTTTGTATGTTTGTTTGTATGTTCTTATATATCTCGAATTAAATATAACTACTTGTACTTAGTATACCATGACTACTTATCACTTGAAAATTTCCTTCTTTGTTTCTTTTCAATTGGAAACATCATTAAGAAGCTTCTTAATTTGCACCCTTCATAGCTATGAAGAGTGCTAATGCGCAAGAGTAGTTAGTGAGAATGAGAGCGACACAGGAGTGCGCAGAGTATATAGAGAGTAAATATATGCTGTGTCTGTACATTGAAGATATTTAAAAAAAAACAAGTGGGCTAGGGTATATAAACGTCTGCGAATCCAAAAATATGATTTTTAAAATTCTTGTCTTGTTGTTACGGGTTGGTGCAAAAACTGCTGAATAGATTTTAATTTTGTTATCACTGTTAGATAGTATATGCTTTAACTTAAAAACTGGTATACTTCTTATCTCAAATAATTAAACGAATCCTGAGATACAGCTTGATCTTTCCGAGTATAGAGACCCATACAAGGAAGAGATCATCACTGTTGGTTTTTGAACTCCGCGTGAGCCGCGGGCAAAAGCTAGTATTATATAATACCAAAAAATAGAAACACACTGCTTAAACCAGTATATGTACGGGAAAACTACGAAATCATTCAAATTTAATTTAGCTTCATACTAAGTTAATACTGTGTCTGGCAGACAGAATAATGAGAAGTGCCGCATGGTAATATGTCTATGTTTACCAATTTAGAATGTTACTTAGACCAAGAAAAACGTACTTGTTTTGTTTCAGACGCTCCGCGAAGGCCTTAAGTAAGCACTTATCTTTACAGTTCCTGCATTAAGTCGTCAACAATTAAGCCTCATTAAATTTCATTAGTGGAACGGTCCCGCGAGTGGTGGCGCGGGGCGGGCGGCCGACTGCCGCTGCCGGTCCGACGCCGACGCCGCCGCTTAGACGGATAATCTCCAGCTGTCAGCCGCTAATGCGTTTTAGAGTACGTAATTTGAACCGTCAAGATCGGTGGTAATTAACGGCCGCAATTAAGCTAAGTGATTATTAGTAAGTATGAGCGCAAAACGATAGATGCACTCGTCTGGACCGTCTTGAACCAACATAATTAGAATCTTATAGTGAAATCGTTTCCGACGTCTCTATAATACGCAACTCATTCAAGCATAATCCTAGACGCTTTCAACATTACTTATGACTGAGAAAAGAAATCCCAAGTTTTGATTTTTTTACTACTCAAATACAAGTGAGATGTTTCAGCTTTCCAATAAAATGTAATTTAAGTGAAGATACACACGAAGCTGAGTGAAGGCTTTACGTCACTTCAATTTTGTGTTAAAAGTAAGTGTGTGCGCCTCAAGTAACCCGGAGGCAGGGGTAATGTATTCCCATATATACATAAGTGAAAACATTTTAAGAAGCTCCACGGACCCACTGCATCACCCCCGGGGTTAGGGCCTAAAAGCACTATCTCGGAGCCAAAGCCTTACAACTCTTCTCAAATTCAACTTACTTTGCTCTGTGTGGAGGTGCCCGTACCGATGTTTTTACTCCACTCAAGAGTCTTGAGACATCGTAGATGCTTATAAGAATTTAATTTATAGTACCAATAAACTTCATCTCCTATAATCTTTGCACACTAGAAATTAATACCTACTGAATAATGGATTGGAAAAAAGAAATTTCCATTTTCTTGAACTTTACAACTTTTCTAGTTTTTCTTACCCTAAATCTGGAAGTTGTCTTCCGACTTAGGAATTAAGGAAACCTATAATGAAAAATGGCGAACCATTATGGAGGAAACTCATTAGGTACTCTGTTTATAGTTCATAAGGATTGAACAGACATCAGACATGACATAACAAAAACGAGACAAAATCTAGACCGAATCTATTCCTAGTCAATAAAAACCATCACCGCGTGTGGTAGGTACCTGTAGTATCCAATATTTAGGTGTAGGTGCCTATATTTTTTTCACTTAGGTGTAACAAGAAAAATAGTAACTATTAATCTAGGATTTACTGTAGGTATGAGAATGGTGTTAGGAATTTTCGATAACCTTATTTAATTTATAACTTACTAGCAATGTGGGTATATTAGGGTAGGCATATTATTAATATTCTTGCTAACCCAAATATGTATTAAGTACACCAACGGTAGAGTATCAAGTACATTTAGGCGTAGTACACGAATACAACACACGTAACGAATTCAAGTTTAGTGTCGCACGGGGCTGAGCCGTACAGCCGTGGTTGCTTGCAATTGACCGCCGGACAAACCACAGCATCACCGCTCACGCAGCGTGCCTCGTCTTAGATCCCTTAGTGTGCACTTGGACTTTTGCATTTCTTACAAAACATTTGATATACATGAACCTTCTGTTTCTTCTAAAAAGCCGCGAATCGATCGACACTAAGTTTTCGTTCTTCACGTCACGAATACGCGGCTATGCTCGATTTCATATAAAATAAATTGAAAAGTTTTCGAGTTTAATTCCGTTGCTCAACCCGCCATCAGTTCGCGCTCGCGGCGGCGTGGCGGAAGCGAATCTCGATGTTTTGTAATGGAGCTTTTTAAAATGGAAGTCGAACTTTTGTCAGACACTTTTAGCCGCGCCGGAGATACATTTAAGCTTTTTAACTTTTCCACTCCGGTAATGTATCCCACACTTTCCAATGTCTGTAGAGGAGACATTGTGTAAGTTTTTTTAACTGAGTAGATAGATGAAGTAAGCGACTTTTTTTTTTGACAAAACTCCCCCGGTCCCCGGTTGCTTGCAATAATCCTGCCAAAGAGCTTCTCTCTATCCGACTTCGGGGCGGTGGTTTTTTTCGTGTTCGAAGACAGTGTAAACATTTTGCCTACGATCCATTAAGTAAATGCACTCTGGTCGCCACTCGGCTCTGCATTAATATTGCATTTCTAACTCCTCCCTGCTGCCCCAAACCCCCACGATTGCGTACCCCCGATGGACATTTACTGCGGCCAGTTTTCAGAAACAAAGCTAATGGATAATGTTTTACATATCGCAAAAAAAGGTGAATTATTCGTTGACAAAATGTATGTAAGTACCTACACACGATGTAACCTCCGTAAGTTTTTATTTTATTTAGACTAGCAATAGCCAAGTCTAAAGTCAAAGGAGTCCCTCGTAGCTAAGTAATAACTTCACTGATCTGCCAGGTTAGTCAGACGACTTCGTGCCTAATGCTATCGGTGCCGGATTCCACTTGCCATTCAGATTCCTATAACAATACTTACTGGTAGTCAGAAGCCCAAAAGCCTGACAACCAGTATATCCTTCCAAAATAGGTAGGTATTTCCCAAAAATAAGGTTACGGAGCTATGGAGTTCTGATAGCAGTAGCTCCGTGTAAAACACTGATACCTACCTAAGAATACAATTCAGCCGCATCTGGTTAGACTGGAACAGCTAATGCCAACATAGTTGGGTAAAGACTACGAGGATGATGATGAAAACCCCAAGACTACTTGCACATGAATCTGCCTCAGGCATAGGTACTTACAGACTATCGCGTCAAGCTCCTGTTTCATCCGTGTAAGGCAAGATATAACAACAACAAGATATAACTCCTTTAAAAGACACAGCGTAGTACATTTCTTACAAATTATATCAATCTCTCAAAATCAATAAGTGTTTGTAGCTAATGTAAGCGCTTAACGAGCCGCGAGCGGGACTCCTGAGCGGATCAGCAAATGGAGTGCTTCATGCATAATGTAGCGCAGGCTGAGTGTTGTTTTGAAAAGCGTTCTGAATTTGTTATTTTCGTCACACCAGGTGATGCCCTGGCACCTCATGAAACATTTAACTACATATCGATTTACCTACAATTTGTTGGAGGCCTACTTAAGATTGCATCAAACAGAATAGTACACTATAACTTCTATAAAATGACCATAATCTCGTTCATAATATCTACGTCTAACTCTTTCTTTAAAAAACTATCCCACCAAAAACATTTTCATAAAAAATATTGCCAAGAAGAGACCTTATTTCTCGCACTGTCAAATAGTTATCAGATCTCATGTAGAGCCAAACTTCTAACTCTTGAGGCCCTATCTCTACAAACCCTAACTTCACAAACTTTACACGTTAGTCAAAATATGTGGCTTGGCCGCTTCCTTATGTAGTAAGGACTATTGTATAACAGTAAAGTAATCAAGAGTGTTTTTTTAGATATCAATAAAATCTAAAGTAGGTATAAAAGCTGTGAAATTGAAACTTAGTTTAATAATTATATTCTAATATCTCTACTAGCGACATCATATCCCGAGAATTTTGTTTATCTGGTACAATACAAACCCAATTTGTGGCGGTTAAAAAAAACTACCAATTGCTGCGAGAAAATATAGGTAGTGCCCTTGCGCTTTGCTTGGGTTGTCTTGGCGGGGGTACTGCCGTTCACCTAAAATAGGGGGTGCTTCATTCATAGGATCCATACTCAATACAAGCCGCATGAGAAAATACCACAGTTGATACTTACAACTGCTTGTCTACTAGGAGTCCATTGTGGTAAGTAAGAAAGACATGGAAAAAGGCAAGACACCTAAATATAGCCGTTCCAGTTGCAATTGCTGAACTATGGACAAACGACATGATCACTCCATGGACACTCTTTTAAAATAAAATAAGTTACAATCTTCATTGGTACAATATTGCGATAACAAGATGTGTGAACGTTGGAGGATGTCCAAGTTTAACCGAAGTCGACAATATTTAACGAGGATTCACATTATTTGAGAACCCTATGTCATTTCTAGATAATAAATAAACTATGTGGTAAAAAACGCACACCATCAAAGCGACAAATGGAACTAGGTGTCCTTAGACAGATTCTGTTGAGGTAAACAATACTAACCATATGAAGACATCTTGATAATTATGTAAATAATAATATATGGAATCTGTCAAAGCTATGTCCATCTACTTATAAGGTACCTACCATAGCTACTAACTGACCAACATGAAATTAATAAACATTATGAATAGTATCTAATAAGCAATAGCTTCAGTTTGCCAGGGAGGCCACAAGTGCATCCGTATATAACGACCACACGTTCTTATCGTCAACGTAGTCCTTGATTTTATAATAGGCCTTCTTTAGAAGAACAGATTTGACGTACCTTTTAAATTTCTTGCCAGTGAGATCGGTCATACATTTTGGGAGTTTATTGTAGAAACGTACACAATTCCCTAGAAATGATTTATTTGTTTTAGTTAGTCTAAATTTTGGTACCACTATTTTATGTTTATTCCCAGTATTAAAGTTGTGGAAGTCACTGTTAATACTAAACTTCTGCAGGTTTTTGCGGACGTACATTATGTTTTCTAATATGTAGAGTGACGGCATCGTAAGTATATCGATGTTCTTAAATACTTCTCTTAGGGAATCGCGAGGGCCCATATAGTAGATTGCACGGATAGCCCTTTTCTGTAGGATAAATATTGAATCAACGTCTCCAGCAGATCCCCAAAGCAGAATACCGTATTACATAATGCTGTGAAAGTAGGCGAAATACACGAGTCTGGCTGTAGCTACATCAGTGATCTGTCTAATTTTTCTCACTGCATATGCAGCTGAACTTAACCTGCTAGACAGGGCTGAAATATGCGCACCCCACTGTAACAACTAGGTCGAGTTTGCTGCCTTCAAGAATTAGATTAGGTTCAATTTGTGGTACATTTGGTAACGAGAATTTTAGACATTTAGTTTTGCTAGCATTAAGTAGTAAATTATTAGCAGCAAACCATTTGGACATCGATTTTAGACTCTCATTTACATCATAGAGATCGCTATTATTTCTATCGATTTTAAATATAAGTGAGGTATCGTCAGCAAATAATACTATGTTCGATAACTCAGACATCATATAGGGAAGGTCATTTATGTACGCTAAGAAAAGAAAAAGGCCTAAAATAGAGCCCTGTGGAACACCAATGCTAACTGCAGACCCGAGAGATGTGACCCCGTTTGCCCACTTTTTGAAGCCTCTCAGAAAGATAGGAAGACACAAGCTCCAAAGATAGCCCTCTTATACCTACCGTAGTAATTCAATTTACGGACAAGCGTATTGTCTCAGTGTCTATGTTATAGTAGGTACCTATTTATGTATATAACAAAAGTACTTTGATGAACCCAACCGAGTTTGGCACAAGCTAGCTCACTGCTAAGGCCGTAATAATCTCTTTGCCGTAAAGCGAAATTTCTATATCCTTACGTAACTTTATTAAATGATAACAGGAGATAACCGGCACCTCAGAATTAATTAATCCACTCAGAGATTGCATCTAAAAGCCCCGCTGCCCCCGCGCACCCCATCCCCACCAAGGGTCGATCCGTTTCCAGCCACTTAAACTTCACGCGGCGCGCTCCTAGCTTCCGTTTTAATTACAAAATTAATTCAAAATGTAATTAAAGTTAACAATAAGGCAGCAAACAATTGAAGTTATTTATGTTAGTTTATGCTTTATGGCGAGTACTGCTATGTTGGAAATGCGATTTACTCAGGAGTGGAGTTGAATATGCCAACTTCTATTGTTACGTCTTTAGCTCTACTTGTAATAAATGCGAATAACATCTGATGTAGAGTTATTTTATTAAAATAAATCATAGTCACAGGCGATATAGGCAATACTCATTTTCTGACATTAAACGACTAACGAGCACTACCTACCTGTACTAAACTAGAAAATTTGCGTTTTTTGATGTCTGACCCTAGTACCTACCTAATTATATTATTAATTGTCAGGCGGCTATCAATAGATGCTCTATTTACCACTTACAATTACAAGTGAGCACCTAAAACCTTTATTTTAACAAAGTATTAGGAGATGAGCCTCAACGTGGACTGATCCATTCGACGTCACTATACAGGCAATAAAGCTCTGTTGAAAAGCACTTAACAGGATTGATTCAGACCATTTACCATTCTATAAACAAACACAACCTTTCCATTATGGTAAATTATAAAACCTTTTAGCAAATCGAAATCGAAGAAAAAGGAGCGGTCTGCTTTGACACGATTGGATCTTATTATTTAAATAGGCTTGGTAGTCTTAAATCTAGGCCTGCATTAATTTTAATATGATTTAGAACCTTTATACATAAATGTCGGTTGAAGTTGCTTCAATACGAAAGAGTAAAGAAAGAAGGCTTGTCCATCCAAGAAAAGAATATACTTAGGTAAGTAGCTAGGTACATACTTTCATTATTTCTTTCAAACTACGGAACCTGAAATGCGGCTCTGGTGAGTAGTACCTACAGCTTGTAGGTAACGAGCACAGTATGTACCTACTCCCTTATTTTTTTTAAATAAATTAATTGCTCTATTAATATTTCTACGTCAAACTCCTATATTATCATTAGGTGATATGACTGATTAGGAATCCTCTCATAATATTCGCTAAGTACTCGTAATGTCCCAACATTTTATCAATTAAAAAGCAGTCTTTGATCGTCGCTGCGCCACTCAAAGATTGTCTGGTAGAAAATGTCTGAGCTATTAAGACCGCCTTTGTACACATCATACCGACGGTCCCTACGTACAATCCCCGAAGTGGTAGATACGTGATTTGCATGTTTTATTACCAGGACCATCAGGACCCTCTACTCTATCGTTTAGTTTAACAAAAGTCAGTAAAAGTTGTCAAATTCATTCTTAAATCCACACACGACATTTCCCATAACTACAAAATTCACTTCGATTTCCATCGAAGAACAACAATAGTGGTAGTCCGGTAAGTTTACGTTGGATATTCTATCGTAGTCCCCCGCGCCTCCCCCGCAACTGCCACTTGCGGCACATGCGCTCGCAGCGGTGTACAAGGCGGTTGTTTTGTTTTGCTGCGTGAATATCAAACAATTTTAGTAACTAAGTATGCCTCGGAAGAACAATAATACAAATTATCGCAATGGGCAACCGCGTAAAACAAAAAATAAACTGTTTCGTAAAAAAAAGAAAAGTGATTTGACCAGAAATCATAAAGGTAAGCGAATTCTAATACCGTTTCATCTTAATGTTCCTTTATTTAAGCTTATTGTTACTATTTAGTATATTTCAAATAGGTAATTACTTGGATTTTTTGGTTTTATATGAATCAAATGTATTTTTTCAGAATTCCAACGTAGTTTTTTGTATTTGGTAGTTACGTTGTTTTACATTGGATAAATTAAAAGTAACATGCAATGAATGGTAAATAGGGGATTTTACGCCGGAACATAAAAATAGATTTCATTCTTAACTACTACTTACATATGTGTACTTCGGAATATTATTTTGATCCCGTCAGTTACGAGATACCACTTGTTAATTTATGGTATTTAAGTTAATCATGTTTTATTTTTTTGCACCGCATCGAAGGGATTCTACTGACGAAGAACACCATGATCATAACAATGGGTTGAATGAGGGAGGGCACCATCTATTACTACTATTTATCTTATCTTATCTTGTGTAGGGCCGAGGCAGCAAGGCCTCAGTGCACTTCGACCCAATGGGATCTTGTGTGCTTCCCATAGATAACTTATTCCTCATCCCCCATCAAAAGACCTGCCTGGGCCTGCCACCTGCCCAAATGGCATTTTGCCATTTCGATGAGGAACCTGTGAATTTCTTGGAGTGAGCAAGTCCCGTGAGGCTCAACCACTCATCCATGTGCTTGGGGCCAGTCCTACAAATAGTTCTGGTTCAATTAGCGAGGTTCCAGAACCTTCCCTAGCCAGCTCATCAGCATGCTCGTTGCCCACTATACCCCTGTGACCAGGGACCCAAACAAGCCTGACCTTGTTTCGTTTTCCAGCTCATTAGGAGTTCGGGCAGCGTCCATGATCAGCCTTGAATCGATCCTGTAGGAGGTCAGGGCCATGAGTGCCGCTTGGCTGTCACTAAGAATGTAGATGGACCTACCTGTGTTACCACTACTTTCCATCTGTTGTGCACAGGCATATGTTTCCGTTTGGAAAACTGTAGCTAATTTGCCCATGCTTTGACTGACCTTATGCATATATATGCAAGGGACCATAAGGTCTCGCCCCTGTACCTGACTCTGTTTTCGAACCGTCTGTGTACCATATCAGACCAGAGGAGAGCAGTCTGATATGGTCGAGTCCCTTCATCCATTCTTCCCTTGGCGGTAGATGAACCTTGTAAGATCTCTTGAACCAAAACATGGGCTGCATTTTGTCGCAGTGCATGTTCGTTAGTTCGTCAAGGCCTTCCTGTATTATAAGCTTTGTGTATCTAGTTCTAGTCTTAGAACTATCCCACAGGCCATTTATTGCCAGTCTGTAGTGCAAGACGACAGTCTCTATGACAATATGTAGCGGTGCAAGGTTGAGTACCTTCTCCATCGCCGCTGTTGGTGTGGTTTTGAACGCCCCTGTGATAGCTAGGCATGCCGTTCGCTGTAGTTTAGCGAGGGCTTCCCTGCATATCCCTATTTGCGTCCTCGGCCACCAAACAATGCTGCCATATGTGATGATTGGTCTAACCATGATGGTGTACAGCCACTGCATAACCTTTGGTCTAAGTCCCCAGGTTTTGCCATACGCTGAGCGACACATACCCAAGTACTACTCTACTACTACTATTTTCTTTAATGGACGACGAGCACTCAATCGTTCTTGGTATTGTTACTATTAGAAAGAATATAAGTTCTTACTTTATTATATTTTAATAGAAGTATTTACTTGTCGTACTGAAAAATAGACTGATTATTTATAAATAAAAGACATAAGACTGTCTCAAACTGTTGATTACCTAATAATAAAATTTATATTTTGAAAATCAATTATTGTTTTTATCCTGTTTTAAAATCCCCGTAATATTGTCTTATAAATTGCACATAGACGACCTCTGTGATTTAGTAGTTCGAGTACCGGACTGCTGACCGTGAGGTCATGGGTTCGATTCCCACAGAACACAAAAAATTATGTGATGAATATAAGTGTGTGTTCGTCTGGGTGTTTCTTATGCATTATAAGTATGTATTTAAAAAACAGTATATAAGTATTATATCCATTATCTAGTACCCATAGTACAAGCTCTGCTTAGTTTGGGACTAGATGGTGTTGTGTAGAAATGTCCCAGAATATTTATTTATTATTATTTATTTATAGACTGAGTACGTCAACAACTTAAATACTGCTTACAATATGTCATATATCCCACGGAAAATATCATAAATGGCAATTACGACTCTAATTCATTAAAATACTACCACGTAAAAGTTATTAAGTACCACTTAAGCTATTTGCTATAGGTATGATTCCGATGTATAAGTAAGTAAGTGATAATTAATACACTAAAAAGGACTTTTACATACTAAATATTTAATTTTTACAAAATATCTATTACAATAAACCGACATACAAAATTTCATGACTCTACGTTAAATAGAATTCATTATACACGCGTTTGAAACTTTAAAACGCTCTCCTGTAAAATTTGTCATTTGCAGATGTGGGTTTATACGTAGGGACCGTCGATACCATCTGACCTGTATTCCCCGAAGATTCAGGTAGTAGAGGTAGATATATTATACTATTGTGCGCCCACAGTTTGCCGATATGCTGAGGTCTCATGTAATAGGGGCGACCTCATTGCCATATTGTCATCAACCGCGCCCAAATCCAAACTCCGAGCTGCTAATAACTAAGAAATTCATAGAAATACCCAATAACACTGCTCGACCTGGATGAAAGAAATCGAACCCAGGATCTCTATTGTAGCAGTCCCAGTTGGGACCAATGGACTAACGAAGCAGCTAATTTAATCAATTAATTAATTTAAATAAAAACGGATATTCGGATAGTTAACATACATAACATAATCAACCCATTATTCTGTCCCACTGCTGGGCACGGATCCTCTCTTAGAATGCGAGGGATTTGGCTATAGCTTGGTACCGCGCAGGTTTAATGGGGTCGGCTGACTTCACAGGCTGTCGAGAAAATCTTTCAGGCATGGAGGTTTCCTCACAATGTTTTCCTTCACCGTTTAGACGCGTTTATCCCACGCTTAAACGGTGAAGGATAATGGATAAATATGGGATATGGGATATACCTAATGGATAATGTATTAATAAGCACATGACTTCGAAAAGTGACAGGTGCGTGCCTTGGATTCGAACTCTCTCGATACCTTTGACTTGGCAGTTCAATGGTCATACCACTAGTATCGTGCCGCACTACATATGTAATCAAATCGAAAGTACCTACTAATATTTATCATGAGCGAGACTCATAATAGTACAATATATAAATCAAGATATTGAAGCTTTTACATATTCGCGTAAGTTTCAGTAATTAGGCTTTTACATGTCCATAAATTCATAATGGTTACTACGGTTCGGTTCGGTCTAGAAAATGTCTGTAGGTAGGTAGGTACCTATTCTATAGAAATATGGTAAAAAAGTTAAACTCTTGAAAAGTCAAGAACTAGAACGATTGGTGTTTTATTTTTTACACTACACTACACTACATCTACACTATAGAAGAAACCAATTCAGTCGTGATACCACCAAATTGTATTAACGGGGAAAAACCACTCGGGAAGCCCATTCCACCACCCTTTGACTATAGTCAAAGCCCGTGCCATTCCACATTGTGACGAAATTGAACTCCGTGATTCGATGATTCGAAAGCTCTTTTTTGGTCGTCGCGGCGACACCAGAAAATAGATCTCAATCTCAATCACCAACCAAACTAGTGATAGATAGCGACAGTACCGCCATCTATCACTAGTTTGGTTGGTGTCGCCATCTGCCATCATTGGTTTGGTATAACTCAAGGTATTTGAAAGTGTATTTTTTTTGTTTCCAAAATTTTTAATAGTTTATATTGTTTTTGAAGACAATTTATTTATTATAAATAAAAAGTTTGATCATGTAACTACATTATTTAAGTTCATTCAATTTCATTCATTCTTACACTACCTCACTACCTTTTTTTGTCATAAACTGGTCTAAAATTAATACAACGCGATAAAATCCGAAAAAAATAGTTTTATTTCAATAAACTGGTCTGTCAAGTCTGTTTTGCCAAAAATCTTTCAAGTTACTGAATACAAGTTACAAGTTTTAACTTGTATTCAGCGCACTTGTGACTCCTCTGGTGGTGCGGGTGTCCATGGGCGGCGGTGATCGCTTACCATCAGGCGATCCGTCTACTCGTTTACCTGCTATCACATAAAAAACAAGTCTAATGCTTGGTTGAATCATTTGAATGCTTTGACTATCTATCTAACACTAGCTTCTGCCCGCGACTTCGTCCGCGTAGCGTGATGATGTATAGCCTATAGCCTTCCTCAATAAATGGGCTATCTAACACTGAAATAATTTTTCAAATCGGTCCTATAGTTCCTGAGATTAGCGCATTCAAGCAAACAAACAAACAAACAAACTCTTCAGTTTTATATATTACTAGCTTCCGCCCGCGACTTCGTCCGCGTGGAATAGTTACTTAGTCTTAGCGGGATGATAGCCTATAGCCTTCCTCAATAAATGGACTATCTAACACCGAAAGATTTTTTCTAATCGGACCAATAGTTCCTGAGATTATCGCGTTCAAGCAAACTTGGCAGGTGGCAGGAAGCTGAAGGGGATCATCATCTCCTTACAGGTGGTAAGAAGATGATGATCCCCTTCAGCGGCTTGTAGTATGTTTTGATTGAAGCTCACTTCAAGATATAGCCAATATTGTTAGTTGATAATTGAGTATTGAGTATCCGAGCGGAACTTTAGTAAAATATGTCACGGGAACAGGAATAATAAAAGAACGCTAAATGAGGATATGTCCTTTAGAGCGTTTGTTGGGTCCGAGCGGACCCAAGCTCGGTCCGCACGGATACAAAACAAACGCTCTAAAGGCTGATGAATAACGTATTTATTTGGATAAGGATTAATAATATCATGTTTATAAAAACACCTACGCAAATAATGCATTTGGAATTTTAGAACAAAGTTAGCATAAAAAAGGTTATAGTGAGCCAACCTTAAAAGATAGACATATGCTGTCGTGGACTTTTTTTTAGAACTTTTAAAGAGGAACAAATATGTCATATATGATTTTTGCGAAACTTTAACCGTTTACGCAGCGCACGCTTCGGAAGCTCTCAAAAGGAAAAAAAAACGAATTTTAGAACAAAGTTAACATAAAAACGTTTATAGTTAGCCAACCTTAAAAGATAGACATATGATGTCGCGATTTTTTTTTTAGAACTTTTAAAGAGGAACAATTCTGTCATATATGATTTTTGCGAAACTTTAATCGTTTACGCAGCGCATGCATCGGAAGCTCTCAAAAGGAAAACCCCCGATTTTGAAACATTCTTCATTGATGCTCCGCTCCTATTGGTCTTAGCGTGATGATATATAGCCTATAGCCTTCCTCGATAAATGAGCTATCTAACACTGAAAGAATTTTTCAAATCGAACCAGTAGTTCCTGAGATTAGCGCGTTCAAGCAAACAAACAAACAGACAAACAAACAAACAAACAAACAAACAAACAAACAAACAAACTCTTCAGCTTTATATTATAGCTTCCGCCCGCGACTTCGTCCACGTGGAATAGTTACTTTGTCTTAGCGGGATGATAGCCTATAGCCTTCCTCAATAAATGGACTATCTAACACCGAAAGATTTTTTCTAATCGGACCAATAGTTCCTGAGATTATCGCGTTCAAGCAAACTTGGCAGGTGGCACTTGACAGGTGGTAAGAAGATGATGATCCCCTTCAGCGGCTTGTAGTATGTTTTGATTGAAGCTCACTTCAAGATATAGTCAATATTGTTAGTTGATAATTGAGTATTGAGTATCCGAGCGGAACTTTAGTAAAATATGTCACGGCAACAGGAATAATAAAAGAACGCTAAATGAGGATATGTATATACTTCGCAAATAATGCATTTGGAATTTTAGAACAAAGTTAGCATAAAAAAGGTTATAGTGAGCCAACCTTAAAAGATAGACATATGCTGTTGCGGACTTTTTTTAGAACTTTTAAAGAGGAACAATTCTGTCATATATGATTTTTGCGAAACTTTAACCGTTTACGCAGCGCACGCATCGGAAGCTCTCAAAAGGAAAAAAAACCCCGATTTTGAAACATTATTTATTGCTGCTCCGCTCCTATTGGACTTAGCGTGATGATATATAGCCTATAGCCTTCCTCGATAAATGAGCTATCTAACACTGAAAGAATTTTACAAATCGAACCAGTAGTTCCTGAGATTAGCGCGTTCAAGCAAACAAACAAACAAACTCTTCAGCTTTATATATTAGTACTAGGTTCCGCCCGCGACTTCGTCCGCGTGGAATAGTTACTTAGTCTTAGCAGGATGATAGCCTATAGCCTTCCTCAATAAATGGACTATCTAACACCGAAAGATTTTTTCTAATCGGACCAATAGTTCCTGAGATTATCGCGTTCAAGTTCAAGCAAACTTGGCAGGTGGTAAGAAGATGATGATCCCGTTCAGCGGCTTGTAGTATGTTTTGATTGAAGCTCACTTCAAGATATAGCCAATATTGTTAGTTGATAATTGAGTATTGAGTATCCGAGCGGAACTTTAGTAAAATATGTCACGGGAACATGAATAATAAAAGAACGCTAAATGAGGATATGTCCTTTAGAGCGTTTGTTGGGTCCGAGCGGACCCAAGCTCGGTCCACACGGATACAAAACAAACGCTCTAAAGGCTGATGAATAACGTATTTATTTGGATAAGGATTAATATCATGTTTATAAAAACACCTACGCAAATAATGCATTTGGAATTTTAGAACAAAGTTAGCATAAAAAAGGTTATAGTGAGCCAACCTTAAAAGATAGACATATGCTGTCGCGGACTTTTTTTTTAAACTTTTAAAGAGGAACAATTCTGTTATATATGATCTTTGCGAAACTTTAACCGTTTACGCAGCGCACGCATCGGAAGCTCTCAAAAGGAAAAAAAAAACGAATTTTAGAACAAAGTTAGCATAAAAACGGTTATAGTGAGCCAACCTTAAAAGATAGACATATGCTGTCGTGGACTTTTTTTTAGAACTTTTAAAGCGGAACAATTCTTTCATATATGATTTTTGCGAAACTTTAACCGTTTACGCAGCGCATGCATCGGAAGCTCTCAAAAGGAAAAATCCCGATTTTGAAACATTCTTCATTGATGCTCCGCTCCTATTGGTCTTAGCGTGATGATATATAGCCTATAGCCTTCCTCGATAAATGAGCTATCTAACACTGAAAGAATTTTTCAAATCGAACCAGTAGTTCCTGAGATTAGCGCGTTCAAGCAAACAAACAAACAAACAAACAAACAAACAAACAAACAAACAAACAATCAAACAAACAAACAAACAAACTCTTCAGCTTTATATATTAGTATAGATAGAAGTATAGATAGTCAAAGTTTGAATGCATAGAATTTTGACGTAACATATTACTCTGAGGTTGAATAATTTATCGTTGTATCATAAAAGTACTGAACTCCATAATATCTACTATAACACGATAGAGATCTGTGCCTCTAGGGCTCTAGCTAAATCTTTACTAGCAACATTTCTTCGCAATTTTGAAATCAGATTATGTTTGAAACTAAATTCCCGAACACGGTTTCAAATCTGATCCAAAGGGCTCTCTGTAAAGTAGAGAGGTGGTGCGAAGAGAATCACCTCTCTATCAATCCAAACAAGGCAGTTGTCATTCCATTTACTATGAAAAGACTGCTCTGAGGCCTTGGCCAACTTCAGCTTTATAGCAAACAACTAAACTGGGCCTCAGAGATAAAATATTTAGGGGTAACCCTGGATAAAGAACTGACGTGGCGAACACATCTGGACAATACCATAGCCAAGGCTCTAAGAGTCTTGGGTATGTGTCGCTCAGCGTATGGCAAAACCTGAGGACTTAGACCAAAGGTTGTACACCATGATGGTTAGACCAATCATCACATACGGCAGCATTGTTTGGTGGCCCAGGACGCAACTAGGGATATGCAGGGAAGCCCTCGCTAAACTACAGCGAACGGCATGCCTAGCTATCACAGGGGCGTTCAAAACCACACCAACAGCGGCGATGGAAAAGGTACTCAACCTTGCACCGCTACAATATATTGTCATAGAGACTAAGGCCCGTCTTGCACTACACAGACTGGCAATAAATGGCCTGTGGGATAGTTCTAAGCCTAGAACTAGACACACAAAGCCACACACATACAGGAAGGCCTTGACGAACTAACGAACATGCACTGCGACAAAAAGTAGACCATGTTTTTGTTCAAGAGATCTTACAAGGTTCATCTACCGTCAAGGGAAGAATGGATGAAGGGACTCGACCGACCAGAGGAGGGCAGTCTGATATGGTACACTGACGGTTCGAAAACAGAGTCGAGTACAGGGGCGGGCATGCAAGGGATCATAAGGTCAGTCAAAGCATGGGCAGATTAGCTACAGTTTTCCAAGCGGAAACATATGATATTCTTGCCTGTGCACAACAGATGGTAGCGGTACCACAGGTAGGTCCATCTACATTCTTAGTGACAGCCAAGCGGCACTCATGGCCCTGACCTCCTAAAGGATCAATTCAAGGCTGATCATGGACGCTGCCCGAACTCTTAATGAGCTGGGAAAGCGAAACAAGGTCAGGCTTGTTTGGGTCCCTGGTCACAGGGGTATTGTGGGCAACGAGCATGCTGACGAGCTGGCTAGGGAAGGTTCTGGAACCTCACTAATTGGACCGGAACCATGTGTAGGACTGGCCCCAAGCACAGTCAAATCGGCATTTTGGGAGTACGCAAGGGCGAGGCACATGGATGAGTGGTTGAGCCTCACGGGACTTGCTCACTCCAAGACATTCGAAGGTTCCTCAACGAAATGGCAAAATGCCATTTGGAACTCAAGCAGGCGGCAGACCCGTCTTTTGATGAGGGCGCTGACCGGACACTTCGGGACTAACGCTCTCCTGCAAAAGGGAAATTGAGAGCATGGAACACCTTCTGTGTACATTAGAAAGCGAATGTGCCTTTTGGGTCAGGGTTATCCAAGACCAGAGGACTACAGACTCATACCTCCAGGCCTCATTATAAAGCTCATGGAAGAGCTGTTTGTAGAACTGGGAGGGGATGAGGAATAAGTTATCTAGGGGAAGCACAAAAGATTCCATTGGGTTGAAGTGCACTGAGGCCTTGCTGCCTCGGCCCTACACAAGATAAGATAAGATGAGTGTTTTGTTGTACTTGGGTCTTTATCCTTTTTGTGAAATAAAAAAGTCCATACATCTTATGACTAATATTAGTCACCGAGGACAAAGTCTGGTTAGCGAGTCTAGTTGCTTCCGCCCAGAGTACTATGAGCAGCATGAATCCCATACTGAGTGGACGCAGCCAATCTATAGAATGCAGAATTTTTGGCTTGAATTTTGTGCATCGCGCAGTGTGGTGTTAAACCTAAACGCAAACATGAAATACGTTTAACCCCGTGCTGCATGGTGCATAGAGTAAAGATCCTACATTCTTGTGACTGGCTCCAATAGCTCAGTGCAATCAACATAAAATACGAAAAAAATATAATAGATTCATAGGCCAGTATCGATATCGATAAATTATTTTACATCCCCTTTGCACTAGTTAATTCTATATTATTAAGTTTATTGACTTTTGATTGTTGTTATAAAACTTTTTTAAATAATTGAATAATAATGGGCAAAGTTTGTTTGGTAAAAAGTTATCCAAGTGGGCGTAAATAAATTTACCCTGGAGCTACTGCAGCGCTACACTAATGCAACGCATTTACGAATAAGATTTTGAATGGAATTAGTTAATTATTTTGATGGATAATTAAATGCTTTTCAAATTTCATAAAGTCCTTTGAAAATGTTGTAATCGGTCTTCTAGCCTCCATACTTTGTGTGAACTTTAGGCTGTGTCTGAGGTCCGTGCAAAGCGTATAATAATAATATACTAGGTATAAGTTGGCGCAAAATAACTTGAACCAAAATGGTGGATGCGCAGTTGTCGATTTTTAGTACATTTTGCACGCAAATGCACTGTGCAAACTTTCCACCACTCCGTTAGTTTTGGGTCAAGTTATTTTGCGCGAACTATGTACGGTCCACTCGTACCTACAGTCTATCCCAGTTAAGGCAGATCGTTCACCTGAGCCCGCCAAATTCAAATTTCAATTGGTTTTTCGCAATTTCGCACCTACTTTAATCAATAGGGTATTACACCTTTTTTTGAAAACTGTTTTAAATTAATCCTTAGATCGTAATGAACCAGTAGAATTTTTATTTCAGGTTTATAAAACCGAAAAATGCCTTAAAAACTATTTTTAATTTATGATTTTGAAATTTCGCGCGGAAACACTAGCCCCCATGCTACTTCGGGTCGTGACGTCACTTCGTTAGTAATAATAATAATAATAAATAATAAATATTTTATTGATCAAGACTTAACCTAATTTTACAAAATAAGACAAAGTTACTTAATCATAATTATGCGCAGCAAGATACATAAACATGTGCAACTGGACTTAAACTAGGAGAAATTCCTGTGCTATAAGCACCAGTTACTTCCATCACCCGCGTTCTATGGCCATTACAGTTACGGTTTATAAATAGGTTGTTTTTTTGGTTTTTAGTCTATTATTGGGTTTTAATGTGTATTTAGGTTATAGTCTTTATATTAAGGTTATAGTCTTTATTTGGTGGTGGTGATGTATTTACTGTATGTATGTATGTGTGTATTGCATGTGATATGTGTAATGCTTGTAATGAATGTATGTAATGTGAGTATTGCATGTAACGTGTTAAGTATCTAGTTGTTGTTGTTAATGTGTGTCTATTGTAAGCTGTTTAAGATATTTTCGGTTCTATCATAATTTAAGGAAAGGAGAAATTCATGTAATACTTGTTTTAATTTGTTGCTAGGTAGATGGTATAAGGGGGGTATGTTTACTTATTTTGTTGTAGAGGAATGGGCCCATGTAGCTAGCATGGTGCTTGAAAAAAGTTGTTCTACATGTTCCTATAACAAATACATGGTCTTTTCTGCGTTTGGTTTTTAGTCGCGATGGATCATAGGAAGCATTTATATGGGTATTATTAATATTATTAATATTATTTTCTTTATATAGATTTGGGGACAGTGAGAACGCTTCATTACTTATATAATTGTTCAGTTGGATACCGAAATGGCTTTTTATACATGACCTTGAGAATTGCGCGCTGTGCTCTCTCTAAGTGAATTAGATGTGTTTTGTGTGTACTTCCCCAGATCGAAACACAGTACTCCAATACTGACTGGCACAGTGATATATAGACTGTTTTTATCAAGTTTGGGTCGCATACTCTCCAAAGCTTTTTGAAGACTGTTATTAGCTTCCTAGTTCTAGATGTTAAGACGTTAAGGTGTTTATGGAAGTTAAGCTGATCGTCAACTTGAACACCTAGGTATTTTATACTGCTGGATTTTTCAATTTCCAGACAACCGCAAGTGTCGCCTGTGTTTGCACTACAGGTGTGCGCGCGTATTTTAACTAAATCATTTACAGGTATCGTGGTTTTCTTTATTGCAAACATAAGCAATTTGGTTTTATCTACGTTTAAGGTAAGGAGGTTCATATTAAGTTGCCCAATAATTGTTTTCAACCCAGAATTTGCCATTTCCGCAGCTTCAGACCAGTTTCGTCCATGAAAGAGGATTGCCGTGTCATCAGCGTAAGTAATAATTTGTCCATTACGCAGGTCTAGATTACAAATCTCGTTAATCTATATATATAAAAGAAAGTCGTGTTAGTTACTCCATTTATAACTCAAGAACAGCTGAACCGATTTGGCTGAAAATTGGTGGAGAGGTAGCTTAGAACCAGGAGACGGACATAGGATATTTTTTATCCCGTTCCCGTGGGATGTGATGACAGACCGAATTCCACGGCGGGCAGAAGCTAGTATATATTAAAAACAAGCTAGGGCCCAGAACACTGCCTTGCGGAACACCGAATACTATATTAGCAATAGAGCTGATGTGATTTCCAATTTTAACTTTTTGAGTTCTGTTTGTAAGGTAGTCTGTAAATAATTTAAGTGGTGTTCCTCTAATACCCATAAGTTCCAGTTTGTTGATAAGTCTTGGAATAGAAACGGTGTCAAAAGCTTTTGCTAAATCTAGGAACACGCCTATACATTTGTTTTTCTCGTCAAGCTTTTTAGAAATATGTTCCGTGAGTTTCCTTACCGCATCTTCGGTTGATTTTCCAGCTGCAAATCCAAATTGATTGAAGTCCCTGTTTATTTAAGAATTTCATCAACCTTGCGTTCATAAGTTTTTCTATTATCTTTGAGAGTACTCGAAGAACTGCGAATGGCCTGTAGTTGCTGACAACGTTTCTATCCCCAGACTTATAAATGGGATGTACTATTGAGATCTTAAATAACGCTGGAAATATTCCTGTTCTGAAAATTAGATTTGCAATGTAAGTAATAGCTGGCACGAGAACGTCTCGAGCTATTTTTTTGCTGGAATTCCATCCCATCCACTGGCACAGTCATCACGTAAGTTTTGAATAATCAGGTTGACTTCTTGTTCATCCGCGTCTAATAGAACAAAAGAATTACCCTTACTAATTAGTAAACAATACAACTGCAAAAGACCAAGTAACGTCAAGTTACTATTGGAGTGACATCACGTTGGAATCCAATATGGCGGATGGCGTTTCAAAACAGATTAAAAAAGACTATTTTTGAAATTGAATTATAAAATTTACATTGCATTTTTATAAATAAATACTAACGTTTCTCGTTTACTTTTTTAAAAATCTATCATAAACATGCATTTTTATATTTTTTCTTACATGGTGTAAAATACCCTATTCCTTGACATGAGCCATTTTAAAAGATTTATTTGTTGCCTTTTAATTGTGCCTGTATTAATTCTATGTTATATAATTCGCAATGATAGGCGGAAGGCGTAATACAATAACATTTTTACTGGCTGCCATTTCATTTGAACTTGAAATTACAGTTCAGTTGTTCAATCAGTTTTATCAAAATCATTTATTATTTTGTAACATCTTAAAATTGGTATACAATCTAGAGTTTTGAAATGTCAAATTGTCATGATTATTTTAATCTGTGAAAATGAAATTACATAAAATGTCGTTTACATTAAAAATAATAGGCTTCTATAGTGATTTCGAAGCAGATTTTGGTGTAATTTAGAGGATATGTGTATAATGTAAGTGTTAATAAAATCGTTTCCTACATCAAGTGCGTGATTAAAGAAAAACTTGTGATTTTCGCATCGGGCGGGGTTTGTTTACCAAAAAAGGCAAGTCCAAAAAAATGGACTGTACCTATATTTCGACTTTTATTTATATTCAGTAACTTGACAGTTCGAAGAGAAATAATGATACCACACTACAACTAATAGTGTTGGGGTAGTGAATGATTTTGCGTAAAGATTGATTGATAAAAATGGTTTAATATAAAATTAAACTAAGATGTAAAATATAAGAATAATTAATCAAAGTAATTTCCTATTTTCTTCTAATAAAAACCAACCAAAAATAAAAAATATATAATTTAACTTTTTTTACTTTTGTAATTTTTGACATTTTATAGATTATCTTACTACTGAGAAACAAATTCTAATATTTTTAATAGTGTAAATTGTGTTTTGAAGACTAGCTATTCAATATACATAAAAAGTTTGTTCATGTAAGTACATTATTTACGTTCACTCAATTTCGTTCATTGTTTGTCCACATCACTATCTTTATTTTGTCAAAAACTGCCCTTCAACTGTCAAGTTACTGAATACAATTAAAAGTCGAAGTATAGTATCAGTAGTATCTCTAAGTAGTCTGTGGTACGGTTTGTGTTGTGATGCTGTGTGATGCACAGACTATTAAGAGATGCAGCCCCGTGTGTCATGTGTGTGATGTGATCTGTGGTGGGGGCGCGATTGCGCGATTTGTGCGCGGTACATACAGCTAGCTTTCTAGGCTTGTTCTTGCTCGGACTATGAACGGAGCGCTCCGTACTAGTACAATCGTTCAAATGTACTAGTTCGGTCTTCTAGTACTATTAGTACAGTACTGTCCTATTAGTACAGTAGCTCACTGAAGGAAAAGTGAACAAAATTAATCACTGCGAGCATAGACATAAAGTTCAAAATAGCTTTGTTCTTGCTAGTGAGCGACGGTTAATAGTACAGTCGTTCAAATGTACTAGTAAAGTCCATTTCACGAAAGAAGTCCCGCGGACAATTGTGGACATTCTATTAAAAACATTTTTTTTCTTATCTAACTATTCGAGTACCTAGTTAATAAAATGAAAGTAAATGAACTATAAATTATTTACCCTGATTTCCCCATTTTTAAACGTGGCAACATTATGTCGCGCGAACACAGCGCTGCGTCTGCGGGACTTCTTTCGTGAAATGGACTTTAGGCTTGTTCTTGCTCGGACTATGAACGGAGCGCTCCATACTAGTACAATCGTTCAAATGTACTAGTTCGGTCTTCTAGTACTATTAGTACAGTACAGTCCTATTAGTACAGTAGCTCACTGAAGGAAAAGTTAACAAAATTAATCACTGGGGACATAGACATAAAGTTTAAAATAGCACGAACGACGAAGTACTGAAGGAATGATGTACTAGAAAGGAAAAGGAATAGTTCGTACTAGTCTGTGTTGGGAATCAATTCCTAATAGTACATAGTACATGTACTACACAAGCTTATAGCTTTCTATTGCTACTACTAATATCTAATCTGTGGCGGTAGCGTGCGCGCTTTACAAATAGAAATAAATAGAGGTGTTATATTAGGGTGATATTTAAGTAATACTATTATTGAATATACTCACTAAGCCATATTAGCATACCATACCTATTACTGGGTAATAGTCAAATATTTGTCAGCCATTTTGAGATTCATATTCTCTCCGTATTCGCTAACTCTAACATAATATTGATAATATCGTAACTATTCTCAGAATAGGTACGATATCAATATTATGTATCAATGTCACCGCGAATATCAGAACACTGATCTCTCGGTGTGCCTATTATTTGACTAATATCTGGTAATAGTCTACGCTAAACTAATATATACTAATGTGAATATACAGCTCGTATCATAATATCTATACCTATTACGAATATATTAGTTACACCTCTACAAATAAAGTCCAATTCAATTAATATCCAAGTGAACGTGGGGGTTTTAGGCGGGAAAATGAAAAGTGCACATTGTCGATTTTATATTATTTTTCAAAACTTGAATTTCTCCGAAGTTTAATGTGTAATTATGGTGGATAATTAACCATTAAGTGTTCGTGAACGTGTGAGAGTGTAGGCAAATGATATAAAATTGAAAATCGTGACTTTTTGGGTTCACTCCTAACCTGCATCGAAGCCTCAATAAAGTTTCTACCGTTTTATTGGGGCAACTGAACAACATTATACTTGACACTGGCGAACACAATAAGTGTGGTGCCATAAAATCCCATGATGGGAAATATTACATAATATTGATTATTCTAATACTTGACACTGGCAAATACACAAAAAGTGTGGTACCATAATAAAAAAAAAAGTGAACGTGAAAATAACGATATCGAGTCATTTTATTTGCATTGTGTACTGTGTACCTCCTAATATTTTTGAGTCAACGGCAGCGTTGACGCATCGTCGTATTTACTATTACTTTTACAGTACTTATGTACCTTATAATACCTGTGCTGCATTCTTGAAGAAATTATGCTACAAATGTTCAAGTAGCTTGATCAAAATATGCCCACTACTAGGAAGAAAGTAATCAAAATCGTTTATAAAGATGAACAAAGTGAAGATGACGGTGACTTTAGTGATTCAGGTTCAGATGCGAAATTTTCTGCGGAAGGCGAATCCAGCTCTGAGGAAGAAGAAATGGACTGCGCACCGTCATCTGGTGATGAGTTCAGTCAGAAAACAAAGCCTACCAAAGTTAGAAACGTTAAAAGTTTCGGTAAAAAACCGAAGTTCGCGAAAACAATATTAAACAAAATAAACAAACAAAAAGAAGAAACTGCAAATATTTCCTCTACACCCTTTTCCGTCAAAGATCTCACAGAAGCAGATAAGTTGCTACCTTCGTTCCTTAATTTATCAGAAAGTGGTAAGTTAAAGCTTGGCCTGTGAATTATTTCTCATCCAAATTTCTGACATAACTGAGTTTCTTTTTAAATATACTAGATAAAAAAAAAACTGATAGAAACATTGTCCTGACTAATAAAAAACAGCAGAATGGGTTGAGCTATTCTTAGGTGATATCATTCATACATGTGGCGATTGATTCCTATCTATAATTACAATAATTTTTGATTAATAAACATTACATACCATCACACCTGTATTCCCCGAAGGGTTAGGCAGAGCACTAGTAATGTACACCCACAGTTTTGCAGGCATGTTTAGATCCCGTGAAATAGAGAGCAAGCCTTTTATTGCCTTTAACCTGGCACCAAGCCCAAACTCCGACTTGTTACTGAGAACTATAGGCCTATTATTATGCCTACAGATAGCAGTGATGATGAATCTCCAAAAGTCTCAAAGAATAGTGGTACTTCTTCAGTCCAGAACACAGATCCTCACAAAGATTCAGTTGGTGAAGATGATGTTGACATGGAATATAAAGATGTTAGTGATCATTTCAAATTATTTTCACGAATATATCAACATATTGAAATAAAACTACTTTTTATGGATTGTTTTGTCACTTTTAATTGTTTTCAGCATCCATGGTCACAAGTAGACTAAGGTGTTGATCATTTCAATGTTAGTCACTAACAGCTACCTACCTTAAATTTTTGTTATCTATCTATACTAATATATAAAGCTGAAGGGTTTGTTTGTTTGTTTGCTTGAACATGCTAATCTCAGGAACTACTGGTCCGATTTGAAAAAATCTTTCAGTGATAGATAGCCCATTTATTGAGAAAGGCTATAGGCTATATATCATCACGCTACGCGGACGAAGTCGCGGGCAGAAGCTAGTACTAATATATAAAGCTGAAGAGATTGTTTGTTAGTTTGCTTGAATGCGCTAATCTCAGGAACTACTGGTCCGATTTGAAAAATTCTTTCAGTGTTAGATAGCCCATTTATTGAGGAAGGCTATAGGCTATATATCATCACTAAGGTATATAAATCAGTGGTTTCAACCTTTTTTTGACCATGGACCACTTTGATTTTATTGTTGTTATCAGAGACTACAATGTTAAAGTCAAATACACTATTGGTCTTAAATTAAACTTTAAATTTAAATAAAATATCATATTTCAGCACTTCTCAACAACTGGTGGTTCCGTGGACCAATGGTTGGGAACGACTGTCCTAATAGAAATGCCGTAGTAGGAAAATATAGTTGTAATGTTAATAATACAATATTCTATGCTTATACCCTTTAACTTAGGTAAAAATCAGGACCTGTAAATACAGAAACCTTTCTTTGTGACAATTTTGTCACTAGAATGTTTAAAAACAGATCAGATGTGAGTTAATAATAAAGTTCACCATTTATAATTGCTTGTTGCATGTGTAACAGGTTTAAAGGCCTTGTCGAACACTGAACTTACTGAACAGCTTTGTGTTCTTAATTTGTAATTTAAGTACACAGAGAGTTGCTTGAAACTATTCCTTGGTTTTCTTCATACATTATATTTGATAAGTTCATTTGGGTTCATCAGTTCTTCATAGAACTGATAACTAACTAATAAGCTCATGCTTATAATCATCCTACTAGCCTTTTCCCAACTGGGTCTGCTTCTATGTATGATTCAGAATTTAGCCTTGGCAAGTTTCATAAATCTATTAATGCAATAGCAGCATTACCATCATGGTGCTTAATCTATACTAATATATAAAGCTGAAGAGTTTGTTTGTTTGTTTGCTTGAATTCAGGAACTACTGGTCTGATTTGAAACATTCTTTCAGTGTTAGATAGCCCATTTATTGAGGAAGGCTATATATAGGCTATATTTATCATCACGCTAAGACCAAGTAACTATTCCACGCGGACGAAGTCGCGGACAGAAGCTAGTGCCTAATATGTTCAGTACAAATTTTGCCAATATCTTTCAAGAATCAATTATTATCAGATAGAGAGAGAACTTCCTAGTGTGGGGCAATGTTTAAAGAAAACCCTCTGGCTGGTCATGTTTTCTTCAATTAATTAAATAATTACAAAGTTTTAACTTTCACAAAGCAATACATTTTCTACTGTGACTATAATCTTTTCCTTCGAAATCTCAATATTGCTTATCCAATGATTATATATTTATAATATATACTTAGTACTATTTTGTACTTACTTTATTTATATAATATAATATATTTCTTCCGAAAATACAACATTGATCTGATACAATGTATTAAGGATTTATAAGTGGTATATTTAATACATAGTTCAAATCTTTATTTGGTACTTACAGGTGTGGTCAAAAAATATACAAGATGACAGTGAAGAAATTGCCAAAAAGACATTTATGGAGCTTGAAAAACACAAATCTAAAATTGAAGAGACAAAAGTATCAATTGAAAATTACACATATAAAATTAATTCAGAAAAAGAATCAGATGTAAAAGATCTGTTAGCGATGGGTGAAGAAGTGTTACCTCAAGTACCTGAAACAGGTCAAGTTATGAAGAAACCTAAATTCAAAACAAAGAAAGATGACAGTGACTCTGAGATGGAGGACTGGGAGGAAGTTAAAGGTAAGTAAGCCAAATGAATTTCTATTAAATAAAATTACGTCAATAACAATGATGATTATTGTATCGGATTATAATCTGCTATAATGAAACAATGGTCCAATATTTTTCATCTTTCAGAATCTAAAGCATTACCTCAACAAGGTATACAACTTTTTGTTGAATTTCCTGAAGCAGGTTGCAGGAAGAGCAAAAAGGTTGATGTTGAAATGATGATGAAACGAAAAATCAATAGAGTTAAAAAGGAGTATCAAGTGTATATGCATAAAGTACATGTTTTGTGTTGGTTAGGTCATGGAAACTACGTAAGTCGTGTCTTAAATGATCAAGAACTGATGGCCGCTGTTTTATCCTTGGTTCCGTCAAAAGAGTGTTATCCTGGCGACAGAGTTGACATTAAATATGTTGAACAAATAACAACATGGTACAAAGATAAGCTTACATTAAAACAAGACAAAAATGAAGATAAATTTAAACCAAAAGCACCACCTCTTAAAATATTATTATTAGAACAAATTAAAAGTAGGGTTGTGACAACTAGAAAATATTTAGCTTTTATATTTGTCACCATGCTTCGAGCATTAGGCCTACAATGTCGTGTTATGTTTAATTTTGTAACATTACCTATAAAACCACCGAGTTCCGAATTGTGTTCACTTGCAACAAAACCAAAAGTTGAGAAGAAGGAAGAGAAAAAGGAAAAACAAAAAGCTGGTGTTAGCAATTCTAAAACTAAAAAGAAAATACCTCAAGTGGATGGAAATTATGATATGTCTTGTAGTGATAACGAAAATATAATGCAAGTTGATGGTAATGATGATGGCCCTAGTGCTAGGAGGACACGATCCCTCAAGAGAGCGAAAGCAAATGAAACTAAAGAAGAGAATTCGGATAACGAAGGTATATCACCACCAAAAATAGCAAAAAAAAGAACTGGTCGCGCATCACCGAAACCAGTTACCAAAAATGATGAGTTGAAAAATGTTGATGAAACAGTAGTAGAAAAAAGCAATGCTGCTACTGCCGATACTAGTGCTAAAAATCCCTCAAAAACTCGTGGCCAGAAATTAAAAGCTGAAAGTAGTAAAAATTTATCACTAAATAAAGATAAAAGTCCTGATAAAACAACAACTAACACTATCACTAGAAGTAGAGTACAAAGGAATAATAAAAGCTTATTGAATACTGATAAAAAAATTAACATACCGGAAATATCCATAACAGATGAGAATGCAAAAGCTATATCTAGCAAATATTTTGAAGAAACCAAATTTAGTGACAATAAAACTAGTAGACTATCAAGAAATCGTGCTCAAACTGCTAATCCTGTTGCCACAGACAACACAAGCGAAGTAGAAGATAAAGGAAAAGTTGTTCAAGGAAAGGCAAAGGCCAGAACAAAGAGTGCCCCTGGTACTGCCGTGGAAAAGAGTAAATATTTTGAAGGAAGTAAGATTAACAAAACTACACCTAAAAGATCTGCTAGACGAATAAAAGAAGAATTCAAAGCGGAAGATAGTCAAAGAGTGAGTCATAGAGATCTTGCAAAAGCTAAGAAAGGAAAAGGTGATATAACTGAGGATCTGGTAAGCATAATCAAGAATAGAATTAAAGATGCAAAAACAGAATCGAAAAAAGGAATTGTTAAAGGTTTGTTTATATTAACATTTATACAAATATAATGTTTGATTTCTATAAAAAATATAAACCTGTGTAGTAAGTGATGGCAATTTTGACTGACTTCAACTAGTCTAGTACTAACAATGTAATAAAATAGAAGTACTATTCAATTTAATAAAAGTTAATATTGGGAGAGGAAGGATTGTAGTATTTTTATTCAAATAAAAATTTAACAATTAAATTTATAAAAACATCATTTATTTACGTTTAGAAAAAAACTGAAAAGCATGTCCATCTATACTTCTATCTATACTAATATATAAAGCTGAAAAGTTTGTTTGTTTGTTTGTTTGCTTGCTTGAACGCGCTAATCTCAGGAACTACTGGTCCGATTTAAAAAAATCTTTCAGTGTTAGATAGCCCATTTATTGAGGAAGGCTATAATATCATCACGCTACGCGGACGAAGTCGCGGACAGAAGCTAGTTATTTATATGTCAATAAAAGTGATAAATAACCGTCCGAATATCCGATCAATAATGAGACTTGTGTGTGGCTGACAAGAATTATTAATTTTCAGGAAAAATCATGAAGAATGAATCTGATGAGGATAGCGACTATCTCCCGGTGGAGGATATTAAACGGCGCAACTCTGAGAGTGATGATGATTTCAAACCCGCTAAGATTAGTCCGAAGCCTAGCACAAGTCGCATTGACCGGCGAGTCTTGTCATCTGTCTCCAGTGACGAACCCAAAAAGATTAAAATTGACGTATGGTGTGAAATATTTGTTGAAGAGCTAGAACAATGGATTGCTGTTGATATTATCAAAGGAAAAGTTCATTGTGCTGGTGATCTATATGTAAGTATACCTACACAAATAACTAAATCCTTAAAAAAAATTCAGATTACAAGTACATACATACTCTAGTTATGATATCTGATTTTACGATGCGCTTATTAAAATTATACATAGATTTAAATAAGTTCAGTTGTAAAATAATCGGCCAAGTAACGTTTCACAGAATAATGCTACACACCCAGTGTGCTACATCGTCGGATGGGACAACAATAACTACTTGAAGGATTTAACTCGCAAATACGTTCCACACTGGAACACAGTGACTCGAAAGCTTCGCGCTGAACCACCATGGTGGGACCAGGCGATACGGCCGATGCTGGGACCAAAGACCGCCAGAGATAAAGAAGAAGATGAATATTTAAACAGGATGCAGTTAGAAGCGCCATTCCCGAAAAGCATTGCAGAGTGAGTAACTGTTTATCTCATAATATTCAAGTAACTGGCATGACTTGTTTGTGATGGGATGGATGGAAGTGCGTCGTTTGTCGTTTTGTGAGAAGATGAACAATAGTGGTCAGCTAAAATTCTAAGTAGGTAAGTATACTTACCATGCATTATTTTTGTTGTATTGTGTCTTATTTTATTTTTCAATTTATGACATAAATTGGCGGTTGGTTGGTTCCACCACGTAAGCTTTGACGTAAGTTTAGTTCTACCAAGTTTAATAAATTAATTCTACCTAAAATTTAATTGGATGACTTTATCTACTTAATAGTATTTTAGATAGCATTATTCTCCTGTAAAAAAACTATTTTGTTTTTTAGAATAAGAATAAATTTACTAGTTTAGATACTATACCCCCCAAAGGGGTTTTTGCCTAGTCGCGGCGGGGGGTGCGGTAAACCTGGGTTCGTAAAGGTACGGTCTTAGTAAACTTGGATTGAATCCCCATAGTGAAGCTAAGAGTAGAACCCCAGGGAGGGAAGCCCCTGCGGGCTTGCCCCAGAAAATTGGTCGTGGTATGCTGGCCACCTGGCCGGAGAGCCCGACATAACCGTCACGCATCCGCGAGCGTGATGCATAAGGCGAAAACAAGAGATCACTATGAATTTTCGTAAAAAAATACTATCTTTGGCACAATTTACCATCTAGGTACGTAAGCTACTGTAAATACGATCATGATTGTTATTTTAAAACATTTACACAACGGCTATAATTCGATTCTGGCACCGTGTGGACGCAGTTTAGTACAACTTACCTATTGTAAATGTCTTTCACCCCAAATTTTTGCGTAAATTAATTCAAAGATGGTGATTTGTGATTCAATTGCTAATTTAATAAATTAAAGAAAAAGAAAAAATAATCGTTCTTCTTTACGTGACGCTTTGTTTGAATTAGAAGCGTTCTTAATTTCCGATCTTCACATACATAATTAAAAAATCAGTGGTTGAGATCCGTGGCAATAAAACACTGTTGCTTTAAACCACTTAGGTGGCAAACAAGCTTACGGCCCGCCTGATGGGGTACGCAGTTACCGTAGTACCGTAGTACCGCCTTTAGACGTTTGCAACACCAGAGGTATCGCTCGCCCTTTGCCGACTCTGTTAAAAACTATTCACTCCCCTTTTCAAACCCCATGCTGTATTCTTTTGAGAAAACCTCGGCAGGTAGTTCATTCCACAGCCTGATTGTATTTCGGATAAAGTTCCTTTGGAACCATACAGTACGTGATGATATTGGTTTTAAGGTGTGAGAATAAATTCGCTGCCGATAGCGAGAGGTGCGTTGATAAAATGTGGCCGTGGGCAGCATATTAAAAAAATCGAAAAACTCAGTAATACGAGACCACTTCAATGGCGTTAGGCGTGGCTGCGTAGAGGTCCACCGTGCAGGTGTTCTGACACAAAGGACACACCACTAGATATGACATAGATTGCTGTGGGTCGCTGCATTCACATTGAGCAATACTACCTACTACTAAAACTATTCTCATTTCAAAGCTTTAATTTTTCTGTTCTCTATTTCTAAATGTCCTGTTGCCATCATATTGCTTCCTTCTACTAAAATAGGCTAAATATTAACCTTTGATGAAAAATAAAAATGTATGAATACTAAACAGATGTCGCCTTTTTTTATAGTTACAAGAACCATCCGTTATATGCATTGAAGAGGCATTTACTGAAATTTGAAGCGATTTACCCTCCTGACGCGGCAGTACTATCGTTTGTTCGTAATGAGCCCGTATATGCGCGGGAGTGTGTGTACACTTGCCGCTCTAGGGACACTTGGCTAAAGGAAGCTAAAGTTGTGAAGCTGGGGGAGAAACCTTATAAGGTTGTTAAAGCACGCCCTAAGTGGGATAAGGTATGTAATCCTTTGATAATAATTCCTTCTTCTAGCATATTTTAGCCGAACATCGAATTCTGATAGTAGTTTTATATAGGATCTAAAAATGCTTCGGAAGTAGGTACAGACAAGATAGCATGTCACATTATTATAATAAAGGAATACAGAAACAAAAATTCTTCTTAAATTTGCAGCTCTCTAATAAACTGATTACTGATAAACCTTTAGAAGTATTTGGACCATGGCAAGTGCAAGATTACGAACCACCAACTGCAGAAAATGGAATAGTCCCACGGAATGCATATGGCAATGTTGAACTGTTCAAAGCTTGTATGTTGCCTAAAGGAACTGTACATATCAAATGTAAGTACATTATGTTATATTTTCTTAAAAATTAGTTTAAATTAGTAGCTGGCAGTATTATAATTATTATCTCTACTATTATAAAATTGTAAAAAAGCTGTGTCTGTACATTGAAGCTATTTAAAAAAATACACGTGGGTTATGGTATATAAACGTCTCCGAATCCGAAAATGTGATTTTTAAAATTCTTGTCTTGTCATTTTCCACTAGCTGACTAGGATAGCATGCAACAAACTTTGGGACAGTTCTGTGGGCTGAACATATTCGTCAAATTGCCGTCTTTTTACTTGTATTTTCAACCTTCTTGTGCAGATCGTAAAGTTAACTGGCACATTAATTTAATGACCTATTTACAGTGCCTGGTTTGAATAGAGTGGCCAAGAAACTGAACATAGACTGTGCTCCTGCTATGACCGGGTTCGATTTCAATGGCGGATGGTCACATCCGGTTTACGACGGATTTGTAGTGTGTCAGGAATTCGAAGAAGTCATTACTGAGGCATGGGTGAAGGTGAGCATTATCTTATTTACATAATTATAAGAAACATGCTGTCTTAAACATCATTTTTTCATTTCGTTTAAGTAAAATAATAAATGTAAAAAAAACTACAACATCATAAGTCTAGTGGTCGTAAATACGGTTGCTACACTAGACCTCCGGGCTTCGCTTTCCAGGTTGGGCAATGTTATTGATTTTTCTATGAAATTCTCAGTAACAGCCTGGAGGCTGCAGCTAGGCTGAAGTTGTGCCCTGTTAGTGGCAATAGGTTCGCCCATGGAATCTAAACATACCGGGGAACTCTGTGTAAAATAGCACACCTCTGCCTTATTCTTCGGGGAATACAGGTGTGGTGGTATGTTAAAATTCTACCCACTAAAATTTTTGCTTTTGCGTAAGACAGTCTTTTTATTCAGTTAGAGTAAACATTTAATTATTGTTCTTACAGGATCAAGAAGAACAAGAGCGCAGAGAAATAGAAAAAACAGAAGCAAGAGTTTACGGTAATTGGAAGAGACTTATCAAAGGTTTGATGATTCGTGAACGGCTTAAGTATAAATATGGGTTTGAGGAACCTAGTACCTCTGAAACTAACAAAAAATCTAAAGGACCAAGATTAGTTGTGAAGAAAAAATCATGAGTAAAATTATTACACACTTTAATTATGTTTAAGATTACATCTAAATGCATGAACAATCACTTAGAAGAAAGAGAAAAACCCAGTGATAAACTGAATGTGATTTCTACTGTTTACATGCAAATCAGAGATGTCCAACATCTTTTGCATGTTATTATTATTTTAATTATAGCTAGGATAATGATTAAATTAAGTGCACAGGATTTTGATTTTGCATTAAGATAAAATATCGAGTTCCCCCTACTACCTCATTTTAACTGTAAATGTAATAATCTGTAATATTTAGATTCTTTGTAATTGATTTAGCAGTTTCATCCCGTATACAATACAATAACTGCTTTATTATTTTATATGTACCTTCGATTGCTTTAATTGTATCATAGTTATTTTACTTTTAGTCACTTAATTTGTTTTTATTGGCAGTGTATTTTTTTATTAAATTGTTTGAATAATTTGTTTTAATATTGCTCTTATTTTTTTGGAATTATAAAAGAAACACTAAATGTCGTATATTTATTTTAATAAAAATTAGAACTTGAACAATTTTTGTTTATTAATAATATATTATAATAATTATTATGCATTAAGCTTTAATCTTTACATTATCCTCATATTAAGTGCTTCTTAGATAAATATATATATAGCGAAAGCGTAAATATACGTAGGTAGTTAGAATTTATTTAAGTAAATTACAAAATTATGTACAAAAATCTTTGGTGTATAAAAATATGTATAGACACTTCAGATCTTTTACACTAAGATCTGGTCGGTCGAAACGATTGCAATTATTTTGCAATCTTGTCCGTAATATTACAGGATAGTTTTTTGTCTTGCACATACCTTCATATCACAATGTGATAAATATAAGGTACGTGTAATCACAATGCCGTATTTTTTTTTTGGATTTTTTTAACTTGCTGTATAACAAATTATTTTTATTTCTTACATGCCTATATTAAGTCTAATACCTTATTTACTACAATATTTTATAACGAAATTTAAACTAAGGGCCCAGACACATTCAACACAATTTGTACATTATTATATGAAAGGAATGTAACCTTTAATTTATACTTTCGTAACAAAATATTCGTGCTCAAAGGCTCTGTTACCACATATTAGTCTCATTGGAAGTAGTTATCAACCATTATTAAATCCAGTTTAATACATGGTATGATAGTCCGTCAAGCTAGGTAGCAATACACACTAGATTAGATTCCTTTCATGCTACCGATATATCTAGATGGTTCCTATAAAGACCAGCTTTATAGTCTGTTTTATGCCATTGTTAATGTGCCTGCGCCCATACCAAATCCTACACCCTTTGGCCCAAAGTTCCTGCCGTAACAACTCCTGCAATAAATTTCTCCGTTAGGTCCGTCATTTAAGTTGGTAGAATCCTGAAACAAAAATATATTTAAGAATTAGAAGAAGATTTAACGTTTACGTATACTACGGGAAAGTATGTAAAGGTCATTGACGGCGTTCACTTTCCAGGTTGGGCTGGTGATATCTATCTACTATATTCTACCTAGCTTTGTAGATAGGAATCTTTAGATTCCTATCTACAAAGCATACTAGTCATTGTTCTGCAGTCTCGAGGTCTCTGCCGAAAAAAATTGGCTATTTTATTTTGCCTTATTGGACCAAGGACAGCCAAGATTTGTATCTATGGTTAGTAAAATTCCATATGTAATTTTGAGGGTATTATATTATCTGTGTGAGGTAAGCAACAAGCATCAGCCTAAATCCCTGATCTCCATAATAAATAGAAGATGGTATTTATGGAAGTCGTATTGAAAAAAATTCTTAATTTATTACAGTCGTGTCCATTTTAGTACATATTTCGAGTATATTTTTAAAGAGTAAGATTCGAAAGACGAAGAAGAGGTAAGTTTTTCATTTGGTAAAATGAGCTCATTTTGTAATTAAAAAAAATATACAGTTAAAAATATTCTCTGTAAACAAAACAATAATTATGTACACACAAAATTTCCCTGAGGTTTTTATTGATATCAGCAAGTTCGTCGGATAATCGATTGCTGAACGCAACTTGCACGTTCCGTTTGTAGAGTTTCGTTAATTGTTTAGCATAAAACTGAATAATTCGATAAAATATTAGTCCCTTCCTCTTTAAAAATGTTAAAATCAGCATAGAAAGAAAGAAAGAAAATTTATTTTGCAAACATGGGTACAATATGAAGTATATTTAATAAATTAATAAATATATTTAATAATAATCGGTAACTTTTATTTTTCATGTCATAACTCTTGTACGAGGATTACTAGGATTAGGCGATAATATAGCTAGCGCGAGCATTAGAGAATTTTCACAGTTTGACACGGTTTACACTTGCACCATTTCGAATATCATGTCATTGTCAATGTCATAGTCATACTTGTCAGTCTTCTTCAGTCTTGCTTGTCACTAATCTTGCCATTTGGGACACCACACGTCAGTAAACATTTACTAAAGAGTCAAGAGTTTATCGTAAAATTAGACTTGTTGGCTTAATTGTCGTAAATTTATTTCTTAATAACACAAAACGGCACCGTGAAAAACTACAGAAAAAGGACTATCAAGATGTTGAAGAATTTTTTTGTTTTTCTCTTTTGTTTTGCTATCAATCATACGCTAGCAGAGTTTACAACAGAAGATTGTACTTCTCTTGGATTCATAAAAGCTAACTTGTTATGTTCTTCGTGCGATCAATTAAAAGATTTTGGCTTAGAGCAACTTATGGCTCATTGTAAGGAGTGCTGCCATCAAGATGAAACAGCCCCAAAAGAAAAGAAATATGCTCGGGCAATACTAGAAGTCTGCACTTGCAAGTTTCCGGCGTATCCACAAATTCAAGCATTCGTAAAAAGTGATAGGCCAGCTAAGTTCCCTAACCTACAAATCAAGTATGTCCGAGGTCTTGACCCAATCATTAAGTTACTTGATAAAGATGGAATTGTTAAGGATACGGTGGCTATAGAAAAATGGAACACAGACTCTGTGGAAGAATTTTTAAAGACTCATCTCGAAAATGAAGAAAATGATGACCGAGACTATTTAAAAACCAATCAAATTTAATTAATAAAATAAAATTAGTTAATAAGTATTTTTGTTTTTTACTAATAACCTTTAGAATAATGTTTAATGTAAAAACACTTACAAGAGATCTATGGCATTCTGAACAAGAGAAGCACCGTTTGTGCCATGTGCCATTCTTGGAGTGCATTTGTTCAGCAGCATAAACTGGGAACCCACAACGTGGGCAGCCTTTGCCCTTGGCTGCTTTCTGACCAGTGAAAGGTAGCTGCTCCATGCTGTAAAATAACATACCTCTTAGTACTGTTCATCTATCTTATGAGTTTTGACTTTTGATACTGTTTCTTGTTCTCCAAGTTATATGGTAACAAATTGTACTAAAATATTGATTATCTTCTATAGTTATAGCTTTCAGCCTGACTGAAATGACAATCATTTTCCCACAAAAAAAAAATTGGTACCAACTTAATCAAAATATTTCAAGTTCTCGTGTTTACATTGTGAGGTGAAAAAAAAAATTCTTTGTAGGTAAATTAAATTCTTAATTCATTAGAAAACAGCTAGGATCATTATTTATTTATACTCACTATGTGACGGCTGGCTCAGAGTCGCAGGAGACGAGGGTGGGAGCATGACCGTAACCAAATCCTCTGGGCCCGAAGAGTTTAGCGTAGCATGCGCGGCAGTGGATTTCCTTGTCAGGGCCGTCGCACGCCAGCATCGAGTCCAGAGGCCGGTGGCACTCCGCGCAGTTGAAGCATTTCTTGTGCCACATCTGCAAATAAATATATAGTAGATCAGTAATAAAAATAGGAAAGAAAAGCCAAACATAAAGGGTAAACAAAAAAAAACAGTCTCCGACCTGGGAAACGAACCGAGGGCCTCTAGCTTAGCAGTCGATATAATTATAAGGCACGGGCCCAACATCATGTTGTGTTAATGAGTTTGATTCTAATTTTCTATAATTGATCTCTTCGTTGTAGGTACGTGTGTATCTATAGATAGATGCATAAGTAAAGTATTAAAGTGGTCCACAAAACTTACAAGGGCATGGGTAGGATAGGTACCTACCTACCTCTAGATAAACCTGGGAACCTAAATCAGTCCAATACCTATTTCATGGTATCTGGCTTTGTAGTTGGTAGTTAAGTACCTACTGACCTATCTAACTATTTTAGAAGTAAGGTGAACTTACCGTGCCCTTAGCCAGTTGTTGTTCAGCGGCGAAGACCATGCCACCGCAACGGGGGCAGCCCTGACCCTTGGGCGCCTTGATAGAGGTTGTATCGGGGTTGTAGTACGGACGGCTGGCGGAAATCTCCTCCTCGCTGTAAATGAACATTGATTAAGTTACAGTTACAGAGACAACATCATCATATCAGCCAAAAGAAATCCATTGTCTGAACAATCCGCCGTGGGAGATAATGTATTTAGGAACTTGTTACAGTTTTGACTGGTTGAAATAAACGAATTGGTAGGTATACTTACGATAAGCCATCTGTCTGCAGGAAGCCGGAGCCGCAAGCAAAACCGTAGCCGTGAGGTCCCCATTTCTTTCCGTAGCAAGTCTTGCAGTAAACTTCGGACTCAGGTCCGTCGCAAGCAATGATCGAGTCCAAGGTCTTTGTGCAGTCACGACACTTGAAGCACTTGCGATGCCATTCGCGACCCTTGGCTAGGACTTGCTCAGCAGCAAACACAACGCCACCACATCTGGGACAACCTTTGCCGGGTGGGGCTTGGATGGCAGCGGTATCAATCACGGTCGTCTTTGGTGCTTGCTCACTGTAGAATAATTTAAATGCTTGGTCTACAGATTTTATTTGTCAGCTGAAGCCGAGTGAATCACCAGAAGTTACAAGACAACATTAATTTTATTAGCACAATCTTCTAAATATTGGTTACTAAGTAGGTATGATGAAATGAGTAAGATGAAATAAGTCTTTTATTTTGTTTTAAATAAGTATTTCCAGTCTACATTGTTTTACCGTTTTAAAGATTTTTATCTTTATCGGTAAAACAATGTTGTAAGTAGCTGTTGTGTTGACATGATCAGTTAACACTTACCTACCAGCTTAGGTACCATCATCATAACACTAATTTCTAAACGGTAGGTATCTACCTACTTATCTGTCTAATACCTACCTTGGTTTAAAATGCGGCACAATCTTAGATTTTATAATTGTAGTAAGTATCTACAATAGGTCTAAATATCTAGTAGATAATAACTAGGTAGGTAAGTTCCACATAACTATTTCTCGTCAGGTTAGATTTATGCCGCTATTGATTGGCAGTCTGTACCTAAGTACCGATCTCTGACCATCCTGAGCGGAAATATAGGTAGCTATTAAGGTAGGTACCTTATTAGGTAGCTACTGCTTTACATAAAGACTTTTTAACATTATGAAACAGAAAACATCGCGTGAGAAAATCATGGCCCTCATTCAATCTTAGAGAAAAGTTACTCATTCATTACAATACCTAATTATTTATATAATGGTCACAGTTTTCATGACCTAATAATGAAAGCGAACCTGCCACAGTTTACATCTTGTAAGCCTAAAACGCGTTGCCAGTCTCGCCGATATTAAAATTAGTCCGATCGAGAGCGGAGAGCGCGTTCTATTTTCGCATTGGCACGTTGCCATCACTTGTTTGTATTATAAGCTGTTTTTATGAAAGTGACTATGCGATGGAAATAACCTAAACCTGTCATGTAACCTGAGAAGTATACGTAATGTTACAGAATCTTCTGCCGAAAATACCTTGTGTCAAGTGAAACGTGTATGAAGCATGGTGTTTGTGAGTTTGTAATTAGTGTTACTAAAATTTCTAGAACGGGATAACAATCAAAACCATTTGCTAAAGCAGACTAGAAGCAAATTGGCACAGTTATAGATGACTCGGTTAATCATGAAACATTGGGAGTTTACAGTCCTATAGACTGTCCTTCGGGATTCATTGGGGTCTTGATGAAACTCCATTAAGTAGGAATTATACCTTTGCCATTCCAAGTCCTTTATATCACACATAAGCCCCAGGCTTGACATTCCCCCATGTCCTATACCTCTCGGACCAAATCTTTGTGCGTAGCATCCTACAGCAGAAGCAAATAAGCGTTATTATTAAACCTGAAGAGCACACAGCGATCCACGCACAGACATTTTTATGTTTGTGAGTAGGTATTTTATATATTATGTCAAAAGCTGTGCCCTCGCCAGATAAGTCACACGTCCGATCTTCAAGCGGTTCTTACCCATTGGCGTAAGGGTCACTCTGCAAGACACCAGCTCCTTTTCCGTAACCATATCCCTTAGGACCAAACTTCTTCCCATAACATACTACAGAGAAAAACATTGAATTAAAAACCACGAAAAAAGGGAAAAGAACATGCATTTGAGTTAATAGTTGGTAATTACTCACATTAACTTATTTTAATATGTATGTAGGGACTAGATAAATTGTTGCTTATGATTGTTTAAAATAAAGTAAATATAACAAAAAGAACTGTTACAGGCAAAGTAGGTACATAAGGAAAAAGTGGGGAATAAAAACAAACCTTTGCAGTAAATGTCTTTGTCTCCCCCCTCGCAACAATTAGTGGAGTCCAGCCGTTTTAGACAGTCACCGCATTTGAAGCACTCCTTGTGCCACCCCTGGACATACAGTGAATAATGAGGACACGTCAGGGCATGCAAGGAACATACTGGCGGGGAGGATCGTACACGTTATTACAGTGATACATGATGTTAGGGCACAAACATATTTATGGAAAGACATCCAATTGACACGTGGTAGTGAATAGTGCAGATACCTCTACAGTAAATGTCGCCGTCTGGCCCATCACAATGCATCATTGAATCAAGGGTCCTGTTGCAATTTAAGCATTTGAAGCATCTCCTGTGATAGCCCTACAGCACAATATTTTATTAATTTGAAATATTTGCAAGCTTAATTTTTTTTATCATTTTACTGCTGGTACCTAGATACCAATCAGTGTTTGTATTTCGACTAAAAGCCGCGTTTACAAGCGAAGAACTATTTTGGTAAAACTATTTAGAATTGGGTAATGATTAAAGAATTTCTTTTATAGGTTGTCTTTGTAGATTTACGGAATCTTACCCGTCCTCTTGCTAACATTTGCTCTGCAGCATAAACGTAGCCACCGCATCGGGGACATCCTTGACCGGGAGGCGCCTTGGCGATAACACGTGGCTCCAGACAAGCTCCGTTCGTCCTTACGCCCCTGTATACATGCCAAATATCAATGAATGTTCAACAATGTTCAGATCAAGCAATAGGTGACAGAAGAGTAGTTAAAAGCCTCTCAGGCAACGGAAGAATCCGTATGCCCCTACATTCTAGTGTCGGCCAAACAGATTGCGGCTAAAGCAGTAGATGCCGGCGGCGCACCTCCGCCGTAATGGGAGAAGGTAAAGGGCTCCCGGCCGCCCGCTCCGCATCGGCCTCGCTATAGCACTACATAATAATATATCGACATAGAGGGCGCTTTCCTTATCCCATCACATGTATTTACTATCAGTCAAAGCTTAGACGGAAGCGTTAGCTGAGGGTTAGACAGAGTGTGAGTAGCGAGGAAAGTTAATAAACATAAGATTATCTCGTTGCATGCCATCTAGGTGCGTTTGGAGCGTTGCTAAGCCAAGGCTACATATTGGTTTCTCACCGTGGCTCCTTCGTGTTGGGTAACGCCCCGTTGGGGAAGGGATTGTCAGGGCAGGAGCGCGCTCGAGCCGGCGCGCGCCCGTCTGCAGCACCGCGGGCGCGCGCACGCCTCGACCGCGCTCATAATTATTATAAAATATTACTAACTCAGGGTTGGTAGTCGACTGTTTTTATTTGTGTTTTTTTTTATAAATAATAAATAATACCGATGAACAAATTAAATTAAGCGATAGCGAATAAATAATCCTAACTAGAGTAATTTAAAGTATAGTATGGCGTGCGTTCGCGAGGCCTCGCTGGTGTGCCGAGATGTGTGTCGGCGACCCGCAAGTTCTGCTGGACGGCTGCTCGCTCAATTCCTGTTGCGACATAAACGGAGACTGGTCATGCACGTGTCAGGCGGCGCGTAATGTACAGCCAGCGCGCGCTTTCTACTGTATAGTATGAGTTTATGTACACGCGGTTAATGTTGTTACGCACGGGCCCGCAGGCCGGTCGTCGATGCGACCTTAGATAAGGAAAGACCCTCAGTGGCGCGGGCGGCGGGAGTACTAAGAGGGTTGGTACTTACGTATCAGCTTTCAGGTGATCACCAGTGTCCATAGACAGGCAGCCAGCACCACCACCGAAGCCGTAGCCTTTTGGTCCGAATTTACGTGCGTGGCACATTTTGCAGTACAGTTCACCTTCGTGTTCTGAGCAGTTGGTAGAGTCCAGCAACTTCTGGCACAGGCCTGGGCAAATTAAAGTAAATGATGTAGGAAATTGAACTAGGTAGGTACAGCTATTTGCATTTACATAAGTTCAAGAGCTAAGTTTGAGTACCGCCTACTAAGTAAGTAATTGAGGGTAGCTAATTTCTTAAAGAATGTAAATTCCTAACCTTTCTAGCCTTTTTAAATTAAGATTCGAATAACATCTGGAAAGTACATTCTGTTGTAGGTACTATGCATACCACCACGCCTGTTTTTCCCCGAAGGGTTAGGCAAAAGCGTACTAATGTACACCCACAGTTCGCCGGTATGTTTAGGTCCCATGTAATAGGGGGCGAGCCTAATGCCATTAACCGGGTACAAATTCCAAACTCCGAGCTGTTACTGGGAATTTCATAGAAAAACCCAATAACACTTTGCTCGACCTGGGAATCGAACCCAGGACCTCAAGCGTAGCAGTCGCGCTCAGGACCACTAGGCTAATGAGGCAGTTAGGTTATCTGTTAACCTCTGTTAATCTGTTAGGATAAATCTGTTAACGGGTTTGTTTGTATCGTTACCTACGTGTTTAGGTACGACTAAAAATTCGTTTTCAATGGATTTTGCTACATAATAGCGTAGATAACGTATTTCGTATTTCTAGAGTGGAAAAATATGTTACTTTTTACTCTGTTTCGAAAATACTTAAGAGTTTCTTAGCTAGCTTTTGTATACACAATTTATAGAAACGATGTCGCCAGTACCTAGTACATAAATAAAATGCCTAATGAGTAAATCAAGAGTTCAAAAGCCATGTCATCACTTGCCAAAGTAATTCGTCATTGTTATAACAATTTTCTACACTTGAGTCAACATTAGCTGTAGATACATTATGCATCTATAAACAAAGAATGTATTTTTTATAATAATAGTAAGTACGGCTAAACTGACTAAGACCCACTTGCACCAAATTCTTAAATGTGTTTAAGACATATTTAAACACAAATTTTCATAGATATTTCGTGTTTAAATACAATTTAAACACATTTAAAAAGTTGGTGCAAGTGGGCCTAAGAGAACTAGTTATATGTTTAAGGAACTTTTTTAAAAACACTGGTTTTTCTTGGATTAGGTCCAGCCTGAATAAAAACTGATGACTAAATAATCCTAAGCAGGTACCATTATTGTATGAATTATCATTATCATACTGTTGGAACAAAATTTTAACTTTTCGATGACTGCACATAGGAATTGTTGAAGAAAACTTAATATGAGGTCCTTTATAAGACCAATGGACGCCAACAAATTACATATCTGTAAGTAGAATTTTCGCTAATCCCTATATTTATACGTGCATCGCTAAAAACGAATACCTACAACAAATCTGATGCGGTTTCCGAAGTTAGCAATACAACTCTGTAAACCGCATTTTATTTCGTGCAGGAGGTGCATCTAACTTAGTACATGTTCAATCTTAATACACCGCTTTGAAGCCGACTTATAAGTAAGTAACATAGTGAAACCGCGCACAACAGCTAGTCTATATTTAATAATATTTTATAGAGGTAAGTTAGGTTTTTAAGAGTTTGAGAGTGAGTCATTAGTGAGAGAAATTGAGTGAGGTTCAAGGTAATCTCTGGTACTACTGATCACATTTTGAAAATTCTTTCATGTTAGAAAGATATAATTAGTATCCTGAGTGCTATTACTACTTTTAATTTTATGAAAATATAAGTAAATTTTCAAATAACCATATGGCGCAGACGAAGTTGTGTAACACTGAAATTTTCCAGTAATTGGTTTTCTTTGCAGACAGAAAATCTTACATTCTTGAAATTAAAAAACCCATGACTCTTGTGCTAAATAACGGTTTTATAACCATACTACAAATCTTTTTCGGGTTGATATCGAACCCCGACCAAAACATAGCGGTTCAGGCTTCGTCTAGGTTCCTTAAACCTGCGGCCGCTACTCCAAACTGAGCCAACATAGGACAATGATAATGCTATCGATTTAAAAAAAATGTCATAAGTACCTACTTGTCAAGTAGGTATGACATTTTTTTAATCGACATTGTTATGTTAGGTTGGACTTAGTTATACCTAAGCAAACAGAAATAAACTTAGAAATAAATAAAGCAAGTTAAGTGGAATCTTTTTCTTCGTAAGATAAAACCCACTTGCTTAAACTACTCAAATTCTAAATGTTATTTACTGCCATGGTTAGGTTTGCTCGAATACTTATTAAGATTTGAGTAACTGAAGAACTTTATATCCTTTTTGTCTTTTATCTGGTAGCTGTTAGGTGGTAACTATGTGAACTATTGATATTTTGTTCGAGAGATAATGTAGTTAGGTTAGTATACACTTAAGTATTTACAAGCTTAATAACTTACCGCACTTGAAGCACATTTTGTGCCATTTGAGTCCACCGGCGACTCTCTCTTCGGCTGCGTATACTGATTTGCCGCATTTTGGGCACTTAGGGTTATCTGCTGGTTTGAAAGGCATTGTGCTCGCTTAACTTATCCTGAAACAAAATAGTTGTATTTCAAACAATATGTCAAATAAACCAAGGTAAGTAGGGAAAGGGGCGATGTGCAGGCGACTTGGAAGTTAGCTTCACAGGTGTTAAAATCGCGATACACTTCTTAATACACTATGTAAATCCTCTAGCGTGCTCCAAAATCCACTTGACACAATTCTATACAGTAACACATCTTGATAACACGTTAAAACATTTTTTTATTCGTTATCAAATTTTATTCTAAATGCAACAACCGTTGGCTGAAATCCAAGTCGCCTGCACCACTTCAATCTCATCTGAACTGACACTTTATTGCTCAACAAGCACGTATATTGGACGATATAATTGCCGCGCGGGCTTCCTGCGAATGCAAACGCTCGCTATAAAGAATGCGGTGAAATATGGAACGTAGGGCGGGCGGCGTGGGCCGATGCGTCTGCGCTCCTAATTTGGGGCGTTCAGGTAAAGTTACGTCGCTGGAGCGTGCCGATGCAACTCTAATTATAGTTCACATAGAAAACTACTATGTTTCACTCGCGGTTAGGTTATATTATGCAATAATAATAGGTTAAATGTCACTTTCACTGGAATAAGGACCTGTTCGTCGAAGTCGCTGCGGGATGAAGCTCCCGGACGCGTATACAGTTCAGGGCGTAGATGCCGAGACTGCGGTGCGCAATGTTCGAATGATGCGCGAGGGCAGCGGACAACCGTAGTCTATGCGCGAGTTGCACACGGCCCCAGTGGGGGGGACGGTAGCAACCGCCCTCGCTACCGCCTGCGCCTACCCTGAACTACGTCACGCACAACCCTAAGGTATCCCCTAACTGCCCTCTTCAATTTTTATCCTCAGGATAACATCGAATTAAGTTACATTTTTTAAGCTCTACAAACCTTACTAAACTCATGTATCTAAACAATGTGTATAATTATTAGGTCGCTGTATAGTTTAGGGTTACCATTTTGGGTGAACAGGGACAGGGTGCTGTCCAGCTTCGCACCCAAAGGTGTTTTGATGTAACATGAAACGGTTTTTTATATCATGATCTGACAAATTGAAATTTTTCAATCTTAATTTTATTATTACCTTTTTATATACCTAACTTATTTAAGTTATAGTATTATAAGTCCTACATACCTACGTACAAAGTAGTTACCAACATACTTTTACCGCATAAAATTACATAATTTTATAACACGTGCCATTTTTTGGTTCAGTCCTTTCAGTACTATGAAAAAGCGTGGTATTATTTATATAAAAAAACCCTAGTAATATAATAAATTTTTGTTTCTCCTCACTCTGTTTTACAGACATTTGGACCATTTATTAAACATTTTATTGAGCCAAAGGGCGATTAGATTAAGTATTATGCCAAAATTACCAGTATGGGCTTTATAAATTTATATTTAATACTAACAATACAATAAATTACAATTATAAATATATTTCGTTTGGAAAACTCCATGATCAACAGAAATGTATGGAGAAGCATAAATACATATAATATATTTGAATAATTCCGTCGTTACTCACAATAAAATAAATAAATCTTGGCAGGCCGTAAAATTATTATGAGTATTATTTCTATTAGGACGGCCATGTTCCGTAAATACCTGGAGGAATCATTCACTTATCAGTCATATTGTTTATTTTCGTCAGTGTCAAAGAAAGGCGCATATTTATGTCCATTACTCATAGTCAAAGAAAAATATTCCTTAGTCATTATTCATAGGTGACAAAATATCGAGGAGTGACAGCATGATCGTTGTATTGATAGCATCACTTCAAAACATGTATAGTTAGTTTAGCTTACCGTGCTGACCGGTGGCAAAAGGATGATATTTCAATCATCATCACGATAAAGACTAATAAAACCAGTAATAAACACGAGTTTCCTGTGTCAATATTAGACTAGGCTATAATCCAGACGTAGCTTTAAGTAATGCGTTTCAAAATCAAACTTATTTTCAAAAAGATCTGAACTTTAAGTTTGCTTACAAGTATGTCTTTCTGAGAAAACATAACACGTTAACGGATAAACTGATTACGATGATACGAAGATTTATAATATTTAAAAGATTTTTAAAAGTTTATAGTAGATACCTTTTTAAATTTTCCTGCAAAGGTAAATCAATTTATTGTGGAAAACTTCCCGGATTCATCATAAGCGACTTCAGAACAAAAAAAAACATTTATAGAGTGGTGAATTCTTGATATGTTCAATACCTACTGTTCAATATCCATCAAGAGTTAGTAGATTTAGAGTTTTTCTAATTAACATATTTTCATAGTTATTCGTATGACATCAAAGCGTGGTCTTTGAATTACGGACGCATTATGAACGAGTACATAGATTACATTTTCCAGTATCAAGAGTTTGCCAATGACGATGTTGAGGCCCATGTAATTTAATAATAAATTTTATATATGTTGTTATACTAAGTAATTTATGATTCCGCCTACAGACCATGCTAAAGTTCGCTATACATATGAATATAGTTGATAAACTCCATTAATATCTATTTTATATAACATAACATACCATCACGCCTGTATTCCCCGAAGGGTTAGGCAGAGGCGTACTAATGTACACCCACATTTCGCCGGTATGTTTAGGTCCCATGTAATAGGGGGCGAGCCTATATTTTTTCTATTTTATATCATTCTTGAAAATATTGGCAATGATTATTTAGAACACAAGCATCAGAAATCCTAATACTGGTTACACATACAGAGGTGTAGGTACTAATGTCCACCCACAGTTCACCGATATGTTTAGGCCCTACCATGTAATAGGGGCCGAGCCATTGCCATCAACCGGGCACAAATCAAAACTCCAAACTGCTACCGAGATTTTCATAAAAATAATCCAATCCAATAACGCTTTGCTCTCGGAACGGAACCCAAACGACGAACTATGGGCGGCCAGAAGTTAAAACAATGAATCTAACATAATATCTTACTCCGTGAAATACCTAGTCTAAAATTCAAATCAGTGTCGAAACACATAAAAGCAGCGCTTGACATAAATACAATGTGTTGAGTTAATAGTTGATTAATTGCAAAAAGTTATGATAGAGTGCCAGGCCATTGCATAATACGTATATGAAAACCTACAGTAGGTAGCTATGTTATGCCAAAAGCACAATATTATGCCTACCTAGTTCACAGTTTTAAGCAAAATCATTAATCTCTGAAATAAATTATTATATGGCCACCTGCCTACCTATTCAAATGTGCTCACCTAACCATCTTCTGTGAAAATTGTTAGATGTATAGTGTCATACTACTTCTCTACTATTATAAAATCGTAAAAAAGCTGCGTCTGTACATTGAAGATATTAAAAAACAACAAGTGGGCTAGGGTACCCCAAAAAAATGATATTTAATATTCTTGTCTGTTTGTTACGGGTGGGCACAAAAACTACTGAATAGATTTTAATTTTATTTTCACTGTTTTTTTTTATTGGATAGGGTAGCAAATGAGCAGACTGATCACCTGATGGTAAGCGATAACCGCCGCCCATGGACACCCGCGACACCAGAGGAGTCACAAGTGCGTCGCCCGCCTTTTAAAAGGTTACCGGAGGCCCAAACGCCTCCGGTAACCTCATTCACGCGGCGAAACACAACGTAAGCGTTGTTTCACGCCGGTTTTCTGTGAGGCCATGGTATCACTCCGGTCGAGCCGGCCCATTCGTGCCGAAACAAGGCTCTCCCTAACTTAAGAAAGTATATGCTCCAAATTTAAAACTGGTGAACTTCTAATATTAATTAATTAAACGGATCCTGTGACACAACTTGGCCTCTCTGATGTATACAGACCCATATAAAGAAGAGATCATCACGCTTGGTTTATGATTAAATTATTTTTGGGATAATAATATAGCTATATCATAATATAGCTTCACGTGAGTGAAGCCGCTGGCAAAAGCTATTAATACATATCATAAAATTGTAAGTGATCCTGTCTCATCACAGGAGATAAGTACTCTGTACACAGAAGATAGTTATAAAAAAATGAGTGATCTTTATAAGAAAACAATAGGAGCCAAAACAATTAAAATAAACAATCTGATTGTCTATATAAATCTGTACAAAAATTCAACAGGAAATTAAATGCGGTTTTCACAGTTGTATCGCTGGAGGTTTATCTTAAAGTCTGTTGCATGTTTCATCTCACTACGTCGCCTAAGTAGTCTTATGGGACGCGAGTGAAACCGAGGATAGCAGGCAGTGTACTTATAGATATGTATTATTATGTATTAGTTATAGTAGTTTTACACATGTCCCTTAATTTTTTCCGATGTTTTATTGTTATTCTGCTATTCGATGTTGCGGTAATCGCTTAAGCCCTTCTTGGGATAAATTGTGTAACTAACAAGACTTGGTTTAATAAAACCTGTAACTGAATAACCGCAAGATGTCAACCACGTTAATTAGAATATCGAGTCATAATTATAATAACGAAACCATAAAGTCATTTTGAGACATGTAAGCATTGTTTTTACAAGAAATAAGATAGGTATACCAGCTTAACGCAAAACTCGTGGCTGCACTACAGTCGTACCCATAACTATTACGATATCGGCCCGCACGAACACACAATAACAATTTATGAAAATAGGTTTCAGTTTTCTACAACTCGAGCCTTTGGTGGATCAGGGGTCCATAGTTTGAGGTACCTGCTGTAATTATCTTTTCGGGAAAAATTCACACTTATTAAAAACCACTGTAATCGGTTCAGTAGTCGATTCTGAACCAACTACTTTCAGGTCTTGCGCTTATTCTGTTACAGGTTGTACCTATATAAGAAGAAATAGATATCATCGTAAATCTTAATTTGTGTCACCGGAAACAGTTTAAAATTAACATCTATCATTGTGTGGCTATAAACATTTGTAAATCATTCTACTCTTGCTGCTCATTCAAGTCTTATTTGTTTCATCATCACCTAAGTTGCAACCTATTCCTATTTTCCTAGCACCTGTCCAGTATCATAAAGCAATAGACGGAAATACTTGGGTGCTATGTTAATGATAAATGAACTCGTTGGTACATTCCGAATCGGGCATCATTGGACATAAATAAACAATAATGTGAATCATGATTTTGGCAAGTAACATCTGTCCATAACCGTGTCGGCAATGAGCAAGGGCCGAGCAAACGAACAAAGTGCTAATATTGAAGTGTAAACAGATGGAGAGAGATCAGAACATCGTGGTGAGTCTCCGACAATCTCGGCACACTCTTACCGCGTACTCATAGCGACAGAAATAACAACAAATATACCTACAGCTTATTATGTTTACAATTAGTCCAATACCGTGTCACATTGTGGCATAATACTACTCTTGCCAACTTGCACTCGCACCTGCCCATCTATTAATATTTTTTTAATAAAAATAACTTCGTTCAAAATTAAACTTCTGTGCAATGATTTAATCCTCATGTGTTAATGAACATGTATTATTTCCGATTATGACATCATGATTGTGGGGATATCTATAGTTTCATTGTGTTTGTGGTTGTCATTAGATAAAAGATTTTGTAACTAAACATCAACAAGCTTTTCATCTTCTTGACGTCACAGTAAACATCTCGATGCGAGTGTGCATGACATATTATGTAAAAGACAACTAGGATTTTTAGCTCTGCATCTGATTCTGTAATTTCTTAAGTTTACAATAATGTATTACTTACTTAATATAAATTATCAAAAGGCAGGGATGGCAGAGGGTTTTCTCCACCGGCAAGAGCTGACGATTTTGTCAGCGTTGTATTTCGTGTTGTTTCTTTAGGTAACCTACCTTTTTAGGATGTAACATGCTCAAATGGAAAGGTACACATGTCGTGGAACCATGCTTTAGTTTTTAATTGCTTTTGAAGATATAATCATAGGGATAGGTATAAATGAGAGAGGAATCTTCTTCTGTGAAAAATTGCCATTAAATAGGATGGAAAAATGTTATACGTACCCACCTATCCTAAAATGTGGCTAAGTACAAAACCTTTTTCAATCCTTATTTGGAGATTTCGAAATGGAAGTGTAAGTGCAAACGTGCATACTCGCCCGCTTATTGAATAAGTGTCACAATGCTATTCCTGGTTTCGTACTTAAAAGTAACTAGATAGTACCCAGCTGACAATAAAGGAGGTCATCAATGTTTCGTTCATGGTCTTGTCCATATATGATAGTGAGGGTCAGCGCATTGCGAACGACCGTATGTCGACTGTATCTTTATTATGATGTCATAGACTTCAAGATAAGACTGTTCTAAGATCAACCAACCGTGCTTTTAATAACATAACATACCATGACGCCAATCATCCCCGAAGAACCCTTCGGCAGGCCCGTATTTAGGGGGCCAGGGCCCCTAGGCACTTGGCATTTGGGGCCCCCGTCCCCCATCTCGAAACCATTCCATTTTCATTCGGCTTCAAAAAAGGGGAGGTTTTAGTCTCATTTTTTTTTGTACGTTACGCGATTATTCGGCCATTTACCTATAAACCGATTTGGATTTTTTTTGAGATATTTTTCTACGTTTTCTGTCTTCTTATCTCTTACGGATGGCAGACCCTATCAGGTGTTTTCTAACCACGTATTTTGCCACATCGAAGAGCTGGAAGACTTAAGGGTTTTCTACAATGTAGACCGACTTCACGTAACCTTTGTTGCACTGCTTGGTCGGTTACTGGCAGCTGGTCATCCTCCAGCAGGCTTTGCACAAGTTCCGTTCTTTCTATTAAGCAATTTGAGAATGCAATATGCAATAGAGAGTACGACGTCTTTTTTATGGGATAGGGGAAAACAAGCAGACGGATTGCCTGATGGTAAGCGATTACCACCGCCCATGGACGGCTGCAATACCAGAAGAGTCACAAGTGAGTTGCCGGCCTTTATAAAGGGAGTACGCTCTTTTCTTGAAGGCTTGAAGGTTATATTTTGTCCGGAAATATTGCCGGCGATAGTTCATTCCACAGTTTTGTTGTGCAAGGTAGAAAGTTACTACTACAGCAGGGATCGTTCCTATAGGCGATAGAAGATACATAGCGAGGCCAAATCTCTTCGCAGCGCCAATGGGTCTAGTCGGTTTGAAATAAAGTGGCAGTCGACGATATAGAGGAGGAACAAAGTAGGCGATAGCACACAGTCTTGAGGGATACCAGCATTTATAAGTGTGGAATCCGAGCATTCACCGTCGACTACGACCTTCATGCTTCTGTCTGCAAGAAAGCTGGTGACTTATTCGCATAGTTTCTCAGGAAGCCCATAGAAAGAAAGCTTCGAAAGAAGTGTTTTGTGCCATACCCGATCAAAGGACTTCGCTATGTCCAAACTGAACGCCAAGGCTTCCCCCTTAGTTTCGATCGCCTAAGCCCAACTATGTGTCAGGTATACCCTAAAGAAGATCAACAGCCGATCGACCCTTACGAAAGTCGTACTGCTGGTCATGAAGCAGATCATCTTAGAACCGAAGGAGCTGGCAGTTGACAATGGACTCCATTATCTTCGAGAAAATGGAGGTTATGGCTATCGGTCTGTAGTTTGAGGGATTTGAGCAACGACCATTTACCATGTGTAGAGGTGAAAAGGATGACTTATAGAAATTTTCTTCGAGAACTTTGGCAAGAGACTAGAACGCACGAGTTCCCGAAGGAAGGTGATCAAGCCTCTCACCAATTCTACCGATGTGCTTCGACTTCGACCATATAGGCAGAAATCGTGATAGGTCTTGGAGAAGTATCATGATTTCTGCCTGTACCCATGCAGTTCTATTACATCTCCTGAAGCTCGATAACGTGATCAAAACCTGGATATCATGAACTACGCGTTAGACCATGTTTAACAACATACCTACAGCTAGAAGTATTTCTTGCCGGCTTAAATAACGACATGGTACGCGTGTTACGTAATCAGTTAATTTTAAAAAAGTTAACGGTTACAACATTTTCTTTCTACGAGTAAAAAACAACAGAAAAGCAATAACATATACTGATTTTTGTAGCCTTTCCAGAATTTAGGCACCATAATTTGTTTTTACATATAATTTAGTAAAATTAGGAAGAATAAAAGAGCTAATTAATCCCTTAAACTTTTGAAGAAAGGTTTTACACTAAAAGTTTTAGTTAATTCAGAATTAAAATATCCCTAGATTTTGTTGATGTGCTTATATATAAAATCTATGATTATATTTATTGCATATTTTTTGCCGTTTTTCGTATGGGTTTGGCGCCGATGAAAATCTCGCCCAGGTGGTGCTAATCCGGCACTGTAGGTATATTCCACGTTTTATGATGTTAGATTGACTACACGAAACCGAATTAGTTTTGATTTTAATATGAATTTACGTTTTTAAATGCAAAATAATTCGCGACGTCCACCATCCACGTATGCGTATTCATACAAGGCCAATATCTCAAGTTAAAATTTCAGTAATCTCCTACCTTTTAGCAAGAAGATCATACAACATTTTGACAAGTAATTATGCGAGGAAAAAAATCTGCCTGTACAGTATGTGAACTCCTTGGCCTAACCGGCAAGTATTTTCCGAACATGTGCACTGTAAAGATATGTTAAAGTACACGCGTGTGCGAGTAAGATAAACGACCGTAACTCAACTCTTTCTTAGGTGAAGTCTTATTTGATAATTTGTTAGACAAGTCCTGGAAAAAGTGTGTCCACAATAAGACCACTAACTTTTAAATAGCTCGAATGCGTAATACCCTTTCAAGACTTTAAAGAATATTTTCGATAAAGTATCGAGATAGGCCAAGCCAGGCTTTTGAGCTTGTATGCAGGTTCCGCCACGGGTTCTGGGGCCCCTAGGCTGGCTGGGCCCCTTGGCCAGGGCCTTGTGGGCCTAAGGGGAAATACGGGCCTGCCCTTCGGGGATGACGGGCGACATGGTATGGTATGGCTCTGCCTAACCAGGCAGAGTTAAACTAATGTACACCTACTAATATACAGCCGGTATGTTTAGGACCCATGTAGAAGAGAGCGAACCTACTGCCATTAAACGGGCACAAATCCAATCTCCGAGCTATTTCATAGAATAACCAATTAACACTTTCCTTGACCTGGAAATCCAAGCTTGGACCTCTAGAGTAGCAATCGCGCTAAGGACAACTACACTAACGAAGCAGTTTTAAATTTACTGTGACTATATCGCCAAAAAATCGCGTTTAAAAAAAATAATTTCATTTCAAATGTAGTTTGACGCAGGTAAAGAGTTATTTAATATTTCAAACGTAAGTCTGAGAACATCGCTATTTTTGCACTGAATTTTATCATGAGCGACATTAATTTTATGGCCGTGAAATCGTCTCCGAAAAATGACGTGAAATTTTTTTCGTTGGCACGCATTCAAACCTGTCCATATCTCGATCGCACCCCCTTTGTGACTCGTGATAGTTTATCGAGTGACTTTGAAAACACCTGTCAAACATAATTACCTCATATTATTTATAATGACAGATGATAATGGCCCCGTAAATTCACGGATTGTGTTGATGAAATAGGTATGTAAATGATATATACCCCTTTTTAATTAAATTATTATTTAATTATAATATTTAATTAAATTTAACTGCCTCATTAGTCCCAAGTGCGACTACTACACTAGAGGTACAATCCGGGTTCGATTTCCAGGTCGAGCAAAGTGTTATTGGGTTTTCTATAAAATTGTAAGTAGCAGTCGGAGTCCGAGATTCGTGCATGGTTAATGACAATAGACTCGCCCCATATCACATGTGATCTAAACATACCGGCGAACTGTGGGTGTACATAAGCAATATACCTTCGGTGAATACATGCGAGACGGTTTTCATTCCGTACGATTTTCCGGCTAATTAAATTCATACATAACATTGTTTGAATTTAATTAGCCGGAAAATCGTACGGAATGAAAACCCGTCTTTTCAAAGAAAGCTATCTTTGATTGTGTTTTTACATTTAAATCATTCTACCGTTCTATCATCACCTGTAAACAGTTTCTGACATAATGGTCGATCTCGATTCAGCGATGAGTAACGTAATCGTTCAATACGAATGCGAATATTTAAAGATCGGAATCGGAAAGTTTTTATAAGTGGGAATGTTATGAATTCGGTATTGTATAACATTCAGGTGTTTATGAGTCAATCGGCGGTGGCAGGTGTGGTGGATCTCCATGGAGCGTGTGGGCCGACGCTAAAATAAAATGGAAACAGCAAGCATCTCGCGAGTGTTACTCACGCAACAGAACTCATCTCTGGCCAGAGCATTACTCATGCTGCTGCCGTGGGTAGCCGCACTCCCACGCAATATCAAAATTTCATAGGTACGAACAGTTTTAGACGTAACTTCAACTGAAACACAATCTTTACAATCTGCGTGTGCGCGAAAGATCGCGTTTTAAGACGCCAGTTGCCTAAGTTGCGTTCTTATGTACCTACATTTTTGAACAGTCCTGAATAACAGTTAAACTATTTAAATTTTGCGATACATTCAATTCATTGTAATTATTCTGCCACTCACCTTTTTTGATAATGTTAAACGTTGAGTACCTAATGTTAGTCCATAAGACTAACCATAAAAGTTTGAGCATCTGTTTACTATCGTCTAAAAGATTTAAAACCAGCAAATGAGTTTCATGTCAATGAATTGTGTGAAATGGTAAACAATACATTTGTCTACGGTTAGTAAGTATGTTACACTTCATTCGGACTGTTTACAAAAGATGATCTAAGGAAAATCCAGGTTCTAAAATAGCAGCAATTACATAGTGAAATAATCTTAATCTGAGATTTGCCTAAAATTGACTTAAATTATCTTTTGTATTAATTATTGCTTTATTTTTTCATGTGTTGATGTTTTTTTGTTCATTTTCAGTATTATTGAATTTAATATTTTTTATAGAAGAACCGCTGGCAATGTTAATCGACTTAAATAAGCTAAGTATGTATCTACATGTTACAGATTACTCAATTTAATTAAACAGGTTGGTCGTAACATCTAAGAACGCTATTCAATTACGTCAGTGGGTAAGTAGCGAATTTTGAAAATTCCAGTGTTTCTTTGAAATGCAAGTTGATTTGATAGACATGCCATTTATGTAGGAACCAACGGAGTTTTTCTAAAAGAGGCTTTAACTGATACCCCACAGTAAATTTTTGGCCAGAACGAAGGTTATTTACAAAATATGTTTTAAACCAAGCTAACCAAATCATATGTAGTTTAAACCAAGATCACGATAAGCTATCAGGATTCTAAAACCATCCTATAAAATAAGGAAGCATTGGTTTATTATAAATCTATTTATATTACAAACAGAAAGCTTGTAACAGGATCCACAGAAATTCTTCACTGTTTATACACGTTCACCGCATTACGGCACTGTGCATTAAGGGACAAGCTGGCCTTACCGAGTGTCTAAAACACTTTAATTGGGAAGGATACTAGTTAAAAAACTAGTGTATTTACAATCCATCGAAAACGTATGCGTTAATTAGTAAATATACTCGTCAATAATGTTTCAATAGTTATTAACCGACTAGGTAGATTTATTAGAGACTTACGGTGCTTACAAAATTACAGTATCGGCAGTCCTATCATATCTTATTTCTATACAAATTAAAGAGGGCCTTGAGTTCTCTCGAATATATAATAATAGTTAATATATTCCGAAATCTACGCGAATCACTGCGATTATTTGTTTTCTTTTACCTATGTGTGTAAGATTTTAATATACCTAAAATGTAAGGTTAAAACATGGTATTCAAAAGATCTTTGATCATATATTTCGACCTGTTTTATACAATGGAGTTACCATTGTATAAAACAGGTCGTAATGTAAAAGAGTGACATCGTCAATCACATTAACATTGTTGATTGAAAGATATAATTTATCTTAATTTTAACAATTATTCCTTAATTAATCTAATTAGTCTATGAATTAGAAGCCAAGTATCATTATTCTTATAACATTTTTCAAATTAGGTATGTATTTTTTTTTCAAAGTCAACATTGTAATTTATTATGCGCGGACGCATAAATTTCTTTTGGCGAACTAGAATAATAATAACCTACTTGGCAGATGCAGTATTACAGATGAAAAGGCTTGAGCACACTATTTTCAAGATCAAACATGAGATTCATTTAATATAGAAAAAGTTTTATGTACTACCCACCTATAAAATAAAACTTACGTAGATATGTAGTTGGCACGTGAAAATGTCGTACAATCTTTCAAATTACTTTTTATTTATAAACTTCATTTTATAACAACGTGTGTTATATTTTCTGTGGGAAACATGCTCCAAGGTAAATTTAAATTAGATTTAATGTCAGAGAAAGTAATCATTTAAGTGCGCGTGCTTTAATAAATGAAGGTAAGTAATTTGGTACGTTGATAACATGAATCTAATCCACGGGATATTATTAAGTGAGGACTCATACTACAGAATTCAAGCCAGAAGAAGCCCACCATATCTAATCATTTCCTTTGCATGAAGATGTTGCTATGCGTTGCTACAGAATTTTACACCTAATAAACGCGATATCGATCGATCTACATTTAATATAGTGACTACTGTCCATTATGGATTCATTTTAATGTTATTAATTTATAGATTTCATTACTATTGGTGGTCCAAAACCCTTTGTTTGATTTTGCGGGAATGCGGTAACATAATAGGGGAGCATTAACCGACTTTTAGAATTCTCGGTTAATGTGTGAGTAAAAAAAGAAAATAAAAGCATATTTCCTGCATCATGTAAGAAGCGCGACGCGGACGCACCATGGGACGCGCCTACCAACCGACTCTATTTCGGTCGACAGAATGCGCAAGCGGTGGCCCGCCACTGGAGTCTGCTCGTTTCTCGGAAAATCCAGATTAAAGCACACTTCACGTAATATTGTAAGAGTATCGTCTAATCAAAATTACATCGAATTAGCCCAGGTGCAAATCTCTTGCTTACTGTCTAATTCAAGTAGCGACGTATATTGACTTCGTTGCTGAGTTGGCACCTACCTATAATCACTTTATATTGTAAAATAAAACATAATACACCATCATGTCTATATTCCAGTGTGTATGTTTAGACACTATGTAATAAGGGGCGACTCAAAAATTTGTGTCTGATTAGTGGCAGTAGGCTCCGAGCAGCTAATGAGAATTTTACAGAAAAACCCAATAACTAACACTTACTCGACTTGGGAATAAAACCCAGAACTAGCGTAGCATTCGCGTTTTCGCCCACTAGACTAATGAGGTGGTTGTATAATAAACTTCATCAGTTATTCAACCGTGGTTATCGAACAAACAATTTTGGTCGGCCAGTCTATTTCGGTTGAAATAGACCACTCAATAAAACTGAATAGCTCTCAATCCACCCGGAATATTCCGATGTTGTAATCATGATATATATTTTAGAAATTTAATAGATTTGCCTCATTAGCCAAGTGGTCCTGAGCGTGACTGCTACGCTAGAGGTCCTGGGTTCGATTCCCAGGTCGAGTAAAGTGTTATTGGGTTTTTCTATGAAATTCCCAGTAGCAGCTCGGAGTTAGGAATTCGTGCCCGGTTAATGGCAATAGGCTCGCCCCCTATTACATGGGACCTAAACATACCGGCGAACTGTGGGTGTACATTAGTACGCCTCTGCCTAACCCTTCGGGGAATACAGGCGTGATGGTATGTTATGTTATGTTTATTTAATAGATTTTCTTTTGGGAAAGTGTCATGGAAAGTTCTCAGACTGGTATGACCAGTCCACCGCTGCCCAGACGGGTTCGTTGACAGTACCTGGGTGACGCAGCTGGATGCCTGCCGAGTGCGTCATCTCCAAAATTTAACTAAACCATTAGACGAATAGCTAAACTATTTGCGTTGGAAACCGAGCCAACATAAGTTACATATTCGTACAGATGATTTCATTGTGCTCGCCAGGTAACCTGCATAACACATGCACTTTTGTGAATCTGTTTCTCATAACATTACTTTGTAATATTTCTAACATATATATAACATACTAAATTAATAAAACCGCTAAAACTACGAGTCAAATTTAAACAACTTCTTTGTCATACATATCCCAATAATAAGGATTCTTTTTAGGAGGGTTATATGGTACTAAATCTATTGCTAGGACCCAATTTTGATTCAGTTTTTGTTTAAAAGGTGACTTGATGTGAAAGTTCTGAGCTGTGATCTAAAAAAAATCTGGCATCTTTTTGAAAATTATCAGCTTTTACCTAAGTTCATGAAGGGAGTAACTACCTGTTTGATCGATTTGAAATTTAGTTTCCTGTTAAGTATTTCAATGATATTGCAAGAACATGGTAACCGTGACTTGATGCTGCGGGATTTTTATAATTTTAAATGGAATGTTACAAATTTATTTTTTGAACAGAATTCAGAAATTTAAAAAAATAATACACGTCACCTTCCCTATCCCAAAATGAAGGTAAATAATTATGCCAATAATCGCTAGTTGTTTTATAAAAGGAGTTCGGTAACGTAATACTGTTACTCCTCTGTTTCTATATATACAAAATGATAAAGATTTCGTTTGTTTTATTTATATCCACTTGTACATAACGATAAACATATATTCGTACATTCTTCGTACCCCGCTCTACAAGTATCCAGTTCTAATGAGTATATCGAAAATTAATTAGTTACATAAAGTACAACTATATTATTCATGTATAAAAGTAGAATGTTGCGTGTGAAACAAGCGTTGAACAACTTAAATATGTAAATCTTAAGGGTTGATAAACAATAAAAATAAAACGTTTTTGGCCTCACCTACCTTCCTCCGTCTTTACTGGTCTTTTATTGTCCTATATTTTAACCTAATTAGGTAGAGATTGCACAGGCAAGTGAAGTTCAGTAATAGTATCTGCTAGGCCTCTACAAGCAGCCCTCGCCATCGCATCTAGCAGGTTCAAGCTCTAAGAGGGTGAGGATTCTTGCCAGTCTGTGCTTACATAAAAAAACCTACTTCCAAAACTTCAGAATACGAGTAAATAGGATTTTTCATCTTTCAAGTGTACTCCATCCACCGGCATCGTGAGGAACGGTAAGACGGCGAACAGAATGGAATGGAGAACGGAACGGTAAACGGTAAATGTATGTACCAATCTAGGAAACCTACGTACCCACTTATAGGAAACGTAACGAACGAAATTGACAAATTGAACGAAATTGGACTCTAATTTGGAAACTGCTAAGCTGGTAAACTGGTCAGCTATTACCATCAAATAAAAAGTAAGTGGGTTAGACTTAATTATAGAACGATGTTATAAAGGGGCTAGTATCCACGATACGAATTAAGTAGGTGGTCTATTAAAGTGCATGATGTTCTTGATTTAGGTATTAGGTAGTAAGTACAATTACTGAGATGACCTGCAAAAAAGAATATTAGCATTAAGCAGAAAATATTTTTCCCTTTTTGGAATTCAATTCTAATTTAAGAATCTTCTAGCATAAATACAAGTTGCATGTAGGTTAGTTTCTGTTCTATATTGCCTCACAGCTAGACCGCTTTCTCCTCCCCTCTCTATCACAATAAATGGGGTATAATCTTGGGCTTATAATCTTCCACGTTTGTTAGGTATGGAATAAACTGGGAGCCAAGCACCGTCGCGAAATTTTCTTAAAATTTCTGTTCCTTTCGAAACGTCAGTAATTCAATAATATGAGTTCACGATAAAGTATGTAAAAAGTAGTTTTATTTCTATTTAAACATTATTTTGGCATCGAAGTCGATACTAATGACAGCAAAATAAATATTGCCCGCTCTACAATATTAAAGAGATTACATTTTTGAACAGTAAATTAATGGTTCCTAACAGATATATTACGAACCTACGTTATGCGCTTTCGATCCCCTAATTGTTCTTGGAACTCCACAACTCAGAAGAATAATGATTTCACTGACGCAATTATTTTACATTTATTATTACATATGTATCGTCTCCCAAACATAAACAGATTACTCAACCGCTGGCCGAATATTCTATAAATACCATGTAAATGTTTATACTGCAGCGCGGCCCGACAGAATTACCGAAAACAACGGGATTACTAAAACAGCCAAATGGTGTTGAGAGTACCTTGCCACTCCCTATTATTTCGCTTTTCCACAGTATTGATGCAAAAGAAACTACCTCATTAGTCTAGTGGTCCCAAGCGCGTCTGCTGCACTTCAGGTCCTTGGCTCAATTCGCAGATCGAGCAAGGTGTTATTCGGACTTCTATTCAGCTCGTAGTTTGGATTTGAGCCCGGTTAAATATAATTAGGCTCGCCCCAATTATATGGGACCTAAAATTACCGGCGAACTGTGGGCTGCCTACCCCTTCGGGGAATACGTACATAATAGTACGTTGTACGAGAAAACAAAGCCGGACACAAACGTTCTTTATTCCGAAATAAACTAAAAGATAACAATTACGTGTACTCGGGATTCAATGAAACCTCTTTTTCTCTGGTGTAGGTACATAGTTAACTTTCACACTATTTATATATATGTACCTACAGGTAATTAGTAGGTATGTACATTTATATACAAGTCTTCACAAGGATTAAAAAAATAAACGAATTTTTAAATTATAATTTTAATAAAGGCTTTTTACAATATCTGTGTAATTGTACCAAAAATACAAAAAACAACCGAAAATAAGAACGAACAATGTTTACAAAATAAAAAACGGACGTTGTAAACTAGTAATCGAGGAAAAATACAGTTCGTGGAAAAATCTATGAAAACAATGAAAATAAGTATTTATTTATGTGACTACTTATTGTTCCTAGGAATCATATATTCGTCATTTAGGGTACCGTGTAGATAAAACAAGGGAAATTGATGAAACCTAGCTACAAATAAGATACAAAATCCTGGGAATGCGAGATGAGAGAGAAAAGCTTCTTTAAAATAAAGATTGTGTTCACGCTAATTATCAGCATTATGTGAATGTACCTACCTACATTATAAATGGCTGATGTCTGTATATGGGTGATTTTCAGAAAAATTGACCCCGTGACGATCAGTAAATATATTTTTTTGATTAAATGAAATTGCTTTAATTTACTCTGGTATCAAAGAATATGTATAGAAGATATTTAAGGAGAAACAATAAGGTGGCTCTATTTACCCTAATGTGAAAAATAAAGGTTGAGGAAAAACAATTGATTTAGAATTGTTGCTTGTATTTTTGTATAGGCATCCTGTCAGTAGATACATATACGAAATTAGATGCGGTTTTTCCAGTTGTAAGTATTGCTATGGCACGTTTATTAATACGCCATGTTATTTTAGGAGTACCTACCTTTTTTATGGGATAGGGGGGCAAACGAGCCAACGGATCACTGTACTTCGTACTTTACTGACTGGTAGGCTAGTTATAGGCACTCCGTAAAACTATTAGAGAACTTGCATTTTCCAAATAAAAAAATATAGTTACTTGACAAATGTATTTATACGGTTTCAGATTTTCTTAAATGTAAAAATTATAATTAGATTAGGCTTGCGTTTAACTTAACTTTAAAAATGTAGTTAAAATTTGCATAGGTACTGATTTAACGGTGAGATATGTTGTACAAAATAAGTTACTAAAAACCTTGTAAAATACCGTGTCTCTAGCGAATAGGTAAAGATTATTCTATTGAGAGATATTGATCTATGATTCTATTCTATACAGATACAAGCAATGCTAACCTAGGTTCCTTGTCTAAATATAGACTTCTCGTTTCAATAATAGCTAGCTAATTTCCTAATGGTACATATACATGATTTGGTATATTGTTACATATTACCTACAGTTACTCTATGTAGGTTAAATAACAGTGATTTTAATATAAAATTTACAGATCCAATTTTTAATAGCAAAAAAAACATAAAAATCACACAGAAAATAGTAGGAAAAAAAACTCACCATTAACTTTTCAGTCTTTCAGTTCCTTGGAGCTCTATCTATCGTAAAAGGGTGTAAACTAAATAGGCCGCTGTAGCCCTTTACGTTAGTAGCTCCATCTGACGGAGCTCAGCAAAACTAAGAGACTCTGGACGCACATTGGCGCCATCTGGCGGAGTGCCGGAGTAGCGGATAGCGGTGCGGAAGGCTCCGCGGCCGCTACCCGACTGAGGCTTCACCGAACAGTATTCCGCTCTATAATTAAAACGAAATCGAGAACCAAGCCGACACCTATTTGCAGGTTTCGCTAAAGCGGCCGCATTCGCCGTTACGACGCTGGTTGGTCGTTATTTTCGTTAGCCGTTATGATCGCTTTTGCACGCGGCCGCTTTTCGTTGTGGCGCCGTTGGTCTAGAAAAAGTATTTTTAGTCGTAGCGGCGTTAGTACTTACTGTAACGACGCAGTATGTTTGGTATCACTAGGTGATCGTTCCAATTTTGATCTTATTGTTAAAGCTATTTAACTATAAAACTTAGAACAAAATTATATACTTGAAAAAATATCATATTGCACTTGTTGTAGCTTTCTCTCCAAATTGGTCCTCTCTTTTCTACAAGAAAAAAGCCAAATGTAAACGTCCGTTTTTAGTATATTAAATATCATATCAACGTTTATTTCGCAGGTATAATTATTATGATATGACATAGCTTATCATGCACTTTCTGACCGTTCAGGAATACTCCTGAACGGTCAGGCAGAAGTATAGGTAGGTACTAATGAAAACCTTTCTTCAGTATGAAGAATGAATGTCCCACGTAATAAATATGAAGTAAGTCTATTGCCATTGCCATTAAAACGGCAACAATCCAAATTTGGAACTGTTACTAGGAATTTTAAAGGAAAACACTGTGAACCCAGGAATCGAACCCAGAACCATTAGACTAATGAGGCAGTTTTTTATACCTAAAACTAAGTATAATTATGTAAGTATTTTTATTTTATTTTTTTGTTATTAATTTGCTATAAAATTAAGGACCCATCTACAAATAAACAGATAAGCCTTTATCTTTCGATCACCCATGTCTAAATTCATCACGTCTTTATTTGGCCACACGTTTCTATTTTGTTTAGGGAGTATTTTTACCCGACTACTATTTGAGCACTATGTACAACTGTATTTCTAGACACTGTATTAAACACTACATTTTTTGCTGAAATATATTTTGTAGAATCACAACAAACGTCAATTCCCAGTGAATCTAACATTAGACGATAGATAGCTTGATAGCCAGTGCGTACGAGGTCAATGACATTATACACAACTAACATGTTTTATTAGTCTGCCTGAGGCCAAATACTTTGGCCAGATTCTTTATTTCTTAGTGAAAAAGAAATGTTTTATTCATTAGTGATTTGAAAAAGGTCATCTTATAAGTTTTTAACTTTTATAATATAAATAGAAGGTTGGCAATTTGTCTGTAATTATTCTATATTTTTAAACCCTGTGTTTAATAATGCTATATTTAAGTTTTTAAAGGAACTATTCTAACTAAAATAAAGATATTTGACTTCATATTTAGTTTCGTTATCGTTTTATTACACTTTATTTGATGTTGACGGAGCCACGCAGCGGCTGCACAACTCCCGCATATCCTTTTTTTACAATTCATTTCAAACGTTGTTAACAAATCTCAATAGATGGCAGTGCTAGTCTTTAATTTTCACGAACTTGCATTCTCTGACGTTCGTCTAGGTAGAGCAAATCGACAAGATGTGATTTTCTAAGAAGTATATATACGGCTAATAAATAGTCCGGTCACTGAACATAAACTTACACGTGATTACAGTGGCTATAAAATATTTTCAGCAATGATAGCCTAGTGACAGGAAAAATTAAAGTACTCCAAATCAATATTATTAATTATCACACAGTGATATAAGAAAACATCGTGTGAAAACCTGCATTGCTGGGAGATTTTCTCGAGTGCGTGTGAAGTCTGCCAGCCCACATCAGGTAAGCATGGTAAACTAGGCTAGGTGTATGGGACAATACATGAGAGGATGAGATACTTTTAGGGGCACTCTAGTGGGCCTTTCTCCATACAAATGTATTCCAATTTTTTCATTAAACTAGCTTTTTTTTGCTGAACAACCGCGTATTTTGCTAACATAAATATTATACATGGCCAGTCGCGACGTTTTAGCTAAAATAACTGATCCCACGAATTATTCTCGTAGTATTCACCACACTTGGCAGTCTATTTGGCATAATAAGTGGTATATTTTAGATTTTAGCTGACAAAAGGACATTTGTGTTTAAAAATAACAGTTGAATTATTGACTGATGCAAATTTCAATTCGACACGCTCTCGTCCTTAGACTTACCTATCAGTGTAGAAAACAAATGACAGTTGGTGGTGCATCTAATGTCATTACTGACGTTATACCTTTTGAAGGAACGAAGGGGTCGGGGCTAATTAATCTACGCTGATCAATCGATCTATAAGGTTATGCTGCGCCTGCGCAGTTTTTTTTATACAGCCACCAGACAAGAATCAGACCTAAAATGTGAAAGAAGACTACTTTCCTTACATGCCTAAATTTGTGCTAAGTGTCTGTCTACTTTGTATTGAAAATGTATTTATTTTTCAAGAATAGGCTATGGGTTTCATGGAAAATGTTGTTGAATACGAATCGAAACTGCTCGGTGCTTCAGAGAGAACGTAAAGCTGCAGCTGCAGCTGCAGCACTGCAGTCCCAGTTCTCATACAACCACTTTCGTTAGTGGTAGCTAGCAGCCCGGAAAACGGTTTATCCTTAATACTTACATCAATAGTGTCCAGAAATTAGGTTGTGGAGTTCAAGGTAACAGGTTTTTTTCAAAATAGGTATAGCTGAAAACATCCAAACAAAGTTGGGAAAGGTAATGGATAACATGAAAAGATGATGATAAGGGTCGGAAAGAAGGATCCTCTTACCGGGCAGGCATTTAGCTGATAAGCAACGGCCGGCATAGGTATATTCGCGATCAAATATTGCTTGCGAAATCTTTTTTTAGATTTACGAACAAGATTTAGAAATGTAACGGTCTACCTAGTTGTAGTTATAAAGAACTTAATTCAAACTGTGCTCAAACCTGCACAAGTGCACATTGAAAAAAATTAAAATAGAGGCGAGGCCTTGGCAATAGCCTCGCCCCTGGGAACAAATCCCAAACCAAAGATTTCATATAAAACCCCCATTATCACTGCTAGATTGGGAACCGAATCTGTAATCTTTTGTAATAGTCTGATTGAAATGAAAGATAATGAACAAATGGGCTAGTAAAAAAATACTTATATCTGTTTTGTCTTGTAATATACCATCATATATCGAGTTAATTTTACCTGATCATCAGAACGTGTTCATGAGTTGAACATCTGAACTACAAACTCGCTAATCTATTCTCACAAGTTTTTTATTTTTTTAGTAGGTAGTATCGGGAATTTCTATAGGGAAGTCTAAACAGAGAACTTGAACGTAATTGAAAACAAGAAATAAATTTAACATTTGTTTGTGTTTGATATATTTTTATCCATTATTGCGATTAAGCACATCAGTAATTTCTATTTGTGTCATAACCTTATTTGGAATTACATGCATTTTTTATATATTTAATATTATAATAATTTGAAGTATTGGTACCTACAATAGCTATACGTAGGGTTCATAGGTTCAAATAAGCAAGTACATAACAAAATGAAATAAAGTCAATTTGTTTTGGATTTTATTATAAAAATATATAATAAAATGGAAATAAATAATATAGCTTAAACCTAGGCACTTATGTACAAAATCATTGTGGCGCTACATGGAGTGTATAATAAAACCCAAGGTATACAGTAAATAGTGCAAGGTACTAAATTGCTACATACAGCAGATCAAAATCCACATCACGCTTGACTAGATATTCATAAGGCTAACAGTCTCACATTAGCGTCCATATCCATCTTCGTTTTGTACAAAAATATCTTATTAAATAATATCACTGGATGAAGGCGCGCTCACTTGCCGAGCAGGATCTTGCGGCCGGCGCCCATGTTCTGGCCCGCCTGGGTGGCACCCTTGTTGGAGCCAGCCTGCAGACCGATCACGGTCTTGCCGGCGTTCAGGACTTCATCGGAGAAGTCACGCTTGCACTCATCAGCGGGCTTGGGGCCGAGGTAGGGGCCGTTCCATTCGGCGTGCCTGTAGGTCTGTAGAAAAAAAGATTGTTTTTGTTTAAAATATATACAATTTCTTTTAATTTGTATTCGCAGTTTGTTATACTTTAGTAAAAACATGAAAAGAAACGCAACGATTTCAATATTTTGCACTCGACCTCAACTAAACAAAGCGACCTTGGATATTTATGAAAACTGAGGTAATGTTGCAAGATGCTCGTAAAATTTAGTTGATCTTGGCACGGCGCCATCTCCTTAAATTCTAAACGTATCTTAAACCAAACAATCTGTGAACACATTCTATAATTCGATGCTTGTCGAATTCTAAATTCTGTTCTGTTAATCCTACTTGCTTATAATATATGGTGTGTTTATGATATATAAAAGTTTACATTATTGTGATGTTAAAATGGATGTAATAAGTTTCTTGATGTTTACAAGAGTATTAAAATATATTGCGTAATGGTATGATCTATATTTTGAAGCTCGTAAATTGTGATGGTATGCGCTGAAGCGCTTTCAAATGGGCCAAAGACATATTGCTCTTTGCAATATTAATGGTATGTTGGGCAATAATAATGTGTTGTACAGTGATAGAAGCTTACCTCACGGCCGAGGGCGAACAGTGTGTTGGTGACCTGAGCGATGTCCTTCTTCTCCCAGAGGTCGACGGTCTGGAACACGTCGATGTCAGGGACACCGTACGCTCTTATGGCCGCCTGGAAGCTAAGTAAAGAGAAAATTCATTAATAAGATATAGACATTGAGAGTTTTGTCGACCTTTTTATGGCTGTGAGTTGCTAAACCACGTTTAATGCTTACGTAGAAATTAGTTGAATATATCTTGTACATGCATTCTTGGAACGTTCACCATATTCTATCGTTTATTTTATAAATCGTAACTATAAGCTACTAACTGGATAAAAATAATTCAAATACATACTTATTTATTTCGTAATCTTAATTAAATTTAAAAAAATCTGAAGGTGTGTATGTGAAATTTTATGATATCACTAAGTAGTTAATAAATAAAAAATCCACACTTACTTAGTAATGTTCTCCATCATCTTGAACTGTCCACCAGAGGAGTTAATTTTGTTCACGGAACCGGGCTTCAGCTTGTTGATGAGCTGACAGAGGACGGTGCCATCCTTGATGACATCCTCGAAAGCCTCACCAGGGGGGAACTTTGCGCCGAGGATGGCTTCGATCCATTCCTGGGCTTCCTTCTCCTGCTCGGGGCTACGCTTGGAAGCCAACTGTGGATATAAAACCAACGTTTAAGAAATCTTTAAGAAAATTCCTTAAATTCCTTAAATTCTTAAAGAAAAATTGGATATTTTCTGATATTTTAAGAGTAAAATAAGAATTTATTAATTTAAAAAATTACTTAGTTTGAGTTTTTAGATTGTATTTTTTTAAGATTTATAGATTTTAAGATAAAATCTGTGAATTTAATAAAGACTGAATGTTTTCTGACCTTAGCGCGGACTTGACGTTCCAGAGACATGTTGTGTATGTGTGTGTATAGCTGGGGAGATGAGGAGTTAGTGCGCTGTACAAAGCACCGCTAGACTGAACTCCTGAAAGCTGAGTCCACGTATTTATAGCGTGGTGAAGCTGCGCCCTTCTGGAATACTCGTACGTAGCGGTCCGCCACTCGATGACCAGCCGACACGAAATAGCCTGCTGACTCAACAAACTTTGTGTAAAGTTATTGAAAATATTTATTTAGGTAATTAAATTTTATGCTTTTTACAATTATATATTAAAAAAAACTAAGTAGATAAATTAATAGATAGATAAATAATTAGTTTGACATAAAAAAAATAATTTTTTATTTCTATAAGTATCATAAGAAATAATTTATCATTAACAGTACCTACCTAGTAGGATAATTTAAATGTTCTGTGTGTTTTATGAAACATTGCAGGTACTTATATTTTTACAATTAAAAGATTAAAAAATATAAATCATTGGGTTGGTATATGATCGTATTTTTTTGTAGTTATTCTTCTGTTTAGATGTAATTTATAATTTTCAGATATTCCAAACATTTAAATATTTTAGTCATATACCTACTTAACATACTAAATAAATTATTGGTGCCAATGACATCATAGGTACCTATAGTTTAAAATTCAAAGCTTAAAAATCTGTCATAAACAAAGCACTAAATAAATATTTTTACTAAAAGACTAACGCATTTAATAAAACTAAAATTAATAAAGCGACGAATTATAATGTAAATTATAATTTAAAATATTCTAACTTAAAATCACAAATAAATTTTGTTTTATATAATAGTAGTTTATTTTCTACTTGTCTTTTGGTTATTGTAAACAATACAGTAATATATTTATTATCTAAATTATTTGGCGATTTAAGGCTTTAAAGCTTATTTTCGTTTCATAGTATCTCTGTTAACTCTAGTCACTAATTTTCTTTGGTAGTAAACAGAAACAGATAAAACCTAAATAGTTAAGTTCCATATTTATATCTAAAACCAAAATCATAAAACAGGCTTGTTCAATTGTTTTTTTTTCATCAAAAATAAAAGCTCAAAAAGAAAAGTTCTCCGAAGTCCTTAAAAGGAATTAATCCAGTCGTAGGCGGGCGCTACACCGACGCTGCGCACGCGCCGCCCACTCCCGTCACGCCATTGAGATGAGAACTCGCTGAGTTATCATTGTCGCCGTTGCCCACGTAAAACGAACGGATTCTTTTCGCGTGAAAAATAAAAAGAAAACATTTTTACCATCCGTTGGAAAAAAACCTTTGAAAAAAAAAGTTGTCTGGGCATTAAGTCATTAGCAAAAGCGTCGTTTACGTTTTTTTATTGTGTACGTATCAGTTTTAACGATACAACATGATTCATCATTCTGTCTTGATACAGCGACGTACTTGGCAATATTTAATAAATCCTGGTCATATTTACTAAGCCGTAATTTCTGGAATATTAATATACTTCTAATTTCTACTTAAGTACAACATATTAAAATATTAAATTTCTTTTTTATGAAGACTACATATACATAACATATCGTTTTTATTTGGGAAGGTACTTTGCTAGGTACCTAATGCTTCTTATTAATAAAACCACGTATAAATAATGCAGCACTTAAAAGCAGGGTCTTACTCAATAATACCTTTTTATTATGATTCAAACTAATTATCAAAATATATAATAAATCATAATTATACCTACGTTGCTTCACTCTCAGTTTGTTGCCAGATTGGCTCTAGTTTCTTATATAGGCGTCCAATTGCAGAACAGTTGCTAGCCCAAAACGTAAATCATCCAAATAACTTTTTTAAATTCATTTATTAATTTTTGGTAAGTACTGCTGCCAATCCGCCGCACGCTTTTGGGTTATAACAGTTCTTCTCTTATAACTTGAAATACCAATAACAATTCAAATACCAACTGAAACCATTACGAAAAATTACTACCCCTTTAAACAAAAGAAGAATTTTCCATAAAGCTCCAGGCGTCTTTCAGTATTTGGGGCCAAATGTACCCCCAATTTATATAAAATGAGAACTTCCTCCTTTTTTGAAGCTGTTTATAATATTGACTTATTAATTATTTACTTACTCTTATTCAGGTATATACATATACCTTGTTTCTAAGGTGTTTAAGTGTACATAAATGTTGTTTTTATTGTTCAACCGCTCAATTGGTCCAGCAATATGCTGCTGCACTAGGGTTACCAGGTTCGATCCTCGTATGATATGAATATACCTATATAAGGGTAAAAAAATCCTCTTTTCACAGCTACTATTAAATACTCCCCAAAATAGTCATACAAATATTATGCCATACAAAAATATTTGTTCTGTGCAGGAATTGAACCCACCACCCGTGGGCCCGTGGCAAATAATACCATCCCCAGTCAGTAAATGCGCTAATGTTGTCATATATAGATTTATTTGAGGGGGAGCCATGCGTTCGCTTGAATGGGCTGGCTCGACCGGAGTGATACCACGGCCTCACAGAAAACCAGCGTGAAACCACGCTCACGTTGTGTTTCGCCGAGTGAGTGAGGATACCGGTGGCCCAAATTCTTTTAAAAGGCAGGCTTTTGACTCCTCTGGTGTTGTGGGAGTCCATGGGTGGCGGTAATGGCTTACCATCAGGTAATCCGTTTGCTGGTACGCTTCCCAATCACATAAAATACGTCTTGAATAGAAAGCTGTAATGTAATACCCACGGAACATAAAAAATACCTACCTGATTCAATGCACTTAGCATTCCTTAATGTTGTGGGCAAAGCCCCAAAGCACTCTATAAAGAATTTAGCAAGCTATCACTATTATACATTTCTATGAATCACATAAGAATGATAGGTAATCAATCTCGATGAGATAAGGCCTTAATAAAGCTGTCATATATGGTAAGTTATTGATATTCTCAACAGGAACAACTGCTGCAAGTACTCTGGGGTATGTTCTGTTTGATATTACTATGTATTTATATACCTGACTAGCTATTGCCCGCGACTTCGTCTGCGTGGAAGTTATTCTTTAGGGGTATTTGGTATTTACAGAAACGACTACAAACATAAATACTTCTTATTTACTACTGCCCGTGACTCCGGTCGCGTGGGTTTCAGTTTTTGGATTTTATAACAAAAGTTCTTATATACCTATTTGTCTATCTTTAATTATAAGAAAATACATAGAAGAAGGTTGCAGAAAAATCATCATATAAGTTACATACATAAACACCACTCGCTCCAGTCTCCCACAGTGGTAGGCAGAAACTGTAGACGCTACTTGCTACGATTCTTACATACTTCTTTGCTTCTTTCACATTGATATATAAGGAGCTCGCCAGTAAGATCGGCGTATGTCTTTCTAGAGAAGTCCCCAAACTTTTTTTTATTTTGTCGACCACATGCCATATTTTTCGGGTTTTGGTATATTATCTAATTTATACCCGTTTAGAGCTCATGGACCCTAATTTTTCTTCCCGCTGACATAGACCCCTTTACAGGTCGTCGTCGACTCCTGGGGGTCGATATAGACTACTTTGGGTAGCACTCTAGAGCGACATCTTCCGACGCTGCCGCTGACATTCGCCTTATAAATTCCTTTCGTTAATTGTATTTTATTCATTCTCTACATATCCCAACCATCTCAGCATATTCTTTTCAATACGTGTCACTGCATCATCTTCAGTCCTCAGCGTTGTCTTATTACTGTTCGTCAATTAATAATTCCAAATAACAGTGCACATACTTCGCAAGGAATGCATGTCCACCGCATTTATTCTACTTTCATGCATATTCTGCCACACCCAACAGTGACTTCCATACATAAGTGTCGGTTACATGCATAATTGCATATCATTGCACATAGCCACCCTTGCCTTTTTGACACGCACTAATAAACACACCTCTACCTCTGACTCTTTACGTCATACACAAGTACGTCTTCCTCTCTTTTAAGAACCAGCACTTTTGCCTTGTTGACATTTATTATTATGCCCTTCAGCTGCTTCATTCATTAAAGTTACCATGGTCTCAACTCTTCCGCTGACAATACAAGTAGCAATAGTAACTTTTTTCAAAATGAAATGTAATTTAAATCAAAAGCACTAAGGAGTATTGATATCAACTTCGACCCCAAAATAACTTCCTACCCCTTTTTAACCCCGTTAGGCGAACCACGTCTTCCATCAATTCTGTTATAGAATGTTCATGCAAAATTTCAAGTAGATTGGACCGAGGAATCACTTTGTCTCATACAAACTCTGCCCCCGTTTTTCACCCCCTTAGGGGTAGAATTTCGAAAAATCCTTTCTTATCGGATGCCTACATCATTCAAAGAACACACCCACGAAGTTTCAGGTGCGTTGATCCGTCAGTCAGTCATTCAGGACAAAGCATTTTTATTTTATATTTATTTTTTTATTATATTGTGATGTTGCCTTTAATTATTGTAATTGGTTTGTACCGTTTTAATTAAAGTAAATAAATAAATAAATATGTATAGATTACACTTCTATGATAATATTATGTCAGTACAAGTATATCATAGTATTGTTCAGTCCGAAGCTACAATATTTTAAAGATAAGGATGGATCAGCAATCTAAGATCACTCGCTTCAATGGTGAAAAAAGGAAGAAAATAAAGAGAAAGTCTGAAAAATTATGTAAGGCGTATGAGGTTTCTGAAAATCAAGTAGAATAGGTGTAAGATGAACTCCAACGAGATGCCTTGGAGATGGTGAAATTTCCTTGGAGTCTCATAAGCATAACTGGTACGGAATTCTAAGGACGAGACCTTTATTCCTGGTATCATCCTCCTCTGACTGACAAGATGATGATCAGCAGCATCGTCCGAAGATTCAACTGAAGAACCCAATTTATTATATACGGAATCCTAAGCCCAGCATGTACGACCACGTGAGCACAGTACATAAAAATAGATCATTAAACTATAAATACCCGCATAAATCATTTTGTAATCACTCGAAATTCTCGCAGGCATTCGTAGTGGCTTTTTTTATGTTTACGTATTCATACTGAAATATTTTACCTAGAGCTGTCCACGGTTTCGAAAACAATGTCATCGGTATCTTTGCGGACAGAGTGCGACGGCCCTCTACCACGAACAAGGTCGTAACTGCCTATAACCGGACTCAAGGTTGATATCACTCGGTGTAAACACAAAGATATGTGAAATTTGTCCTTTTTATGTATTCTAGATCAAATATCGTCTAGAAGTCACGTCGACCTTTGCTGCTGTAGAAACCAAGGGCGGGTTGTCTCAAGTTGGATTTCACATTTTTTTATCTTGAAAATGTAAATTTCGTCGGGGGCACGAGCTTTAGAGCACGAGCTGTCGAAGTCAGTTTTGTCTGAGTGGTATTTCTGTGTACAAATACCACTCACAATAGTTAGTAGATGTCAGAATACCGAATAGCACAAGGTCCACTTTAACCACTTTAAAGCCTACTAATTGAGTTGGATCGGATGCATTGAGGAACACTACTACCGTAGTAGTTTGGGAAAAGGCTAGGGTGACGACTCAACTGTGGTTTTGTCTATCAAATTAATATCTATCTCGCTTTAAGTTCTTCTGCCCGGCTCGTCTTCTTGACTGTACAGATTGTTTGCTTTTAATAATCTTCCTTGTTTATCAAATATTTCCGATTTCATATATTTAATCTTCTTACTGAAGATCAAAACGACAAAATAATAACAATTATAAATAGGTACCCAACCACACAGTTTGGGTAAGGCGGAAATGATCAACTCTGAAAACATGTGCTACGAGGCTTATTCACTTGCAACAAAGTATGTCGTGTGCTAAATTTAAATATATTTAAAAATAAACTTCTTACAGAATGGGTGCAGTAATTGCAATGCATTTTCCAAAGATTGTGTTACTAAACTTTAACTTTTTCTTATTAAATGATTTCCCGTGAAATCTGATATAATTTTCCTTAGAATTAAAAGTCTTAGGGCCACTTGCACCAACTTCTTAAATGTGCTTAAATTGTATTTAAACGCAAAATGTGTATAAAAAGTTGTGTTTAACTATGATTTAAACACTCATAAGAAGTTGGTGCAAGTGGCCCTTAATGTTAATATTTCATAAACAAAATGAGAAACCTCAAAACGGAAATGTAATAACGAAAATACAAATATTTCTGAAAGGCTCAATCATTGTTTTCCATTAAACTTGATTGTTCTCTATAAATAATATAAAAATTAATTTCCATTTGTCCAATTAGCAGTTTAGTGCCTATATGTGGTGAAGGTCAGGGTAAACATAAACAAAAACGGACGATTTATTGTTTGCTTTATTAAAACACCCTCCACAAATTCATCAATAATTACATACACTCGAATACACCACTATTATAACTAGTATTTACAAATAATTAGTTACATATTTACATCGTTCATCGCCAACTCCGGTATGTTGGCTTATATCGAACTACTTATCTATGCACTTAGCAGTAAATAATAATTTTCTCTGTGTAAAATAAAACTAATGATCCGGTGACTAGGAGGAGATCAACGACACAATCACTATTTTAATTAATATTAATTCATTTAGGCGTCACGAATACTGTTAAATTAATTTAATTATCTTTACTTCATTAAGTACCTTTAGTAAACGTATACAATGTACGGAATGTTATTTACAATCGTATCACACAAAATATTCATTACCATAAACTATCTAAAACTAAACATCCGTGTAACATATTACTGGTAACTTGTATGTTCAACCGTTTTGTTACAATAAATGCATCTAAAATTTCTTAGATAGTTCAATAATGCGACATAATACAATGTCTATGGACAATTAATAAATAATTATTTAATTGGACACGATTTGGCACTTGGAATGTTTTACGCGCAACGGAAACCAAAAACGTAGTCTCGTCATTTAGATATCACTTTAAAAGTTCACTTGGCACTATGTAACCTGGGGAGTACATATTATATGAAATGCAAGTGGCGTGTGCAGAGAGCGTGAAGTTCGCGGTACGAGCGGGACAGTGGAGCGCTCTCCGTAAACTCGTCGCGGCACGGACGGTGACTCAAGGCGACGGTGACTCAAGGCGACGGTGTTACACCCATTAGAAAAGATGGTTATTCGTTTTGGCGAGAGTACCGAGGTGGTCCGAGAGTAGGTAGTTAGGTGGCGCTACGCCGAGGAGTGGGAAGCCGGAGGGCTGACGCAGCAGGCCGCAGCCACCGGTCCACTTGCCACCGCCGCTGCTGCTCACCGGGGGCAGGCCTACGTCGCCGCCACCGACCCCGTTCAGTTCCTCGCACAATTTGTTCGCTGCACAACACATAAAAAATCTCTTTAGAGCAATGACGCTTGTATCATAAATATACTATAAATAAATGTACAGTATTTCCCCATCCATTTAACATTATCGTCGTTGAGAATATCTTCACATACCTACGAGTGTTTGTATAGAAACACTCGTATGTGAAGATATTCTCACAATTGAATCCAAACAAGTAAAACTCGTGCACACAAATCTGCTCGAATATGAAATCAGACTGCAGCTCGACGGGCGAATATGAAATAATCGTGGTAACACAATTAAGCGCTAATCACCTAATCCTTGCTGCGCGGCTCCGTTGTTTATTCAAGCCTGAGTGACAATCGCGCGCACAATTAGCGCAAATGAGCCGAAGTGAAAATCTGGCGCGGTGGCGGCGGCGGGCGTAATGTGATTAATAGGACCACAAGTCCGCCATTAGCTGGTGAACCACTGCGCACAGTTCATCCTATATGAGATGCTACCGCACATGCTACCCCGACATACCTACCTACATCTTTTTTTTTACTTTTTACCTTAGCATTCTTTTTACATGAATTAAGAAGACTAACGCTAGTGTTGACGGTCGTTATGTTAACATAGTCGTAATTTATTATTGCTGACATGATACTGTCAATACACGTAAACTTTATCATTGAGAAATAAAATTAAATCCACTAGATGATAGGTATATGTATCACGAATTATTCCAAATGATTTAGTAATGAATGATTTTAAAAACCCTAATATTGTTTAATGGCAATTGGTAAGTATACCGGCTAACTGCGGGTTATTCCCCTCTTATTCCCTTTGAAGAATACCTACAAGCGTGAGGGTAGGATGTTACGTTATGTCGTGGTGCCATTAAAATTCATAAACATACTCCACCTGCCTAACCCTTTAATGACATTCACTAAGATGTATTAAACGAAATATACAAAATCGCAACTGACTTTCTACGTCTAACGCAGCACACAATTTTATATCATGAGCTATTTGTAGAATAAACGGAACCGATTTGTTTATATGAAACGATTACCAAGTTCATGGTAAATAAGTCTTGTGTTAAAACTCTGTATACATAACACAAAAAAAGATTTATGAGTCTCAAGTAACTTTTCCATACTATTTGAAGCTTGTAGATCAACAATTAATCTATATAGGTATATACATACATATTACTACCTAATACGCATCTATAACGCATCTATACTTAATCTTATATCTATATATATAAAAGAAAGTCGTGTTAGTTACTTCATTTATAACTCAAGAACGGCTGAACCGATTTGGCTGAAAATTGGTGGAGAGGTAGCTTACAACCAGGAGACGGACATAGGATACTTTTTATCCCGTTCCCGATACTTTTTATTCCACGGGGGCGAAGCCGCGGGCAGAAGCTAGTATATATATAAAAGAAAGTCGTGTTAGTTACACTATTTATAACTTAAGAACGGCTAAACCGATTTGGCTAAAAATTGGTGGAGAGGTAGCTTAGAACCAGGAGACGGACATAGGATACTTTCTATCCCATTCCCGCGGGATGTGATGACAGACCGAATTCCACGGGGGCGAAGTTGCGGGCAGAAGCTAGTAATATTATAAAGAGGAAAGATTTGTATGTATATAACAAACAAACTCAAAAACTACTGGGCTGATTTCAAATATTCTTTCACCATTTGAATGCTACATTATTCCAGATTAACATAGGCTATAGAATATTTTGAAAATATTAAGGATTTCTCCACCCATGCGAAGCCGGGGCGGGCCGCTAGTTGACTATAATTCAAATATATACGCGGACAAAGTAGCAGGCAAAAGCTAGTTGTAGTATAGGTACTTAAAAGCAAAATACGGCTAGAGAGCCGTCTTGTCTAGAGACAGATATTAGTTTCTCAGATTACGTGATTAGTCATAGAGATGACTAATCACGTTATAGAAAACTATAAAGAGAAACTATAAAGCCTTTCAAACTTCAAATATAACACTCCGAATTCGCATGTGGAGGAGATGGTTAGAATTAAAACAACTAAAACCCATCTACGGAAACCAATATACTGAAAAGCATAAAATAAGTAAATATTCCTAAGTTAAAAAAAATCTTATGTATTTTTTTAATAGACAACTTAGTATATAGTAGTATATTCAGCAAACCAACACATAGGTACTTAAATAGGAACAGCTGTGTCTAGTTTGCCACCTGCTGCTATGACCTTATGGGTGCGAACTAAGTAAGGCTGCATGCGACCACGGATTTGGAATCGATTCCCAGGTCAAGCAAAAGGTTATTGTATTTTTTAATAAATTCGTCAGCTCGGGATTTGGATTTGCGGTTTTTAACCTAAACATACCGGCGACCTGTGTATTTTTGAACCGTACAACTAGTTTTTGAAAATTCAATAGGTCTAATTGAAATATGTTTAGGTATCCTACTTGTTTCCTATTATTATACAATGCAATCACGATTCTATATTTAAGATCCACTAATTCGAAGAGCTGTATATATTTTGTCCAAAGCAGCCTTGTTGTACTCGCCCACGTAAACATGTGAGCTGAAATAGTGCGTGAAGCTCTCTCATTGGTTGACCAGCATGACTCACACGGCTATAATTTCAGCGATCAATGTAACATTGGTAAGATATGATGGCTAAAAATATTTTGTGACATCACGATTGGAATAAAAATATCTGATGGGGAATGCTAACAGCCAAAATAGGCACTTACAGTGTTAAGTATAATTACTTAGTTTTTCAGTATTTGTGCAATCCAAAGATTATTAATCTTGAAACGTGGGAGAGCCATGCTTCGGCACGAATGGGCCGGCTCGACCGGAGTGATACCACGGCCTCACAGAAAACCGGCGTGAAACAACGCTTGCGTTGTGTTTCGCCGAGTGATTGAGGTTACCGGAGGCCCAAACCCTTTTAAAAGGCGGGCAACGCTCTTGTGACTCCTTTGGTGTTGCGGGTGTCCATGGGCGGGGGTTATCGCTTACCATCAGGTGATCCGTAAGATCGTTTGCACCCCTATCCCATAAAAAAAACCATTCTATTTAAAAAAGTATCTATGAAGACACCAAAATAATTATTTGTCGTTAGTTACCCGTGAACGTTTGGTCTCATTAATCTAAGACTTGCCAGCAATTAGTAACTGAAGTTGACGTTTCTTTATCCTACAAAAATAAGTTTAAAATAGAAAAAAAATAGTAATTTTTCACTATACACACGTCACGCCGCTGCCAAAATAATTAAGCAAAAATAAAAATTACCTCACATTGCAAGAAAACAGGGTAATATTCGCGCAATTGACATTTTTAAACCAGCGTGGATACTTTTTACATGGCGGATACTGAACGTCAAGCGGACAAATTAATAATAACATTTATTTAATTTATTGTTGGTTGCAATTCGTAAAACTTTTAACGGAATGTAAGAAAGTCAGACAACCTTCGTTTGCAATAGAATGTTGATCCGTATACTTTATATGTACCTATACAAAGTATTTCGCTTTATTTTTTACTGGATAAAAAGTAGCCAACATGTTATTTCAGACTATCATCTATCTCTGCGTTATTTTCTCCAGGTTCAGCTTTTCATTTGACTTCAATGGAGACTTTGTATAACAATTTAGGAAACAAACAACAAAATGCAAGCCTCTGGATCTAAGAATAAGATGAAGGTAAGCAGTTCGAGTTTTCAATTAGAAATTACGATTAGGTAAGTAAATCTAATTCACCATTTCACCATAATATTTGAGAAAACAATAGTTATTTGTTATGCAAGGCTGCAAAGTTGTTTTTTGGTGCGAGTACTTGTATTGAAACCTGAGCAAGCGAAGGATTCAAGGATTCAAATATAGAAATCCTGAGCGTTGCGAGGGTTTCAAAGGTACGAGACGCAGAATAACTTTGCTGCCGAGCGAAACACACAACTTTACACCTCACTACAGTGAGGAAAATGCTAGGTGCAAGAAAAACAGCAAATATTAAATGAGTTCGGCATTCTGTACCGCTTGCACTAACTCTGAAGGTGTTTAATTTATATCTTCGTCGCTACTGGACTCACTAATATTATAAGATGTCTTACGATTTTATCAAAAAACAATCTAAAATTAATGATGGTAAGTGAATTGATTAGAGAGAAGAGAATTTAAAGATTTTTTTTTCATGCAGTCGTCTTGGCCAGTGCGATTATTCTAAAAATGTGGTTGGCGTATTGACATGAAATAAGTATTTATGCATTTTCAGTGGACCCGGAGGTATAGACAGTTATTGAATAGAAAGGTTCGAATTTTAATAACTTACTCTTTCCACGCTAGCGGCCAAAATGCACTTTTGCACGCAGATTTCGAATGACAAACAGAATCTTTCCGAGCTTGTGAGGTGAAACAATATTTTATGTGACATCAAAAAGGATAGGTACATTTGATCTCAGTTTATACGTATTTTTCGATTCGTAGTCTCTCAACCAATTTTTTAAGTGACAGCTTATCTTGCAATAATTTGTAATATTCGAATGAAGTATTTTGCAACATGAACCCTTTGCAGTGATATCGCCAATTAAAGTCCGATAATCTTCTATTTTCAACCGACTGTCTGACTGACACTTCAAAAAGGAGAAGGTTCTCAATTCGGCTGTATAATGTTTGTTACGCGATAATTCCGCCATTTATAAACCGATTTGGGAAATAGGTACTTTTTTTTATTTGTGAGTATACTCATTATTTTTTATGTATTTGAAGGCGGTTTAACTTTTTGTTAAAAGTTATTTTATTAATATTTATTTTTAATCGATTGAAGGTTTTATTTTTGAAAGTATTTAAAGGTACATAGAATGAAAACTTCATAACAAATTGAAGTCTTTTCTTTTACATGAATTTAAAATGTCAATAATATTAGTAGCCTTTTAATATGCACTAGGGTGAGCATGATTGTAACCAACTTTAAATTTTGCTGATTATTCAGGGCAATATAAGTTTTATTTGCCTGTAAGTAAATGAGTACCTAAATCCTGTGGAAATCATGCGTGCTCATTTACTTTGTTATGATTTCATTTATACAGGCGTAACGTAAAGAACAAAAACGTATCATTAAAGTACTATTTCCGTCGGCATACCCCTACACAAATAGTCGATCAAATGTGACTTTAATGTTGTAACCCGCTAAATCCGGCGATTACGTCAGCATCTCCGGGAATAAGGTAAACATTGCGTGCCACCAGTGGTATGCGAATTGAAAAAATAAATTGGTAAAAATTTCAAGCTCTTTTTTGTGTTTTGTATTTATCAAGCGTTTTGGACACAACTTTATTTTGGGCCAACTAAAATTCACACTTCGCAATAATTATGTTAAAATACAATGATGTCAACGTAATATGATAATTTAGCACTTACGATATCTACCTGCCGAGGTGATAGGTTTGAGGTCCGGCGGCGAAAGATGCGGTAGCGCGTGGTGCGCGGGCTGCGGCGCGGGCGCACTCGGCGGGTGCGGCGACGGCGCCGGCGACGTTGGCTTGTCTCGCTTGCCCTCTGCCTTCACAGGGGCCTCGCCCGCCTTCTGCTGAGCCAGACGCTCCTGCTTACGGAACTTTGCACGCCGGTTTTGGAACCACACCTGGAAATGAGAACATGTCCTTCAGTGATTGATGTAACGTTGCTTTATTTACACAGTTACGGAGTTTTGAATTATGCTTAGACATGCCCCCTATTGCATGGGAGCTATTACCAGCATTGTCTGTCACAAATCCTTGCAAAAGAAAATCGATCTCTGCCCAGGATAATTATTCGCAAGGCTACATATTGAAATTTTTAAAATCATCTAAGTTTCAATAGAGAAGATGGCTGGGTCTTAAGAGGTATTAATCCAAAACCAAAGGACATAGTGAGCTCATACTGCATGAGTCGAATCGCTAACAAGCATTTAACAAAATGTAGGGTAGTTGTAAATAATTGTAACAGTAAAACGTCAAACACCTCAGTTTACCCGTGACCGTGCATGCCATAAAGGATCCGAAACGTCGGGATTTAAATAATATTATCATAACGCGATAAAATCAGTAAAAGATTTTTATTTCAATATCCAAGAGTCACTCAGAGTAATGACAAACAAAATTCAATGAATATGAATAGTCGCGTGTGTCAAGTGTAAGTTGAAAGGTCAGTACCCAGTGGGTACACAGGTGTGTGCAGTCTTAATGTTGCGGTCAACTATTCAGCATAATTTAAAACGTAAGTAAACAACTATCTTCTGAAGGTAATATAGGCACCAAATTACTTTGAACAATGAAGGTAACTAAATATTCCAGGGCGAAATTTAAAACGGAATGCCAATAAAACGAAAAGCATCGTAAACAATACCGAATACGTACAATGAAAAATATAATGAAAACGCCAAAAGCGAACGTGGGCTCGAATGAGCAAACAAAGTTAGTGCTCGACCGGACTAATGGGAACACATCCCATGCATCGAGCGCCAAATTTTAATGCAAACCGTTTTATATTCGTTCGGATGCGCGCAAATCCGAATTGATCATAATTCGATTTGGTGCGAAAGATAATTGCAACTGCCACTGGCGCTGATTGAGCACAGAGTAAAAAATTCTCGTTTGACACACGCGGCCGCGCCCGCTCCCCGGCCTCCGCTACACTGTGACCTGTACAATCACACGCACCATTGTTTGAACATCGCAGTTCGCTGATGATGTTTGTTCACCTTTAACATATTTCTTCATTTCATTGTCATCGCTGCGAGCCACGTAGAATGCATAATTTTCTGTTAATATGTACCTATACGCGCTTAATTATGTCATTTCCATTTAAGTACATTTTATAGTAAGAGTTTACGTTTTCATAGTATGGAATATGCTCATATTGCATGGAAAATGCTTATCTTCCGATATCTAATTATTTTTGGCTCGACTTGACTTCCTAAACCTATCATTAAAGTCATAGGATTTGTGAATGCTTTCACCACGACTCTTATAGGCTAGCACAATTACTGACCCTTTCAGGTAACAAGGCCGCCTTGTTCTGTGGCCTACGCAATAGCGCGGGAGTTGTTATCACGTGCGCCGCCTTGTCTGGCCGAGTGGTGGACTCCTACATCAGTGCTATATAACTAACTACAAGCTATAAGCTCATGACAAAGACAAAACCATCAGCGTCATCCACCACTTGGTGTGTCTACTACAGATCGAGAATAAGGTAATGTTATTGGTGGTAGTTCATTTAGGAAGGAGAAGAAGTCGAGTGTTTACAGTGACTGCAACGTTTAGCCGTCCTCACAAGCTGGCATCAATTTGGTACATACTAATTGGTGTATTATTATAAACACAAATAAATATTAATAATTACTCGCCGCCTACATACTTCTACGTAAATTCTCCTTGGCAGTGATCATGATAAATGTTAATGACCTGCTTGTGTTCTAGAAACATTTCGAATGCTTTATTACTGTTACACTCGAACAGTTGTCGGACGATTCCCAAAGCTGGTCTGTAAGTATTTATGTATGATGTGACAATTTTCATCTGTGTGTAGAATCATGTTGAGATGCTCATGCGGTGTGACTAAACACTAAACGTGTGCCATGGACATT